>CM031239.1:356281721-357030471 GCA_018340775.1 Taxus wallichiana var. yunnanensis
TCTCTAGTGTGATGTCCACATTTCCTGATTCCATGGTTTCCACATAGGCCTCTTTCCTTAGCCATACATAAGTCTTGCACAAAATGTGGATATTTACGTCTACTTTTTCTACATCAAAACTAAAACTTGCGTGTTTCGTGGAACCTATTCACTGACTCCTTGAAATATCTAGCAGTAAAAGAAAAGGGCAACTTACACCATGGGCTCTTACCACCTGACTACATATGGAAGCACCCCAAGCTAAAGTGTTGGTAGACTGTAAAACTCAACTTCTCCATTTAGTACTTTGGAAGCTCCTGCCTGAGAATATGCCACTCTCCTTCAAATTCCCTGCAATCTCCTAAACCACCTTCCTAGGCACTCTTTATACACGTTAGAAATAGTTCCGTGTAGAGTGTATTTGGAAAATTTATTTGTTGGGGATTTATTTTCCAATGGAAACTCCCAGATGTTCTCCCTAGGTCCATCGAGTACTCCAATTTCACTAAATACAATCAATAATAGAATTTCTTCCCGGTGATCTTCTCACCTTTATTTGCTTGGACACACACCTAATTCACCAAGATTTCTTCTGATGTACCTGATAATGTTGTAGTATGTCTTATTGACCATTTTGTGTGCTATATGTAACTAGTGCATATTCACCTCATTCCATCATTCAGTGGCACCCAACTTGCTTCCTATCAAGCGTGCTACAACCCTAGTGGCCATGTCTGCAATGTTGGTTACTTTTAAGGCTTGAACCCCCTTATTATAATGATGTAGGAAGTTGTGGCATAAATTCCTCATCCTCTGATAGATCTCCAAAGATCTCTAAGCTTGATTCACGCAGCCCCTGTCACCTTCCTAATCAACTTGGTGGTGATCCTCATTCTATTTCCTATGAAGTTAAAAATTCTTCATGGACGCGCGCCATGAGCCACTGATACAACTAGCTCGGATTCTCAAAATAGGGAAACTCTATAATTTGCATGACCCCCATGCTTTCAAGTAATTTCTTCATGAAGGTATCCAAACCCTAGTGTCATCCACTAACCACCGATTTGTTTTCTTGTAAAATTTTGCTACGACGTCCTTCAGGAATTTCTAAGTACGGTGGTTGATCTCTGAAACCCTACACTGTGTAATATTTTTGTCTAAGGCTGCCCCTTAATTAATTCTTCTAGATATAACATCTCGACCAGCCACTCCTTTGTTGGGTCATCAACCTCCTTTTCTATTGCAGGTTCCCTCTGTGTTTTCATTACTCCTTTCGATTTTGCGAGTGTAAAATGAAAACCCTTAGCTATCGTGAAAAAAAAACAAAGTTACCCTCCCATCACGCACATTTACCACTACATGAATCCTACTTCTATGTATGGATTCTCAATATCATTCTTTAAACACGACAGGTTTACTCACTCTGTAGAGTGCTCCTCATTTATAGCTCTTCTTCACACTTCTCAATTTTTCTTAAAATTTGTAAGGTAAAAATGACGTTGAAAATAACGACTTTAAACCAAGTTTCAAAAATTCCCTTCATTAATTTCTCCACCTATAACCATACATGGAATTAATTCCCTTTTAGTGCATTTCACCCTCTTTTTCCTATGCCCGAATCTCTCGCGCCTCAAACTTTGGTGCCTCTGTCATAATTTTCTAGGAGTGCCACTACTTATCTTGCCATAGATCTCCTCTACATGTGCTTCCTTACACCAAATTATTTGTCCAACGTGACCCAAACATATGTAGTCTTAAATATTATAGCCTCCTTGAGTTATAGTGAGTACTCACCGCCTTACATGTGGTCTTTAACTTTGAGAAATCCTGTTGAAGTTTTCATCACTTTTCAAACCTATTCCCTTTATGGACACTCATGAGTTTATTTATTTTCTATATCATACTAACCTTATTTATCTACCCCACATTAAGGGTATATACAGTCCTCTACGCATAAAAACTTTGAGATTTTAATTAGCTTCGGGACGTGTAAACTTGCTTATTATACATAACACTGAACTAAATTGACAAAGCATAACGATGAGGTAGGAAAAATATTAAAGGAAATACGGTACGGTAAATCTAATCTAAGTGGAGATAATGCCTTATTAAAAACACCAAGAAGGCTAATTTATATTAGGGATTCAACTTACTCCCATTGAAGTAATTGGGTAACTGTGTTCCATCAAGCACCTCTAACTAGAAAGCTCCTAATTGAAGTATGTGAGTGATAACATATGGTCCTAACCAATGCACCTTAATCTTCCTTGGGTTGTGCAAAAACTTTGAATCATAAAGAAGTACCATCTACTCAACCTCAAGCTTCTTTTTCTTGATGTTCCTATCATGCCATGCTTTCTACCTAGATTTTTCTTACTTCGACTCCAAGATGCTATGATGCACCTCTCATCCAGATGCATCAACTTGTCAATTATTTCTTCAAATGCTTTTTCATTAGCTAGACCTCCCATGCATGCAATACGCAAAGAAGGTAACATGAATTCCATGGGAAGAACTACTTCTATGCCAAACACCAACTGAAAGGGTGTGGCCTTATTCAACCTTTTGTAGGTTGTTCTATATGCCCAAAGTACAAAAAAACTTTATCATCCCAATATTTCCTTCCAACATCACAAATGTTTTTTAAGGTTTAGGTAAATATCTTGTTGAAGGCTTCACTAATCCCATTTGATTTAGGGTGATAGGGTGTTTTCTTATGGTGCATGACCATAAATTCATCTAATAATAACTTGATTGTCGTATTTAGGAAATGAGTGCCACTATCACTTGTCAAACTTAAAGGACATCCATACCTGGTAAGAATATGTTCCCACAAGAACCTTACTACCGTAGCCTTTATATAATCCTTCATAGGTTCCGTCGCCTTAAGCTTGTAAGATAATCTATACAAGTGATGATGTAGTGTGATCCAATTCTACGTGTGGCTAGGGAAATAGGTCCCACAAATTCTATTGCCCATTTTTCAAAAGGATCTGCACTAATAATAGGCCTTAAAGGAATTTCATCTCTCTGCTCTAGGTTTTCTAAGGTGTTGATAGTGATCACACACCTTACAATACTCCTTGCAATCATTGTACAAGGTTTCCCACCATAAAGCAACTAGTAGAATCTTGCACGTGGTGGTGTCACCTGCATAGTGTCCACCTACAATATTTCCATGAGCCTCCTCCATGATTACCATACACTCATGCTCTAGTACACACCGACATAATAATTCATCTTGGCCTAGTTTGTATAAGTCACCACTGATCAACATGAAAGGTGCAGCACAAATTGTAAGTTGTTTCTTTTCCAAGGCCTTCATTCCTTCGGGCGTCATACATGTGCGTAAAAAGAAAGCAATATCCTCTAACTCTGAGGGTACATGGTTCAACCTGTATAATTGTGCATCTAGAATTGTATCTTTAATACTTTGCATGTCCTCTCCTGATTGAATCATTGATAAGTGGTCTGGGCCAATATTACTTTTACCTAGCTTTACCACAACTGTAAAGTCAAACTCTTGGAATAATAGAACCCATTGACATATGCACCCCTATAAAATGGGATTATTTACCAAGTATTTCAATGCCATGTGATCTGTATAGAACATAAAAGGTGTTTCTAACAAGTACTATTTGAACTTATACAACACATAGATCATTGAAAAATATTCGCGCTCCGTAGTTGTATAATTTTGTTCTGCATGACATAACTTTCTACTAGTAAAAAGATAGGATGATCTACAATACCTTCTCCAGGATGAGCTAGAACTATGCCAATGGCCATGCTAGAGGTGTCCACATGTACGTGAAAGGGTAGATTCCATGAAGGAAAACGTAAAATAGGCGTCGTAGTAAGCCTTTCCTTCAACGTTTTGAATGTGCGCTACTGCAGTTCTCCCCAATAGAACTTTGTTTTACCTTTTAATAACTCCTCTAAGGGCACAAAATATTATCATATCCTTTAAAAATTTTCTCTAATACCCTATGTGGCCCAATAATCCATGCACCTCACTATGACTGGTGGGTTCCTCCAATCCTAAAATGACTGCATTCTTAGCTGGATCTACTAACAAACCCTCCTAAAAAGTGTAATCAGGCCTCTAACGAACCACTATGCATGCTGAATGGAATGGAAATCATATGATACTTTAGACAAGAGTGTTTTGAAATGAGCATCATATTCCCAGATGCTCTCAGTAGTGCCCTACTTGATATCCTTGAGCGCACTTATACTTTTATGCTCAAACTCGGTATATAAAATTCCTTAAGGAAAGCACCCATAACATGCTATATAATCCACACAAGTCTTAACAGGGTAAAATTTTATGTACCAATTGTGCGCGTGTCCCTACAACGTAGTCACAAACTAACTTTCCTTGCTCGAAGCCATAAGTCCTTTCACACACCAAAATATCTCACACATATGCACATGCTCAACAACATATTCTATTCCCTATACTCTAGGAGATGAAGTGGCATCTCCATGTAAATATTGTGGGGTTGGTGAGGACCATGCCACCAGATCTAGAACCTCTTGTGTTAAGTCCGCCCCTATATCCACTAGTTCTTCTAGATCTTGAGCCACATGTTCCTCCTAATCCTCCACCTATATTAGGAATTAAACCATAGGAAACACTTCCCTATGTCCCAACAATGGTGCTAAACTGAACTCCTATAGTCTGTGAAGTTGTGCTACTCCCAATATGAGCCCAATGTTCTACATGCCTATGTTCAACTGGTGGTGATGACACGCCTAAAAAGGTTCATCCAACCAGTCCTCCAAATAACATGGAATATGTTTTCCCGGACATTAATGTACTTGATATTTGATTCACTCTTGAACTTTCTAATACGTCAACTCTACCTCTTACTACTCTACTACCCAAACTAGCTTGTTGACCACTGGTTATACTAGAAACTCAAAAACTAAGTGCAAGGGATAGGTTGTCAGGTAGATTAAAATGAGCACCCATGGCCCAAGTTGTCTTTGTTGGCATGCTCTCATAAGATGATGACAAGGGTTCCTATCATTCTTGCTAAAATGGGGAGTTCTAGATGCTCTGGCTTCACGTCCTCTGTGTGAGCTCTAAATCCTTCACGAGCCATCTCTCTCCTCAATGTCATCCATTCTACAATCTCATGCTGCTTCTCTAAATTCCTCTCGCATGCCTCATTGAACTTAAGACACCTCTCTTCTCTTTTCCTCTCTGTCGCTAGGTCCACCATCCTTCACCACACCTTCTCCTTCCCCCCACGTGTGGTGGGGTTTAGCTAGCCATCGGATTCTCTTCCAAATTCAAGGTTACCATCAAGATCTTGATCACTAGTGGAATTCCTTGCAGATATGTCCCCCTAGGGATAACATAAAAACTAAAACTCAGCTACCTCTGGGAAATAATAAGTGGAAATTGAGTACTCTAAAATATATCTATTCAAAACACAAAGGAACCAAGTGTCCATAGTGGGCGTCCAAATATGATCAACATCATAGAGGGCCTAAAATTATTCTTACATCTAGACAAGTCTGTGAAACCTCAAATTCCTTTTAGATGCGTAAGAAACCAACCACTCATATAGCTCTATTGGGAAGATAGAAAATAATCTCTCATATAAGCAGTCATATAGATTCTGCTCCACCCACACGCATGTGTCAAACTCAGATCTAGTGTTGAATCTCCAAGCATACTCTTCTTTCAGATCTATTATCCACTCCTCAACACTTTCCAAGGTCAATCGATACGTCTTCATCATGCAACATCCTGAAAAACAACTAAAAATGAGGTCCTGAAAATGGAACCAATGATGTAGCCTAGAATTTACTATGAATAACCCATGCTATTGGCGCATCACTCAACATGAGTTGATCACTCACCCAAAGCATGCAAAGGAACTAGGTCCCTCTTTAGAGTTTCTTGTATAAAATGTTAGCATGATGGTGCATATAGGTATCTAGATTCATTACCAATAGTAAACAACACACAATGCATAAACCAGATCTAGTTCTTAGAATATATATAAAATGAACTAAACAATGACTATAACAAGATTTACCATGCAAGAACTAGATTCAGTCATGTTCAACACCATTATCCATCCAATATGAACCATTGTATTAAATATTGTAAAACAAAAATCTTCTTACATTACATAAGTATCTCCATGAGTCATGTGTGTGACAAAACCAACAACATAACTCTACAATTTGACACATACACACACACACAAAATCATGTAAATCAATACATATATATGGGGGTGGGGAATTTCCCTTCACCGCCCATGCACTTCTCAAAATAGGTCACATGTTAATAATAGCCATGCACCTTTACAATAGGATGCACAACATGTAAGTTCTCTAATAATAGACTTCCTATAGTTAACTTTGAGTAGAAATCCTATTATTAGCCTAAACAATGTATGGCGCTTAGTTGTCACTTATGCCAAAATACCATTGTGTGGATGCAAGTCTTCATGTCTCAGTGTGCTCAACACGCTAACTTGAAAATAAAACTTATCCACAAAATGGCTAAGTCTTGATCATGGGCGCTTCAACCCTATCATAACACTAGGCACTCTTCCAGCGCCCTACATTTATGTACCCAATATATAGGCCATATTTTTCCTTTCAACAGGGATCAACTTCTTCCGGTTCAATAAACATTACAAGATGGGTCAACATCAGTAATAGAGGAAACTATTGACATTAACATCGACATTGAAGAGGACCCCAAGATCCTCAAATTATGGGCATCTTTATTAGTAGAAGAAAAAATCACCTTTAGAGAACTCCTAAAATAATTCTTGGATGTATTTGCATGATCCTATGTGGATATGTATGGTCTTGATCCATCTCTAGTGGTTCATAATCTCATATTCCATAAAGATGTGAAGCCATTCAAGCAGAAATTGCGTAAGATACATCCAAAGGTAGCCCTACTTTTCAAAGAAGAACTTCAAAAGTTATTTCATGTTAGTTTCATCCTGCCTATTTACTATTATGATTGTATCTCCAACATCATCCCAATAGAAAAAAATACTGGGGGTATCCGTATTTTTATAGATTTTTGTGACATTAATAAATATTTCCCTAAAGATGATTTTCCCTTATCTAATATTGACATGATTGTGGATTCTATAGTAGGGCACAAAATGTTATCCCTCATGGATGGATTCTCTAGATATAATCAAATAAAATTTTTGAAGAAGACTAACACAAAACTACTTTTAATACACCTTGGGGCACCTTCTACTATCATCTCATGCCCTTTGGTCTCAAAATTTCAAATCTACATATCAATGTGTCATGACCATCATCTTTCATGACATGATGCACAACATTGTTAAGGACTATGTCGATGATATTTTGGGAAAATCCAAGACCAAAGAAGAACATCACATGGTGCATCTTTGAATGACTCTAAAAATACAAAGTTAAGCTCAATCCTAAGAAATGTGTTTTCGGTGTTACATTTGACAAGCTACTTGGTTTTATCGTCTCACATTGCCGAGTCAGAAAAAAATCTATCTAGATAAATTTAAAGATGTGGTTGAAATGCCTCCGCCTATAAATCTAAAGCAACTCCGAAGCCTATAGGGTAAAATACATGCCATCAAAAGGTTTATAACGTAGCTCACTAATAAGTGCCATCCATTTCATCATTTTCTCAAAAAGGGAACAATATTTCATTGCAATGTGGAGTGTCACGATATGAGTTGTATTAATCACTTTCATAACACTGCATATTTTGTATTTTTATAAGACCATTGTATCCATGTCTATGTTTTTCCTAAGTACATTACTAGAACATTAGTATTAAAACCATGAACTTTTGACATAATTATTAATTAATATAGTTATATCTTATTGTATTTACTTTGTGATATTATGTGTGCATTTATTCTTATTATTCCAATAAATTGTTTGGATGATTATATGTGTTGATTTCACTCTTGGTTGTAATAAATTTGTCATATGCAACAAAAGAAACCTATCCACAGGGATAAGGAAATCATTCACAACAAGTTACAATACATTTATGAAGATCTTTTGAAACATGAAGTGATGGAACTTAAGTCCTTACATGCCATGGGAGAAGTAATTACAACAGAAATGTGGAAAACTAAGAAATAAATCAATCTTTGATTTGGTCATTGATTAAGAACTAGTGAAGAACTGATTATTAGTTAAACATGAACTGATTGTTAATTGAACACTTGTTGTGTGTTTCAAACATGTGTTGAATCTCTCACTTGTTCTGTTAAAGACTCCTTGTTTTATTCTTCTTCTTCTCACGTGCTATAAATGATAGGATATAAAGGAAAGGGTTGGTGCCTTGTAATAGGTTGGTTATAAAGTAGTAAGAAGTTAGTGAGTTAGATTTGGAATTAGAGAAAAAATATTAATCTAATATTTTGTTCCTAGATGTAATGTTTTATGCAAATCAATAAGAAATCTCATTTTTGTTATTTATTTTTTTAGTTACTATGATTAGAAAGGGATTCACACCCAAGTCAAGGCCCATTTGAGGTTTGATAAATCCCCTCCATTTTTCATTTCATGTATATTTCCTTTTTTTTCCATTAATGGTAAATAGTTTTGAAGGGACTATACCCTACATGAGGGCCTAAAATCTAGATACAACATTAATAGGTTCAAAAAAATGGATCAACATTAGAATTTAGTTTAAAGCCAACCGTAACAAAAATTTAACTCTGATGGAGAGGCAAACAGAGCATGCACTACCACAATGCAGCCAAAAATAGCAAAAAGATAGTGAAAGTAACGATGAAGATCAACATCTCGCAACGAATACCTCCTTTAGTTCTTACCACTGCTGTAATTTTGGATTTAATAGTTTGTAGTGAGGTAAAGAGAGCCACCATTGTCGAGTGTGTGTGGGGTTATTAGCATCCAACTTTGCTATGATGCTATATAATTCATGTATATTTCCTTATGAACAATATTTTCTCGGATATGCAACTTTTTTTAGTAATAAAATTTAGCAATACTTCATTTTCAAGTTTGAATTTTATTTTACTTTCAACATTATTATATTATAGTTATTTCCTTTCCAACCTCATAGATCAACTATAACTTTGCATATATATCACCGGTAGTATTTCATGTCTATGCTCCCTAGTATGGTAATTAAATGAATTTAACTCAATGTACACCATATTAATTGCTGGAAGTTGATTTACACCACCACTTTTGGTGCCATTATCAGGGATATTGCAAAATTTATAGGAGTTTGTGAGGTTTTGCATTTATGAATTTCATATAACAAAGTAGGTTTTATAAATCCCACCTTCAAACCCCTCACTAATGAATGTTGATCTATTTGGAAGTTAATTGATGTATACACCATCGTAGAGATTTCTATGGTATATTTGTACCCAATCCTCAAATAGCAGAAATTAGTTCTAATTCTAAAGAAGAAACATCCTCTTCTCGTATAGGGGTTTTCTCATAGAACACTCCCTACCAAGTGAGATTTATGAGGTTTTTCCTAAATAGTCTAACATGACAAATGAGTTGAATCAAAACATGGAAGATGAGGCAAGGGAACTAATAAAATTTGAGTTTCTTATCTCCACTTACAATCAACCTGCTCAAATGAAGAACACATCTCCATCAGCTCTTCCTAATTTTCATGGATCTCCGACTGAAGACCCAAACACTTTCTTATTTGAGTTTGACATCTTATGCAGGAGTAATGACTACATAAATAATGCACATAAGCTTAATTTTTCCTGATAAACTCAAAGATGAATCCTTGAGATGGTTTATGGGCCTAGGAAGAGATGTTGTTACTACCTAATAGGGGATGAAAGACAAGTTTATGACCAAGTACCAAGACTACTACAGGTCAAGTAGAAGAGGAGGAGATGAACTCTTCAAGATGGCACAAAAGGAAGATGAGCCACTTGAATATTACCTAGAGAGATTCATATTTTGTGTTAAAAATACAAGACATACAAGGTTACCTCCCGAGTCTCTTAAGTTACTTTTCTTAAAAGGCTTGGTGAGGAAGATATGGATGCTTTGGATTTAATAGATATAGAGACACCTCCAAAGCCACTTTTGAGGAAATTTTTGAAGCCTACAGGAACTATTCTAGAGAAACCATGAAAATAATAAGAAGTATTAGATCAAAGGGTGGAGAATCTACCATAAGAATTGGGGAAATATCTAAATCATAAATTGTAAACATATTTAAGAACATGAAAAAAGAAATAGTTAAGGAAATGGCCACCCAACTTGATGCTCTACATGTAAAAAAGAAGAGATAGGATGCAGAGGTAGAACTTGCAGATTTCTGCCATTCTTATATAACAAAGAAATTCAATTGCACATGCATGGGATTGACCAACATTATAGAAGAAAAGGAGGATGCACCAGAGTTTAAAATGATAGAAATGGAGGATGGGAAAGTTTTCTATGTTTCCCAAAGGAAGCCATGACCACTAAGACAAGGAGGTATGTCATAATATCCCATGCAATATTTTAAAAATTTTGTTCATAGTTCATATAATAATATGTAACCCCACCTTAGGATAATACTCAGGAAGGATGGAGTCCTTACCTAGCTAATACCAACAACCATGAAACCTCAGTTCTCATCCCAAAAGTGGTAGCAGCCCCCTTATTCATGGAAACAACCTTGAGAGAAGGGAAATAATGGAGAAATCAACCTCCTAACTACCAATAACCCTACCAGCAACCTCCCTACCCATAATAACAAGATTTGATGCCAACCCCCAATCTAGCTCTCAACCAAAAACTACTCAATTGTCATCTCAACTAATAGCTAACACCAATAATAAAGCTTCTCATCCAACCTATAACATTGAATCAACCCAATACTTTTCTTATTCGATTGTTGATGTCAATAATATGCATCTCCATTCAGGAAGAGAACTTATGCCACCAAGTAAACTTATAATCACATAGATACCAGATGAACCACAATTGTTACAAACTAATCCACAACAAATCCAGAAGACGCTACAAGCTGATCCGCAACAACATGAACAAAATTCCAAAAACATAAGATGCAATTCAATGGACCTCCATTTCTAGAAAAATAACAAGAGAGAAAGTTTGACCCTAAATCAGATTCGATTCTTATTTTATTAATCAGTTGAAGGACATTTGTGTGAAAATTCCACTCATTCAAGCCATCAAGGATGTTCCTATTTACAAAAAGTTGATCAAGGATCTATGTATAAATAAGCCATAAAGAAAAAGAAAAAAACACCCATTCACTGTACAATTAATTGGAGCATTAGCTGACATCATTCTTGGAAACTCTGTGCTAAGTACATAGATCCAGACAATCCTTTAGTGAATGTCACTATCAATGGAACTATAATAAAAATACTTTGATTTACTTAGAGGAAACAATCAATGTCATGACCAAGAAATTCATGGATGACCTGAAGTTGGAAGGATTGAATCCAATAGCTATAGTATTGTAACTAGTAGATAGATCAACAGTAAGGCTTGAAGGAGTCCTTGAGGACATTGTTGTGGTGGTAGAATCTTGGGAATACCCAACTGATTTCATTGTCCTCCAACAAAAGGCAAGTCTATGAGGTTACCATATTATACTAGGAAGGCCATGGCTTGCCACTGTTGATGCATTTATAGGACACGTGTGTCTGGCAACATGATCATCCTAAAATGGAAATGGTACCAAGAAACTTATAATCTATCCTCCTTACCAACCATTAAGTGATGAGGATAAAACCGTTTGGGTTGAAGAACCATAAATTTATAAATGGTCTATTCAATAGCTAATGATGTTGGAAAAGTCTTTCACTATTGAATATAATGAGGAAATTTTTGTTTTGTTACTATTATTTTGTAGAAAAATATAAAAGAAATGAAGAAATTGATGATAGATTAAGGTGCTCAAGTTTTCCTTTTAACTAAGTCTTACCACAACAGAACACCATGAGTATTATAGGTAAAAATTGTATTTTCACCAACTTCTTCCTCTTGAATGCATATTAAATAATTTTAGTAGAAATTTTTGTTCAATACTGACCTCTCCAAGAAAGTAGAAATAATAATAGGGAGGCCACTAAATGTAAGCAATATATTGAATATACAACATGAGCTATTGTTGATTTCTCTTCTTAAAGAACATAAGAAATGTTTTCTTGGGATTATAGTGATATGTGTGGGATTCATCCTAAGAGTTTTACTCATAGAATTTATATGAAATAAGATTGTAAACCAATTAGAAAACCAAAGAGACACATGAACCCAACAATAAGAAAAATTGTGAAGGGTGAACTACATAAGTTGTTAGATGTTGGATTCATATACCGCATATAGGATAAGAAATGGGTATCACCTCTGGTAATTATACCAAAGAGGAATGGGAAATGGATAATCTATGTGGATTACAGAGAGCTGAATTTGGCCACAAAGAAAGACCACTTCTCATTGCCCTTGATTGATCAAGTGCTTGATACCTAGATGGTAAAAGTAATTCTCCTTTCTTAATGGATAAAGTGGTTACAATCAGATCCAGATTACACTAGAAGGACCAGATAAGACTACATTCACATGTCCATGGGGGACATTTACCTATTCAATTCTTCCATTTGGCCTGTGTAATGCACCTACCACATTCCAAAGGGTAGTCTTGAGTATTTTCTCTTATTTGAAAATGATTGCATTGAAGTCTATATGGATGACTTCATTATTCATGGCAGTAATTTTGAGGAGGCTATGAAAAATCTAGATAAGGTCTTAAAAATATGCAAGGATCACAATTTTTCCTTGAGCAATGAGAAGTGCTATATGATGATGTTAGAAGGTATAGTGTTGGGGCACTACCTTTCCTCAACAAGAATACAAGTAGATCTAGAAAAATTATTTGTCATAGTCAACCTTCCCACACCAAGAAAACAAAAATATGTTAGAATCTTTTAAAGCCACTTTGGATATTACAAAAGGTTTATATAAGACTTCAGCAAAATTACAGCTCCACTTTTTGCATTGTTGGGAATCTTGGAGAATATATATTGTATGTAGCTAGAATAATAATCTTCTCATATATTTCAATATGAAATACATTAGCTATTATAAAGGCAATGTAATAGCTTAAAATACTTCCTATTAAATAAGAAGCACAATTAACAAATAATACGTTTAATGGATTTACGGGTCTAAAAAACTAACCACGGACTTCATAATACGATTTTTTTAACAAATTATATAACAATATTTATCTCTATTATTAATGAGTTATCAAACTCATATAATAAACAAATTAATAATGTTTACAAAAATTAATTCCCAAC
Source organism: Taxus wallichiana var. yunnanensis (assembly GCA_018340775.1). Classification (NCBI taxonomy): domain Eukaryota; kingdom Viridiplantae; phylum Streptophyta; class Pinopsida; order Cupressales; family Taxaceae; genus Taxus; species Taxus wallichiana. The sequence continues at coordinate 356,295,026 of CM031239.1, forward strand.
ATTCACCCCCTTGGTGTGAACATTATTAATTCCCAATATTCACCCCCTTAATGTGATCACGATGAAGAACCATATTTTGAAGAAGTTAAACCACCTTCTGAAAGCACTACTTAGACCACATAAAAATCCATAGATTATATCTTTACCCTTGTAAAGGTGATGTGTCAAGAAAAACTATGTAATAATACTACCTACCTCTTTAGGTTCCTGTGGGACTTTCCCTCCCTCCAAAGGTGCCCCAATTCTAAATCTCCAAGATCCACAAGCTTGGTAACTAGATGGATAACCATCCCTTGAGTCTACCTCAAAATATTCTCCTTCTCCCAAAAGTGAGTTTTCTAAAAACATGAATCCTCCCCAGAATTTTGAAAAGGGGTTTATTTAGTACACAACACAACAAGAACACTGAAAACAAAAGCATACAAAAACACACACAACTAAAACACATGCCACCAAATCATCTATGTGGCCCCATCATTGGTGACTGATGAGAGGTTGTTGATTGACCTCGAAGCTACGATGCCTATATCCTCTCGATAGAAGGTTTCTAACTCAAAAATATTTTATCATGGAGTTCAATTTTACATACCTCGATCGGACATCTGATTCCACCGAAAATGCGTCCATAAGGAATTTTTTTTTATTTTTTACACATTTTTTACTCCAAATCACAAAAAGATAACTATTGACAAGACAATAACTATTTAATGACTTTGATGATACAATACTTGACTCTTATCTTTTGATAAATGACAACTATACACCATGATTGACTAGACGAAATTAGAAATGACAACACATCAATGTTTGGACACTTTTTACACGAAGATGACAATTCACTAATAATAATATTTTTACAACTGACATAACATGACTTCAGACTTAATGGCTTGTAGAACACATTAATAGCTACATATGAATAATTGAACATTTACTCATAACACAATGCCTATTGACTCAAAACATGACTCTTGACAAATACTAAGACAAGTTTTAAACTTTAGACATAAGACAAATAGCCTAATTTTAATTGATAACACTCTATAATAAGACAACATATACCAAACATAAAATACAAGACTAGACTTACACGACTTGATCTGGGTTGAACAAACAAAGTAACAACTCACTATAAAATGAAAAAATTAAAATATGATTATGTAGTACCTAAAAAAAACAATTAATTTATTTGAATAGTACATTGACCAAAATCACATGAAGATAGACGGAGGGTTAACGGGCACATGCAATTTGGTATTTTCTAGCCTTAAAATGTACTTCATTGCAAGGTTTTTGATGATGTCTAGACTTGAGAGTATTTGGAAAATCTCTAGGGTTTCCGATCTTAGATTACTCTTGGATATTTGAATGGAAACAAAGAAATATGGGAATAATGTTGAATGATGGTTGTGCAAAGATCTAGGACTATTGGTTTTGACACAACCTCCAACTTTATTTATCTAAGAATATTGGTAAAGAATCTAATGTGAATGATGACGTGGGCTTGTCTCTATTTGAAGTTTCAAATCAAATGCCTTTATCCACTCCTCTTTCTATTCCTCTCTACATGAAGTCTTTAGCCAAATGTCAAGTCTTTTGAACAACCATGAACCAAGTTGACCATGCCACACAATGCTTAGGGATGCTACGAGTGGTCCAAGGAAATAACAAAGAACACAACAAAGCTATGCAGACATGAGAAAAACTATAAACTCAAAGATGTAACTTGTTGTTACGTGAATCTTCTAATTTTTCGTATGGAATTTTTATATCCCATACTTTTCTAAGATAGATCTATACATGGGGATGTGTGCTGAGAATTGATACTAATTTTATTAGATCCTTCTAAGATCTTGAAATTACCATGGCTACGTATATCACTTTCTCATCTAGAAGGTCCGCGCCAAATCTTTCCATGCATAAAAGGTTGCACCAAATATATTCTTAAAAAATTATTCAGGTGCAAAAATCAAAAAATATTGATGATAAAAACAATACACAGGGCGCATACCTAAATGATTCCCCATAAATAATCCATTATTCTTCCATGATAGGAATGAGCACTGCTCTGATACCAAATCTTGGAGAACAAATATTGCACACAGCCAAAATAATAAGCTTCTCATATATTTCAATATGAAATACATTAGCTATTATATAGGCAATATAATAGCTTAAACTACTTCCTATTAAATAGGAAGTACAATTAACAAATAACTCGTTTAATGGATTTACGGGTCTAACAAACTAACCACGGACTTCATAATACAAGTTGTTTTAACAACTCATATAAAAATATTTATCTCTATTATTAATGAGTTACCAAACGCATATAATAATATAATAAATGAATAATGTTTACAACAATTAATTCCTAACAGGGAAAATATGTTGATTTTGTATGGATTAAATGTTGTGAAAGTTCTTTTCAAACTTTAAAAGAGATGCTAACTACTACTCCTATGTTGAGAGGACCTAACTGGAACCTACCTTTTCACATCCACATGATGTGTTATATCATGCTATTAGAGTTATCTTAGGTAAAAAAGATGGTAGTCTAACTATGTAATATACTATGTCAGCAAGAATTTACAACATGCAAAATTGAACTATATAGTAACAAAAAAAGAGTTCTTGGCAGTAGTATATTCCATAAAAAATTTAGACATTATATCACAGATACCCATGTTTATTCACATTGATCATGCTAAAATCAAGTATCTGGGAAAAAACCAATAGTAAGCAATATAATCATAAGGTGTCTACTCCTCTTGCAAGAATTTGATGTCACCATATTGGAAAGCTTGAAAAGATAATGTGGTGGCATATTTCCTCTCAAGGATGAAGACCAATAGTTAAGAGAAAATAGATGATGATTCATTTGCGATGAGAACCTATTTTCTATTTCTACAAAAACACCTTGGTACACAGACATAGCCAACTACTTGGTCTCAGGTAAAACACCTCCACATTTTTCATCCTTTGAGAAAAGGTATTTATTTGAAAAAAATTTACCCTTTTCTTGGATAATTGGACTTATTTTTTATATAGGTCAAGATCAAGTAATGAGAATGTGTATAGATGATGGGGAGATATTTGATGTCCTATGAGCCTACCACAATGAACCTTTTGGGGGAATTTTTCTACAAAGAGAACAACACGGGATGTGTTGAATACTAGCTATTATGTTCCTACTTTACATAAGGATGTAACACTATACACTAAGAGATGTGAAAAATGCCATAGAATGGGAAATCCCACTAAGTCTGATGAGATTCCATTGCAACCTCAATTTGTTCTGTAACCTTTTGATAAATGGGGCTTAGATTTCTTTGGCTCTATAAACCCTCCATCTTAACAAAAATAATATATATAGTCTATATAGATTACCTAACCAAGTGGATAGAGGTAAAATCATTGCCAAACTAGACCAGTGATAAGGTAGCTAAATTCTTGTATGATAACATCTTTACTAGATATGGATTCCTAAGGGATTTTGTGATATACCAAGGTACCCATTTTACTGCTGATGTGATTGCTAATTTGGTCAATGAATATGAAATCAGGCATAAAAATTCTACACCATAGCATCCCCAGTCTAATGTCCAAGTGCAGGTTAGTAGGAATACATGCTTCCATAAGTAGTATGGGAATTCAATACAACATGGAAGACCACAACTAGCTTCACACCATTTGAACTATTATATGGAAAGACTATTATTTTGCCAATATAATTTGAGCATAAAACATTGAGAACTGTAGTTGAGATCCAGAATAGACTCATCAGAAGCTAAAAGATAGAGAATTCTACAACCCCATGAGTTGGATGAATTGAGAAAGAAATAATTCATAACAAAGAGGTAGTGAAAAAAAAAAAAATCAAATGATATGACCAGTATATTAAAACAAGACAGTTCTAGGAAGGTGACTGGGAACTTTTGTTTGACTCAAAATACAAGGATCACATAGGGAAGCTCAAAACAAGGTGGTTAGGCCCCTATGAAATTGAGAATATATTCCCTAATGGAGTTGTGAAGCTTACTACTATTGATCCTATGAGATTCAAGTTGTTGGTGAATGGCCACAGGTTAAGATTGTATAAAAATCTAGTTGATAAAGGCTCATTTATGGAATTGTTTAGAGGAGATCAGAGAAGAATGGAGAAAGAAACATCAGAATTAACCTCAGAGGTTGAGCCTATGGCTCACCTTCTAGGATTACATATAATTGATGAGATTTCAGTAGCCTTGATCATTTAGCTTGTAAATACTTCAAGGATAAATAAAAGTGTTGAGATCTACCTTTCTGGGTGATCACCAACACTCTGCTAACCCATTTTCTATATAAGTTTTAGTTTTGAAAGTCTTATTGACAAGTGATTGCAGAATATCATGATCTCCATCACAAGGAGAGAGTGCAATGACCAAGGGTTCAACTTGCAGCCACAAGAAATAAGAACCTCTTTATTTTTAATGTTTGACAAAACTCATGGTTGCATAAAGGACATCGATGAAGCATACACAAGTTGATGATTGACACCCCAAAAAATTAGAGGTCCCTCTCCAGGAAGCATCTATTTGCAGTAAGGAGAAATCAACACAAGTTAAACCAATGTCCGTAGCATCGTAGGGAACTTGCATGCAACCAAGAATCTAGTTCAATAAAGCATGCACATCAATCATTACAAGCCAAAATGAGATAAGTGCATGCATTTATTAATTTAATAAAGCATGATTAGATTAATTTATTTAATTAGGATTTATGCCAAGTAATAAATCGTGTCACACATTAAAAGACTACCACTTTTTAGTTATGATGTGTCCACTTAAGCCCTCCACATAAGCCAATGTGTCACATCATTTTCCTTCATGAACTCAACATTGTCACATCCACTTAATGATTAATCACCCCTAAATGTATTACTTTCCCCTTGGTAATAAAGTTTAAAGCAATGAAATGCCATCAACACAATTCATTTTTGTAAATTACTTTCAAGGAAAAAAATTTGTTTACGTATTGCACTTGGGAGAAGTTGTGTATCCACCATGGGAGGTGACCTGATCATATATGAACCTTCTTTGAAAATTCTAAATCATCCTGAGATTATGCAGTACTTTGAGAATCATGGTTGGATATAATACATTAATCAATTTCAAGGCTTTGATGAGGCAATTGTGGCAGAGTTTGTAAATACCTTGAACAATGGAGAGGCCAAGGTAAAAGGGTTAACAATCAAGGTAAATGATGAGATTTTAGAAGAGGTAACTAGTTTACAAACTCAAGGAGAGCCATTTCAAGACATAAATAACCTGAGAAGAAGCAAGAAGATAATTTATAGATAATGATGAGTTCATCTCAAATTGCCCAAGGTACTTGTTATCCAAAAACCCCCTTAAGGTAATTTTGATAACATACATCAAATTCTTTAGTCCCGAGCAAATAGATTGATTTAATGCCCAAAATCATGTTTTGGGGGTGCTCTTGGTTTCTCTCTAACTTCCCCATTTAAGGAAAAAATCCAAGAAGTTAGAAAAAATTGAAAAAATCCAAAAATGAAGTCACAGGCTTGTTTTAATGCATTACATGTCTGAGGCTACGGGTCGTAGCAATGTGGGTCGTACTCAAGGTTCATTGTACCAATTTTACAGCTGAAGTACAAAGGAATCAGCTAAATCATCTTTTTGTGTCCTAGATTTCAATAGGGACATGTGTGCAAATCACCGGAGGTAAAGAAAATTGGAAAAAGTGGAAGTTTTGTCCCGCGGTTTGCGGGACATTTGGGATGAAGGTACACGCAAGACATGAAAACCTTATTTTGCTACAAGATAATACATCATGGGTGGTACAGATGAAAGTGTCTCGGGACAATCAGATAAAATTACGTGTGGAATGCGCAAAGGTGAAATCACCGCACAAGGAGCTAGGCTAAGTGGATGTGGCCGATGCGCGAGTCAACGACCCTCACGGCCCATCCAACAATGGGCGCGCAGGGATAAGGTGGACCGAATCAGATGAAATGGAATAATGTGTTTGGGACAGCCAAGACATGTGGACCTAATTTCACCACAATACCCACATTTCATAGGGAAAGTCAGTTAATTCTCATTCCCATCAAATGATAAAAAATGATTGGTAGACCCAAAATAGTCATTAGTTTCGCACTCAGAAGGCCATAACTTTTGCATTTCTCAATGAAATCACATGAAAATGGTACCATTGGAATCATGGATCCGATCCCAACACATAAAAATCAAGAAATTTTTGATTTTATGAGAAATCAATGGAGATTTTTCATAAAACGTGGCCGGGTTATGACAGTGTCTTATTTAGTAGTTCAGAGTGCAATTAAGAGGCATGGTCATCATTCTTTCTCTACTACAACACATGGGACATTATGGGGAGCCTTTTTCAAGTAACATAAAATCATTTCAATCCATTTAATGCATATTATAAGTGGTTGAAGGAAAGATTTCTAGATTTCCATTTTCCCCTTCTCTCTCTCTTCTCATTCTTCTATAAATTGGAGTGTTCGGCTCATTGTAAAAAAAATAATTTTGTTGTAGCAAAACTCTATCAAAATTGCTTTGTGAAGCCAATGTGCTTTGCAGCCCTTCTACTGACTCCTTGTACGGTGATCTAGACCCTTATCTTGTAATAGATTGAACTACACATATTATGAAGCAATAAAATACAAGTTTTGGATGCATTTTCCCCTGTTGTGTTTGTTTGTACTCCTCTTACACCTTTTAACCTTCATTAAAAAATATTGTGTCTATTTTTATGCTCTTGCAAGGATTCATTATTATTGTGCATGTATGAAATATTGTTGTGAATGCAATTTCCAGATTGTGGAGAACTGTTACCACCCCTTCTAGTATGCATTTTACTTTTATTTTTCACACATTGAAGATTACTCTCACACCCCTCCTTTTCTGGTGTATCACCGCTTTAGTGTAGGCTTTCATTTTTATGCATTCTCTCTCCTTGGTCCCTTGGAAAGTTAGATTAGGATAGTTATTTTTTCCTACATTAGAGTAGATTGTGGCAGGTAGTTTAGGAGCAAGAACCAGCTTTCTCTGGAGGTCTATCTCAAGTAGAAAGTCCCACAACTTGGAGATAGTACCCATGTTATCCAATCACACCGTGAGCTCAAGTATATGCACTTGTGTAAACATAAGGGTGCTTGTGATTTGGTGATAATAGTACTCCTAGAACATCTCTCACACCTTTATGGGCATAAGCTATCAATTTTGTCATTCAATATTTTACTTATGAAGAGAGACATTAAAGGTTAAATATAGTGAATTTCAAATTGTTAAATCATTTGGAAAACAATAATAAAGTAAATGTTTCAAATTTCTTTCATGAGATGTTTAATAAAATGAGCTAAGAGGTTCGAAAGGGTAGGAAGCTATACATACCCAAAAATGTAGGTACTGTACTACCAAAAAGAGGTTACGAAAACCCCAATAATGATTTAGGTCTCTTTGCAAGGTGTTCGGAATCCAAAAAGGCTCACCAAGTGTATGTTTGCATCTAAAATGCTTTATCCAAGCTCCATGTGCTTCGTTTTTTCCTCTGTCCCCTTTTCTTTACATTTTGGTCTTAAGTGATAGGACCGCCACCTGCCCTCTGGCGGCGGTCCTGCACCGCCACCCAGGATAGGGTGGCGGTCATGTAACTGCCTTGCTTTGTGGGTAGTGGTCTTGTGCGCATTTTCTAGAATGCTCCGACGAATGCATCAAACGTAAAAATTCAACTTTCACCCACATTCTTCAACCACTTTGGCTTGCATTTATGTTTTGGCCACCCAGTAAATAGTGTTTTCCCTTTGTTTATAGTAAAAGAGATCAATTGGGAGTTACCCTCTGGTAAATGCAATTGCTATAAATAGCTAGCTTGTTTTCAAACAAATGGCCCCTCTCCTTCTCTATTTAAATATTCAGTTTGTTTGAAGTTCTTGCTTAGAGTTCCAATAGTTTCATGTTTTGCATCAATTATTAGCCTTCCCTTGTTGTTTAGAGATCATTTGATCTTCTTGTTTCCATCTTACTTCATTGTTGTTCCATATAATCAGTTTAGAATAAGGTAGTTTCATTTTAAATTAGAATCCATTTAGAGTTACAGGTTTTGTTTTGTCACAAAAGATAGTTTCTAGAATTCTCGGTGTATTTGTGTTGTATTCCCACAATAAATCCTGCTAGGAATTACATAGTCAAGCTCTATTCACTTGCACTATCCCTCTCTTACTTGCATTGTATTTGGTCTATATCCAAAACTGTCATTGTTCAAGTATCTTCTTCTACTGACACTATCATATACATGCTTTTATGGATTCACGAGAACACAAAGGAATGAGGAGATCACACTGAGGGGACAAAGTCACACACAACTAGGATTTACCACTATTCTAAACTCCAGGTTTGAGCTATCAAAGTTCTAGTTACAATATATCAAATAGAGTAGTAAATTATTTCATTTCAGTTAAAGCTCGCTTTCGATATTGCCAGGGAAGCTGTGGGGAATGATAGTTTCTGAGAAACTATGATTCATTCCTCACTTCTAAGGTAGGATTGAGAGTTCTTTCATTAAAATTAGTTAGTTATTTAGATATTTAGGATAAACTCACAATTGCACAAGAAAATAGCTATACTAGGCTACTTTGCTTGTTTTGATTTTGTTACTAGATTAATTGTCCATTTTATGAATATATTAGAATAGCTACTCTTTTAATTTCATTAAAATACTTCATCAAAAATACAAAAATAAAAGAATATATGCATAGTGTAGATACATATTTCATAATTAGCTTATTCGTTTTAGTTAAAATTGAATCATCTTTGCATGAAAATCACGGACCCTAGAGAACTCAGGGAATATGTATTTGAACCGATAGTGCCTCAACCAAATCTCCCCACCACACTAGTTGATATAGATCAAGACCTTAGGATTCAAGTTTTTCAAACAATAGTAAACCTACGAGCAGTTAGTGAACAATTGAGAGAGTTAAATATTGAAGATAACAAGGCATACACATTTTGGTCAAATCAGATCCTCACACTAGTATTCATATCCTCACACTAATATTAAGAGAGTTTATACACACTAATATTCAGATCCTCACCACTTCCACTAGAAATCATTACACACATTCTTCGTATTAAATGTAATAGCCAATGAAAATTAGTTAATGGGATTTCTGGACTAGACCGGAGAGAATCGTCCATAAAACTCTAGAGGATCCACTACACCTCTCATCACCATTTTTCATGACCTTATCTAGAAATATACATTTAAGAAGCACCTACAGTCACTTTCCACATATCCATAGCCAATAAATAGGATCTCGGTAGAGCTCGACATTGATCGGAGCCTCAAGCAGCTATTATATCCAAATGATCCATTACATTTATTCAGGTTAGGAGGGCCTTCTTTGCCTTAGATTCGTAGATTCCATTATTACGTATTGAGGATATAAAATTTCCTAACTAGTTTGTCCGTATCCGTATATATCCCATTTCCACCTTGTCTCGGCATAACCTCGAGAGGTCGGTATGAATGAAGAAAAGTCACTCATGCTCGCATGTCACTTTTCTATCGTACAAAATTGGTGAACCCAATGTGAAACAAACAATTGTTCCCCTTTTATTTTCATTTCTTTCTTTCATTCACCTTCGCTCTTTCCCATTATTATGTGGGTATTCATATACCCCTCGAATATGTCGGGATACGATGCATATGGTAGACCTCTCTCAGGTCTTGAAGCAAATTATGGTCAAACAAATAGACAACCATCACCCTCACTTTCTACATGGGCTAAACAACTATTCAAGTAATTACTTGTCATCACAAACTCCCCTCAAAAGAACTAGCTCTAGTTCTTCATTCTAAATTGAGGAGTTAGATCAGCTTGCACAAATGCAACAACCAGAGCCCTCAGGCTCTAACAATATGATGTTTACTGGAGAATCCATTTCATCTCCTCAGGTTTTGTTCAGACCACAAATCAGTAGATAGTCAGATCCACTCCCATTTTGGATGAGGAGTATTTAGCATGCTACGCTAGAAGTGAACAATGCTTCCAAAACATGTACCCACCTATAGGGAGTTTGCAAACACAACCCGATACCCTACTCCAAGAAAACACCCCATTCCTCCACCTATGGGAAATACTCTCGGTGAAGCTTGGCAGGGTAATGATCAATTCATAGCAGGGTATCATACCCCTTTACAACCTCAAGGTGTACAACAAATGCCATTAAGGAAAAACACCGTGTCTTCACCAATCGAGGTCATTTCAGCCTTAGTTGAGAAAGTTAGAGGATTGGAACTTGCTCAAGCAAATCAAAATTCATATTTTGGGAAAGCAGGAATCCCCAACCCTCCGCATCATCCCAGCCAGGTTGACCTCCTTACAGGAACATGCACGTTAGGCATGCCTCCTCAACATTCGTATAACTATCCACAACAAACACCAACTAGAACCACATTTTCAAATGCTACTCTAGTTGAAAATATGATACCTCTCGACTTAGCACCAAACAACCCATACCAGAGCAATGCTCCTCCCTACTTAAAAATTTATTCAAAATCACCATAGGGAGACATGTTCTCCTCTCCCGGATGTTCACTCAACCACAAGGATTCCCTTATGTCCCTGTAAATACATATGCTATGCCATATCAACAACCCATGCCACCCCCACCCCCTCAGCAAGCACCATCGATGGTCAAAGCCTATGTGGTAGGGACTTATTCAGAATATTTAAAAGAGCCCCTAGACTTCACCATACGAAGTGTTATGCTTCCAAGACCTCTTCCCGATTTACCCAAATACAAAGGGGAGGGAGATCCAAATGCACACATCAAGGCCTATGCCATAGCCATATGGGAATTACTCCCTTGGGATGGGGTTGTTGCTAAGATATTCCCTAAAACCTTAGAGGGTATTGCCCTTGATTGGTACTATAGAATACTTGAAGCCTCGATACACTCATTTAAACAACTCGTGTCAGAGTTCATCAAAGCTTTTGACATGAACAAATTGTTAAGAACAGAATTAGGGAATTCTTGCATATTAAACAAGAACATAATGAATCCATTGCTCATTTTATTCAAAGATGGCATACGGTTCTCTACTCATCAGCAAGTGCTCCAAACATGGATCAGATGGAACTATGTGATTTATTCCTTCATTCCCTCAATAGAGAGATAAAGGAAGAAGTCAAGTTCCCACTAAGAACTTATGATGAAGTACTCGAGAGTGCTCTCCGAATCGACCAAGCGGCAATAGATAGTGGTCGTAAGACATATGGAACAAATGGGAAATTAATCACTCCCAATCAAAACACTACGACCTATCCTAATACCAAGAATACCAATCAAGGACCTAAAATCCTTAACAAAAACCGTGGGGTTACAACAGATGGAGTAACAGACCAAGTTAAAAGAGAAAATGTTGTAAACATTTCACCACCCGTTAACAATCAGCGAAATAACAATTTTACTCCAACAATCAACGCGGTGGATTTTAATCATCCACCATGACAACAACAAAAACAATGGAAAATCCAAACACAAGGTCTAAATCAAAACCCAACTAGATATCAGAGTCAAAACCAAAGGCAACAACCTCAAAATTTTAACTCTAACAACCAGCAACCTTATCAAAATTTTGGGCCACAGTAGGTTTCAAATCAACAACCTCAAATTATAATCCCAATTTGTATTGTGGTTTCCACAAGATTCAAGGCCATGATACTAGGACTTGTCGTGACTACAATAAATTCATGCAACGTTTTTCGAAGACCAAAGACAACTCTTTATAGATATGTTCTTAGAAAATTCTGTAGTACCCACGCCAAACACTTACACAGGGGTAGTTTCCCCTCAAAATGCACCCCTCAAGATCTTTAACGATCCACTCCCAAATCATACTAACAATAATAGGTTAGATCCAAGCGAAATGAACAAGGGTGTTATGACAGGAAATAACGATCATGAAGCTTCAACTTCATTAAATCCACCGTCACACCCCAATTAGGAACTCGACCACAAACCAAGATAGTTGGTCTAGTAGAGTTAGACACCGAGCTACCTATAGAAACCATAACAAGAACACAAGATTATTCTTCTCAACCAGTTCCAAGTTATCCATTAGAACTAGACAACATTCAACAAATGTTGGTAAAACCCATAGGTGCTTATGATTTAATTAATGACTTAACGAAGACCTTCTCTCACATCTCCTTTTGGATTTGTTAAAGAAATCTCCCACCCATAGGGCTGCTCTCTTAGAAGCATTAGGCCTTGGTCATTTAATTAACATCACTCCTCCTCCGAAAATACAAGTAAACCATGTAGACTTTGATGTCTACCCTCCAGGGTAGCAGCCAGATAGGGATACTGAGTTTATATTTGATATAAGAAAAATGCCAACAGACGCTGAAATTATGCGAAGAGGTGACCCAAATTTACATTTACAAGTATGGGTTTATAATAATTATGTTAAACACAATGATTGACGATGGGGCAGCAAGTTAACATAGTCCCCTTCACTTTCCTTCAAAAGATAGGATATGGAGAAACAAATTGTTCCACAACACGAAATACGCTAAGAGGTTATGATAGCCTCAAGGCCACTTCAATTGGAACCATAGTTTTACCAGTCACCTTAGGACCCAAGACGGTCCTCACCAAATTTTATATTATAGATCGGAAACCAACTATAATATGATCCTCGATCGACCATGGATACACCGCATGAAGGAAATCCCTTCCATGTTATTCCAAGAAATAATATTTTTGCACTTAGGGAAAATATTTGTGGCACAAGGTGACCCAAAACCCTTTGATATACACCTAGCTGACTTGAAGAAAAGACCAGGCATTCACTCCGAGTTTGAACTCCCAACGAATAAACTTAGCAAACCAATTAATTCAAAACCAGAAGAGAAGTTGATACCTACCATAGAATTGGAAATTACAAATCTAGTCAGGGCATTCCAGCACTCAAAATGAGACTAACGTCATAGAAATGGTGTCATTAGGGACTACCGCAAAATTGTAGAATTACTAGAGAAAGATCTACCTATTCTCCTACCATTTGATTCTATGGGTATGGGATACACCCTAGGAATTGCTTCTCTTCCATCAGACAAAGTTTGTATGGTAGAAGTAACCGAGGCAAAAGAAACAGATACGAATATCCCAACATCCATTTTCCAAGAAAATATTGGACTCTCCACTTTGATGGAGCTAGATGTCACTTTGGAGCTAGGGGCAGTGTGATCTTTACTTCTCCTGAGGGAAAGATCCTACCTTTTTCCTTTAAATTAAACTTTGAGTGTACAAACAATGGGGCTGAGTACGAAGCCCTCCTCCTTGGCCTCATCCTAGCCAAAAGAATGGGTGTCGATAACATTAGAGTGCTAGGAGACTCACAACTAGTTACAAACCAAGTCTCTGAGGTATATGAGACTAGAGCTGAACATTTACAACTCTACAAAAATAACGGTATTAGATCTAAGCAAAGGGATTCAACTTCATATCAATTGAAGCAATCCCATGAGAATAGAACCTCCTCATCGATTCAATAGCAACCTCAGCTTCCCATTTCACTCCAAACAGTGAGTTGGAAAACACAAGTTTCACGGTATCACTTCATACTGAACCATTAGTGCGTAAAATACCAACAAACCCACTCCTAACTCATAGAGAAGCTGAGAATGATTTTTCTATCCTAGATCACTTTGATGGTGATAGAGTCACTCTTAAATATCTAAACACCTATGCAGAGCTACATCTTGCTCACCACATAGTAGATCTTTCCCTAATACCACATTCCTCTTCCTATTTTGGAAATCCCATGATAGAGTCTCCTCCACAAAAGGATCTCGATATCTACGAGGTAGAGAATGGAGAAATTTTGGAACTACCTCTCGGCCCCACCTAAATTTGAAGAAGGAAACACTTCTTTAATCAAGAAACAATTGACATAAACATTGGAACGGAGGAAGAACCAAAAATTTTGAAATTGGGATCCTCGTTAACTCCAGAGGAGATAGAAATACACACCCAAATCCTCAAAGAGACATCAAAAGGCTTTCACATTTAACTACAAAGAAATGATAGGAATTACACCACATATCGCGGTACATAATCTTGTCACTAAACCAGATGCAAAACCAATTAAACAAAAGTCAAGACCAATGAAGCCAAAAGTGGCTCTCATGGTAAAAGAAGAAGTAATGAAACTTCTCCAAGTGGGATTCATCAAACCCGTTGACTATTCACAATGGGTATCTAATATCATCCCTGTTCTAAAAAAGAATGGGAAGATACACATTTGCATAGACTTTCGAGATATTAACAAAGCTTGTCCCAAAGATGACTTCCCATTACCATCCATTAACATCATTGTTGATGCAACAACTGGATTTGAATTATTGTCCCTCATGGATGGGTTCTCAGGGTATAATCAGATTAAAATATCTGAATAGATCAAGCCAAAACCATGTTTATAACTCCTTGGGGAACTTATTGTTACGTTGTCATGCCATTCGGTCTTAAGAATGTTGGCGCTACATACCAGCTGGGCAATGACATACATATTCCATGATCTTATCCATAAAATTGTGGAATCCTATGTGGATGACTTGTTGGCCAAGGCCAAGAAGCACTTGTGATCACCTAGAAGTACTTTGTATCATCCTCTCACAATTGATTGAATATGGCGTCACATTGAACCCAGAGAAATGCGTATTTGGTGTGACAGGAGGCAAGCTTCTGGGTTACATTATATCCTCACGAGGGATTGATGTTGATCTAGCCAAAATCTAGGTTGTTCTTGAAATGATTCCACCATCAGACGAGTCAGTATCAGATCATTTCTTGGGAAACTTGGTGCAATCGAAGGTTCATCCCAATTTAAGTTTTTATTCATCCAATCAACAATCTATTAAAGAAAGATTATAACATTGATTGGACAGAAGAATGCAACGAGGCCTTTGAAGTAGTTAAACGCTTCTTGTTGTCTCCACCCATGCTAATGCCTCCCAGACCAGATCATCCTTTGATCCTATACTCACGGGCTACTGATGTCTCACTAGCCTACATGTTGGCTCAAGAAGACAATGATAAATGAGAACATGTCTATTTCATTAGCCGAACATTGCTCGATTATGAAACACGTTATACATAGGCAGAGAGAGAATGCCTTGCCATAGTCTTTGCAACAAAACATTTAAGACATTACATGTTAAATCAAGAAACAAGGGTCATTGTAAAGACATATCATTTACGAACATTCCTCACGCAAGGGTCTTTATCTAAAAAGGCTGGACATTTCATAACCTTAATGGGTGAATTTGAATTAACATTTGTAAACCAAAATCCTTTAAGGGACAAATCATTGTAGACTAGTTAGCTGAAAATCCATTAGATGGAGGTGATCTGGTAAATCTAGACTTTCCCGATGAGTGTATATACTTTATCAAAACTAGGCCCCCCATCTCTACATGTCCCTGTACACTAACATCATCAATTTTATCATGGACCATACATACCCGGAAAGGTGCCACATCACAACAAAGAAGGCGGTTACACATTATCACTACTAAATATGTTATTTTAGAACAAGTACTCTATCGTAAAGCCTTTGATGGCATGCTTTTAAGATGCGTCGACACAAAAGAATCCAAGAAGATTCTTTATGAATCCCACAGTGGGATATGTGGAGGTCACTTTGGTGGTCACGCCACTACTCGTAAAATACATCGGATGGGCTATTTTTGGCCCACTCTTGAACATGACGCATAGTAGAGTTTGTACGTAAGTGCCACAAATGCCAAGAATTCTCCCACGAGATTCACATGCCAACACAATCTCTGCAACCAATAGCAACCCCGTGGCCTTTCTCCATGTGGGGTCTAGATTTGATAGGGAAATTCTCTCCCTCATCGACAGATGGCCATAACTTTATAATTACGGCCACAAATATTTTACCAAATGGGTAGAGGCCATGCCTCTCACCACCGTACCAGGTTCGTAATCACCAAGTTCATTCTAAACCAAATCATTTATAGGTATGGTGTCCCACAAGTCATTATCTCAGATAATGGCACATCCTTTAAGAATGATGAGGTCCATGAGTTATGCAAAAAATTCAAAATAAACCATCATACGGCCTCTCTTTACTACCCTCAAGCCAATGGACAAGCCGAAGCAACAAACAAAACATTAAAAGCTATTCTCCTCAAAACAGTTAAGGAGAACAAACGAGATTGGCATTTAAAATTATATCCGCCTTGTGGGCCCATCGAACCTCAATAAGAACACCAACAGGAAAACCCCTTTCTCATTAGTATTTGGGGTAGAAGCAGTTCTCCCACTTGAGGTCGAAATACCTAGTCTCTGCATCTCATTACAAGGGATTTTAGGAGAAGATGCCTATAGAGAGGCACACCTCTCTCAACTAGAAAGCCTTGATGAGGCCAAGCTAAATGAAAACAATGGCACAGAGCCTATGTTGACCGGATGTGCCGGAAATATAACAAAAAAATTCTACGAGTGAGAAATATATGAGGGAGATCTAGTTCTAAGACTAGACAACCAGGATTGATAAGAAAACCGGTGAAGGAAGGAAATTCCGCCCAAGTGGTTGGGCCCATACCGAGTCATGAAAGACTATGGAAATGGTGTGTATCTCTTGTGTACATTAGAAGGTGAGGAGTTCAATGAAACAATCAATTCCTTGCATCTTAAATGGTTTTACGCATGAGACATCAGCGTCACCATTTGTATATTATATCTACCTACATTGCATTAGTCACTTAGTTGTTTCATTTTGTCCACTCGTTTCATAAAAATTGTAGTCAAGGAACTTACTCTTAAGAAATCTATTATAAATTTCTGAAAATATTGGCAAAAGCATTCAAATCACATCTCTTCAAACATCATCAAGTAGTTTCAAAATCTTTTCATCAAGTTTGACAGACAAATATTGATGAAAACCATACCAAGGCCTGCATACTTGGTTTTGCTCTTTCTTTCTACTAGGTGAAGTTGTTCTTACCTACGGTCTATTCTAGAAGCTTCTTGGTGTCACATCTATCCCTCTTATGTCTCTTTGAAACAAGGATATCCCAAAATCACATATCAGAAGTGTCAAAATCAAATAGAATAAAAATACCAAGCAAACAAAATATTTTATTTTACACACTTCTTTGCCCCACCAACCTTCGGTGATAAGCCTGCATCTCTTACTGGTGGTGTGAGGTTGGGAAAGGAAATAAGTGCCCTTACTCACCTATATCTTGCCTTTGGTGACAAACCCATGCTTCTTACTAGTGGCATGGGGCAGGGTGTGGGGGGTCCATTCACACAAATTAACAAATCTTGGTATTTTAGAAATACAAATCAAATTATATTAAGTGAAAATAAGTGTCCAAATTCCAAAGAGATCAAATCCTCAAAACCAGATTTTGTCAACCAGGTTGCCATTTATAGATCTAAGTCTAGATAAACTAGAAAGTAAGTTGCCTTCTGAGCTTGGTGGTAGTTTTGAGTAGGGTAAGTGTGTAGGTCTAAGTTTGGTTTCTATCACTGGTTTGTCTATCTCTCATCATTCCATTCAGTCAAACTCATACAATTTGTGCCCTTCCCAACTCTTGGTGTTGAGCCCTCGCATCTTACTAGTTACATGGAGTTTGGAGTGGGGCAAGTTCATCTCTTTATCACTATACATTCATCACATTTTTCCAACATAAGAAGAAACAACAGACATTTCCCAAAGAGGCCAAAATTTCAATACTACAATATGTTCTACATCATCACATATCAACATTACAAAAGAAAATAAAGTAAAACATTTTGTTTAGTATTTGTTATCATTTTCATCCATTGCATACATTCTGAAAATCATATAAAAACAAATACTCTAAAAACATCTAGTGTACACATGGGAAACGAATCACAAAATTCTAGACACAAGAAGATCTAGATCCAAAAAGATATATATATATATATATATATATATATATATATATTTTATATATAATGCCATCATGCACTAGGCATGGTCAAAATGCTCAATGAGCCCGGAAAATACAAAAATACTCATATAAATATCTAACCAAAGATCACTACAAAAAGGGACCATGATCTCTCAATCCCTGTGAGATCCCTCAGAAGGTGCACGACCTCATCTAGGACTCCTCTTTGCGATGATGCTCTGAATGAACTGAGGGCTCACATCATGGCCAGTAGCTATGGTCTCACTATGAGAGTGACTCCTCCTCATCAAGCACTCAACAGTCCTATATCCAGCCAACTCGGTGCATGAAGGGAGGTCATGATATTTTCCACCTTCCAGACAGGGGAAAAGACATCAGTATGTACTGAGGGCTCTCCAACATCCTCAATCAGCTCGGCCCGAGTACCCTCCGAAGGGAGTAATAGAGTGTCTGTGCACACCTAGCGAATCAAGTCTCACCATCCCTCAGTAGTCACTACAAATAAAAAAGGAGAAATAAACAAGTTAGAAAGTTGTCCAAAATAAGACCAAAAATAAACAAAACAACAAAAGGGAAACATCAACTAAACAATTCTAACTAAAACAAAATCAAGAAAAGAGTAGTAACTCACTCGGATCTCCAGGCCTCCAGGTGGGATCTCTAGGATCTGCCTGCTACTGACGCATTGCCACTGGAACTATCATGCCTCTCCCACATCTGGAACAAAGTGACGTCCTGCCACAGACTCATCATCTCCCCCTAAATCCTGAGAAGGCAACTCCTCTAAAATCAGGGTCACCTTCTTTGCGCTCTCCTCCTCCTCTCGGCCCACAAGATATCCTAAGTGTCATGCCACTTAGAATCATTGTCATCCTCCTCACTTGTCCCGCTAGCTCCGGTCTCACCCTCCTCCTCCTCCCTCCCCCCAGTGAACTCCTCAGACTCGAGTCCACATCAATGGGCTCATCTCCACTATGAGCAGGACTCTGCCAATCTAAAGTAAAGGTGCTCAAGGAGCACTAGCTACCCCTCGGGCATGAACCACCCTCCTAGCTGCAATGGGAATGCCAGGAGTGATCGTAGTCCAACCTCGGCCTCTAGGACCTCCCTTGCCTCATGAATAGATCTATATATTGGCCCCGCTGAGGAAACATATCAATATAAGGGAGGCCAAACTGCTATGGTACTCTATCAAAGGGGTGGATCTCCAACTTCCCCGTCCTGTCTATCAACTGACTAGTAGTGTGGCAAGTGATCAATGTAAGTGTCTCCTCTCCCCATAACCCTGCCATGGCCTGATAAGGAGTAGCCTCCATGTCTGCAGTAGTCAAAGAAGACACTAACTGGTGTGGTGTCCTAAGAACGTTCATCCATGTCCACCTCGCTTCCTTGACATCCTCGGGATCCTCTGCTTGTATGCCTCTCCCGTAAGGAATGATGTGCTCATACACCCAACTCATGACTAGAGTAGGGTGACTCAATGATTGCCCTTGTAATCTGACCACCCTATACAAATCATGATAGGTGGTCCCAAGAATGTCTGCTCCCCAAGCGTAAATGTGGCCATGCACCTCAATTTGTGTGATAATAGGAGCCCAATAGTATAAAAAGAGTATCCCCTCCCTTGTCCCCAATCAACCATGAGGCAAGGATGCCCATAATAGCCTTGCGGAGCACAGGAATATCTGACTCAACAATGGAGCAAACCTTCACCCCCTTCTTCGACCCCATGGAAACAATGACATCTCCCATATATGTGGCCCACTGACCATCTGAGATCTAGATATTGTTGTCTTAAGAGACAACCACCTCCCAAGAATCGAGACCCCCAATATGTGGTAGACATCCTCAAGGGTGATAGTCCACTCACCCCTAGCACCTGGTAACTGGAAGGTATTCCGGTTGGCATCCCAATATGAGAATAAGTCACATAGTATGTGACTAGAAGGAGCAATGTGAGGAACCCGAGAGATCCGCAAGATGCCACCCACTTTGCAAAGTATCTCTCTTAGCCTGGGTCAATGCATCCAACACTTTGTCGGGAGCCAATCACACTCCCTCTCTCTACTCCATCTAATATACTCCTCCTTCTTCTACATCCACCCAAAACATAGAAAAGGAGTAAGTTAGTAACATAATCCAACTAGAAAAATCATCAGGAACATATAAAAATGCTAAAAATGCAAAAACAATCAAGTAATACATCTCTTTTTGCATTTTGTTTGAAACTACCACCTGCAGCGGTGGTTTCTGGCGGTTTCAAGGTGGTGGCGCCACCTTTATGTGTGCAATGATCCTGTAACCACCACCTTCATAGGGTGGCGGGTCCTGTCCCGAATCGCCAAATGGCTCAAAAGCCCTAAAAACACTTTAAAAATGTAAAAATACATCATTTTAGATGAAATAAAGACCTACCCTATGGGTGCCCCCTAGAGACTCATTTAAGACTAGCATTTTTGAAAATAATCCCCCAAAAAAAAGATTTCTACATTTCTATATTTTAGGTTTAAAAATGATAAATTGAGAAGAACTAACCTGAGACTTCATGGGCCGATGTCCTGCTCTTGGAGGCATGATCACGATCTCATAATGGAACATTTTGACTATACTCTCATCGAAAATGATCACCGTGGGTCCCAGAGCTCAAAAACCACCAAATCGACATGCGTAAATGAATAGTAAAATGAGCTCATTATATATATATATATATATATATATATATATATATATATATATAGTTTTCTAATTTGGTTTTGAATGTTTTTCGTAGGGTTGGAGCATCAACGGAGGTAAGTTCTAATCCCCATGCAGATGGTAAGTCCTCATTTCATATTAATTTAGTTTTATTTCTCAATTTATTTTATCTATCTGCACTTGAGTCCTCTTTTCATTTTGCAGGTAGCGGGAATTTGGATGGTGACATTTTGACACACGGCATGTCAGGTATAACTTCTAACTCCCCATTTTGGACACCCATACTCGGAGGACCCACCGTTTTATGCCTCTCCATGGCTAAAATGCATTTCTTTGAGGGGGAAATATGTACATACCCAAAAATGTAGGTATTGTACTACTAGAAAGAGGTTACGAAACCCCAATGATGATTCAGGTCTCTTCACAAGGTGTTTAGACTCTAGAAAAAAGGCTCACAAGTGTATGTTTGCATCCCAAATGCTTTATCCAAGATCTCGTGCTTTGTTATTCTCCTCTGTCCCCTTTTTCTTTACATTTTTGTCTTAAGTGATAGGACCACTACCCTGCCTAGGTGGCGGTCCCATGACTACCACCCAGACAGGGCGTCGGTCTTGTAACCACCACCCTATGTAGGGTGGTGGTCTTGTGCATTTTCCATAATGCTTCGAAAATGCATCAAACGTAAAATTCAACTTTCACCCATTCTTCAACCACTTTGGCTTGCATTTATGTTTTGGCCACCTAGTAAATAGTGTTTTCCCTTTGTTTATAGTAAAAGAGATCAATTGGGAGTTACCCTCTGGTAAATGCAATTTCTATAAATAGCCAACTTGTTTTCAAACAAATGGCCCCTCTCCTTCTCTATTTAAATATTCAGTTTGTTTGAAGTTCTTGCTTAGAGTTCCAATAGTTTCATGTTTTGCATCAGTTATCAATCTTCCTTGTTGTTTAGAGATCATTTGATCTTCTTGTTTCATCTTACTTCATTGTTGTCCCTACAATCAGTTTAGAATAAGGCAGTTTCATTTTAAATTAGAATCCATTTAGAGTTACAGGTTTTGTTTTGTCACAAAAGATAGTTTCCAGAATTCTCGGCATATTTGTGTTGTATTCCCACAATAAATCCTGCTAGGAATTGCATAGTCAAGCTCTGTTCACTTGCACTATCCCTCTCTTACTTGCATTGTATTCGGTCTATATCCAAAGTTGTCATTGTTCGAGTATCTTCTTCTCACTGACGCTATCATATACACGCTTTTCTAGATTCATGAGAACATGAAGGAATGAGGAGATCACACTGAGGGGAAAAGTCACACACCACTAGATTTACCACTATTATATAAACTCCAGTTTGAGCTATCAAAGTTCTAGTTACAATATATCAAATAGAGTAGTAAATTATTTCATTTCAGTTAAAGCTCACTTTCGATATCGCCAGGGAAGTTGTGGGGAATGATAGTTTCTGAGAAACTATGATTCATTCCTCACTTCTGAGGTAGGATTGAGAGTCTTTTGATTAAAATTAGTTAGTTATTTAGATATTTAGGATAAACTCACAACTGCACAGGAAAATAGCTATACCAGCTACTTTGCTTGTTTTGATTCTATTACTTAGATTAATTGTCCATTTTCTAAATATATTAGAATAGCTTCTCTTTTAATTTCATTAAAATACTTCATCGAAAATACAAAATAAAAGAATATATGCATAGTGTAGATACATCTTTCATAATTAGCTTATTCATTTCAGTGAAAATTGAATCATCTTTACATGACAATCACGGGACCTAGAGAACTCAGGGAATACGTATTTGAACCGATAGTGCCTCAACCAAATCTCCCCACGACACTAGCTGATATAGATCAAGACCTTAGGATTCAGGTTTTTCGAACAACAGTAAACCTACGAGTAGTTAGTGAACAATTGAGAGAGTTAAATATTGAAGATAACAAGGCATACACATTTTGGTCAAATCACCCTAACTATAGACTACCTTGATAGGATATCCATGACCATGTACAAGGACTCGAAAGAGAACAAATATTTGGTTGCGATCCTTTAGTTCCACAGCCCAACGCAGGAGACCTCCTCATCGACATAGATACTAGCTTACGTATTCAAGTTGCCAGAACACCTGTAAGGTATTATGAGAAAATTACACAACTTCTAGTTCTAAACATAGAGGTGAAAAATCTTATGACTATTGGATAGTCGGGAGAAGAGATTGACTCTCTCATATGACCATAGGAGGTCCACCACAACCATGAACTTATGGTTGTGATCCACACGTTCCACAACCCAACGGGCCTACTGATCAATCAGAAATTGACGCTGGTTTACACACACTAATATTTAGATCCTCACCACTTCCACCAGACATCATTACACAATTCTCCGTATTAAACATAGCAGCCAATCAGGCTAGGGATTTTTGGACTAGACCAGAGAATCGTCCATAAAACTCCGGAGGATCCACTACACCTCTCATCACCATTTTTCATGACCTTGTCTAGAAATATACACGAAGCACCTATAGGTCACTTTCCACGTATCCAACAACCAATAAATAGGATCTCGGCAGAGCTCGACATTGATTGGAGCCTCCGAGAAACTATTATATCCAAATGATCCATTACACCAATTCAAGTTAGGAGGGCCTTCTTTGCCTTAGATTCACAGATTCCATTATTGTGTATTGAGGATATAAGATTACCCAACTAGTTTTTTTGTATCCGTATATATTCCATTTCCACTGTTATCTTGGTATGACCTTGGGAGGTCGGGTACAAAGAAAAGTTGCTTGTAGATTCTCACACTCATGTCACTTTTCTATCATACGAAGCATTTGTCACATCATTGTCTAATAACCATAGTGGTCAAGCATACTTTGTAGAGGGAACACCCTCATATATTATGGGATTATTTTTTTGGAGTGATAAATATTGAAACCTTGTTGGGAAAGAGGAGAAAAAGAAGAAACATCACTAAAATTTCTAGTTCACATATGCCAGAAGTTGCACCACCTTCTTCTCCACCTCAAGAACCAATAAATCTTGAAATTATTCCTTTAATAGAAGAACCCCTGCACATATTTCACCAGAGAGAATATTTATAGCTGAAACTTTATTGGAATTTTCTTCCCCTGAAACCTCCACTTCCAAAACCAAAAGGAAGTCTACTCATTCTTCTCTAAAAAAAACTAAGCACTCTTATAGGCTTAGGAAAAAGAGGGCAAAACTTGTTAGGAAATAAGGGATAAATAATGCGAGAATAATCCCTCACATAATTGTAATAATACAAACTAATATGCATAAAACATTACGATCTTAAATAAAAGTGTAAATAAAATAACACAACACAAAGAGACAGTATTTAACGTGGTTCACCTAATTTTTGCTACATCCACCAAGAATAACTTGCTTAGATTTTATTACAAGCCACCACTCTCTCAATACAATACCCAGATATGTTTGGAGTTATTCTCAACAAACTCTACAAAATTCACACCCGAATTCAAAACACATATGCAATGTTACATTATCTACCATATGCATAAAACCATATAAGTAGACAATTGCTTAAGTATTTTTACAAAACCGTAGGTATCAAAACCATGGGCCAAAACCGTCCCATAAACCTATGGGTCAAAATCCTGCCCATATGGGAAAAACACATTTCATGGTATATCGGTCACATTTTAAGACTAAAAAAATTCTCGAGGGCTACGCACTCGAATCCTCGCTACCAGGGGCTCCACCTCTAGACCCTTGATCGGGCTTAGCCTGACCTCGAACCCTAGCGAGATAATTGTGAAAATTTTATAGTACTCTTAGTGTACAATCTTCAACACTTTCTCACATGAAAATAGGCTCCACAACCTAACAATCTCCCACTTGGAGACTAGTTTTCCTCTGAGCAAACATCTTAACCCTTCACTAGTTTCCATGAAGACCAACCAAAGCTAAACACAACTTCAATTTTTCCCTTATGACCACCTTGGTCATCATGTCTACAGGATTCTGATTGGTATGAATCTTCTCCAACTTCAAATTCTCTTCCTCCAAATTTGTCCTAATGAAATGGTACATTAACTATATATGTTGTGTTCTAGTGTGGAAAGTAAAGTTCTTAGCTAAGTGTATAGAACTCGACTATCAATATGAAACTTTCCTTCCTCCTTCTTGTGCCCCAAATCCTCAAGCAATTGATGTAACAAAATCATTTCATTGTTTGCCTCTATGGTAGTAACATACTCACCTCTCGTCATTTACAAAGCCACCAAATTTTGTAGTCGTGAAATCCAACTCACTATTGTCCCACCTATATTGTAAACATAACTTGTCGTTCTCCTCCTCCTGTCTACATATCCATCTATATCTAAATATACATAACCAAAAAAGTGGTTTTTGATCCACTGTAGCACAAAACTATCCCCATGGTCCCTCTCAAATATCGAAGGATCCACTTTACTACATGTCATTGATCTCTACCTGGATCACTCATAAATCTAATCATTGCTCCCACTACATGGGAAATATTAGGCCTAGTGCACACCATGGCATACATCAAACTTCCAACTCACTAATGAGTAAAATACCTTAGACATCTAGTTTCTCTCTGCTCTGTCTTGGGACACTGCTCCTTTGATAACTTGAAATGTCCTACCAATGGAATCCCAACCAGGTTCAACATCTTGCATATTAAACCTCTCCAAAACCTTCTTAATGTACTCTTCCTAAGATAAAGTCGGCTTCCATTCCTATCCCGAGATATCCTCATACCAAGGATTTTCTTGGCTACCCCCAAATCCTTCATGGAAGGGATTCACTTAGGTGTTTCTTCGATACTTTTATTTCATGTATGTTTTTACTTACAACCAACATATCATCCACATACAAATACAGGATAATATAACTTCCATCCTCAAATTTCTTTGTATACATGCAATGGTCAAAATGACATATAATATAACCTTACTCCATCATGAAGCTATCAAATTTCTTATACCATTGACGTGGAGCTTGTTTCAAGCCATACAAGCTCTTCTTCAGTTTGCACACCATCTCCTCTTTACCTTTGATCTCATATCCCTATGGCTCTTTGTATATATAGATCCTCCTCCAAATCACCATGGAGAAATGCAGTCTTTACATCACGCTACTCTAAGTATAATTCTTCTACTACAACTATTCCAAGAACAGTTCTAATAGAAGTCATTTTTACTACAAGAGAAAAAATCTCATCAAAATATATACCTTTTTTTTGTGCAAACCCCTTGACCACCAACCGTGCCTTGTATATTTTCTTTCTCCTTCTTGCTCTTTGACTTTGAACACCCACTTGTTTGGTAATGCTCTTTTTCCTTCGGGTAGCTTCACCGAATCCCATGTTTGGTTCACCATGAGAGCCCAATTCTCCTCATCCATGGCTTACTCCCACTTCTTCCTAACATCTACCTACATTGCTTCATCAAAGATCTTTGGCTCTCCACTGTCAGTGAGTAATAAATAATAAAGAGAAGGAGAAAATGTTTAGGTTCTCTTCTTACCCTATAAGACTTCCTCAATATAGGAGTTTGGGGTTCTTGTTGAGGAGGTTCCTGAATTGATTCATATGTCACTTTCCCATCTAGAATATCCTCTACCACTACATATTCTTTCTTAGATTCTTCCCTATTTCACTTTGCAAATGTTGCTTATACATGACTTTCTCATTAAAGACCACATCCCTAGATAGAATGATTTTCTTATCCTTAATACTCTAAAATTTATATCCAAAGTCATCGCCACCATAACCAATGAAAGTACATTTTTTTTATTTAGCCTCTAGTTTGGTCCTATCATCCTTGTATATATGGACAAACACCTCACGTCCAAAAATATAAGAAATGAATAATCAACTTTCTTAATGCACCAAGCCTCCTCGGGTATGCGTCCATCCAAGGTACTTGAGGGTCCTCTGTTTATCAAGTACACGCTGTGCTCACCACTTTTGCCCAAAAATAAAGAGGTAGTCCCGTATGTAACCTCATGCTCCTAGTGATGGGTGTCATCATTCCCTTCATTTAATCAACTTCTTGTTGATGTTTATCAAACTAGGGGTGTGTCTAAATCTATGAGTAATTTAACCGATCTAGTAGTTGATTGTAGTTATTTTGTATTTTTGGGGGATCTCTTCAATGTCTTAAGGACTTCTTAGTAAAGCCTATGAAAACTTAATGAAAGTAAACACACTAAAATCTTTGCTTTGAAAGGAAACACACTCTGTAGAATGGAAACAAACTTGTTGTTGGAAAATAAACACACTTACTTTTGGAAGTAAACACACTTTCTTTTGGAAATAAACACACCCAATTTAGAATGCTTGAAAATAATTTCAATAAATATAAGACTTTATCTAAATACCTATAGGAACATGTATACAACAGTTTAACTAAAAGAATTAAAACAATACGAGAATTAATGATCTAACCTATTTGCTTTAAAGAAATATAAATACCAAATGAATGAATATCCTGGTCCTTGGGGGAGTGGGCCCTTGCTCCTCCTTGAATTAGGATTTAACAACTCAAAATTCTCTCAAATAAGAATGGTTATTTTATTGATAAAAATTTGGTATTACAAACATACTAGATCTGAGTACTTAGTCTATTTCTCTTCTCTGTTCTATATCTATCTCATATCATATTCTATTTCTTCTATTATTATTATCTACTACATGTATGATTTTATATACATTTTACAATCACAGTTGTCTCAATGATTTTGATGAAATTGAATCATGCCTAGAATAGATGCTGAGTTAGATTGCAGTTGATCAGATAGCTATAGGATAACTCTCCCTGGATCTGCATTCAGAAATCTTCTCATCCTTTCCTGATTGAAAGGGTCGTAGATGAAAAATCTCCGGATGTGGTTTAAAATAGATAACTCCCATCGGTTCCAGAACTTCGAGAGAAGTTCCAGAACCATAGGAAATTGTTAAGGATCAAAACTATGAGAGTTCGAGCTATCCCTAGGAGTTCGGAACTAAGTCCAAAAATTCCAGAACTAAATACTAGAGTTTCGGAACTAAGTCCGAAAGTTCCGGAACTAAATGATGACTGTGTGATGGAGTTTCGAACTAGCTTGGAAGTTCCGAACTGTGTGGGAAAAAATGTTGCTGAAAACATACTGAACACTTCCTACTTCATTTCCTTGACTGATTAGACCTGCTTTATTACAAAACTAAATTCAAACACACACTTGTCAGGAATTCTAGATCTTTTAACATTAGAATCACAATCAATCAAAAGATAGACAATTACATCCTAACTCATATCAGATCAACTAAAATTCACACAATGCAATCAAACTTAATCAAAAGGAGAGTAAGATGAGATCATATATTATACATTAATCGGACATATTCGCCCTTATCACCTATCACGCTCCATTATTATTTTGTTCATCCTTTCTAACACCTCATTCTACTACGAGTTCTTGGAACCATATTTTACCTACGAATTCCATTATTAGAATAATAATCATCAAATTCAATGCTACAATACTCCCCTCCATTATTTGACTTGAGACATTTTAGCTTAAGACCTATTTAATTCTCTACCAACGCTTTCCATTTAGCAAAATCGTCATATACATCAGATTTGTTTCTAATACAATAAACCCAAACTTTCCTTGTTGAATCATCAATAAAATTAACATAATAACTTGAAATCCCAAGAGATGATACTTGATTCGGCCCCCATACATCATAATGCACTAGCTCTAACTTACTCTCTTTCTTTATAGGTCCAACCTTGAGAAACCTTACTCGCTTAGAATATGCGAGACAAACTAGTTGGGAGTCTAATGTCTTCGACACGCACTAATGGTATTTGCGAATCTAAGGCAAAGAAGGCCCTTCTAACTTGGGTGGTGTGATAGATCGATCGGCGAGGATGACTGCTCGAAGGCTCCAATCAATATCGAGCTCTGGCGTGATTCGATCTATGGGTTGTGGGATGCGTGGAAAATGACCCGGGATGGTTTCGTGTATTTCTCCTGATAGGGTCATATGGCGAATATAGTCAACTCTATGGACGATTCTCTGGCCTAGTCCAAAATTCTCTAGCTTCGTTAGCTGTTGTGTCTAGTAGGGATAACTGTTGAATGATGATAGGTGGAATCGGAGTAGACTGAAATACTAATGTGCGTAGGCCGATTGTCTATATCTAATTCTCTTATGGATTCGTTAGGTTTGTGGATTTGTGGATCCATGGCAACCGTAGACTCTTGGTTGTTGCGGTCCTGTTATGGTCATACGCGAGATCAAGTTCTAATCCCTAGTATCCAGTAATCGTATGCTTTCTCGGCCTCTACGTTTAGAACCAGCAATTGTGCGATTTTCTCAGAATACCTTACAGGTGTTCTAGCAACTTGAATTCTTAAGCTGGTATCTATATCTATGAGGGTATCTCCAGCGTCTGGCTGTGGAACTAAAGGATCGCACCCGAATATTTGTTCTCTTTCAAATCCTTCTACAGTCATGCGGATGTTTTCTAGGATAACCTATAGTTTGGCTGATTTGACCAAAATGTGTGTGCTTGGTCGTCTTCGATGTTTAACCCTCTCAACTGTGACCTGATCTGTTGGAAGTCTGTTGTTGTTTGGAAGACTTGTATCCTAAGGTTTTGGTCAATGTCAGTTATTGCCACTACGATATTGGGCTGGGGCACAATTGGCTCGAAAATGTATTCCCTGGGCTCCCTAGGTCCCGTAATTGTCATGCAAAAGCAGTAATGAAACAAACTATAATAAAGTAAAATCTAAGTACACTTCTAGCATATATAATTTCTTTTTGTATTTTCTGGCAATTTATAAGAAAGCAGCTATTTAAAATATTTAGAATTGACAACTAAACTAATAACGTAAAACAAACAAAATAGCCGAGTGTAGCTATTTATTTATGCATGCGATTTTGTATATCTATTCTAAACAACGAAATAACTAATCTATTTGCAAGATTCTCGATCCTACCTCAGAAGTGAGGAATGAATCATAGTTTCTCAGAAACTATCAATCCCCACAACCTCCCTGGCAATATCGAGAATGGAAATAACTGAAATAAAGCGATTAACTACTTTATTTGATAAGTTCTAACTAAAACTTTGAAAGATGGAACCTGGATTTCGCAGAACAGTGGCGAATCCGACAGTGTGTATGTTCTTGTCCCCTCAGTATGATCTCTTCGTTCTTTGTGCTCACGTGAATCCAGAAAAGCGTGGAATGCTTGCATCAACAGGAATAGATATTTGGATCAATGGACAGCCTTCAGAATGCAGACAGAATAGAATGCGGATAGGAGAGGGATAGCGCAAGAGTACAGAGCTTGGCCTATGCAATTCCTAGCGGGGTCTACTGCGAATCATGCAACAAAAGCGTCCAGAACCTGAAACTAGTCTGTATGAAGAGCAAAACCTGCAACTTTAATGGCTGCCTAAACTATTCTACTCCAAAAACAATGATACTGTTTGCACAAGTTGGATCTGTGGCTTACCAACAGCTGAGTAATGCAACCAAGCATGTAAAGGATTTAAACTATCAAACTTAAGCAAACTAGAAGACTGAACTACTGAAAATGGTGAGTTTGAAACAAGAATGAGGGGCCCAAATAATGTTTGCACTTGCACAAGTTGGATATGTGGCTTACCAGCTGCAACACAATACTAACCAAAGCACTCAATGAGAAAACTAAGAATTCTAAGCAAAGGAAAACTAAATCTGCTGTAACAAGAAATTCAAAAGCAAACTTTGGAGCAAAACTCAGAGGCCAAAGTAATGTTTGCACTTGCACAAGTTGGATATGTGGCTTACCAGCTGCAACACAAAACTGAAACAAACCTGCAACAAACTATGCTACCAATCCTAAGCAAACTAAAAAGACCACAGCACTGAAAAATAAGAAAGTTGGAGTGAAAAATGGTGGCCATTTGCATGTGCACAAACCATGCATTTATAGGAATTCCAACACTCAAAAACCAAAATCAAATTGAACTCCTAAACAATAAACAAAGGAAAAACACTGTTCCAGGGGACCAAAAACATTAATGCATGCCCAAGTCGGCAAGAAAAGCTGGTGAGTCGTGATATTTCACGCGGGTCGCGTCAAAAGCGTTCTGGAAAACGCGCACAGGACCGCCGCTCACTGCTCGGGGCGGCGGTTCTGGACCGCCGCCTGTTCGGGGGCGGTCACGGTTTTGAGCGGCGGCGGTTTCGTCACTGAAGGCCAAGAAGCCAAAGAAAGAGGAAAGAAAGGGAAAAACAAAGCACGCGGGGGCTAAGCGGGGCATGCGGGATGTTAACGCATATCCGAAGAGCTCTTTCTGGATCCCGAACACCTTTCGAGGAGACCTGTATCATCATTGGGGCACTTGTTACACCGTTCCGCGGTACAGTACCTTACAATTTTGGGTACGTACATATTGCCCCCTCGGAGAAGCGTTTTAGCCATGAAGAGGCATAAAACGGTGGGTCCGAGTATGGCAGTCCCGAAATGGGGAGTTAGAAGTTATACCTTACACGTCCGTGTGTCGAAATGACGCCATCCAAAATTCCCGCCACCTGCAAAATGAAAAGAGAACTCAAGTGCAGATAGATACAATAATTTGGAAAATAAACGCTAAAATAATAGGGGAAGAGGACGTACCATTAGTGCGAGGATAGAAACTTACCTCCGTCAGCGCTCCGAACCTGCGAAAAAGCCATTGTAAAACGAAACAGAACGATATATATATCAAAGTGGGCCCATTTTCCTATTCATTTGCGCGAGTTGATTTGATAGATTTTGAGCTCTGGGACCCACGGTAACGGTTTCTCACGTGAGTAGAGTCAAAACGTCCACAGCGAGATAGTGATCATGCCTCCACGTGCGGAACGCCACCCCGCGAGATCACAGGTTGGTTTTTCTTCAATTTTGTGCTTTTCCCCTTTTAAATTTGAAATGGCAAATTCTTTGTAATGGGGGGGAAATTTTTGAAAATGCTAGGTTCAAAAGGTCCACCTAGGGGGGGCGCCTACTGG
The DNA here is from genome assembly GCA_018340775.1 of Taxus wallichiana var. yunnanensis. Classification (NCBI taxonomy): domain Eukaryota; kingdom Viridiplantae; phylum Streptophyta; class Pinopsida; order Cupressales; family Taxaceae; genus Taxus; species Taxus wallichiana. Next base: position 356,326,794 of record CM031239.1, read on the forward strand.
GTAGGCTCTTTTTTTAGCTAAAATGATCTATTTTTGCGTTTTTTGGACTTTTTAGGGTTAAAAACCCGCGCGGGTTTTCGGACCGCGACCGCCGCCCTGGCCAGGGCGGCGGTTACATGACCGCCGCCCTGTCCAGGGGCGGCGGTTACGAGACCGCCGCCTTCAAGGCGGCGGTTACAAAACCGCCCCTCTGCCCAGGGCGGCGGTTTTGCACAGAATGCAAAAGAACCTCACTTAAAAACTTTCACTTGTATTTTTTAGCATTTGTGTATGTTTTTATGACTCTCTTGACATTGTTTAGATACTAACTTGCTCTGTTTTGTGTGTTTTTGGGTGTATGCAGGCGAGGGAGGAGTACATTAGATGGAGCCGGGAGAGAGAGTGTGATTGGCTGCCCGGGGTATTGGATGCCCTCTCAGCAGATGAGGAGGACACATTGCAGAGGGCCGGCATATTGCGGATATCGCGTGTGCCTCACGTTGCTCCGTCTAGTCACATACTCTGTGACTTATTCTCCTACTGGGATGCAGATCGGAACACTTTCCGATTGCCAGGGGTCCGCGGTGAGTGGACTATTACTCTAGAGGATGTTTACCGTATCCTGGGGGTCCCGATCATCGGGAGGAGACTCACACTAGAGCAGTGGGTCAGGCACGGTTATACGGTGGGCGAGGCTACATGGGGGATGCAGCTATCTCCACGGGGCCGAAGAAGGGAGTGAGAGTCAGATCCATTCCTTCTTTGCCCATCCCCATATTTCGACAGGCCATCATGGGGATCCTTGCCTCGAGACTGATCGGGGACAAGGGAGGGGACACTTTGTTATACTGTTGGGCCCCCATCATTGCACAGATAGAGGGGCATGGCCGGATATACGCCTGGGGGGCAGACATTTTGGGGACCACCTATCACGACTTATACAGGGTGGTCCATTTACAGGGACAGTCTTTGAGTCACCCTACTCTAGTTATGAGTTGGGTGTATGAGCGCTTCATTCCCTATGGCAGAGGCGTGGAGGTGGCAGATCATGGGGCTGTGAGGGCAGCCAGGTGGTCAGATATGTCGGTGCTTAGAGCACCTCACCAGCCAGTAGCTTCCCTCACTACAGCAGATATGGAGGCCATACCGTACCAGCTCATGGCCGGCATTTGGGGAGAGGAGGCTCTTACATTGATCTCTTGCTCCACCACAGGGCAGCTTATTGACCGTGTGGGACGGGTGGAGGTACATCCTTTTGGCAGGGTTCCTCAGCAGTTCGGCCTCCCATATGTGGGTATGCTTCCTCCAGTAGCACCAGTTTACAGATCAGTTCGGGAGGCTAGAGGGGGGCCTAGAGGCCGTGGTTGGACAGTGGTTACCCACAGCATTCCTATTGCAGCCGAGGGATAGTTCGGGCCGAGGGAGAGGCTGGTGCGCCTCGGGCACCTTTACTTGGATTACTGCGGGTCCTGCTCATAGTAGCGATGACCTATAGATATTGACTCCGGTACGAGGAGTCCACGGAGGAGGAGGGAGGAGCGAGACGGACGAGTGATCTGAGTGGCATGATACTCGGGGATATCATGCGAGCGGAGAGGCGGAGCGAGGCGCGAGAGAGAGACTACGGTTTCAGAGGAGCCACTCTCCGGGGCCATGGTGGAGATGATGAGTCCGTTGCGGGCGTCATGTTGCCCAACTACAGGAGCAGCTCCTCAGTCGGCGGCGGCATCTGCAGCGGGTGCTGGCCCTAGTGACCCATCTTGGAGGCCCGGTGACCCGAGTAAGTTATCCTTTCTCCCTTTCAGTGTTAATTTGATTTAGGACTTGTTTTAACTGCTATCTCTCCTTATATTTGTATCTTGTACATTTTAGCCTCTTGCCTAATTTCTAATTCGTCTTTCCTCTTTGTTTTGCAGAGACCGTTGACGAGTGGCGGGATCTAATCCGTAGGGTATGTACTGATTCTCTGATGATCCCTATGGATAAGACCCGTGCGGAGCTATCTGTAGATGCCGGGGAGCCCTCAGCAGCCGGCAGGCACACTGACGTCTTCGCTCCCGTTTGGCATGTGGCCAAGATGGTGTCGACTCTCCGTACAGAGTTGGCAGGCTATAGGACAGCCGAGCGCCTTATGAGGAGCCGTTCTCATGGCGAGACCACGACCGCTCCTCGAGACCCTGAGCCCTCCGTCCATTCAGAGCGCCAGCGTAGCCGGAGTCCTAGGCGAGGGCGCGCACCTTCAGCGGGATCGCGTAGGGGTTGAGAGGCCACTTGGCTCCTATGCACCTTTTGTGTTATAGATTCTTTTGTGTATTACGGGCTCTTTGAGCGTTTTGACCATGCCTAGTGCATGATGGCATTGTATACAAATATTGATTATTTATATATATGCGCCGATTTTGGATCAAAACTTTGTCACTTGGGTCTTCCCTTTCTGTTTCCAGCTTATTCGTGTATACTACGATGTATGTTTTATATGCTTTCTAGAATGTATGCAATGGAAAACAGATGATGCAAATGTTTGCTTTCTTTTTGTGTTTCATGATGCTGATACATGATATTGTAGATATATTGTGATCTTGAATCTTAACTTTTGTTTAGCAATTTGGATACCTCATGATTTGTTTTGGCAAAGTGATGAGAACAACCAGTATGATGAACAGATTAATTTGCCCCACTCCTAACTCCACGCAACTAGTAAGATGCGAGGGCTCATCACCAAGAGCCAAGAAGGGCGCAAGTTATGAAATGTGATGAAGTGATAGTGATGAAAGACAGACGAAGTTTTGGTGGAACCAAATGAAAACTACAAGTTTATTCTACCTGAATGACTTCATAGTTTTGGATGCAACTTGCTTTGCGGTTTATCCAGACTTAGACCCGTAGATGGCCACATAGCAGACAAAATCTGGGTTTTTAGGATTTTTAACTCTTTTTGGAATTTTGAATATCTGATTCATTCGTTATTGACTCAAAGTTTGAATTGATTGTTTATGACCTTTCAACATTTACTTTGTTTAGAGGACCCCCTACACTTTGCCCCGTGCTACCTGTAAGAAGCATGGGCTTATCACCGTGGGCAAGGCATAGGCGAGTAAGGGCATTTCCATCCTTTCCCAACCCTACGTCACTAGTAAGAGACGCAAGCTCATCACCGAAGGTTGGTGGGGCAAGGAAATGTGTAAAATAAAATTTTCTGTTTAATCACTTCTTGACTTGTCTATTTGAGTAAAATGTCAGTATATGCTTATTTTCCAAAGAGATGTGTATATGGGATAGATGTGACACCATGAAGCTTCTAGAACAGACCATAGGCAAGACACCTATCCTAAGAAGAAATCAAAGCGAGAACGAACTTGCAGATCTTGGTATGGTTACCGTTAGGACTTCGTCATGTCCGATTTTGTTTAGATAAAAGATTCTGAGTTGATTGATGATATCGAAGACGGAGAAGTATGATTAAAGAACTTCATGCCAGAAACATCACGAGTTTGTAATAAATTGCTTTGAGAATAGATTCCTTGATCACAATTTGTGTAAGAACAAGTGGACAAAATGATCCTAATTTATATGAAAATGCGATGTAGATAGTTATATAGGCGCGCGCTAGCTTTCTTACAGCGTAAAAGCGTTTGAGGTGGAGAGAATTGACTGTTTCGCCAAACTCCTCACCTTCTAGCGTGCATAAGAGGTATGCACCATTTCCGTAGTCCTTCATGACTCGGTATGGGCCCAACCATTTGGGCCGGAATTTCCTTCCTTCGCCGGTCTTCTTGTCGATCCGGCTGTCTAACCTCAGAACTAGGTCACCTTCGTATATGTCACGTTCATAGACTTTCTTGTTATACTGCCGGCACATTCGGTCGGCATAGACTCTATGTCGTTGTTCAGCATCTAACCTAGCTTCATCCAGGCTTTCTAATTGAGAAAGACGTGCTTCTCTGTAAGCGTCCTCATCCAGAATCCCTTGTAGCGAAATACGGAGACTGGGTATTTCGACCTCAAGTGGGAGAACTGCTTCTGCCCCAAATACTAGCGAGAAAGGAGTTGCTCCCGTTGGTGTTCTTATTGAGGTTCGGTGGGCCCACAAGGCCGGATATAACTTTAAATGCCAATCCCGCTTGTTTTCTTTCACTGTTTTAAGGAGAATGGCTTTCAGTGTTTTGTTCGTTGCTTCAGCCTGCCCATTGGCTTGGGGATAGTACAAGGAAGCCGTATGATGGCTGATTTTAAATTTGTTGCATAGCTCACGAACTTCTTCATTCTTGAAAGAAGTTCCATTATCTGAGATAATGATTTGCGGGATACCGTACCTGCAAATGATTTGGTTCAAAATGAACTTAGCGATTACAGAACCAGGTACAGTCGTAAGAGGCATGGCCTCTACCCATTTAGTGAAATATTCAGTGGCCGTGATTATAAAATTGTGGCCGTCTGTGGACGAGGGAGAGAACTTCCCTATCAAGTCCAGGCCCCATGTAGAAAAGGGCCACGGAGTAGCGATCGGTTCTGAAAGCGTGTGCGGCATGTGGATCTCATGAGAGAACTCGACATTTATGACACTGCGTCAAACTCTATTGCGTCATGTTCTAGAGTGGGCCAGAAATAGCCCATTCGATGTATTTTTCGAGCAGTGGCATGGCCACCGAAGTGGCCTCCACATATACCGCTATGGGATTCATGGAGAATCTTCTTGGACTCTTCTGTGTCAATACACCTTAAGAGCATTCCATCGAATGCTTTCCGATAGAAACACTTTCTATAATGGCGTATTAGCTACGATAATGCGTAACCGTCTTCTTTGTTGAGGTGTAGCTCCTTCTGGGTACCTATGGTCCATGATATAACTAATGATATCAGCGTACCAAGGGCACTCAGATATAGCAGGTCGGGTTTCGACGTAGTACACGCATTCATCTGGAAAGTCTAAGTCTACTAAGTCGCCTCCGTCTAGCGGGTTATCAGCTAACCAATCTGCGATGATTTGCCCTTTAACTGACTTTTGGTTTACAAAAGTTAATTCGAACTCTCCCATTAAGGTTATAAAGCGTCCTGCCTTTTTAGACAGGGACCCTTGTGTGAGGAAGGTTCGTAAGTGGTCAGTTTTTACCATGACCCTTGTCTCTTGATTTAGCATGTAGTGTCTTAGGCGTTTAGTAGCAAAGACTATGGCAAGACATTCTCGCTCTGCTTGTGTATAGCGTGTTTCATAGTCGAGCAATGTTCGGCTAATGAAATAAATCACACGCTCTCTCTTGTCATCGTCTTCTTGGGCCAACATACAGGCCAGCGAGACATCGGTAGCCCGTGAGTATAGAATTAATGGGCGATCTAGCTTAGGTGGCATTAGCGTAGGCGGTGATAGCAGGAAACGCTTGACTGCATCAAAAGCTTCATTGCAATCTTCAGTCCAATCAATGCTATAGTCCTTCTTGAGTAAATTGTTGATTGGATGGACGGCGAAGCTTAGATCCGGGATAAACCTCCGGATTGCACCCAGCTTTCCAAGAAATGATCTGATTCCAGATTCACTCGAGGGCGGGACCATTTCGAGGACAGCCCGAATTTTGGTTGGATCAACATCGATCCCTCGTGACGATATGATGTATCCTAGGAGCTTTCCTCCTGTTACACCAAATACGCATTTCTCTGGATTTAGCGTGACTCCGTATTCTATTAGACGTGAAAGAATGATGCGGAGTACTTCAGGGTGGTCACAGCGCTTTTTGGCCTTAGCCAATAAGTCATCCACGTAAGATTCCACGATTTTATGAATTAGATCGTGAAATATGTATGTCATGGCCCGCTGATACGTAGCACCGGCGTTCTTGAGACCGAATGGCATAACAGCGTAGCAATAGGTTCCCCAAGGAGTTATAAAGGTGGTTTTAGCTTGATCTTGCTCGGATATTCTGATTTGATTGTATCCCGAGAATCCATCCATGAGAGACAAGAGCTCAAACCCAGCTGTTGCATCAACAATGACATCGATAGATGGCAATGGGAAGTCATCCTTAGGACATGCTTTGTTAATGTCCTGGAAATCTATGCAGATGCGTATCTTTCCATTCTTCTTGAGAACCAGGAGCGATGTTTGATACCCATTGGGAGTAGTCAACTGGCTTGATGAATCCTACCTGAAGGAGTTTTATTACCTCCTCTTTTACCATAAGGGCTACCTTGGGCTTCATGGGTCTTGATTTCTGTTTAATTGGCTTTGCATCTGATCTAGTGACGAGGTTGTGCACCGCAATGTGGGGTGCGACTCCTGTCATCTCTTTGTAATTAAATGCAAATGCCTTCTGATGTTCTTTGAGAACTTGAGTATGTATTTCCACTTCTTCTGGGGTTAACGAAGATCCTAGTTTCAAGATTCTTGGCTCATCTTCCGTTCCGATATTGACATCGATTGTTTCTTCAATTAAAGAGGCGTTACCCTCTTCGAACTCAGGCGGTGCTGGGGGTAAATCCAAATCATCCCCGTTTTCCACCGCGTATATATTAGGTTCTTTTTGTGAGGGAAGATCCGTTACAGGATTTCCGAAGTAGGAAGATGAATGCGGGATCAGAGATAAATCTAGCGTGTGATAGGAGAGATGTAGTGCTGCATAGGCATTTAAGTAATCCAAAGTAGCCGCATCATTTCCAACATGGTCTAGGACGGTAGATTCACTTCCGCTTGAAAGAGGATTTATCATTGTTTTTATCAATGGTTCGTTTCGAATGGATATTGTGAAATGAGTATCTTCTAGCTCATTGCTTGGAGTGAAGCGTGATGCCGAAGTTGCTATTGAATCGGCGAGAAGATTTTTCTCTCGCGGAATTGCTTCAATGGATATGAAGTTGAACGCCTTGCTTAAATCTAATACAGCGTTTTTGTAAAGTTGCAAGTGTTCGGCTTTAGTTTCATATACCTCTGAAACTTGGTTTGCCACTAATTGCGAGTCTCCTAAAACTCTGATATTATCAATACCAATTCTTTTGGCTAAGGTAAGGCCAAGGAGGAGGGCTTCGTACTCAGCGCCGTTGTTTGTGCATTCAAAGTTCAACTTAAAAGAGAATGGGAGGACCTTTTCCTCGGGCGAGGTAAGAATTATACCTGCACCCGCTCCATAGCGGCATTTAGCTCCATCGAAATGGAGAGTCCAATACTTAGCCGGGAGTATGGATGTAGGTGTATCTGCTGTGTTTGCACACTCTACTTCTACCATATAGAGATCTTCTGCTGGCAAGGAACCAACACCTAGGGAAAATCCTATGCCTACTGAATCGAATGGTAAGAACATTGGTGAATCTTGTTCTATCAACTCAACGATCTTCGCAGTAGTCCCTAATGATACTATTTCTTTAGTTTTACCTTTAGGGGTTGGAATTGTTTGGGCTATGTTGGTAGTTTCAAGATCCGTCGTAGGTATCAACTTTTCCTCTGGCTTTGGGTCAGAGGGTTTGTTAAGTTGGTTTGTTGGAAGTTCGAATTCTGAGTGTACACCTGGTCTCTTCTTTAAATCAGCTAGGTGTACGTCAAACGGCTTTGGATCACCTTTGGCTACAAATACCTTTCCCAGATGCAGGAATCTTACTTCTTGAAATAGAGTGGAAGGGATTGCCTTCATGCGGTGTATCCATGGTCGGCCGAGGATCATATTATAATTGGTTTCCCGATCTATAATATAAAACTCAGTCAGGATTGTTTTAGGTCCCAAGGTGACCGGTAGTATTATGGTTCCTATCGATGTGGCTTTAAGGCTATCGTAGCCCCTCAAGGTATTTCGTGTAGTAGAACAGTTCGTTTCTCCATATCCCAATTTTTGGAGAAAAGAGAAAGGGACTATGTTAACCGCAGCTCCATCGTCAACCATTGCCCGTTTTACATAATTATTATAAACCTGTACTTGCAAGTGTAGGGCTGGATCGCCTCGGCGTGCGATCTCGGCATCCGTAGGCATTTTACTTATCTCGAATATGAATTCGACATCCCTATCCGCCTGTCCCGGAGGATAAACATCAAAGTCTATATGATTTACTTGTGCTTCTGGTGGTGGAGTGATACTAATTAAATGACCCAAACCTAACGCCTCTAAAAAAGCAGCCACATGAGCGGGGGAATTCTTTAGTAAATCAAGGAATGAAATATGCGAGAAGGTTTTGTTAGATCATTAATTAGATCGTAAGCACCCATAGGTTTTGCTACGGTTTCTTTGGATGTTATCATTTCCGGTAGATGGCTTGGACTTGGTTGAGAGAAATACTCTCGTGTCCTCGTAATTGCTTGACGGGTAATTCGGAGTCTAACTCTACTAATCCAACTACCTTAGGTCGCGGTGACTTCTAGTTGTGGCGCGACTAGCAGGATTTAGCGAGTTGAGGCCTCGTGATCGTTGTTTCTGTCATTGCGCCTTTGTTTGTTCGAGTTGGTTTCAACCCATTGTTATCATGATTTGGGAGTGGATCATTAAAGATCTTGAGAGGGGCATTCTGAGGGGAAACTGCCCCTGCGAAGGTACTTGCCGTTGGTGACGTAGGATCTGCTAGGAACATATCCATAAAAAATTGTTTTTGCTCATTTGGCAAGCGTTGCATGAATTTGTTGTAGTCACGACACGTTCTAGTGTCATGACCCCAAATTTTATGGAAACCACAATAAGAATTGGGATTATAATTCCCGTTTTGTTGGTTTGGTGTGTATTGTGGCCTAAAATTCCGATCAAACTGTTGCCTATTAGGACCAAAGTTTTGGAATTGTTGTTTTTGGTTTTGACTTTGGTTTTGGTAACCAAATGAGTTTTGGCTTGGCCCTTGCATGGGATTTCACCGTTGTTGTTGCTGTGGATTATTAAAATCCACCGTATTGACCGTCGGGGTAAAGTTGTTGTTTCTTTGGTTGTTTGTTTGTGACGGAGTATTAACGACATTTACCCTCTTGGGCTGGTCGATTACCCCATCATTTGTTACCCCACGATTTTTGTTAAGGATTTTGGGTCCTTGATTGACGCTTGTGGTGGTTGTAGTATTTTGAGTAGAGGTGATTAACCTCCCGTTTGCTCCATACGTCTTACGACCCTTCTATCTTTGCTTGATCAATTCGCGAGCGCTCTCAAGTACTTCATCATAAGTCCTTAGTGGGAACTTACGGACTTCTTCCTTCACTTCTTTCTTTAGAGAATGAAGGAATAAATCACATAGCTCCATCGATCCATGTTTGGAGCGCTTGCTTGAGAATAAGGGTATGCGCCACCTTTGGATGAAATGGGCGACAGACTCGTTATGTTCTTGCTTGATGTGCAAGAACTCCCTGATTCCTGTCCTTAATAGTTTGTTCATGTCGAAGGCTTTGATGAACTCCGACACGAGTTGTTTGAATGAATGTATGGAAGCTTCAGGTATTCTATAATACCAATCGAGAGCGATGCCTTCCAGCGTTTTGGGGAATATTTTAGCAACGACCCCATCCCATGGGAGTAATTCTCGAATGGCTGTAGCGTAAGCTTTGATATGCGCATTCGGATCTCCTTCTCCTTTGTATTTGGGCAAATCGGGAAGAGGCCTTGGAAGCATAACGCTTCTTATGGCGAAATCTAAGGGCTCCTTTAAATATTCTGAATAAGTCCCTATTGCATACGTCTCCACCATTGATGGTGCCTGTTGAGGAGGCGGTGGCGGAACGGGTTGTTGATATGGCGTAACGTACGCGTTGGCAGGGGCATAAGGCAGTCCCTGCATTTGAGTAAACATGCCGGGGGATGAGTACATATCCCCTTGTGGTGATTTGGAATACATGTTTAAGTATGAAGGGGTACTATCCAGGAATGGATTGCTCTGTACCGGACCAGGAGGAACTGTGCTAGCGATAGTGGGTCTAGTTGGCACTTGTTGTGAATACTGAGGAGTCATACCTAACGTGCCTACTCCTGTGAGGAGATCTACTTGGCTAGGATGGTGCGGAGGATTGGAACTCCCTGTTTGTATGAATTTCAATTTTGATTTGCTTGGGCAAGTTCTAATCCTCTAACCTTTTCTATTAGCGTTGAAATGACTTCGTTTGGTGAAGTCACGATATCGTGCCTTGGTGGCGTTTGTTGTATATCCTGGTGTTGTATAGGCATGTGATAGCCTGTCATGAGGCGATTCTTTATCTTGCCAAGTTTCTCTGAGAGTATTTTCTATACGTGATGGCATAGAGGTATTTTCTTGAGGAGAGAACTCGGGCTGTATTTGCAAAATTCCTACAGGTGGATACATGCCTTGAGAGCGTTGTTCATTCCTAGGATAACGTATTGAGTACTCGTCATCTAAGCTGAGTATGGATCGATTGTCTGCTAATATGTGGTCTAAGTAGCACCTGAGGAGATGAAGCAGATTCTCCAGTCAATGTCATATTGTTTGAGCCTGAAGGCTCTGTTTGTGTTTGAGCGAGTTGTTGCTCCAACCCCTCTGCTTGGAAGGACGAACTATATCTAATCCTTGGCGTTTGTGTTGACAACTGATTAGTTGAATAGTTGTCGCCCCACATTGAGAGTGAGGGTGATGATTCCCTATTCTGTTGGGCATAGTATGCCTCAAGACCCAGGAGGGGTCTGCCATATGCATCGAATCCCGACATATTCGGGGGGTATATGAATACCCGCAGAATAATGGGAAGGAGCGAAGGTGATTTGTGAAGGGAAACGTGATATTTATGACTCCGAACGAGAAGGTAGGAAGTTTTACGTCAGCTTTACTAATTTCGTTTGTTTCACGTCGGGTTCACCAATTTTGTACGTCGGAAAAGCAACAGGCGAGCGTGAGAATCAACAAGTGACTCTTCCACGTACCCGACCTCCCGAGGTCGTGCCGAGACAGCCGGTGGGGGTAGAATATGCAGACAAACTAGTTGGGGAGTCTAATGTCTTCGACACGCACTAATGGTATTTGCGAATCTAAGGCAAAGAAGGCCCTTCTAACTTGGACTGGTGTGATAGATCGATCAGCGAGGATGACTGCTCGAAGGCTCCAATCAATATCGAGCTCTGGCGTGATTCGATCTATGGGTTGTGGGATGCGTGGAAAATGACCGGATGGTTTCGTGTATTTCTCTGATAGGGTCATATGGCGAATATAGTCAACTCTATGGACGATTCTCTGGCCTAGTCCAAAATTCTCTAGCTTCGTTAGCTGTTGTGTCTAGTAGGGATAACTGTTGAATGATGATAGGTGGAATCGGAGTAGACTGAAATACTAACTTACGTAGGCCAGTGTCTATGTCTAATTCTCTTATGGATTCGTTAGGCTGTGGGATTTGTGGATCACAACCGTAGACTCTTGGTTGTTGCGGTCCTGTTATGGTCATACGCGAGATCAAGTTCTAATCCCTAGTATCCAGTAATCGTATGCTTTCTCGGCCTCTACGTTTAGAACCAGCAATTGTGCGATTTTCTCAGAATACCTTACAGGTGTTCTAGCAACTTGAATTCTTAAGCTGGTATCTATATCTATGAGGGTATCTCCGTAATCATTTGTGGAACTAAAGGATCGCACCCGAATATTTGTTCTCTTTCAAATCCTTCTACAATCATGCGGATGTTTTCTAGGATAACCTATAGTTTGGCTGATTTGACCAAAATGTGTGTGCTTGGTCGTCTTCGATGTTTAACCCTCTCAGCTGTGACACGATCATTGGAAGTCATTTGTTGTTTGGAAGACTTGTATCCTAAGGTTTTGGTCAATGTCGATTATTGCCACTACGATATTGGGGTGGGGCACAATTGGCTCGAAAATGTATTCCACTGGGCTCCTAGGTCCCGTAATTGTCATCTGCAAAATGTAATGAAACAAACTATAATAAAGTAAAATCTAAGTACACTTCTAGCATATATAATTTCTTTTTGTATTTTCTGGCAATTTATAAGAAAGCAGCTATTTAAAATATTTAGAATTGACAACTAAACTAATAACGTAAAACAAACAAAATAGCCGAGTGTATATCTATTCTAAACAACGAAATAACTAATCTATTTGCAAGATTCTCGATCCTACCTCAGAAGTGAGGAATGAATCATAGTTTCTCAGAAACTATCAATCCCCACAACCTCCCTGGCAATATCGAGAATGGAAATAACTGAAATAAAGCGATTAACTACTTTATTTGATAAGTTCTAACTAAAACTTTGAAAGATGGAACCTGGATTTCGCAGAACAGTGGCGAATCCGACAGTGTGTATGTTCTTGTCCCCTCAGTATGATCTCTTCGTTCTTTGTGCTCACGTGAATCCAGAAAAGCGTGGAATGCTTGCATCAGCGGGAATAGATATTTGGATCAATGGACAGCCTTGAGAATGCGAGACGAGAATAGAATGCGGATAGGAGAGGGATAGCGCTTGAGAGTACGAGCTTGGCCTATGCAATTCCTAGCGGGGTCTCTGCGAATCATGCAACAAAAGCGTCCGAACACAAACTAGTGCACGTATGAAGAGCAAAACCTGCAACTTTAATGGCTGCCTAAACTATTCTACTCCAAAAACAATGATACTGTTTGCACAAGTTGGATCTGTGGCTTACCAACAGCTGAGTAATGCAACCAAGCATGTAAAGGATTTAAACTATCAAACTTAAGCAAACTAGAAGACTGAACTACTGAAAATGGTGAGTTTGAAACAAGAATGAGGGGCCCAAATAATGTTTGCACTTGCACAAGTTGGATATGTGGCTTACCAACTGCAACACAATACTAACCAAAGCACTCAATGAGAAAACTAAGAATTCTAAGCAAAGGAAAACTAAATCTGCTGTAACAAGAAATTCAAAAGCAAACTTTGGAGCAAAACTCAGAGGCCAAAGTAATGTTTGCACTTGCACAAGTTGGATATGTGGCTTACCAGCTGCAACACAAAACTGAAACAAACCTGCAACAAACTATGCTACCAATCCTAAGCAAACTAAAAAGACCACAACACTGAAAAATAAGAAAGTTGGAGTGAAAAAATGGTGGCCATTTGCATGTGCACAAACCATGCATTTATAGGAATTCCAACACTCAAAACCAAAATCAAATTGAACTCCTAAACAATAAACAAAGGAAAAACACTGTTCCAGGGGACCAAAAACATTAATGCATGCCCAAGTCGGCAAGAAAAGCTGGTGAGTCGTGATATTTCACGTGGGTCGCGTCAAAAGAGCGTTCTGGAAAATGCGCACAGGACCGCCGCCATCCGCTCGGGGCGGCGTTCTGAGACCGCCGCCTTATGTGGAGTAGCATGGAAAGAATCCCCAAATCTAAAACCCAAGATTCAAGTAATATTGTGCAAAGAAAGAATCAAAGCATCCTTAACATATATTACCCATTGCCACATTTGTCCTCCTTGTTTTCTTCAGTTGTTTCTTCTTGTCTCAAGTTCCCAAAGGTCCTTCTTTGCATGCCTACTTTCCACAATGTCAGCATACTATCTTTCTTTTGGATTTTTACCTTGCCCATCCTTTGATTTTCCACGACTTCCTCTATTCTTTTGTCTCCCTCTAGTTTCCACTTTGTTAAAAAGCATTTCCCTGAAGTTAAATATTCCCTATAGATTTTTCTTTGCATTTCCTCACTTAGAATCACCCCTACAACATCCTCAAACATCAACTTTGGATTAGTTGGAACCGAATTACTTACCGCCATTATGAGGATATTCCAACTCTTAGGTAAAAAGCACATAACTAATAAATCCCTAACTTCTTCATCAAATTCTATTGTAGACTTAAGCCAACATATTTACAACCGTATTAAAATCATTTAAATGATCTTCTACTTGAACCATTCTTAGACATCTTCATATTAAATAACTTTTCATTAAAAATATATTATTAGAGGTAGAGAGTTTTTCATACAACTTCCCTAATGCATCTATTAGTTATTTTGTAGTATTTTCCTTTGGAACATTAAATAATACTGAAGATGCAAGACACAACCAGATTTTCCCAAGTGCCTTCCTATCTAGCAAATCTCATTCTACATCTGTCATGCTCGATGGTTTGTTCACCTTCTCAGACAACAGAATATAAAGATCCTTTTGATAAAGGAAATCTTCCATCTACATCTTCCAAAGACTGAAATTTTTCCCATTGAATTTATCAACCCTTGATCTTCCATCATATATCATAGCTCCCACTCAAGATAAAACTTTTTCTTTATTCAACACTTGAAAAAACCAAACCAGGCTCTGATACCAATTGTTAGGAAATAAGGGATAAAATATGTAGAATAATCCCTCACAAAATCACAACAAAGAAAACTAATATGCGAAAATATTATAGATCTTAAATAAAAGTATAAAATAAAATAAAATAACACAACAGAGATAATATTTAGCGTGGTTCACCCAATTTGGTCTACATCCACCAAGAATCACTTGCTCAGATTTTATTACAAGCCACCGCTCTCTCAATACAATACCCAGATCTATTTGGATCTATGCTCAACAAACTCTACAGAATTCACACCCGAATTTAAAACACATCTGCAATGTTACATTATCTACCATATGCATAAAACCATATAAGTAGACAACTTCTTAAATAGTTTTACAAAACCATAGGTATCAAAAACCATGGGCCAAAATCATCCCATAAACCTATGGGTCAAAATCCCGCCCATATGAGAAAAAATGTTTCCCAAGATATCGGTACATTTTAAGACAAAAAAATTTCTCGGAGGACTACGCCCCGAATCCCAGCTAGGGGGCTTCCACCCCTGACTCCCGCTCTGGGGTTTATTTCTTGATTGTAAAAGCATAGTTAGTTTCCCAGAATAGATATATATGCATGTATGCATTGTATGAGGGTATGAGAGAAGAAAATAAATTATTTTTGCATGTTAGTTTTCTTGGTGAGCAAGAAAGAGTAGCTGAGTGAGGGAAAAGCATTGAACATCTGTGAGGTGTTGGAAGATAATAGATCTTCATTGTATTTCCTCTTTGTAAAGCACTTTGAATAATAATATTGGCCATTTCTTGGTGGACGTAGCCCACACTGGGTGAACCACGTTAAATCTGGTGTTATCTTTCTCTTGTTTATTTTATCTTCTAGTTTATTTCCACATTCATTGCTTGTATGCTTTATCTGATTTTAGATATGTGCAACATTGTTATATGGTTAACCCCAACAACTGGTATCAGAGCTTTTTTTGGAGGTTTTGTGTGTTGATAGGATTTACTCACAGAGGTTTTTCGATTGAGTGGGAGCATAGAAATGGCAGAAGATAGTAAATACCAAGTAGAGAAATTTGATGGTCGTAATTATCAACTATGGAAGATGCGGTGGAGGATTATTTGTATCAGAAGGATCTATACTTACCATTGGATGAGCATGCACATCCGATCATGATGACTAATGAAGAATGGAAGGTTCTTGATAGAAAGGCTCTGGATCTATAAGATTGAGCCTAGAAGCATCGGGCTTCAAATTTTATAGATGCAAAAACCATGGTAGAGTTGATGAAATCTTTAGAAATTTTTATGAAACTCCTAGTGCTTTGAATAAGGTTTATTTGATGAAAAAATTGTTTAATTCTAAGATGCAAGAAGGTGGATCTGTATCTAATCATTTGAATGATTTCCAGTCTATTATAAATCAATTAAAATTAGTAGAAATTTGTTTGATGATGAAGTGAAAGAACTTTTATTCTTATGCTCTTTTCCAGATAGTTGGGATAACTTGGTAATGGTTGTTAGTAATACAACATCTACTTCTAAAGGTTTGAAATTTGATGATGTGGTTAGTGTAATCCTTAATGAGGAAATACATAGGAAAATCTCAGGAGAAGCATCATCTAGAAAATGACTTTAAATGTAGAAAGTAGGGGAAGATCTAAGGAGAGATCATCAAAGAGAAAGAAGAATGGGAGATCAAAGTCAAGACATGGCAGATCTAGATCCAGGTACAAAGATTTACTTTGTTGGAATTGTGGAAAGAGAGGACACATAAAGAAGGAGTGTTGGTCCAAGGAAAACAAAGAGAATACATTAGAAAAAGGTAAAGAAAAAGATAAAGAGGAAACATTGCAAGTGAGGTAAATAAGATGCCCTTATTCTCTCCTTGGATAATAAATTAGAATCTTGGGTTTTAGATTCTGGAGCTTCTTTCCATGCTACCCCTAATAAGGGTTATTTTAGAAATTATGTTTAGGGTGATTTTGGACAAGTTTATTTAGGAGATGATGAGCCATGTAATATTACTAGTAAAGGTGATGTTCATCTAAAGTTACAGAATGGAAATCCATGGGTATTGAAAGATGTGAGGCATGTGCCAAGCCTCAAGAGAAATCTAATATCTATAGGGAAACTAGGTGAATCTGGATGCATGGTTACATTCACAGCCAATTCTTGGAAGGTTACCAAGGGATCTCTTGTTGTGGCAAGAGGTAAGAAGGTAGGAACTTTATATTTGTCTACCTGTGTTACTAATTCCTTTTTTATGTTATCTACTATAGATTCAGATGCAACCATGTGGCATAATCGGCTAGGCCATATGAGTGAAAAAGGAATGCAGATCTTAAAGGCTAAGGGTAAGTTATCAGATTTGAAACAATTAGATCTTGAATTTTGTGAGCATTGCATATTTGGAAAGAAAAAGAGAGTGATATTTCTCAAGGTTGGGTCAACAAAGAAGGAAAAAAATTGGAGCTTGTACACTCAAATGTGTGGGGACAACTCAAGTAGCTTCTATTGGAGGATCCCAATATTATGTGACTTTCATTGATGATGCCACAAGGAAGGTATGGATTTATTGTATTAAGCATAAATCTGATGTTTTTGAGACTTTTAAAAGGTGGAAATCCCTTGTGGAAAATGAAACAAACTTAAAATTAAAGTTCCTTAGATCTGACAATGGTGGTGAGTACTTTGTAGCAAGGATTTTAATGATTATTGTTTAGATGAATGGAATACAAAGAGAAATAATGGTTCCTAGAACTCCACAGAGAATGGAGTTATAGAAAGAATGAACAGAAAAATCATGGAACGTGCTAGAAGCATGAGGATACATGTTAGTTTGCCTTTGAAGTTTTGGGTAGAAGCAGTGGATACAACAGTGTACTTGATCAATATGGGCCTTCAACAACACTAGATGGTGGAATACCAGAAGAAGCTTGGTCTGGAAAAGAGGTAGATTTTCTTTTCTTAGAGTTTTTGGCTCAAAAGATTTTGTGCATGTTGATAGGGAAAATAGGAAGAAGTTGGATGCTAAATCTAAGAGATGTACTTTCATTGGTTATGGCTCTGGTGATTTTGATATCATTTTGGGATTTAGAAGATTCTAAGATTGTTAGGAGTCATGACGTTGATTGGAATGAAAAAAGAATGTACATGGATCAAGTTTTGGTGCCTAAACATGAACATGTTGATGAAGATTTTGAAGGAAAATCAACTTTTAGATCTAAAAAGACATCCACAAACACACGCGTTCGGTTCTACGAAACCTATGTCGGTTAGGATAACTCGGCATCGATAGACAAAATCGGGTTTAGAACAAAAGTATTGGAACCAACATTGGTACTCCTCAAACCATGGCAATGAGGCAACCGCAGGTCGGTAGAAGATAGAGGAACCATGATCGGTTCAGAGACCCATGAGTTGGTATCCGTGATCAAATCAGATTGACATTTGAATGAATGCAACAAACACAAAAATGAGCCCCAGACACCCCAGATCTCAGTGAGAAGGTCACAAAGAGTAAGTAGACCTCCGAGAGATATTTTCACCTTCCTTTTCTTATTTATTATTAACTGATAGTGGTGAACTAGAAAGATTTGAAGAATAATGTAGGTAGATACCCACGAGCAGTGGGAGCATGGCATGGATGAGGAGATGGACTCCTTGGAACAAAATCAGACATGGGATTTGGTCAAGTTTCCAGTAGGTAAGAAAGCACTACAAAACAAATGGGTTTACAAAATCAAGGAAGAAGAGGGTGGACTGAAAAGGTACAAGGTGAGGCTTGTGGTAAAGGATTTTCATAGAAAAGAAAGTATTGACTTTGATGAGATTTTTTCTCTTGTAGTTAAGATGACTTATATTCATATTGTTCTAAGTTTGGTTGCAATAAAATTTTTCATTTAGAACAACTTGATGTTAAGATGATTTTCTTCATGGTGATTTGGAGGAAGATATTTATATGTAGCAACCACTTGGTTATGAAGTCAAGGGTAAGGAGAAACTTGTGTGTAAATTGAAAAAGAGCCTATATGGGCTCAAGAAAGCTCCAAGGCAATGGTATTTGAGATTTGACAGTTTTATGCATGAGCATGGTTATATGAGATGTGAATCTGACCATTGTGTTTATTTTAAGAAGCTTGAAAATGGGAGCTATGTTATTTTGTTACTATATGTGGATGATATGTTGATTACAGGATCTAGTATGCGGACATTGGTAAACTTAAAGAAAGGTTAGCTCACACATTTGCAATGAAGGATTTGGGAGCTGCAAAGAAAATCCTTGGCATGCAAATTCACCGAGATGAAAAAAAAAAAAGTTGTATTTGTCTCAGGAGGCTTATATCAATAAGGTGTTGGAAAGGTTTAACATGTAGAATTCAAAACTTGTTAGTACACCTATGGTTGGACACTTAAAATTGAGAAAAGATTAGTGTCCTTCATCACACGAGGAGGTTGAGTACATGGCACATGTGTTCCCTATGCTTTAGCAGTAGGAAGTCTTATGTATGCCATGGTTTGTACTAGACCAGACATTACATGTAGTGGGAGTTGTGAGTAGGTTTATGGCTAATCTAGGTAAAGAACATTGGAAAGTAATCCAATGGATTCTCAGGTATTTGAGAGGGACATCCAGCATGGAGTTATGTATGGAGGTCAGATACTTCTTTACATGGCTATGTTGATTCAGATATGGATGGAGATTTGGATGGCAGGAGGAGCACCACTGGATATGTTTTCATAGTAGGTGGAATGATAGTTAGCTAGATTTCAAGATTGTAGAAGGTTGTGGCTTTGTCTACTACGAGGAAAGAGTATGTTGCAGCTACAAAAGCTAGCAAGGAGATGATATGGATGAGTAGGTTCATGAAAGAGTTGGGAAAGGAGAAAGAGGATTGTAGATTATACAGTGATAGTCAGAGCGTGATCCATCTGGAAAAGAACTCAACATTTCATTCAAGAATGAAACACATTCAGTTGAGGTATCACTTCATACGACAGGTGTTGGAGGATGGGCAACTGAAGTTAGAGAAAATCCATATGGATGAGAACCTTGTGGATATGCTAATGAAGCCATTGGTAAAGGAGAAGTTGGAGCTTCACTCCACTTTTGTTGGTCTTCAGTTTGAGACTTGAAGAGGAAGAAATGGGCCAAGGAAAAGGAACCAAGGATGGTGATGTATAATACAATGCAACAATTGATCTCCAAGTGGGATATTGTTGAGTGTGGAGCTTAATTGCTTCACAAAAGCTTGCTTTTACATGTTGTTAGTTTTGACAATGACCAGCATCGGTTAGGATGTAACCACGATCGGTCAGATAGTAATCGACATCAGTAAATGAGTGACCGGTATTGGTCAAGCAATGACTCGAAATCGGTCAAGTAATGATCGACATCGGTCACTTGTGCGATGATGCTTTTTTTTTTGTTGAGAATTAGAATAAATATTTTTCTTTAAAGATGATTTCTTGATTGTAAAATCATATTTAGTTTCCCAAAATAGATATATATGCATGTATGCATTGTATGAGAGTATGGAGAGAAAAAATATAAATTGTTTTACTTACATGTTAGTTTTCTTGGTGAGCAAGAAAGAGTAGTTGAGTGAGGGAAAAATTGAACATCATGTGAGGTGTTGGAAGATAAAAGAATCTTCATTGTATTTCCTCTTTAAAGCACTGAATAATAATATTGGTCATTTCTTGGTGGACATATCCCACACTAGGTGAACCACGTTAAATCTAGTGTTATCTTTCTCTTGTTTATTTTATCTTCTGGTTTATTTCTATATTCATTGCTTATATGCTTTATCTAATTTTAGATATGTGAAACATTGTTATATGGTTAACCCCAATATAAATGAGGAAGTGGAAGGAGGAAATGAATAAGAGAAAATGATCGCATGATGTCAATGAACAAGTCATTGAGAAAGTTGTTGAACTATAACAAAATGACATTCTACAAGAAGTAAGTGTACAACCAATGCATCCCCAAATTATTATTCATGAAATCATAAAAGAAATTGAAAAAATGTCTTTGCAAAGATGGGAACAAAAACTACAAGGCCCAATATTAAACATATATTGCTACAAAGGGACACTTACATTAACATGCTCGAGAAGAAATGGGAAAAGGATAAGGAAGACCTTATCTCTAAGCATAAGGAGGAAATGGAAGACAAATATAAGAAGATTAAAATGCTGAAATAGAAACAAGAGGAAACAATGAAGGTAACATTTGACATGTTGAGTTGCAGACCCCCATCAAATGTCTATTCCATATACCTAAAAGAAAAGATGATTTATCACAAATTTACTTGTATAAATTCTAATATGATATATGACATTATATCGATAATAATTTTTTTACTCCATATCCACATAGTATAGATGAACTGCATAATTTATTATGTGAGCTATATTTTCATAATTATGCCCTTCCATATGACAGAGATTGGATCCCAATTATGTATATTGGGGATGTACAAGTTAAGGAATTATGTTCTTATATTTCAAATGAAATGGAAAGAGCTAAGCAAATGGAGGCATATAGACATTTGGAGAAGGTTACACCACTATATATCTGATTTGAGGCAACAACATTAGAATAAATTACGAGAAGAATATGACAACTATATGGAAGTGGATGCAATAAAAACAAAGTGCTGAGAATGAGAATGGAAGCCCACAAAGAATTTAGAAACATGATCAAATAAAATTATGTTCGGTTATGATGGAATGCAGAGCCAAATGGGTAGAGTTGTCACTTGCACTCCAAAGGAAATAAGTGCACTCATATCCAAATTTACTTCCCACTTTATGTAGGGTGAAAAATATATTGAAATAGCAAATGAATGTGAGGATGATTGGTTTCCTATAGCTTATCATCCTCCAATATTTCATTTCCCAATTGCACCTTGGATAGGAAATTTACCAATCAATCAAAGGGTGCAAGAAAGAGTCTAGGAAATATTAAGGAGGAATTATGGATATTTCTTCTAAAAGAGGAAGGAACATGAACACCCATAGATTTCAGGTGAGAATGAAGTTTCAAGGAGAAGATATGAAGCTCTTGAATGAGGACATTCAATGATTTAATCTTAGGAGTATGAGGAGATATATTAATTACTTTTATAACAAATCATATTTTGTATTTTAATAAGACCACAATAGCCATGTCTATGTATTTCCTAAGTACATTTTTGAACATCACCATTACTTTTGTGGGAAATAGGGGGATAGCGGAATAGTGCTATGATTTAATAACAAACAAAATCATGCACACATGATCCAAACAATTTTCCCACAAAATCTACAGTAGTGGAAGTATAAACTAGAATAATCCAAATCACACAAAAGTACACACACATAACAAGCATGTACCATGGTTCACCCAATGTGGGCTACATCCACCAAAGATAGAGATCTCATATATATAATATAACAAGAGATTACAAACTAACTCTTCTACACAAGAGTACATGTATCTCTACAAGAGTATCTCCTCCTCCCGATCTTCAACCAAATTTTCCCTCTACACTAAACCATGCCCCCACACCACCACTAGCAAAACTCACATAACCAGGGAACTACTACATCTCCGAACTATGACCAAGTTCTCTTTGGATCCGTAAACAATACCTCTCACATGGGTCTACCAGGATGTGCAACTAAGATGTGCACCAAGAAGTAAGTTTTCTCTCCATCACTACATAACCTATGCAAACATGAAGACAACCTCCTCTACAATATCTAGATCTAAAAGGATCAACAATAAAATACGATCTCATGGATCTACAATACAAGAAAAGACTAGATCTATAATACAAGACCTCACCAACATGTGGATATACAAGATGAAACGATATGTGCTTTGCATACTATGCAAGCCATTATAATGAGACAATAAATATACAAAGGAAATACAATAGCCTGTTATTTCCTTCTGTCCAAATCCTCTCCATGGAGTCTCTGTCTTCATGTAACCTATTCCTTTTTCCTCTTCTTCTTCTTCTTCTTCTTCTTCTTCTTCGTCTTCATCCTCTCAATCTTGGAGAATCAAGGATCTAATCCGATCCTTCCTTTTTCTTAATCCCGCCACTAAACCATAGCTTTCATGCTTATATATAAATATATAAACTTAGGGCACCTTAGCTATGCAATTACATCCAATAGATTTTCTTTAAAACAAAATCTATATTTAAATCCCGTGACTTAAAAATAAAACACATCGCACAGTAACCGGCACCGGTTAGCCTTAACCGCGGCTTGTTACCACTTGTTACTTGATGTTTGTCCTGTCAAAATGATGATGGGTCATGGTTTCCACTTTCTCGACGACGTCCCCCTATCTAACAATGACGCCTGGTGACCATTCGATTCCCCTTGAATGATGACAGTTGTTGTAATACCAGTCACTTTCCATTGCATGCTAACTGTGAAGCAATCTAGCTCCACAACCTAACAATCTCCCACTTGGAGATAAATTGCTGAACCTCTGTACCTGTACCTATACATCACCATCCTCTACACACCGTGAAGACCATCTATTCTTTCCTTCAACAATTATCTCAAAATTAAAACTAGGAAGATCAAACCATCTTCTCAAACCAAGAAGATAAAACCATGACTTAACAAACCTACAGGAAGCTACAACAGATCCATGACACCAAGCCTCAAGCTCCCACTGAATCATAACACCAAGCCTCTCATGCAGCCAAGCCAACATGACTAACACACCTATAAGAGATCCCACTAAAACTAAAGTTTTGAGCCTCAATCACATCCGTAGCCATACTTGTAAAATCAACCATGTTCTCCATCCATCTATCCATGTCTCCATGCAATCCACCAAGACAAGTCAAACTAGAATATGCGAAAGCAAAACAAGATCCCGGTAAAGACAACCCAAATTATTTCTACCTAAAAGTGGTTGATCAATTCACAAACCCGCATAACTCAAAGAATCCAAACACTACAATTCTGAAAATCCAATCCCGCATAAATAACTAGCATGTCCAAGACAATCATCTCATAGATAACATCTCTCAAGGAGTAACATAAGTAACCAAGAGGAAATACAAACATCCCCTTACTCATGCTCAAGGCATTCATGTGTAAATCAGACATCTGCATTATCATAGATTCATAAAACTGAATCTATCCACATGTACAAACTTACTATGTACATCCATCCATATCACTAACTCTCCAGAAGCTCCAAGTCTGCCACCGACTAACTCCAAAGCTGAATATGAATCTTGTGCTCATCAATTTCAATAAAAAACATCCATGCTAAACCATGCCACTAATACCAAGTGTAAATATCAACATACATGTCATCAACATACTACACAAACTAACCAAGATGAAAGCAAGACAAGGGCACCATCTTAAAATGGTAAATAACCACTGCTATCAAACATAACCAAACCGACCATGGTTTCCCCTAACCGACCACGGTCAACTCTTGACCGACCACGGTTACCAGATGACTGACCACGGTTAATCCTAACCGACATAGGTCTCTGTAACTAGTAGATTTTCTCTTTTAACCCTTAAAACTCTGAAAAATACTCTATCATCTAAAACCCATCTAAATATAACCATCAACTGTAATCCCATAGGGATATCCAGGCACCACAAAATAAACCAGAAGTGACATCACAAATCAATAAACTCAATATACCTATAAATCCATGACTTTCCTTCAAAACCAACTAGTGCCTCTACCACTCTGAATAGTTGCAATCTCCTCTCACTCTGCATGTGCATCATGTATCCAATCCTGCAATGCCAACATCCATGGCTTACTCCCACTGAGCACGAAATCCCCAACACTACCTCTAACACCAAGCTCAAAATCTAATATGTCAGTGAGAAATAAAACTAGATGAAAGAGAATATAAAATGATTCCCTTCTTATCAAAGAATACTTCTACATCACAAAAGTTTGGACTTCTTGTGAAGTAGGTGAATCAACTTCTTTTCATCCATATGTACTCAACATCTCTTATCACCTTTAACTGTGTCTAACCATGAATTTTCATTGAGGATCTCATCCTTAGACTAGAAACCCTTGTCCTTAAGATTCCACACAACCAGGAAATAAAATTCAAACAACACCAATAAACCATGGTGTAAATTTGTGCACACAATCCAAACATAATATCAGTTTCTCCAAATGAAAGAAATAAAACATGAACCATATAGAGATACCTGACTCAAAGTCTTAATGGACTAAACCAAGCTAACTCCATCCTCTTTCTGATCCAAACATTGAAGTGATCAACATTGTTTCTACCTGTACACACTGTGCCAGAAACCAGATCCTCCAAAATAGGACGCTAAACCAACCCCTCTCTTGCTTCTGCAAAAAAAACCATGTACGAGATAATTTGTGACAAAGACAAACCACACGCCATCCCCTAACCAACCATGGTTAGCTAACCGGTATTGGTTCCTCTGTGACTGACCTCGATTCTCAAGACTGATGTCAATGTTGTTGGAATGAACCCAATGCCACACAATTTGGCATAGAACACCACACCAAGTGCCTACTTCAACTAAAGCCGATAGTTGAGCTGAGCTAGTCATTTCAAGAAGCATCCAAATCTCATACAAAAATAATAGAACAAATCCATGTAATAAATTGCATCAAGATGAAACACATCACCTTACCAGCACCAAGATACTCAACCACATCTTTAACTGAAGTATATGCTTCTTTGATGGAAAACCCATCTTCATTCTCGTGCTACTACCTCTCTACCAATCCCATGTATTTAACTACACCAAAGGATACATAACTACTCCTTTTCTCTCATTCTCGATCTAGATCTCAATAATAAAACCAAGATAAAACCATACCTCTATCTATAATCGACCAACATGAGTGTGCCTCCAAGAACTAGGGACACATCATCAAACAAGATACATTCTATGCATATTTCCATTTCTTCAAATATGTGATTTTCTATTTAAAACCAGTCTTCTCAAGAATGGCTGACCATGGTCACCCTGTAACCGACCACAATTACCCTATAACTGACCATGGTTACCCTACCGACACCAATTGCCACTTAACTGACGTTGGTCACCGTGATTTCTAAAAACCTTACTCTTCTAACTCCCACTTGAGATTAAATCTCTTCCTGTGATCTTCTCATTAGGAAAAACAAATGATGCTCGATACCAAGCTTTGATACCAATGTTGGGAAAGGGGACATCGAATAGTGCTATGATTTAATAACAAACAAAATCATGCACACATGATCCAAACAATTTACCCACAAAATCTATAGCAATGGAAGTATAAACTAGAATAATCCAGATCACACAAAAGTACACACACATAACAAGCATGTACCATGGTTCACCTAATGTGGGCTATGTCCACCAAAGATAGAGATCTCATATATATATAATATAACAAGAGATTACAAACTAACTCTTTTGCACAAGAGTACATGTATCTCTACAAGAGTATCTCCTCCTCCTAGATCTCCAACCGAGATCTGCCTGAGTACACTAAACCATGCCTCCATACCACCACTAGTAGATCTCACATAACCAGGAACTACTGCATCTCTGAACTATGACCAAGTTCTCTTTGGATCTGTAAACAA
Organism: Taxus wallichiana var. yunnanensis; assembly: GCA_018340775.1. Lineage (NCBI taxonomy): Eukaryota > Viridiplantae > Streptophyta > Pinopsida > Cupressales > Taxaceae > Taxus > Taxus wallichiana. The sequence continues at coordinate 356,352,562 of CM031239.1, forward strand.
GACCTCTCACATGGGTCTACCAGATGTGCAACTAAGACTATGCACCAAGAAGTAAGTTTGTCTCTCCATCACTGCATAACCTGTGCAAACATGAAGATGACCTCCTCTACAATATCTAGATCTACATGGATCAACAATACAATATGATCTCATGGATCTACAATACAAGACTAGATCTACATAGATCTATAATACAAGACCTCGCCAACATGTGGATCTACAACAAGAAACGATATGTGCTGCATACTATAGTTAGCCATTCTAATGAGACAATAAATATACAAAGGAAATATAGTAGCCTACTATTTCCTTCTATCCATCTCCTCTCCATGGAGTCTTTGTCTTCATGTAACATGTTCCTTTTCCTCTTCTTCTTCTTCGTCTTCATCCTCTCAATCTCGGAGAATCCAAGGATCTAATCCGATCCTTCTCTTTTTCTTCATCCCACTTCTAAACCCTAGCTTTCATGCTTATATATAAATATATAAACTTAGGGCACCTTAGCTATGCAATTACATCCAATAGATTTTATTTAAAACAAAATCTATATTTAAATCCCGTGACTTAAAAATAAAACACATTGCATAGGTAACCGTTGACTGGTTAGCCTTACTCATCACCGGTTACCACTTGCTCTAACCGATGTCCGTCTTATCGAGAACGATGAAAGTTCATGGTTTTCACTTGCTCGATTGATGTCTATCATGTCTCGACAAATGAAGGTTTTGGGTGACTGCGGTTCCCCTTGACCGATGACGGCTGTTGTAATACCGGTCACTTTCCATTGCATGCTAACTTTGAAGCAATCTAGCTCCACAACCTAATAATTACAACCATGAAATTTTGGAATTTCTTGACTAATTAAAATAGTTATATCTAATTATCTTTATTTTTTGATATTATGTGTGCATTTATTCTTTTTATTCAAATAAATTGTTTGGATGATTATATGTGTTGATGCCACTCTATTTTGTAATCAATTTGTAAAATGTAGTAAAGGAACCTATCCACAACAACTCATCCAAAACCAAAGAACTTATCCACAAAAACTCATCCATAACATAAGGAAATCATTCACATCAGATTCTGTTACACACATTTATGAAGATCTTCTGAAACATGAAGTGATGACAATTAAGTCCTTACATTCCATGGGAGAAGTAGTTACAACGGAAATGTGGAAAAATGAGAAATAAATCAATCTTTGATTTGGTCATTGATTAAGAAATAGTGAAGAAATGATTGTTAGGTGAACACAAACTGATTATTAATTGAACACTTGTTGTGTGTTTCAAACACGTTTTAAATATCTCACTTGTTCTATTGAAGACTCCTTATTATATTCTTCTTATTTTCACGTGTTGTAAATGATAGGATATAAAGGAAAGGGATGGTGCCTTGTAACATGTCGGTTAGAAAGTAGTAAGAAGTTAGTGAGTCAGATTTAGAATTAGAGAAAAGAGATTACTATGATCTTTTGTTCCTATCGGTAATTTTTTATGCCAATCAATAAAGAAATCTAAGTTCTAGTATTTAGTTTTTAGTTACAGAGTTAGGAAGGATTAGCACCCAAGTCAGGGCCCACTTTAGGTCTACTAAATCCCTCAATATTTCATTTCATACATACTTTCTTGACAATGAATACTTGAAAACAATATTTGACAAATAATATTTGCACGAAACAAGACGGTGCTTGTGTATTTTATTAATATCAAAATCAAGCATTACAAAACAAATGAGAGAGCTGCAATATTTATAGATATTTCACAACTTCTATCTCATCCACAATATATGGAAACAAATCACCTAATATGAGAAAATATGCAAAAATAGTATATTACCCCTAATCGGCCCTATTTCCCTCATGGAAATCATCTAGAAAAAATATGCAAGATAGAACATGATCTCACAAACATAGGAATGAGAACACTATCACTTAGTTAACTAACAACTAAGGATAACTAATACCTATTGACATAAGTTTAAATTATTTAAATTAAATACTTTAACTTATTACATTTATTCAAATATCAACTAATGATGAATTAAGCTAAGTTTTATTCCTAACATTCACCCCTTTAATTCAGCATGGTCTCAAGTGAACAGAGAGAAATTCTCTAAAACCCTCAAATTTACCTCGAGCAAGTTACTTTGGGAAGACGTATGCATGCTACATATCTGTTGGGAAATATTGGAGCTAGATGTTGTTGTTATGAACATGTTTGTGAATGAAATGTACTGCACCTCAATGTGTTTGGTGCGCTCATGAAAAAAAATATATTGAACAAGTTTTACTACTCCTTCATTATCAATATGTAGGATAGTTGGATCTTTCTGTGGTACTCCCAAACCTTCAAGTATACATCGGAGCCATATCGTTTCACAGAAATCTCCACTTGTTACACGATTATTTGATTTTGTGGAGAATCTTGAAACACAAGTCTTCTTCTTACTCACCCATGATATCGGTCCAGATCCCAAAAAGAATACAAATCCTAAAGTTGATTTACTATCATTTATGTTTCCTGCATGATTTGAATCTCAATATAATGTCAAGAAGAAGTTATTATTCTTCTTGTATTTTAGGCCATAGTCCATAGTTCCTCTATGTGTACCTCAGTATCCACTTTGCTTTTTTCGAGTGAGAAACCCTTGGTTCTTGCATGAACTGTGAAAGATAGTTGACTACATAGCTGATATCCAACCTAGTGTAAGTCAAGTAGATGAGACTCCCGATCAACTACCGATAAAGAGTTACATTTACTTGTGGTGATGGATTTGTTTGAGACAATTGAATTATTGTCTCCATAGGTGTGGAAAATGGCTTATAATCCATCATATTGAATTTCTCGAAGCATTGTCTTGGTGTATTTCAATTGTGACACAAAGATATGATTTTATCTTTTCCAAACTTCAAGTCCAAGAAAATAATGTAGAAGCCCAAGATCGGTCATGTTGAATGATCATGTTAGATCTTTATTTGTTGACTCAATCATCCTCACTAATCCTCCAGTGATGACTAGATCATCGACATATACTACAATGATCACTATCTCCCCCTTGATTTTTGAGATAGAGATTAGGATCAGTATGGACTCTTGTTGAATCCATGTTGAATGAGATGCTCATCGATTTTTATGTACCATGCCCTGGGAGACTACTTAAGACCATATAGTGATTTTATGAGTTTACATACCTTTTCCTCTTTACCTAGTATGAAAAAACCTTCTAGTTGAGTCATGTAAACTTCTTCCTATAAATCACCATTAAGAAACACACTTTTCACATCCATTTGGTATATTTTCAAACAAAATTGTGTAGCTAGAGAAAATATTAACCTGAAATTTTTTATCTTAGTTGTGGGAGCAAAATTCTCCTCATAATAAATGCCTTATTTTTTAGCATAACCCTTAACAACTATTCTAGCCTTGTGTTTATCAATTTTTCCATCTTCTTTTTACTTCATTTTGAAGATCCATCTGCATCCAATCAACTTTTTCCCTGGTGGAATATCTGTAAGTTTCCATGTATTATATTTCATAAGTGACTTATATTATACATTCATAACATCTTTCCAAGGTTTAGACTATAGGGCTTCTGAAACTGTGGACGAGTTGGTAGTTTCAACAACTTTACCCATTAAGGCCAAATTGACCTCATTTCAAGCCATACTACGAGTCCTTATTCTAGTGGTAGATGTGTCAGGGGCACTATTAAATTTTTCATCTCTCATCATACTTGTATACTATGTAGGCATCATTTTAGTGGTTCCTGTGGGAGGTTGAATTTAATTATCTTCCCCATCATCACTTTGTCATTATCAAAGTGATTACCATCCTCTATTTTCACTTTAGGGATGAATTTTTCATCATGTGTGTGTATGGAAGGAGCATATACTTCTTTCTTCTCAAATAACTCAACATCTCGACTAATGTATACCCTTTTTGTTCTTGGATCCATAAGTTCATCTGTAACCAAGTGCTTCATCACTATATCGTAAGAAGATAAGTTTTTTTGATTTCATATCAATGTATTCTAAGGTGTGAAATAGATGGCTTATGCCCTAACCATGCTTTCTGAGGTGTTAATCCATCAAGAGATGCAGTGGGAACTCTATTTAGTAAATAGACTGTCGTTTTAGCTGCTTCAGCCCAAAATGTTTTTGATAAACCTGCATCATCAATCATACATCGCACCATATCCATGATAGTATGATTTCACCTTTCAACAACACCATTTTGTTGTGGTGTGTGAGGAGGAGCCATTTGATAATGAATGCCATGTGTTTCCAAAAAATCATTGAACTCATTGCTAGTGTATTCTCCCCCTCGATCTGAGCGAGAGTGTTTTTATTTTCCTACCAGACTCTATTTCAACAAGGGCTTTAAACTTCTTGAAAGTTTCAAAATCTTGGTATTTTGTAGAAAGATAGTATATCCACATTTTTCTTGAAAAATCATCAACAAAGAGCATGAAATATTGAAACCCGAGTGGCTAGGTCTCATTGGTCCACACAGATCGGTATGCACCAAGTCAAGTTTTTCCTTAGCCTCGAAATGTACTATGTTTGAATGGTGCTCTATGTTGTTTTCCTACCAAACAATGTTGACATTTATTTGTACCCTTTTTATAAGTGGAAAACCTCTAACCATATTGTATCGACGAAGTGTGTCAAGATAGCCAAAAATGACATGTCCAAGTCTTTGATGCCATAGTTGAGTGATGATGTATCCTTGGCTACAAGTGCTTGATCATTTCATTGAACAAAATCTAATTGAAACATTCTTCCCACATTTGAAGCTTTTGCAACAATTTTCGAGCTTCATGACTTATCTCGAATTAGGCACATCTTTTTACCACCTTTACAATCAAAGTTAATTTTGAGATTGTGATCTAATAATTGACTCACGGATAACATTTTTTTTGTTAAACCAGGAAATAAAGAACATCAGTAATTTCACAATTATGTTGCCTAAGTGGTAGTGAAATGGAACCATTTCCTTCAACACTGTAAGATGTATCATCACCCAAAGAGACATGATTTTTGTGGGTGTTTTACTCATTATGAAGAACCAATCTTTCTTTCTTGTCATGTGTTGAGTTACACCCAAGTCAACATACCAAATTTGATTTGTAGAATTAGATACTTCATTTGACTGTGTAGAATATAGGAATTCATCATCATCAAATTGATCTTCTTGTTTGGCTACATTTCCTTGTTGAGTTGGATTCTTCTTCCACTTTTGATTATTTTGTCCCCGTTTACTCTGTTGTTGGCCAGATTTTGTTTGTTGGAAATTAATCTTTTTACCACTTAATGATTCTTGTTAGAATGTGTTGCACCAACAATTTTTAACTCATGTCCTTTTTGACCACAAATAAGACATTTTTTTGGTCATTTTGGCCTTGTTGAGTATTACCTTTCTTCTGAGGCTATTTATTAGACTTAGCCTATTTTTTTCCTTTTTTATTAGAAGCAAGTGCCTACTCTTCAGTTTCAGTAGTTGAGTGAATAGCTTCCTCTTGTTGTAGCATATTCACTAACTCTTCAAAAGTTTTTGTTTGACCAATTATGTTTAATGTGGTCACAAAAATCCTATAAGGAGGAAGATCTCTCAATATTATAGGCACGAGTGATGTGTCAGTTACTTCTTCTTCCAAATCTTGAAGTGAACTACAAAAATTTTCTACTGTTCTAATAAACATTTCAACTTTCTCAGTTGGTTGCATTTTCAAGTTCAATAGTTAACTCTAGAGATGAAGTATTGTGTTCTTATTTTTGGACTCGTATACTCTTTTCAACTTGTCCCAAGATTATTTTGTTGTTGTGGTCTCACAAATATGAGTTTGTACCTCATCTGAAACACTAAACAAGATTAATAACTTTGATTTTTTTATTTTCACGATCAAATATATCTTGTTGTGTAACATCTGTTGCAGATCTTGTTAATGTACTAAAAACAATGGACCATATATTTTCAAAATCAAGTTGTGCACAATTTTTGTTTTCCATGCTGGATAATTATTAGAACACAAAAGTTGAGAATATGGAAAAAATAATTTTGGTGCCGTAATTGTGGCCATTGTGAAAAATGATAAACAATAGAAGAAAAAATTGAACATGTTTCCCCCTTAAAGCATGCACACCCCCCCCCCCAAAAATATTATTTTATTTATTTTGGGCTCCTTTTCAGCCATGTATAATGAATTTTTGGCACTATTGGCCCTATTACAAATTTGGCTCTATGGCCGATTTGTAAAAATAAAATGGCTCTCTTGGTCGATTTGAAAAAAAATAAAAAATAAGACTCTTTTGCCTCTTTTCAAATACAAATAATTTAATTTTTGCAAATTTCACAAGACAAAGCTTATTAAAATCTAGACCAATACGTAGAGCTCTCAAACACACTTTAAAAAAATAGCACCTCAATCCAAGGTACCAGTTGAAATTTATGACTTTTTTAACTTTTGATTTCAATATCTTTTCGGGCCCCTTCCCAAAAATGGAAAAAAAATTCTTTCCTTCTATTTTTTTCACAAAATCCAAATAAGGAATTTTTTAAAAGTAGATTTTTAAAACGAAACGTAGATTAGATCTTACATGGCTCAACTAGTTCATATTAGGGCACAAATGCATTTAAATTGCTTTGCCTAAGCGTTAAAATAAACCTTTGACACCTTTTTTCTTATTTATTTCTTCCTTGTTTTGGCTTCATGCAGGTATATTGTTGGGACACAATTTTTTTATATCCCTCGAGCTTTCGATGGTGAATCTTTTGTAGGCACGTCTTCTTCTTCTCTTTAATGATCTTGATCTATGAATGTAATCTTTAGGTTGATTGGAGGCTTCAGGAAGTCACTTTGGATAGAGATCTTCTCACAGGGACGTAGAATTATCTTGCTAGATATATGAAAAGACAATGCACAGAGAAGAGGAAGGAGAAGTTATTTGGGGAGCTTGAAAATCTTGAGTTCCCACAATACAAAAATATTGTATATACTTTTTAAAATGATTCCAATTTTTAAGAAAATTTATAGGTACAGTAATGTTTTTTTTAAATACCAGAGAATGAAAAAATGTCACCTTCTACAACAAAGTTGCATCCAGGTCTGTAAGGGCATGTGATTGTACTCCAGGTGTTCTTCAACAGCAAATTAATCCATGAACCGGGGTGTGAATTTTGGTAGGGACTATGAAATGGTTGGGGGGCATCTATGGCTCCTCCAAGCTCGAACTTTCTCTAGGTCTCCCTAAAAACTTCCTACACTTTTCCCTAGATCGAATGTTGCTCGATACCAAATCTTGAGAATGAATACTTGAAAATAATATCAACGTATTCTAGAAATATGCCAACCTCATTCATGTGCGCTCCCAATGTTATTTTGCTTTTCAATCCACATTGTATATGTTATAACCTATTACTTGATCAACTACTCCACGACCCTTTTTTGATACTTGGTCTCGATATCACAAAAAAACTAAATCCCACTTCATATGATGGTCACAAATTTATCATTACTGCCACATAATACTTTACTAAATGGGTCAAAGCCATCCTTCTCGGTTATGTCACCAACAAACAATTATCCAAGTTCATCCTTAATCACATCATTTTCCACTATTGTAGTCCATCCGCTATAATTAAGGAAAATGGTAAGTCCTTCAAAATCAAAAATTCCATGAAATCTGTGACCATTTACATACTAAGCTTAAATTTCAACCCCATATTACCCACAAGAAAATTGACAATCTGAAGCATCCAATAAAATTCTAAAAAACATCCTAGGAATAAATTTAACAAAGATGTCACGGTTGATTCCAAATCATGAGTCAAAATAAGCAGACATGATTGGAATACACAAATCTATCCTTCCTTGTGGGCCTATCATACATCTATCCACACTCCCACTAGATCCACTCTATGATCCCTCATCTTTGGCACTGAATCAATCTTTGCTATTGAAATTGATCTCCCTTCCCTCTATGTTTCTCTATAAAACCTCATTGACGATGAGGAATATCGAGTACACCGCCTATAATAACTTGAGTTGTTAGATGAGAATTGCCTCAAGCCTTAGACCATCTAAAAGATTATCAAAATCGCCTTCACATACATTACAAAAATTGCATCAAAACACATGAATTAAGTGGGTGATCTAGTCCTTAAAGAAAACTATAATAACACTAATGCGGTTTGAGAAAAGAAAGCAAAGTTCAAACCCAATTAGCTCGGACCTTATGTCGTCATCGCCAACTTCGGCTTTAGGGTTTATAATCTTAATTTACTCATGATGGGCATGAGCTAGAGGAGCACATGAACATCATGCATCTCAAGTGCTTCTATGCCTAAGTTTCCACATCCTAAAAAATAAATAAAGATAAAATAAAATAATATAAAAATAATCCGTCTAATGGTGAAAACAATTTCGGTCATACCTTGAGGCAAGTACAATGGTGAAAAAAGCATTTTCGGCACTATGGTAAACTAGATCCTACGTCCACTAGTGCTTTGACGTACGTGTTAACACACTTGGTCCAAGCTCCTTTATCCATACCCACGTATCCATCCCTATCCACATTCTTTCCCCACTATCTTAAATCCATACTTGTTCTACGATCTTGACTACGAAGAAAGGGCTCTAGCATGACTTGGAATACTATCTCGATCCTAGCGAAGGTCGCATTTTCTAAAACTTTTGGGACCTGCATCATTTAGAAGCTTCCAAGTCAAATGTTGATAAATGTAACCCTTGTGATATCATGAGGATTTCATTTCTCTCCAAGCCTCCCCATCCACCCACTATTGTTGTATATTCCCTTTGCTTGGGAAAACTTTAGTGGCAAATATTTGTTAATTCATGACTATTACGCTTTTAAAATTTGAAATTGGTAAATTTTTCACGAAGGGAGTAGGCCTTGTTCACCAAAAACTTCTAGGTATAAGTTAATTTTAGGGGTTATTCACCATCCCCATGAAAGATAAATTCACAATATTCACCTTAATATTTTCGGTCGGTAGCATGTTTTATGCTACCGGTCGACAACATAAATATATGTTGTTCATTAGTAGCATATTTTTATGCTACCAGACAACAAAATAATTTATGTTGTTGGATGGTAGCATAAAATATGTTACCAACTGACATCATATATTATGATGTTGGTCGATAACATAAAATATGCCACCGTCCAAGAGTAGCAAGATTAAAAAAGGAGTATGGGATTGTGTTTTTTTCTTGCACCATGTTTTGGGAGGACATATTTCTCATTGAAACAATCATTTTAACTTCTAACATAATTTTTTAAAAAAAATCCCATGCAAAATTAGTGAAATTTGTATTTTTTTCACAAAATCACTTTTTAAAAAAATAAAATTGTGCATTATTTTGTGAGGACAGATTTATCGTTAAGTTGGTCATTTTAACTACTTGTAATGCCCAGTTCGATGTTCCCCCAGTCCTTGGCATGACGAACTTGTTGCTAAGCCTCGGGAGATTGGTGTGCATGTGCTTTCGTTGACCATTGTTGACCTTGTCCGGTCGCAGTGAAGATTTTTCACCTTCCCTCTCTTTCTTGCCTTTCGGGTCATTATCAACACCCCAAACTGTGGACCTCGTAGCGTCATGGACAACTATCTAATTAAAGGAAAATCTGGTTCTCGATTCGTCTGAGTTGCACAGTCGTCGCCATTAATAGGATTAATAATTATTATCATTATTTTAGACGTAAAATCATTAAAATAATGTCTATAATACTATTATAATTCATATCACCGACTTCAATCAGTTACTTTTGTGTCAAAATTTTATCACTGGTAATGGATTGACTTTAAGTTATATTTTATTTATTTTCTACTTCATTTTGGGGTTTTATGAAGTTTTTAGATTAAAACAAACAAAAATAAATAGATAAATAAATTTAAAAGGAATTAAAAATAAATAAATGAAGGCCCGTGAAATTTTAGGGTGGATTAGGGCAAGGAGACGCCTTATGGTCTTTTTTTCTATCTTTTGCTGAAGAAAGACAGCAGCCGCCGCCATGGAAGCTTGGAACCAGTCTTGGCCGTGACTTTTTTCACCCAACCAGTGTGCTTTGGGTGCTTTTTACCTTTCCAAAGAAATGCATCGCCAAATGTCATCCCATGGAGTGCCATGTTTCCTTTTTGCGGCTTTGTCAGCATCCTCTCAGCCTACGTCAAAACTCGAGCTCCTTTTCCTGCATGGACAACTTTCAAAACATGTTGGAGAGAGGGTTTTGTCAGATGTTGTAGTTGCTACTACCCTGGTAGACATGTATGCACAAAACGGATGTGTAGGAGGCCTGTGAACTGTTTGATAGAATGCCTCAAATAGATGCGGGCTCATGGAATGCCACGATGGCAGGATATGCACAAATGAGTTTTTGAAAAGGCCTTGGAAACTTCCAAGCAAATGCATGTGGTACGTGTAAAGCTAGACTCCACAGCTTTTTTTCCAGCAACCTCCCAGCCGCTGTCAAAATGGAAGCTTTGAAACAGAGTATGCACATCCGTCAAAGCATTATGGAGAAGGTATTTTTGAATGTTTTAGTTCCAAGCGCCCTGGAAAATACATATGCAATATGTGGAATCTTGTGAACTATTCGACAGAATACCTGAAAGATATGTGGTCTCCTGGACTGCAATGATAGCAGGATACGCAAAAAAATAAAAATAAAAAAATGGGTCTGTTAAAAAGGCGTTGGACTGTTCGACAAAATGCCTCAGATATTTCAGTCTCATGGAATGCAATGGTTTCAGGGTATTCATAGATGAGCTTGTTGTAAAGGCCTTTGAAACTTTGAAGGAAATGGATTTGGCAGTGGTAAAGCAACACTTAAAATTTTTTTTAACACCCTCTCAGTTGCGCCAAAATAAGCATTTTAAATTGGGATATGCGCAAAATGGACTTGTTGAAAAGGCGTGTGATCTGTTTGACATAGAAAATTCCATCTCAGGGATCGGGACGAGACATGGGGGCACAACGAATGGTTTGGTTTGCATGTGATTATCTGGCATCATGTGACATCAATGGTGGTCTCAACGGATCGCGAGTGTAAACCACTTGGAGCACCTTATCCCTATTTCACTCATCGTTCCCAGGCATGGTTCTTCTTCCCTTACCTCTCATAATTCTCGTGTTTTAGTTCTCTTTTGCAACTAAATAGAATTTTAAATTATTAGGATTTTTAATACAGTTAAATGTCCCTTCAATTCATTGCAAAACAATAAATTGTCGTGTCGTAACTCACGAAGTCATTATAACTCGCCTACTTTAAACCATGAACTATCACTCCCTCACTTTGAGATGATTTAGAAAAATCTTACCCATCTTGATTGCTCTAATATTTTTTATCGACCCGAGACAAATTTGACTCCCCATTGATAAATTTGACCTTATCCCTATTTTAAATAGTTAAATTTTTCATTTTTCAGAGACTCACCAAGTACCCTTCGTAACTCTAGAAATGAGATGTGAAGTTTCATTCGTGTACCTTGGTATACGAGGAGTCACCTTGACCTTTGGTTTGATCCGAAATGAACATATGACATCCTTTTGACGCTCTTATAGGAGCCCTGTTACACTGGTTTACAACAGTAGAAAGTTGTTAAAACTAGAAAGTTGGCTTTCGTTTTGGACCGCCATTTGAAACCCGGAAAGAGAAATCACGTCCCATCTTCACAAACCTCTAGCATTTATACTAGACAAATGCATGGAACATTCAGTATAGGAAAGAGAACTTTTCAAGATAGTTTGGTGAAGCCATTTTGTAGGCCTCCGGTCGCAGTTTGACGAGGTCAAACTGACCAATTTCGTCTTGTCGCTCTAGAAAACTTGTCGCCGTTTGAAAATGGTTTACTAGTTCTCAGTCCCGTCGACTCTGATGAATTATCCTTATATAGGGGAACTAGTAGGAGATGTCTCGTTGCGTGCTTCTCCATCGAACATCAATTATGGATGCGGTTTTCTGGGCCCTCGAGCTAACTTTTGTCATTTTACAACTAGGTGAACTATGACTAGTGGCCTTGGAAAACTAACCGCCAAACATAAACAATAGCTTAGTCTTTTTCCAATTCCATCAATTGCTATGAATTCTTGGTATATCTAGGGACACGTAGAAAGTTAATTATGGTGTGTGTTCTCATCGAAAGATAATTTTTGATAGTTTCCTAGCCTCTGAGCCCGTTTTGAATGTTTTGTAGCTAGTGAGAAAATGCAAAAATCAAAAGCTGCGGACCCTCGTAGGGTTTCCAAATCACCCTATAAACTTTTAACACATGTAAATAATTGTTTAAAACACTATAATGTAACTTGTTGTGTGCATTAGAACTTTTGACAAAATGGCATTTTCTCTCTCTACCCTTCTCTTTCTCTCTCCTGGGTTTACAAAAAGAAGAAAAATGAAATGTATTGGATACATGTCTCTAAACCTTTCTATTTCGATTTCAAATTTGTTATTATTATCATAGGTAAATGGGAAAATGAAAAATGATAATTATGTTAGATTAGGGTGGATGCCATGCCGGCGATTTATCGCGATATCTTGCTCACGTGGTTTTACGGGTTGAAAGAATGATGACGTAAAGGCATTGAGTAATTCATTGTTTATTTTAGTATTATATTGAAAGACTTATTGTTGAAATTGGTAGTATGTAAAAGTCGCTAGATTAATAAATGTTTGAGAAATTTGTATTTCTTTCATGGATGGTATTTTGATCCCAAAATAAAGTGGAATAAAAATGTCAAAAGGAATTGATATTTATACCTTGTAGTGAGCTTTCACTGTGCAAATAGTGGTTTAATAGTTGGTGTTGTGTTTCTTACCTTGAAAATGTAATAAAGGAACCTAACCACAACAAATCCAACCTTAGTTCAAAATTTGTATATAACTAACCATCCTATGTTGACCCCTTAGCATAGAAAAACTCAGACCCTCAAACGAACCTTTACACTCGACGAAACATCCTAGTTTAGGTGAATAAGGTCCCTTGAATGGGTTGATCGTCTTAGTAGGTACGTTTAGTGACTTCGACACAAACCGGACATATAGGAGAACATAGTCAAATAAATCTTCTACATCGAATTAATTTCTTGTGAGATCCATATGACATCAGGGAGCTAGTAAAATAGTGGTTCTATCACTCAAAAAATTGCTAGTAAATAGATCCTCTTAAGTATAGGTGTTATCTTTGGCTAGTGACAATAGAGTGCTTTGATCTCTTACGGAGGGTTTATAGGGTGAATATGTTTGAAACCTTAATCTAATCTATAAGAGAGTGTAAAGCCCTAATTGGAAATTGGAATTAAACTAAACCCTAGTTGACTAGGATGTTAACTTGTGGTTAGAAAACTATAACCTAACTCCTTGCATACGAAATTAATTTGAAATATGTTGATTCTAGAGAATCTTAGAAACTGAAATCTTGTCCCATAATCCCTTGTTATGTTATTTTATGGCATTAAAGAAAAAATAATATTTTTATGCGGAATCGTGCAATGCAAAGATATGGGATCTTCGTGAACATAGATCACTTGTGTTCATGTTTAGTTTATAATGCTCCTAGCCATGTACTTCCTTAAGATGTCAGACAAGTGCTTTCGTAACTCTTTTGTTTTGAGATGATGCTAAGAATGAGACCATAGTGTGATGTAAGAGCATGTCATATAAGATGAAAACGAGATTGGAGATTAGGATTAAGGTCATGCTTGGAGTCCTTATAACTTAATTAAACTTTTTCATGCGTCTAAAGAATATAAATTTCCTTGGTGTGACCAAAATTCGAGAAAACAAAAGATATATAAATATAAATGGAAGTCCATAAGTTATTGAACTTTAACAACTATGGTAGCAACATAACTATTCCGTGATCGATGGATGTTCTTGGGGAAAAAGCTATCTCAAATCTATGTCTTCCTTAATCCCAAGATTTCACCTTGACATCACGTTAGATTCACTTGTGTAGCAAGGGTAAATTTTAAACATTAAATAAACGTTTGAGAAGCACATTCTTAACATAAGAACAAGATAATTAAGTATTGTATATGTGATTTGAATTGTGCCAAATAAGCCAGTAAGTTATGGAATTTTTCGTGATGCATAAAGTAAGCCAACGTAAATTAGTCAAATCAGTAAATTAAAAATGGAATGAACTTAAGATTTTGTAGATGGAGAAAGGAGAAAACTATACTTGCACAATAATGTTCTTAGAATGTTAATCATAACTAAGATGTAATTAAAGAAATGATGTGTTGTGGGTTTGCCAATCCTCGAGTCATTTGTCTTGTGGTTGGGTCATTGCAAGTACTCGACCATTTGGAAAAGTGTGGTATGAACATGTATATGGTGTTTTCATCATGTGTCTATGTGATTTGATGACTTATGTAAAGTGTTGTATATGTTGTTGAGTTTTCCGACTTGGAGTCCTTATGGCGTTTTGCAATGAGCAATGTATAGAAAAAAATATATCCTGGTATTTTTACTTGTTGTATTTGTGTGCTTAAAGTGTGGGCACTACATATGGTATCAGAGCAGAGGTTCATGCTCTCAAACCTCTGGGACAGATTGGAGTTGTGATGATTCCGTAGGATGGTGATGGTGTTTCATGATGGTGATAAATATTGGAAGAGTAATGTGTTTTAAGAGTGATGTGATCTATGTCGTAATTGTGATAGTGTGAACGCACATGAGGTGTATGTCACTTAGTGCGCTTTTGTTATCATGTTGATGTGCTGGGGATGGGAGTATTCTCTCTCCTTCGTGTGGATTCTATGAAGAGTCCACGTGTGAATTACTACTTGGAATGTGTGAAAAGAATTCTAATGTGGATGACGGGGTGTTGGAGCATTGTGGCATATTGTGATATGTGGGTGTGTCGATATGTTGTATGACTGGATTGATGTAAAGTGAATTGAATTGTATCATGATGTTTTACCATGTTTTGAAGAAATGTGTGTATCACTTTGTATGTAGTAAATGAATGTTATGTTGTGATGTTACTATGTCCATCGTATGTATGATTTGTGTAATATGTAATGATTCATGTTGTGATATAGGGGCATACAATGAGCCTATGAACCCTATTGTGTAGTGATTGCACTTTGGGTGCATAATGTGGTAAAGTGATGTATTACACCCGGTGAATGTATGATTGTGATCTACCCTATATAAATACCATGCATAAGATGTTATGGTTAATGTGCATGAATCACCATTGTGTTAGTAATGTAGTTATGTGTATGTTGTGAAACCTTACACTAGATGACCTAAGGGGATAAACTATCAAGATTGTGTGTGTGTGGAGAGAGGAGGCGTGGACCAATTTTTAATAATCTTGAGCCGAGTATGAGTGAGGAAGTGGAGTCTTATATAGACTGAAAACCCACTTCTATCTGTTTGGTATACTTTGAGCTTGCTCAGTATATTATGGGTGCACACCACCTTAGGCTCAACTTATGCGACTAGAGTTCCTGCTCTTTCCTATTGGATTGTTCATTGAATAATCCTATGTGATTTTGACTATGTTGATCCTTATGGGAGTTCGGAGTTATGATTCAGAGCGGAGGATGATGACGGATACATTATTTGATTTACTCATTTCTGGTTACATGTATATTTTCACGAGCTAAGGCTCGATGTTCGAGTGCCAACAACTCGATGAGTACCCCTTTGGTGGCGGTATGAGGCCACATAGTGATTGTAATGTGTTTTTTTTCTCGATACGTATTTTATTAGTAAGTTAATCTTTATCCCTTTATTATTAGAACCATTCATTTTCTTGATTGACATGTTCTTATATTTTGGGCATTTATTTGATTGTTGCATTAACATTTGGATATTGCACTAACCAAGGCTACTTAGCCATTTGTTTTTCTTGGTTTTAAAACTTCCTTTTCATATATGAGAGTTTTGTAGCCTAGCCCAAGGCTTTTGATTTTTCCACTTGACATTTGATTGGATTGTTATGTTGGTTCTAATGTCGTAATATGTTGGCTTAGGGTTATGGGATTAACTATGGAGTGGTTAAACCTATGGACCCGCTTCGTTGTATGGGGGTACGCCCCAAGGAGTTACAGATAACTAGCGGGTTGTTGAACCATGAGTTATTATGTCACTTGGGTTTGGGGGTGACGGGGCTCTATGTGCCTAGGGCCATAGGGTGACCTGGCCTCATTTAAAAGGAGAAAGGAGATGGGCCTCTATGATTGAGCGACCCGATGTTCTTTATGGCACTCTATGGTGGAGTGACCTGATATTCTTGATGGGGCTCTATGGTTGAGTGACCCAACTTGGTTCTGGCACTATGTTTCTTCCTCTTGGGAGGTATATGGAGTTGTATTTTGTTGCTTTCGGAGATATCTGAGTTATTTCAAGATATTGTGAGATATGTGGATTGGTATAGTGAGTTATGTGTACCGTATGAGTCTTTTTGACACCTTGTTATGTATGAGGCTTGGCTCTCCTCTTGGTTGGTATGGACCGTTGTATATTGTCTTGGCACTATGTTGTTGCAATCATGGATTTTTGGGGCATGTGATACCCATTGTATATGTATCGCGTGTTGATTTTGTTGCCAGTCATATGTGTGTACTAGATCTATGTCTAGGACGTAATTGTTGGAAATTATTTGCTATGTGGTCTACTTGTTATCATTCCATGGTTTGGTGAAACCCCGTGATGTGATACGGTCGTGAAAGTATGTAAAAGTATGCTTGTAAAAATTTGGTGTTGTGTATAACCTTTGAAGGGTGTTGTGATTGTAGTTCATGATGGGAACCCATATGAATGAATAAACTAAAATTTGATAAAAATGAAATTTTAAAGGACTTGAATTAAGAATAATGTTAATGGAAAGAGATTAATGAAATAACGAATAAGAGAGAATCGCAAATCTTCACGTAACCTCGAAAGTTAAAATTTTTACCAATTGTTCATAGGGCCACCCCGTGACCATGCTTTTGTGTCTAAAATCTTAACCTTAGCATGTTCCTTTACCTTAGTCATTCCTTGTTGTTTACCATTTCTCCTTCTTCATTATATGTCACATCGAGGACGATGATTTCTTAAGGGGAGGAGGATGTAATGCCCTGCTTGATGTTCCCCGGTCCCCGGCATGATGACCTTGTTGCTAAGCCTAGAGACTAGGTGTGCATGTGCTTTCGTTGACCGTTGTTGACCTTGTCCATGTCGCAATGAAGATTTTTCACCTTCTCTCTCTTTGCCTTTCAAGTCGTTGTCAACACCCCAAACCGTGGACCTCGTAGCATCACGGACAACTATCCGATTAAAGGAAAATCTGGTTCTCGGTTTTTCGAGTTTGCCCGGTCGTCACCATTAATAGGATTAATAATTATTATCATTATTTTAGCCATAAAATCATTAAAATAATGTTTATAATACTATTATAATTCATATCGCCAACTTCGATCATTACTTTTGTGTCAAAATTTTATCACTTTGGTAATGGATTGACCTTAAGTTATAATTTATTTATTTGTCTACTTCATTTAGGGTTTTATGAAGTTTTTAGATTAAAACAAAAAGAAATAGATAAATAAATTTAAAAGGAATTAAAAATAAATAAATGAAGGCCCGTGAAATTTTAGAGCGGATTAGGGCAAGGAGATGCCTTATGGTCTTTTTTTGTCTTTTTTTGTAAAGAAAGACAACGAAATTACGCCATGGAAGCTTGGAACCAGCTTGTCATGAATTTTTCACCCAACCAAGGTGTTTGGGTGCTTTTTAGGGCGCTTTTTTTTCCAAAGAAATGCATTGTGAAATGTCATCCCATGGAGTGCCATGTTTCCTTTTTGTGGCCTGTGCAAAGATCCTCTCGGCCTATGTCAAAACTCGAGCTCCTTTTCCTACGTGGACATCTTTCAAAACACGTTGAGAGAGGGTTTTGTCAGATGTTGTAGTTCTTTCTACCTGCAGTAGACATGTATGTATGCGCAAAATGGATGTGTAGGAGGCCTCAGAACTGCTTTGATAGAATGCCTCAAATAGATGTGGGCTCATGGAATTCCTTGATGGTAGGATATGCACAAATGAGTTTGTTGAAAAGGCCTTGGAAACTTCGAAGAAAATGCATGTGGTACGTGTAAAGCCGACTCCATGCCTTTTTTCCAAAGAACCTCTCACCATTGTCAAAATGGAAGCTTTGAAATAGAGTATGCACATCCGTCAAAGCATTATGGAGAAGGTATTTTTGAATGTTTTAGTTCTAAGCACCCTGGCAAATACATATGCAATATGTGGAATCCTTTTAAATTTTTGGCCGAATACACTGAAAGATATGTGGTCTCTCTGACCGCAATGATAGCCGGATACACAAAAAAAATGGGTTTGTTAAAAAGGCGTTGGACTGTTTGACAAAATGCCTCAGATATTTCAGTCTCATGGAATGCAATGGTTTCAGGGTATTCGTAGATGAGCTTGTTGTAAAGGAATTTGAAACTTTGAAGGAAATGGATTTGGCAGTGGTAAAGCAACACTTAACAAATTTTTTAACACCCTCTCAGCTACGCCAAAATAAGTGTTTTAAATTGGGATATGCACAAAATGGACTTGTTGAAAAGGTGTGTGATTTGTTTGACATAGAAAATATTGTCTCATGGATCGGGATGAGACATGGGGGCACAATGAATGGTTTGGTTTGCATGTGATTATCTGGCATCATGTGACATCAATGGTGGTCTCAACGGATCGTGAGTGTAAACCACTTGGAGCACCTTATCCCCGTTTCGCTCATCATTCCCAGGCATGGTTCTTCTTCCCTTACCTCTCATAATTCTCGTGTTTTAGTTCTCTTTTGCAAACTAAATAGAGTTTTAAATTATTATGATTTTTAATATAGTTAAATGTCCCTTCAATTCATTACAAAACAATAAATTGTCGTGTCGTAACTCACGAAGTCATTATAACTCGTATACTTTAACCATGAACTATCACCCTCACTTCGAGATGATTTAGAAAACTCTTACCCATATTGATCACTCCAATATTTTTTATCGACTAGACGAATTTGACTCCCATTGATAAAGTTGACCTTCTCCCTGTTTTAAATAGTTAAATTGTTGCATTTTTTGGAGACTCACCAAGTACCCTTCGTAACTCTAGAAACAAGATGTGAAGTTTCATTCATGTACCTTGGTATACGAGGAGTCACCTTGACCTTTGGTTTGATCCAAAACGAACATATGACATCCTTTTGACGCTCTTATAGAGCCTTGTTACACTGGTTTACAACAATAGAAAGTTGTTAAAACTAGAAAGTTGGCTTTCGTTTTGGACCGCCATTTGAAACTTGGAAAGAGAAATCACGTCCCGTCTTCGCAAACATCTAGCATTTATACTAAACAAATGTATGGAACATTCAATATAAGAAAGATAACTTTTCGGGATAGTTTGGTGAAGCCATTTTGTAGGCCTTCGATCGTAGTTTGACGAGGTCAAACTAGACCAATTTCATCTTGTCACTCTAGAAAACTTGTCGCCATTTGAAAATGGTTTACTAGTTCTCAGTCCCATCGACTCTGATGAATTATCCTTATATAGGGGAACTAGTAGGAGATGTCTCGTTGCATGCTTCTCCATCAAACTTCAGTTATGGACATGGTTTTCTAGGCCCTCGAGCTAACTTTTGTCATTTTACAACTGGGTGAACTACGACCAGTGGCCCCGGAAAACTAACCGCCAAACGTAAAAAATTAGTCTTTTTCCAATTCCGTCAGTTGCTATGAATTCTTGGTATATCTGGGGACACGTAGAAAGTTAATTGTGGTGTGTGTTCTCATCGGAAGATAATTTTGACACCGCTTTCCTAGCCTTCGAGCCTGTTTTGAACATTTTGTAACTAGTGAGAAAATGTAAAAATAAAAGTCAGGACCCTCACAAGGTTGCCAAATCACCCTGGAAACTTTTAACACATGTAAATAACTGTTTAAACACTATAATGTAACTTTTTGTGTGCATTAGAACTTTTGACAAAATGGTGTTTTCTCTCTCTACCCTTCTCTTTCTCTCTCCTAGGTTTACAAAAAGAAGCAAAATGAAATGTATTGGATACATGTCTCTAAACCTTTCTATTTTGATTTCAATTTTTTTATTATTATCATAGGTAAATGGGAAACTGAAAAATGATAATTATGTTAGATTAGGGTGGATGCCATGCCAGTGATTTATCGCTAATATCTTTCTCACGTGGTTTTTGCAGGTTGAAAGAATGATGATGTAAAGGCATTGAGTAATTCATTGTTTATTTTAGTATTATATTGAAAGACTTATTGTTGAAATTGGTAGTATGTAAAAGTCGCTAGATTAATAAATGCTTGAGAAATTTGTATGTCTTTCATGGATGTTATTTTGATCCCAAAATAAATTGGAATACAAATGTCAAAAGGAATTGATATTTATACCTTGTAGTGAGCTTTCATTGTGTAAATAGTGGTTTAATAGTTGGTGTTGTGTTTCTTACCTTGAAAATGTAATAAAGGAACATAACCACAACAATCAACCTTAGTTCATAATTTGTATATAACTAACCTACCTATGTTAACCCCCTTAGCGTAGAAAATTGTGACCCTCAAACGAACCTTTACACTCGACGGAACATCCTAGTTTAGGTGAATAAGGTTCCCTAAATGGGTTGATCATCTTAGTAGGTACGTTTAGTGACTTCGACACAAACCAGACATATAGGAGCAACATAGTCAAATAAATCTTCTACATCGAATGAATTTCTTGTGAGATCCAGATGACATCGTGGAGCTAGTAAAATAGTGGTTTTATCACTCAAAATTTTTCTAGTAAATAGATCCTCTTAGCTATAGGTGCTATCTTTGACTAGTGACAATAGAGTGCTTTGATCTCTTACGGAGGGTTTATAGGGTGAATATGTTTGAAACCTTAATCTAATCTATAAGAGAGCGTAAAGCCTTAAGTGGAAATTGAATTAAACTAAACCCTAGTTGACTAGGATGTTAACTTGTGGTTAGAAAACTATAACCTAACTCCTTGCATACAAAATTAATTTGAAAGATGTTGATTCTAGAGAATCTTAGAAACTAAAATCTTGTCTTATAATCCCTTGTTATGTCTTTTTTATGGCATTAAAGAATAAAGAATATTTCTTATGTGGAATCATGCAATGCAAAGATATGGGATCTTCGTGAACATAGATCACTTGTTTTCATGTGTAGTTTATAATGCTCCTAGCCACGTACTTCCTTAAGATGCCAGATAAGTTCTTTCATAACTCTCTTGTTTTGAGAAGATGCTAAGAACGAGACCATAGTGTGATGTAAGATCATGTCATATAAGATGAAAATGAGATTGGAGATTAGGATTAAGGTCACTCTTGGAGTCCTTATAACTTAATTAAACTTTTTCATGCGTCATAAAAAGAATATAAATTGCCTTGATGTGACCAAACTTCAAGAAAACAAAAGATATATAAATATAAATGGAAGTCCATAAGTTATTGAACTTTAACAACTATGGTAGCGAAATAACTATTCCGTGATTGATGGATGTTTTTGGGGAAAAAGCTATCTCAAATCTATGTCTTCCTTAATCCCAAGATTTCACCTTGACATCACGTTAGATTCACTTGTGTAGCAAGGGTAAATTTTAAACATTAAATAAACATTTGAGAAGCACATTCTTAACATAAGAACAAGATAATTAAGTATTGTATATGTGATTTGAATTGTGCCAAATAAGCCAGTAAGTTATGGAAATTTCCGTGATGCATAAAGGAATCCAACCTAAATTGGTCAAACTGTAAATTAAAAATGGAATGAACTTAAGATTTTGTAGATGGAGAAAGGAGAAAACTATACTTGCACAATAATGTTCTTAGAATGTTAATCGTAACTAAGATGTAATTAAAGAAATGATGTGTTGTGGGTTTGCCAATCCTGAGTCATTTGTCTTGTGGTTGGGTCATTGCTAGTACTCATTCATTTGGAAAAGTGTGGTATAAGCATGTATATGGTGTTGTCATGTGTCTATGTGATTTGATGACTAATGTAAAGTGTTGTATATGTTGTTGAGTTTTCATGACTTGAGTCCTTGTGGTGTTTTGCAATGAGCAATGTATAGAAAAAAATTATGCTTTGGTATTTTTATTGTTGTATTTGTGTGTGTAAAGTGTGGGCACTACACTACTATTGTCAAATAATGATTTTTCAAAAATTAAAATATATTTTTGGCCAACATTATATACTATCATCCGACAACATAATATATGTTGTTGGACGATGCTATAAAAATGCTACTTGAACGACAACATATTAGCGTCGTCAATTTTCCCTAGTTCGCCATTAGTGTGAAAGTCACTTTTCCCAGATTTGCTAACAAATTTCTATGATTTTTTTGGGATCCTAAAATTTTCCGTACCCTTTCACAATCACTTTTCCTTTATCTTTTGTATTCCACCCCATTTCGTAATCAATTTACATTGTAAATATTTGTAGAGTTAGATTACCTTTTAAAATTCCTTTGACAATAGCATTATAAAAATTTATGGACATTATCATATGTATATACCCACATCAATAAATCATCACAATATTTAATCTACACTAATTATAACAAAAATAACCATCATATTAAACCATTACACTACTCATGATAACATTGCATAATCACGACACACATCTCATTATCACTATCATCCAACTATAACATCCACATATAACAACTATTTTCATATCCATAACAATAAATAATAATAATAATCATCATCATCATCATAAATTCCATTCATTTTGTATCCAAAATACTCCACAAATTAGTATTGACAGATTAAAAATCCATCTCATCATCACATAGTCTAATCATCATCATTATATCATAATAAAACTCTATTAAAACATCTAACATCATCACAACAAAACTATATAATCATTTAATTTGCATACAAATTAACAAATTAAAATGTTGTCCTAACATCATCACATACATCATCTAACCATAATAAATCATCATTTAATCTCACCACATGATCATAAAACAATAAATATCTCTAAACAGTAAAATACACAACATCATTATGACAACATGCACTAATCAATACATCATCATAAAATCATCATCAACACATCATAAAAACATCACAATAAAAGTATGTCATCATATTGAATATCTCGCTCATAAAAAATAATACATCATGTCATCATAATAATCCAATAACATCACATCATCAAAATCATACATATGTCTCATCATCAAACCATCAAAGCTCATCATACATCATCTCTATGCATCACATAAATATTAAAATCCCACGTGTCATCCCAACACCACAATAATCATCATCAAACATAATACATCTCATCAAAGTACACATATATACATAAAAATGTTACCATCCCGGTCAACATCAAATATTCAATAAAATGCATATGATACAATAAAATAAATAATGCCATCCCATATAGGCCATATATGTACATCTCCACAAAATACCGCTCATCCCTACACTAACTACCTATCTCATCCTCTCCCCATCTTGGTCTTGGCTATAATACACAAGATACTCCACTCCTCTCAGCCGTTGGTTGTGATGATCTCCTCTCACCAAGTACTCTATATGTCGCTTTCTCCTCTCGTAGCCGATGAGTCACAATGCACTCGTAATAGAAATCTCCTCTACTAAGGTTTGGTACTAGCCCCACATCACAATCCTCGATGGTACCATCTATCCAACCCCGAGTAACTCCATGTGTCATACTCTCTAATGCCTTGGCTGCAGATCCAACACACCATGTTTATCTTTGTATGCATCTCTCCGATGATATCTATCACGATGTCATGTGGCACGATCCCTCTATTGGCAATTCACTTCTAACTCTTCCCATAGGCAGGATGTCTTAGTAGTTGATATCCTATCTCCACCCCCTACCTACTATTGTCATAAGCCATTAATGGCATGATGTATCCTATCCTGATCCCTATATATGAGCTATCTTCACTATGATACTATCCCCTTCCCTAATCATCTGACTCACCATGACTAAAAACATGCTCACTGTCCTCCTAAAATCATGTATTTATTTGAGGTGAGATACACCTCTCACCCTTAAATCATCTATCTTCACTGCTCAAGCATGAACCTCACTCTATAACCTATTAATCTAGGCCTATAACTCTACCCATGTATCGCTTGATCTCAAGGACATGTACTGATGACCCTAAGGCCTTGCACCTATAAATCCTACCCCGATAGTCTTTCTATATCTATTTGTGGTGGCGCCATAGTATGTAATGGCCCCATAAATTCATTAATCTCATCATGTCTACATCCTACCTATTTGAACTATGGCCTAATCCTCCCTATCTTGATAATTATGGCACTTGATGCTACACTGAAGACCACTCAATACAATAACTAGTGGTGCTCGGGGTAATTCCTCATCCATCCTATCTTTGGAACATGCACTACTAATGTGTGTCCTGTGCACCCCCCGTACACCCACCTCCATTCATGTACAAACCTCATCCCTCCTAATGGTTGAGTAAGCCTAGCTGGCCTAATCCCCTTCCACCACTTCTCATACCCCGACATTGTCCACAGATCTCCTATTTGTGATAAAGGCCTCCATAGGACAACCTGTACCTTATCAAAACTAGCTCTCTAGCCACATTTTACAAGAATCGAAGCACCCCAATCCTCATTCTTTCATATGTTTCATGCAAACACATGGTGAATTGTAGTTATATCCTGTATAATGCCAAACTTCCACAGGACGCAATCTAGATGATATCTCTTTACCATGTATGGATGGCCCCCTACTAAGTAGAATGGTGTCTAAATCATACACAATCGCACTCATTATCCTACCCATGCCCACATAATAATGGTATGGTCACCACGTAATGTCTCATGTTTATAACTCATCTATCCTCCACCTATAAAAATCCATCTCCCCCATATGCTCTCTCCTACCCATATACATGTTCCATCCATATACTAAGACTCACCATCCTATCATTTTTTGATGATACCTATTGGCCTACCTACCCCTATGTGATCATAACTCTAGATCTATGGTATAATACCTACCCCAATGTTGTTACCTCCTCGATAAGCTACCCTATGCAAATCATGATATAAGTGTGCTAATACCGCAAGTACCCAGGGATATATTGTCTTCAATCACTACATAGCATATACCACATTCACAAATCCAATGCTAAAATATCACTCTCCACCATCCGGTAAAAAAATACAACTGATCAAGGAACATAGCAACATCGGAACCCACTCAATATAATCCTCTCTAAAATATACCCCCAAGTCTATACGTAGCCCTTGACATGGTGCATCCTCTACATCTGTTAATAATCCCAACCGTGTCATGGGCCTATCCTTGCACCACACCACCCGCTCTCCCTCCACTGGATTCCGATATATCCGTGACATCCTCTAGTGTCACTATCATCTCCTCAGTAGGTAGCCGAAGGTTCTAGTCTCTAAATGCCACCTCTCCTCCAGCGCCCTTAATAAATCTTGGTCTACTCATATAGTGACATCCTTTCCACATGTAATAATTTGATCATGTGTAAGAGTGAAGCCTACTCCTCCTCCACCTCCTCATCAAATCCTCCTAATAATCTGGTTAAGGCGGATAGATGGTCAATGCCAAACATGCACAATATCTAATAACACATGCACACAACAACCTATAAATATCAGCCCCAACCCATCATTCCCATCTTTCTACCTTCTATCCCCATCATTCTACCCTTAAAAACACTCTCCAACCCCCAAATCTATCACAAGCGCTACTTTATAGCATAGGCATCACTATCCTTAGTATAAGCGCCATTTCCTATCCCTACTGCCATAGGCGCCACCATTTATGGCATAGGCACCAAACCCTTACATAGGCACCAATCTAGTGCATAGGTGCAAAAACTTACCCCTACCCAAGTGCATAGGCATCAAACATCATCCCACCCCCCTCAACAACTGCAAAGGCACCACAATATGGCGCATAAGCACCATTTCATGTGCATAGGTGCTACGATATGGCACATAGGTGCCATTTCGTGCGCATATGCGCCACTTCCTACCCTTAGTGCTAAAAGCTACCCTAAAAACCATACAAAATCTCGAAAAAACGTAAAACAAAAAACCAAAAAAAGCAAAAAGATACTTACCGCAGGTCCAATCATTTCACACTAATACTCTCTTACCAGGTTTGCTCGGTGATCCACAATCCTTGCGTACACCATTGTCTTCTCTCTCACAAGCTCTTGTCTCTCTATCTTGTGGTGAAAATGACTTTGCAAAGTGGTCCCTCAATCCCTTTTATACCCATCGCGACACACTCATTACACTCTGTATGCTTGTTCCTCCACCCTATTCATCCATTTCCACCTCATTTATTCCTACCCAACCCAAATATTCCCATCCACCACCCTAAATCATATATTTTTAAAAAAACTTGAAAATCAAAATAATTTAAAAAATCGTAACAATCCAAAAAAAAAAAAAATCCTAAAAATCCTAAAATTAAAAAAATCGTAAAACTCCAAAAAAATTAAAAAATCGTAAAAATGCAAAAAAAATAAAAATCATAAAAATGAAAAAAATTAACAAATCGTAAAAATGCAAAAATTAACAAATCGTAAACTCCAAAAAATAAGAAAATCATAAAAATCCAAAAAATATAAAAATTCAAAAAATTCAAAAAAATCGTAAAAATCCAAAAAAATTAAAAAATCGTAAAAATCCAAAAAAATTGAAAAATCATAAAAACCTAAACAAATTTAAAAATCAAAAAATCCTACAAATTTAAAACAAATTGTACAAAATCCTAAAAATTAAAAACCTTAAAAATACTAACACAATCAAAAGTAAAAACTCACACAAAATGACCAATTTTTCATCCACACATCCCGAATCCATTTCATCACTTTTTTTTTTTTGCATGTATCCTTGAATTTTTGTGTTAATTCTTGCATATTTTTCTTAGTCAATGATATGATGCCTCTTTTATTTCTTTTACATGGTCCAATGATATGAGGACCCTATGTTTCTTAATTTGTCTAATGATATGAGGACAATGACATTTGGCAATCTAAGCATCAAGGTATTTATAACCTGTTGTGTTTTAATCTATGCCACATTACTCCAACTTATAATGATGACAATGTGGATAGTTCCTAAATGCACCAACCCCCTTTCATCCTCATCTCCTTATTATCTAACATTCTCCTTCTCCCATCTTGATCCTTCCTTCGTCCTCTTTAGTATTATTCACCCACTCAACTACCTTATCCTACATCCAATTGATCCTCAAAATCCTAATCACAAATGTAAGAGGCACGTGGTGCAGAGGCACTAAAATCAATCAAACCCAACAATGGATAGTCAAGCCAAGTTCAAGTCCTATTGTCTGCACTAGGGCAATATTCTGAAAAAATTCAAGTATCCAATTCTTCCTAACCCCTTTCATATATCCATGATTGGGGCATCAACTCTAATTCATCCAACTTAATCTTCCCGACTGAGACATCCTCTCAATCCTATCAATGTAATCCCTCTAATCAACTCAATCAATCCCTCTAGGCTCATCCTATTGGCTTAGACATCCAATCAATCAATTCAACTCCCCTCACCAGGGCATCTTATCATTTGGCTCCCTTGGCTAGGGCATCCTATTTCTCCTAATTTCATCACTTTTTATACTCCCACTAACATGACCTTCTCTTCCTTTCGAGTGGTCACCCGACTTATTTCCTGTTCACCCAACCCCTTGATGGGGCATCACCCTCAACAATCTCTCTCTTTCTTTGAATGGTCATTGCTTCACAATAACCCTTCAAAGAGGGGCAAATTTTAGACATGTAAAATGTCAACATACTTTACTAACAAATAAAATACTTATTAAACATTACTAATCCCCACATAACTAACTCATTATTACAACTCCCATCTTAACCATATAACAATCAAATACAAGATTAATTATTATTAATCCCTATTATCATATATACCCTTATCTCAATTATTCTCATTATTCACCCAATAATCCCATCTAATCCTTAATCCTTTAATTCATTATTAATATCTTATTATCCCACTATTAATCCCTATTATCATTTTCTAGGAATTTAATATTCCTACACCCACCTACCCACCTACTCTACTCGTACCTACGCCTATCCTCTCCATTTTATCTCTCCCCAATATTTTATTAACATAATCTAACCCTTATCTAATTAAATTCTCCATCTCTAAATCTAGAGGCTTCTATTTCTAGAATCCTCTCTAAACTTCCCTCCATTAAATTTAAAAATTTAAATAAAACTCCCTCCTTCCATTGAATTTTAAATTCAATGGAGTCTTCCTCAAATTTTAGAATTCCCCATTCTTCTCATCAATCCTCAACCATTGATTCTTATCCTACTTGGATTAATATTGACCCTCCACTTTCTCTCCCTCAATCTATAAATTTAGCTCTCATCCTCCATGGACTCCAACTTTTGACAATACAAGTAAGTGCTGCAAAAATTCCTAGAGAGATCTCAATCATCATCTTGTAAGGCCATCAAGCATCCATAAAAAATCATCAATCAATCAAGGAGAGGTTCTACCAAAGTGAATCTAAAAAGTCTGAAGAAACCAATAACATGCATGAGAAAATCCAACACAACAAAGGAGGAGCATTGCATTTGATTGGTAAGTGCAAGTATTAAATCTCTATCCTTTATATCATTTGCTTAATCTGAAGTATTCTCTAGAAGGATTAGAATAGGAGAACAATTTGTAGTTTGTTTTCTTATATCTGCATACTAATATTTTCTAACCAATACAATTGGGTTTTATTTCACAAGAAAAGTATGCTAATGATGTTTTGAAGAGATTTAACATGTTGAATTTGAAGACAATACCAACACCGGTTGCATTAGGTTTGAAGTTAAGAAAAGAATATGACGGATCATTTTTGTATCCAACATTGTTCAAAAGGTTAGTTGGAAGTCTCATGTATTTGATGGCCACAAGGCCTATTATTATGTATGGTGTGAGTCTCATATCAAGGTTCATGGAATATCCTAAAGATTAACATTGGAAAGATGGAAAAAGGATTTTGAGGTATGTATGCGAAACAAGGAATCATGAAATTTGTATTCAACTTTAGACAAGTTCAAACTCATAGGTTATATAAACAGTGACAGTTCTGGTAGTATAGATGACACTAAAAGCACATTTGGATATCCTTTTCACTTTGGAACAAGAGTAGTTTCATGGGAATCAATGAAGCAGACCATAGTCACATTATATTTAGAAAATTTCACTTTGAAATGGAAAATTAATAACAACACTCTGAAAATATTAAGTAAGGAAGCAACATTAGCTTTTTCATTCCTCGGTGAAAATCATTTTACATCATATCTTGCCTAGAGTAACTTCCCATATCCACTTTGCAAAAAGTCTCAAAAACTTGTTTATTTCATATTGTAGATATTTATTTTTGTGCTTGCAACACCTTTTCAAATATTTGAGGAATCCTTCCCATTTAATATTTTCATGAGATATAATTAAGTGCAATTTTAGGTGTAGCTTCTTGTAGGAAAGATGTATGTCTAGGACATGGAAAATTCAAGAAGGCCCAGTGTAGACATTGAAATCTACACCCCTCATATTTATTTAATCAATTAATCAAAAATGATATTTCATACTCACCATTTAATCACACTACATTATTAAAATCATTTATCCTAAGTCTAATATGCCATGACATTTTATCTTCATATCACATCACTTTTACACATGTAAAATCCTATTTTTCCCCATCCAAAATAAGACCTAACCATTTAGATAAACTTAATCATTTCCTAAAATCCATTTAATACTATGTTTAACCTATTTCTAACTCCCTTATCTCGACAAATCATTATCATTCACACATCAATCATTATCATCTACACACCTATCAAAATCATCTACACACACACCTAAATTAGTATAATCTAACTTATTTAGTCACCCTCCAAAACAAACACAACACGTCCCCAAAAAACCCAAAAAACTATCTTCTCAAAATCCAAAACAAAAAGAACTTGATTTAGCAAAGTGTTCTTTCCATTTTCCTCACAAAAACTCAAACAGATGAAAATGCCAGTGATTACTTAAGTAAGTTTTCCAACCTCTCTCCAGGATCCTCAACTTCAGCTCACAAATTCTTGCTTTCTATTTGGTTTCATAGCTTCCTATGCATCATCAATCAACACTTGGACAATATAATTAACATTAAACATTACCATCCATCTTTATTAATAATCTTGGAGCAATTTTGGATCACCCCACAATAAGCTCTTCACCACTCAGTCTGCAAATTTCATCATGCATCACAGATCATTCTTCAGTAAGGTTTGAGGCTTATTTTAGCTCCACATTAAACCCATGTACCTCTTACTTGTTTATTCATCTCTTTTACATCATCTTTGAACATTTAACATTATGTAAAATCAAGTTTTAATCATAAGATATTTTAATTTATCAATTTATTTCAAAGCACCAAGATCACAAGTGATTACACCAATCACCAATGATTCCTGTCACTTTTATCTTTCTGTAATTTCATCCATTTTACATCAACTATATTTTATCTATCATATCAAACTGGTTGCTTCGAACATATTCTTGAGCATGGATTACTTTTAGATTGCAATTGGTCGCCCCTCTCATGAAATTACCATCATTCATTCTTTGCCCATAATCCGACATCCATTTTATTGGGAGTAGTAAGATATATTGCATGATCTGACCTTGTGTGCTATTCATTTCACTCCTTTAGAAGAATTGGACAACATTTTTGAATTCACTCATGAACTCCGTCAAGAAATAAAAGACTAATAACATGCATACTTTGACTACATACTCATTGAAGATGAACTTTTTGGGCTGCATTCGAGGCAAAAAAGAAGAAGACCTACCTTTTGAGCTTGAGTTCGAGCCATAATCCATCACTCATCTCTCTCTTATCTATTTTCTATCTATTTTGTATCATCTCATCATATATCAATTATCTGTTTTATATCAGTTATCATGTATCATTTATTTATTTCAATCCACTTGATTGTTTAAACAACGAGATGACATCCTTCGAGGAATCCCTTTGGATTCCTAGAATCAGCCTTTTCCGAGAAGCTCACTTATCTATCTTATTAATCATATCTTGTGTAGTGTCTTTGATCACTATATTCTTCACAGAAAGGATCTTGCACACATTTTTCACGGAGCGTGATTGTAATCAACATCAAGCATCGTTAATTAACATCTATGGGTATAGATAAACCCCACGTCTTCGTGGTTAGTTTGTTCCTATTTTCTTGCTTAGTTAATTCAAGTTGAAGGAGTGGGAATATTTCAACACCCAGAGAACCGAAGGATTATATGTAGAAAAAACTTGAAATTTTTTCAAGGGAGTGAACCTTCAAAATTACTACAAACACCATATCAAAACATACATCCCAATGATTTGGAGAATGTGAAGGGTATACAAGCTAGTAATGGTGACTCCCCTAATGAATGACCTTAATAAAGATGGTTTCTCTATAGACGTATACATCTAAACATCTAGACTTTTGACAAGGGATTTAAAATTCTAGATAGCATGGAAGAGCAAGGTGGGTCAATCTCTCTGCTCAAGAAATCCCAAGTTAGAAGGTGCCATGGCGAAAAAATATGAAAACACATTTTAACGCCAAT
This sequence comes from Taxus wallichiana var. yunnanensis, assembly GCA_018340775.1. Taxonomy (NCBI): domain Eukaryota; kingdom Viridiplantae; phylum Streptophyta; class Pinopsida; order Cupressales; family Taxaceae; genus Taxus; species Taxus wallichiana. The sequence goes on from CM031239.1 coordinate 356,384,307, forward strand.
AATATGATGTCATCTCACAATTTTCTTGATACAAATTTTATGTGCTCGTTATCATTATTATTGGAATTAAATACATGATGTAATTTCAGTTTTTAAAACTATTTTGGTATGTTGTTATGGATAATGTTGTCATTGATTTCTTTTCATCCTCCCAAAATTTTAGTTTTGGGAATTTTTTTGTAGTAACACATGGTTGTGCAAAAGCTTTATTTTTTATGCATGAAAAGATATTAATGATTAAGAGAGAAATTATTTATGCCCATACATAATAGTATTTCCCTTAGAGAAAGCTATTTTCATTATCAATATTCTATTTATAACTTTTTTTTATCTTGTTTGCATTGGGTAGACAACTTTTCATGCATTTAATGGTCTACAAAGGGGCATATCACTCACATGAGACTCAAAATCCTCCACCTCTTCCCATCATGGAAAATAAAATAATGATAGAAAATTAAGTAGTAGTTAGGAAGATTTACAATTTATCCTACCTGTGTAAATAGTTTCATTCGACATCCGCTTGTATACAATTTTTGAAATCGTGGTTCAATAATATTTAAAGTTTGCAAATGAACAAATATTACTATAAAAGGTAGCATGAAGTGAATTTAATAGGTCCAATTCTTCTCTTCCCTGTTGAACTTTGTGTCATGGAGATAACAATGTATTTATCTCTTTGGTATATCAACATTAAATATAATTCAAAGTAGTGATAGTGTTTTTGTTGTTCGTAATGAATTATTTTATGAGAGGTGGTAAGCACTGTGTGGATAAATGAAAATACATATCCAATAATGTGACTTGTTAACTTAAAAGAGATCCCAAGTGTTGCAGGAAATGGATTCTAAATATTTTAAGTTTATGTTTGAAGCAAGGTGTTGTTGATACACAATAATTGTGCAAAAAAAGAACAAAGAAAATAATTACTTTGTGTATATCCATCACATGATCTTATTTCTCAGTGAATCTAGTGTTATAATTTTCCTCTTTTTACACATAATACAAGATGATGTCGATATTAATAATTACAAATTTACATTCTTTTACATTAAATATATCGACACTTTGTAATTGTTCTTCAACAATTGTAGGATACATTGTCTATTACTTTAGATTCATTGACAAAGAAGTAGTTTTATTGTTTTCAAGAATTGGATATTTCCAATATTTTTAAATTTTCAAGGAATCACAAATCTTAGGAACTTTTACACTTTTCCATTTGAAGAGGAAACACACACACACACACACACACACACACACACACACACACACACACACACACACACACACACACACACACACACACGCACACACACACACATTATGCTTTACCTCTTTTTGATATATATATATACACACCAATGAGTCTCATTTCTATTTCATACGACATGTCTACGAAATTGATTTATTTTTAATATCATTCAAAAGAGTATTCAAAGAATTAGTTTTTAATTTATTCTATTAATTTTTCTAGTTGATATGATATGTCTATCAAATTGATTTATGTGTAATGCCATTCACATGGGAATTCACATAACTATTTTTAAATTATTCTATTAATCATAATTAAATATATCAATATTTTATAATAACTATGGCTTTATTCTTATAAGTAAATGATGAAACCTACACTAAATTTGCTTACATGCCTAGGTAAAACTTGGCTACTATCTTGAAGAAATTTCTTTTGACTTCTTGATGTGATTTGATTTTTGCATCCTTTATCCAATTCTCAGCTATTAATAAAGTCAATGTTTTCTTAAATTCCATATGTGTATTGTAGTAGACTCTCCTAAACCTTGCACATAGGTAAAACATGGCTACTAGCTTGAATATATTTATTCTGACTTCTTAACATGGTTTTAGTTTTGATCCTTTCTACAATTCTCACTTATTAATAAACTCAATGGTTTGCTTACATGTCATCTCGTGTATTGTAGTATCCTCTCCTAGATCCCGCACACGAAGAAACAACCCAACCAAATATGTATGCCTCTCTGTGATGTCACACAAAATTTCACCCTCTCCTACACATGTGACAATGTAAAGTGACACAAAGTATTCTATATGTCATATTTTTAAGAGATTAAAATAGTTACATGGTATATTTAGATTAGTGATTATTGTAAAGAATGCATTGTATCCTCCTAAACGTGCCTTGAAAATACTATTTTCTATAGGATAGCATGTACAAACATGCTCAAGTCACCCTCAAGTACACTCAAAGAGTTCATTTCTATTCCATGTTTGGGGTTCTCCATTTCTCTCAAAGTGATTAAGGAATCCTAATAATATCTCATAATCCTCCTATGAAATTACTATATTACATACCTCTATCAAACTAATAAGATTATTGTACACACCTTTATCAATCTAAGAAGATTACTAATTCACTTTCTTGTTATATTCTCCACTTTATACATATATTTTCCTTTCTTAAACATTTCCAAGCTAAAAATATAGTTCTCCATCTTCTACTTCTCTTTTCCTTTCTCCGACATTTCCAAGCTAACTCCCATTAATTTCAGATAGTATTTACTTCTCATTCATACAATAACATTACATGAATAAAAATATGAAAATTTCCTTTGGATTAGTATCACATCATAATTAAGTTATTATAAATGAAATGTAAATCATCTTTGGGGATTCTAAAACTAATAATTTTACTTGTTTAAACCTATTTGGTGAGGTTTTTAGGTAATTACCATAACACCCACATTGATATATGTAGTTGAGGTATAAATAAAAGATGCAAGATTGTTTGAGGTTGTGTATCCTAAAAAGGATCACATAAAAATGTGTAAAATTTAAGTATCCCTTAGTTGATTAAAAAACGTCAATTTTTTTAAAAATTTATTTCAACTTTTTGTATCATTATATTATGTGATATTGTGTTTGTGAAGATAAAAATTTATATAAAACCATGTGTGATATGGAAACAAAGTCAATTAGTTGGTAATTTTAAAGAGGAAATTCTTTGATAAGTCATTTTTTGTTTCCCTAATCGACCATATCTCTAATTTTCAAATTTGTATGAAGTTGAAGGAATCATCTATTAGTTTATTTTCTGTGTGCTTAGTGAGTGAGATTTTTTAGTTGTTTTCATTTCATATCTTGAAGGAGTCAAATTTTCGATTGGTAATATTTTCTAGAGGAGAGGAATAAAACACAATGAAATTTGGTTTGAGGTGTTGTTTTCAAAAATAACCCCACGATAGTTTGACAACTTGCAAATCAATTTTTAGAATTAGGAAATTCTTCTGGAAAAAAGTTACGGAACATTGTTTTTCAATATTTGGTGAAATCAGTGAACTTCAAACTCTTAGAATTTTCATAATAAAGGAAAGCAGTCCACTGAACAAAGGGAAACTCTGCGTAGTAAAGGGCAGAACATAGGGAAGATGCGAAATAAAGCAGTAATGGTTTTTTACCCATAACTTTCACTTCAGAGCTCCAAATTTGATGAAATTCATGGCATTGAAACTGTCTCCTTTAGAGATTTATTTTGGCATAAAAATATTATAATTTGATTGAGTTTTTATGGTGAATAGTTCAAACATGGGTTTTTCAGGGAAAATAGGGTAAAATCGGGCCTTTTAAGGCACAAGAGGAACTGTTCAGGTGTTTCACCGTTTTGTTTACCAAATGACTAAGACAAAGGAAGGTTAACTCGATAATTTGAGGGTTTAAGGCATAGTTGGAATAGTTCTCATGTTCCATGACTTCGCTGACCGACTCACAAGTACATAGTGAGAGGAAAAACAATCGTGCAGTTGCTACTCCATCAAGCACAAGGAACAAGGTTCCCAGTTCAAATGGTGCCCCAAACGCCCATTTTATCCACCCAAAGAAGAAAAAAGGATTAAATTGGCTCTTGAAGACCCAAATGGAATGTTCCACCATTCCATGAGTTCTCCAAATTCTACCGAGGCCAACTGGATCTAATTCGTTTGGCTAGAACTTTTAACACAAAACTCCAAATTGTAAATAGTCGGTGGTATTGGAACAATCTCGTCGAGAGCTTAGTTTTCAAATCAAGAAAATCATAATTTAATGGAGTTTTGGGGGTTAGAAGTGTAAACAAAGGTTCTAGAGGGAAAACATGGGTAGTCTTGTTTGTTTAAAATGTGCAACAACTCCACCAAACAAAATTCGATGATTAATGGCGCCCATACTTCTACTTGCAATATCTGATGGCATGTACATGATTTCAAGAGGGATGCCCATGCTTTGTATTGAAAAATGATGGAATTTGGTCCTTGGTGGATGGAAATGGGCCATTTATGGTTGTTTGGTCACTCCTCCTTGTCTCTCTCATTCTCTATATATGTAATTGCTTATGCATAGGAAAAGGTTTCTTCTTTGATGGATTTAGACTCTTCTTTAGAGTTTTTTTTTGAAATTTCCATCCTCAGTAACTATATTTTTCAAGTTTTACAAATGTCTACTTTGTAGATGCAATGACTATGATTTGAATTCTTATTACAACTATGGTTATTTATTTAAATTCTTGTATTTGATGTGAATTCATTTTCCTCTTGCTATCCTTTGAATTTATTCATTTGTCTCCTTTAACTATGTGTTTGTCTTTGTTTCTTACATGTGTGGTTTGCTATGTGTCTCTACAAGTCATATTTGAACCATGTTTTAGTTTGGTGCATCACCTCCCTTTTATTTTTCAATTTTCTCTCAGGACTTTTAACTATGTATCCTTTGAATTATTATATTAGGTTAGATAGTTTAGAGTAGAAAGTTGGTATAGGATTAGTTATAGTAAACTAGGGTGAAGGAAACCAGCCCTTTCATCAAGAGAAAGATCATGAGTAACCCACAGACTCATGTTCTAACAATGTTGCACTAAAATTGTTGAACCCAGTTTTAGCAAGGTGTGTATTGCATAACCAAGTAAGTGTCAAAGAGTGGGAAGTGAGAGAGCGTAGAGTTTGTTTAATGAGGGAAAACTCATGTTTGTTGAGGTAAATGAAGTGAAAAGGATTTTATTTATTTATTTAAACAAGTATCAAATAAATAACATAGTTCCATTGTATACTAGTCTATAATGTAAATACTATTAAATGTGATCTTGATTAACTTTGTAGTGATTCCATAATTTTATGCAAGATAGGGAAAATTTTATATGGAGAAATTTATTGATGTAAGCACCATTTCTCATAAAAGAGGTAGGTGATGAATGTAAGCAAGCCAAATATGGTATCTTATATTATTTTCCCTCTTTTCAATAACATATATTAGGATGCAAGTATAAAATCATTCTAGGGTAAAAAATAAGGTAAAATAAACCATAGGAACATAATAGTCATGGATCTATAAAAAATATTCAATACTCATATTGATGGCATGATTCTAAATCTTATGTCTTATATATGTTGATGTCATCTTATTAGAATTATACAATTGAAAGAATAAGGTAATAAGAAATGGTTAATCTAAACTAAATCTTGTAATACCATTTGGTGGTACACATGAGATGTAAAGGATCATAATGAAATAGAAAAAGATATTATATGTTATCCTAATCTAATATAAGATACATAAACATAAAGGAACGAGTTGGAGTTAGGGATACTTGCCTTTGTGAATAATTTTTTCCACATTGACACCCTCTATGGTTAGTAACACCTCATGAGAAATTTATCACAGTTGATCACAAAAGGGATATAAAGAAAATTTGTGGACTCCAAAGCTTGATGTAAACCTTTCTAGTGTAAATCTTATTCCTATTGCTCTACTAACCCAATGCTCAAAGGATGACCTTTAAGTATAATCTCCACTAGACCCTAAACCTATAATTCTTTTAAGGGTATATTTTGAGTGAAATAAAAAATAGATTATGAGATTAAATCTTTGAGAAATGAAATATATGATGCCTATAAAAAGGGGAACCAAACCCAAAGTCACAAAACATATTCAATGGCATTGACCATGGTTTAAGCAATTTATAGGTAAAATATTACTAGACAAAATCAACCATGGACGATTCCATTGGCTGCAAATAATATGAGAGAAAGGTGGAGGAAGGAGAAATAAATAAGCTAGAGTATATAATTGGAAAGGGGATGAAGGTGATGTGAATGGGATATGAAGGTGCTATATGATTATATGAAGGTGATATTACTAAAGATATATCAAGTGGTTATACAAAACAAAATTAATAAGAATAAAAATTAGGGAAAATTAGGGAAGCATCACACATAACTCTCTCACAAGGTATTGTTGACTAGCCTAACCCCACTCCTAGTGTACCCCTTATAAAACACACTCAAGTTTAATAATGGACCAAAAAATTGGAAAAATTAACCATCAACAAGTGTGATAAATAAGGTTTATACTTAAACCCTAATTGAAGATCATCACATGGTCCATTTTGACTTATATGCCTATGGTCCTTTTTACAAATAAAACTTGAATAATATTAAATGTAATTGGATTATGTCTAAATGTAGCTTGTGGAAAGTTTTACCATTAACAGGTAAATGATCATACATCACTAATTTCATGAACCACTTAAAATTTTCCTTTTGAATCCATGAAACGTGATGCGGACTAGAATTTACTATGAATAACCCAAGTGCACTGACACATCACTCAACCTGAGATGAGCGCTCACCCAAAGTGTGCAAAGGTGCCAGGTCCCTCTTTAGTGTTTCTTCTATATGATGTTTGCATGATGATGTTTAAACATATTCAGATTCATAATTATTAGTAGTTAACCCACAGTGCATAAACCAGATCTAGATCTTAGAGAATCATAATAAATGAACTAAACAATAACTATGATAAGATTAACCATACAAGAACTAGATTCAGTTATGTCTAATACCATCATCCAACCAATATACTACATTGCATTAAAAATTATAAAACACAAAATCTTTTTACACTATAATAGCATCTCCATGAGTTATGTACATCAAAACCAACAACACAACTCTACAATAATTCACCACTTACTAAACTACACAAGTCAATACATATTTATAGGGGTGGGGACTACCCTTCACCATCCATGCACTTCTCAAAATAGGTCACATGTTGATAATAGCCATGCACCTTTACAATAGTATGCACAACATACAAGTGTTCTAACAATAGATGTCATATAATTAACTCCAAGTAGAAATTCTATTATTAGATTAAACTATGCATGGAGCTTATCATTTTCTTGTTCCCAAAATACCATTGCATATAGCACAAGTCTTCATCTCTATGTGTTCTCCACACACTATCTCCAAAAATATCCCTTATCTAAAAATAGATAAATCTTGATTTTGGGTGTTTTAATACTATTATAGTGTCATGTGCTTCTAGCACCCTATATTCATGCACCCAATACTTGGATTATTTTTGGTTGTTCAACATTACCCCACACTAGAGTGCATTGTCATCCCAACAATGGGAATCCCTTCATATGTCTTCAATAATAGAGAATAGGTAATGAAAGAATGAAAGGAATGAACCAAACTTTATACAAAAGGATGAAGTTTATTCTGTAGCACCTTCTTCTTCAACTGGAAGGATTAATTCTATATATTCATTTGATCTTAGCCTCTAGAGTATACTAGTCACTCAAGCATGTTCCTCATTTTATCTGTAATATTAGTGGATATGTCATCTAATTCATCCCGAGTGATCTTCTCTTTCTCATTTTGTAGCACTCGACAACATTGGCCATAGGCCGACAACAACATTCCCTCATTAAGATCCATCTTCTACGAAATGAGTTTTCCAATCATGTTAATCCTTTCCTTGTGCAAATCATAGGCTACTGCGAGGGCCTCGTGCTTTTTTTTTACCAGTGTCAACCTTTTTGCTAAATTTTTGGTCCTCTACTAAATTCCTGGTCCTTATTATGGCATCTAGCGCCGCACATAAATTAAGAGCTTTATCGATCTTTCACTATCCTTCAATGTTTGGAGCAACACATCATAAGTTAAAAATTTTCTAACAATACTGGGCCTTGCTCTTCCTACTTATTCTCCTAAATCCTTTTTCTTAGGGAGACATTGGTCCTTTCTCTAGAAGTAGGTGGTATTGTGTGTAAATAGTAAATTATCGACTTTAATTCCTAAGGTACCTTCTCCTGAAACTCAGGCCTCTTTAGTAAAATATCATCTACAATCTACTCCACCATCTTATTTACATTTTGGGCCTCCATGACTACATTATTGCACTCTTGAGTAAGGCACTTGATTTCTATGTCCTTGTCCTTTTTATCCTCCAATAGCACCCAAATTGTTGCCACCTTATCCATATTTTGGCGTGCTACTTTTGTGGACACCTTAATCAAAGTGTTGCTTACCTTCTCATCTAAAAAATGGGTTGGCTTAATTTTCATATGGCACGTATGAGGCACCTTCCTCATCTTCTTCAAGTGCACGCCTCCTCACAGACATCAAAATCAAGCTCATCCATGTGAGTCTGCATGCCCCAAGATAGTTGTTTGCAAGTGCATGTATTTTCCATTTCAGGGTCCATCCAATCCCACCCATATAACTGTTTGTTAAGTAGTGTAATCTAGAAATGGGTTTGAATAGTTTTTAAAGGGTCATTCATATAACCCAAGTCTTGAGTACCTACATTCTTTCTTCCTTATGCTCCTCATGCTATTAACATCCTTTGCTAAAGTGTCCTCTTGATTTTTATGTGCTAATCATCTATGAATTATGTCTATTCTATGCACAATGCCTTCAACCACCTAGTTGAATTCCTCCCCATCTTTCCCTTCTTCCTACGTTGGGTGCATGAGGGATTTTTATCCCCACCAATGCTACTTTCTCCTTCACTCTATCTTCGCGAATACTCACACTTGATTTTATAGTCTCATAGACTACACACTCACCAATATCTTCATCATCCTACATTTCCACACTGGGGGTGGCCTCGGCTCTATCTCCACTCATTATTGGAGTTTCCTCTACTTCATATATGCTTGGTATGAGGATTCCTCCTCACTATATTGATAGGAACATATTTCTTGTGCTTTCTCCTCTCCTTCTATTAATTCTTTACAAGAGTCATGTGTAGTGATTTCCTTACTAGCTATGAAGTTCTAGCACCAGTTTCACTTGAAGTGCACCTCTTCCTCATAATCCTTTTGGTATGCACAAGTCTAGTGCTTTCTTCAGTTCTTTATTCTAGGAAATTTTCTAGTCATGTATGTACTAGGTCTTTTGGAGCAAGGGGAAAAAATGCAACTTTCCTTGAAGTTCCCACTGTTTGTTTTTTTCTTAGAGGTCCCGAAGATGTCTATTCTCTTCACCACTTTCCTTTCCTCAAACCTTGGTCATAGGTATATATAGATGTGCGCTTGTTCAATCTTCCCTACAACCAAACTCTCTTATGATCTCCACATTATTAGACTCCATAGTTTTGACATGCCTCCTACCCGGCCATCCACATATATTTTGCACAAAATGTGAATGTAGATCCACTATTTTGGCATCGAATTAGAGCTGACACACTTCATGAAATATATTTACAGAGTCTTTAAAATATCTTACGGTAAATGCAAAGGGAAACTTACACCATAGGCTCTTCTCCCCAAACTTCATGTCAAAGTTCCCCAAGATGAAATGTTGGTAAAATGTCAATTTAGTTTCTCCATCAAAACCTTTGGCAGCTCACGCAGAAGGCATCATTCTCCCTAAAATTCCATGTGCAGTCTCTAGAACCACTTATTTAAGTGCTCTTTGTATGTATTGGAAACAGTTCTGTGCAGCTTGTACTTGGCATATCTTTTGGCTAGGGACTTGTTCTCAAACAAAAACTCCCATATGTTTTCCCTAGGACCGTCTAGTACCCCAACTTCACTAAACACAATTAATAACAAAATTGTGCCCCATGTTATCTTCTCACCTTTTTCTTCTTGGATGCACACCTCATTCACCAAGCTCTCTGCAATGTAACCAACGATGTTGTAGTATGTCTTGTTGGCCATTTTGTGTGCTATATGAAACCAATGCATATTTACCTCGTTCCATCACTCAATGGCACCTACCTTTCTCCCTACTAACCATGTTGTAACTCTAGTGGCCATGTCTTCAATGTTAGTGACCTTGAAATCTCAGTTTCCTTTCTTATACTTGTATAGGGCTTTTGTGGCATCAATTCCCTCATCATCTAATAGGTCTCTTGAAGCTCTAATCCTATAACCCGTAGCCCTATTACCTTCCCGATCAACCTAGCAATTATCCTAATTCTCATGCTCGTGAAATAGAAAAATCCTCATGGACTCACGACATTAGCCACTGGTATAATTTCTTGGGCTTTCCAAAGTAGGGAAACTCCAAGATCTACATTACACCCATGCTCTCAAGTAGTTTCTTCACCAAGGCATCCAAAACCCTAGTGTCATCTACTAGTCGCTAGTTAGTCCTTCTGTAGACTTCTATCATGATGTCCTTCATACATTTTATAGTGTGGTGGTTAATCTCTGAAACCCTACACTGAGTAATATTTGTTGTCCACGACCTCCCTTCAATGAATCCTTCTAGATAAAAATTTCCACCAATCACTCCTCTACTAGATCATCAACCTCCTTCTCTACTATTGGAGCTTTCCGTGGTGCCATTGCTCCTTTTGATTTTACAAATGTGTAGTGAAAACCCTAGCTACGAAATGAAAACCCTAGTAAGTCTTCCATTACGCACACACACACACTAATTAATTCCTACTTCCATTCATGGACACTCAACATCGTGCTTCAAAACGTGATAAGATTACTCAATCTATATAATGTTCTTTGCGCTCTCAAGTCTTCTCGCACTTTGCAATTTTTTTCAATTTCGCAAGGTAGCAAATGACATTGAGAACGTTGAATTTAAACCAAGTTTCAAAAATTCCCTTCATTAATTTCTCCACCTACCACCATACACAACATTAATTTCTCTTGAGTGCATTGCATGCCTCATTATCTCGTGCTTCAATGTCTCATGCCTCAAAATTTTGTGCCTCATTCATAATTTCTGGCACACCGCTATTTATCTATCACATATATCCTCTACTTACACTTCCTTAAGCCAAAGTATTTTATCCAATGTGACCCAACATTCGGAGTCTATAATGTCGACAACCTCCCTTGTATTATACTGAGTGCCCAATGCTTTACGTGTGGTCTTAATTTTTTTAGCAATTGTTTAGAAGTTCTCATGAATTTTTAAACCTTTCTCCTTCTGTTCCTCTTGGTTACCCATGAGTTTATTTATTTTCCATACCTCCTTTATCCACCCCATACTAAGGGTACGTGTAGTCCTTTTTACATATAAACACTTTAGATTATGATCAGACCACATGCAAAACACATTATTACATAAAAAAATTAAATAAATTGACAAAGCATAGCGACAAATGAAGGAAATACATCAAACAAAATACAGTAAAGGAAATCTAATCTAAATTCCAATACTACCTTATTACAAACACCAAGAATACTTATTTATAGTAGGGCTTCAACCTAATCCCATTGAAGTAACTAGGTAACCATGTTTCATCAAGCACCTCTAACTAGAAAGCATCTGATTAAGGTATGTGAGTGATAACATACGGTCCCAACCAATGCACCTTAATCTTTCTTGGGTGGCACAAAAATTTGAATCATAAAGAAGTACCATCTGCCCAACCTCAAGCTTCTCTTTCTTGATGTGTCTGTCATGTCATTCCTTTTATCTAGACTTTTCCTGCTTCTAACTCCAACGTGTTATGATGCGCCTCTCATCCAACTATATTAACATGTCAATTCTTTCTTCCAATGCTTGCTCATCAGCTAGACCTCTCCCGTGCAATACGTAAAGAAGGTAACATGAATTCAATGGAAAGAAATCTTTCTATGCCGAACACCAATTGAAAGGGTGTGGCATTATTCAACCTTTTGTAGGTTGTTCTATATGCCCAAAGCACAATATAAACTTTATCATCCCAATCTTACCTTCCAACATCACAATTTTTTGTCAAGGTCTGGCTCAATATCTTGTTGAAGGCCTCAAGCAGTCCATTTTCTTAAGGGTGATAAGGTGTAGTCTTGTGGTGTGTGACCATAAATTCATCCAATAATATCGTAATTGTCTCATTCAAGAAGTGTGTGCCCCTATCACTTGTCGACTTAACAGACATCCATAGCTAGTAAGAATATTTTCCCATATGAACCTTGTTGTTATAGCCATTATACAATCCTTTGTAGGTGTTTCATCTGCCCACCTTATAAGATAATCTATATAAGTGATGATGTAGTGTAATATGGTTCTACGCATGCCTGGGGAAAAGGACCCAAAATTCTATTGCCCATTTTTCAAACGACTCTACACTAGTAATAGGCCTCAAAGGCATTTCATCTCTTTTCCCAGGTTTTCTAAGGTACTTACAGTGATCACATGCCTTACAATACTCTTTACAATCCTTGTACAAGGTCTCCCACCATAAACCAGTGAGTAGAATCTTGTTGTGGCATCACATGCATAATTCCCACTTGCAATACCTCAATGAGCCTCCTCCATGATATTTGTGCACTCATGTTCTAATACACACCGGCATAATACTTCATCTCAGCCTAGTTTTTATAAGTCACCACTGATCAACATGAAAGGTATGCCATGAATTGCAAGTTATTTTGTCTCCAAGGATTTCATTCCTTCTAGCACCATTCCTATGTGTAAAAAGACAAAAATATCCTCCAATTTTGAAGGCACGGTTTAATCTGTATAACTATACATCTGACATTGTATCTTCAATTGTCTATGCCTCCTCTCTGATTGAATTCTTGATAAGTGGTGTGGGCCAAAATTACTTTTATCTAGTTTTAGCATAACTGTAAATTCAAATTCTTGGAATAAGATAACCCATCGTTATATGTGCCCCTATAAAACGAGCTTATTTATCAAGTATTTCAATGCCATGTGATGTGATGTGTATAAAAAAGAATGTGTTGGTAGAAAAATTGTCTAAACTTATGTAGTGCGTAGATCATTGACAAGGCCTCACGCTCTATAGTTGTATAGTTCTATTCTATAGGAGTCAACTTTCTACTAGCAAAACAAATAGGATGATCTATAATACCTTCTCCAAGATGAGCTAATACTACGCCAATGGCCATGCCAAAGGCATCCACATGTACGTGAAAAGGTTAGTTCCATGAGGGAAAGTGCAAAATAGGCACCGTAGTAAGCCTCTCCTTCAACGCTTCAAATGTGCATTGTTGCGGTTCTCCCTAATAGAATGTCCCTTTTCCTTTTAGTAACTCCTCCAAGGGCGTGGAAATATTAGCATATCCTTTGATAATTTTTTTGTAATACCCTGTGTGGCCCAAGAATCCGCACACCTCACTCTAACTGGTAGGCTCCTCCAAGCCTATGATAACAACCTTAGCTGGATCTACTAACAAACCTTCCTTACAGATGATATGCCCTAGCAGAGTTCCAAAAGGTGTAGCAAATACACACTTCTTGATGTTTAAGGAGATGCTTAATTTTCTACATATTTCAAACACTAAGCACAAGTTGTCACAATGATCCTTGACAAGCCCATATACTATCCAATCATCTAAGTAAACCTACAAGAATTTGTGAATAAAATTTTGGAATGCTTGAACAACTATGTGTGAAAATACTGCAGGTGCGTTCTTCAGACCAAAAGGCATCACCGTATATGCAAAGCTTCCCCATTCAATGGTGAAAGTTTTCTTCTCTTGATCCTCCCTTGCAATTTTACGTGATTATACCCAGAGAACCCATCTGTAAAAGAGTAAATTTTGTGCCCTATAACACCTTCTAATATTTCCTCGGTGAAAGGCGTAGGAAAGGATCAATCACACATGTAACATTCAGCTCCCTGTAGTCCACACAAATCCTAATATAACCATCTTTCTTTATACTTAATACCATGGGGCTAACCCACTCTAATTCTTCTAGGGCTTAATGATGCTAGATTTCAACATCTTGTCAATTTCTTCTTTAAATTTTATGTGCAAGTTAGGGTTCATCATGTAAGGTATCTTCCTGACTTGGTACGCACCTTCCTTTAGCTTAATCCTCATCTTTCCCAAAGACTCATGTAATCCTTTTAACTCATGGTATCCCATGAAATAAGTCCTTGAAATTACATAGTAACTCAATTATGTTAGCCACTTCAAAATCAGACCAATAATCTCCAATAATGGCATCCTTAGGTTCATCATGTATGTCTATGTTCACTTTTGTGGTCTTCATCGGTTCATGATAAGTGTGTGCCTTCTTATCTACATTTTTGAAACCTCGTGCATACCTTCGGATGATCAATGTCCAAATTTACTACTTCTTCATCATCCACTATGTAGACCATCTTTCCTTTCTCCTTCTCAAGGAAAGCATGCTCAAGTAGTGTGGCATCTGTCTCATCTACTTCATCAAAATGCACTCCTAGGTATGCCTCACCAAATAACTCCTGAATGAGTTCTTCAGCCTATGCACTATCTCTCATAGTCAACCACTCCATAACCCGTAATTCCTCTTTCACCGTAGGTTTAGTGGAGAAGTATTCAAAATTTTGGATCATTCTTGTAGTCAACTCTTGCCAATTTCCAGTCTCCCTATGCAATTCTGCATAAACATACCAAGTGTGTGTGCAACCACATAAAGTAATGCAATTTTGCGCACCCATATTGAAGGTGGTAAAGCTTCCTGCCCTCTATCCAAGTCTCTCATACTATTGAACGGGGTGCTAAACAGGATGATTACCATGATATATGCAAATTTGAGTAGGTGCATTGCTCCTAAGGAAATGGGTTGTTAGATCAATTCTTATTTCATTCCATTCTATGAGATTATCCCCGCAAAACCATCCATTAGCATGTTGTTGTCCCATATAGGGTATATACTAACATATTTCTTCTATCCAATTGATCCTTCCATTGTTACTCCATGGCATGCTCGAATACCATGCAGGGTCTCCTTCTCCAGTGTACAAGGGTATAGATTTATTACTTATCCTCTTAATACAAAGAGGTTTGACTTCTTGCGTAGATGCACTTCTTACTTTTCACCCAACCATATCGTAGGTGTCATGAGCCCAATTATCACAAGAAATACTTGTAGTATCACTAAATTGTGCATCTTCCTACTGGAGGATTCCTTCCTTAGATGGCTCAAGTACTTCTGGATCTCGAATTTCACGCACATAAATTTTGTTTAGGTCTTCCTCACTCAAAGTTTCAACATAAGGTGTATATTTCCCATCTGTCCATGAGATAATAACTCATTTTTCCTTTTTCTCAATACTTATATACCCTTTGTTGAACTGTAGATCATAATTATTTACATAACACAAAGGGCACCCAAGTAGAGCTAGGAAGCTATCTTCTTCTGCAAGCACTAAAAACTCAAAGTTCCTAGTGAACTTTTACCCTTGTATAGTAATGGATGCATCCTTTAGAACTCCTATTGGGGTGGCCTTAGTTTGATTTTCCATAAACAATACAATAGAGGATGGATGTAATGGAGGTCTACCCATGTGCACCCATGCATCTAAAGTAAGTACATTAACTTTCGTTCTCGTGTCAATCAATATATTTCTCAAAAGCCACCCATCCACAACAACATTCAAAGTGAACTTCTTGTCATAATCCAACCTATGAGGGAGGAGATTAGCATGCAAGATCTCTCGTCCATTCTCAATACTTACGCATGGAGTGTTTCCCTTTAACCAATTCCCTAGTAATGGAATAATATTCTCCTGGCACAACATCTTGCATACCTCTTTCAAATCATCAACATCAGACTGGACCATCTTTGTTGTCTTATTTTGTTCCAACTTCCGTGATTGTTCCTTTAAACAGTGTATCTCACCTTGAATATTTCTAAGCACCTCCATGGTTTCCTGATAAACCTCCTTTTGATGTGTAGGATCTAGGTATCTTGCATGCAATACCTCTTCCCTGGTAATGGTAGGATTTTTTTGCAACGCCTCTCTAGAATACGTAGCTTCAACGCATGTATTAATCTTCATAGGTACCACCTCAGGTTCCGGTGCCAACTTTGGCATCCATTTATTTTCCATGGCGCATTGTATTCTAACCATCCTTGAGCCCTTGTTCTCCTACTTATAGTACTTGCTAAGATGCTCATATAAGTCTAGGCACTCCTCATACTTATAATTCTTTCCACAAAAAGAACAAGTAATATTCTAAGGGAATGCATGTCTCCTGTGGTTAGGAGACCCCCACATATAACATGTTCCATGTGGAGACTCACCTCGTCCACCACCATGGCCTCGGCCCCTAAATCAACCATGGTATCCTCAACCTTTGCCACAAACTCCTTCAAAGTGCCCTTCATTCTCGATCGTAGCACCCTTATGTTTTATCATGATCATGGTGCTCACTTTTACCTTTAGAGTTATCTTGATATTATTGTCTGTCATACACCAATATCGATGGCATCATGGATCTGATCAATCAACCTGCAAACTTCGTTATTGTGAGTCATAGACCATCAAATCTTATAGTAGCAAGATAAGTTTTTTCTTATTCCATGTTGTAATAATGGGAAGTGGCTTGTATCACTATCTAAATGACATATCTCTAGTCTATCAACAATGAACACACTAATCGGGTGGGGAAAACTATCCTTAGTATGTCCTTCTACTTCACAATCTGTACACCAAATCCCAATATGCGTCTCATGTACTTGAATTGGCGATATTTTCTCCAACTTCTTTTCCATAGATGCAATCTAAGCTTCCAAGAATGGGCTTACTCCAATGTCGATACTTATGACTTCCTCAAATTTCCACAATGTTGCTTCAAGAATTTCTCGTGGATATGTATATTTATTATGTGACAGTTCCTCCTAAAAGGTGTGATCAAGCCTCCAACGAACCATCAGGCATGCTGACTTGTATGGATATCATATAATAGTTTATACAAAAGTGTTTTTAAATGGGCATTATATTCCTGAACACTCTTAGTAGTGCCCTATTTAATATCCTTGAGTGCTTTATAATCTTCTACTCGAACTCAGGGATATAGAATTCCTTAAGGAAAGCATCCCTTAATGTTGTATAATCTACGCAAATTGATCGGGTTAAAGTTTCTATACCAGATGTGTGTGCGCATCCCTACAACATAGTTGCAAAAATGACTTTCCTTGTGCTTAGAAGCCATGATCCCTTTTATGCGTAGTAGTATCTCACACATATGCACATGCTTAACAACATCTTCTATTTCCATATACTATGGAAGATAAAGTGACATCTCTATGCAAATATTCTGAGGTTGGTGAGGACCATGCCCACTAGATCCAAAACCTCATGTGTTACCTTTGCCTCCAGACCCACCAGAACCAGAGCTACCTATGCCCCCTGATCCTCCACCTATAGGAGGAAGTGAACCAAAGGATGTAATTCCTTATGTACCAAAAGTGGTACTAAACTAAACTCTTATAGTCTACGAGGTGGTTTTACTCCAAGAAGTGAGTCTAAAATTCTGCGCACCTGAGTTCTACACTGACGGCGCTCCTGAAAAGGTACCTCCAAATAACAAATAAGATGTCTTCCTAACCATATATGTACTTTCTATTTGATCCAATCATGTTATTATACTGCCCAAACTAGCTTGTTGACTATTATTTTTACTAGAAACTTGAAAACCAAGTGCAATGGCTAGGTTGCTAGGTAGATTTAGATTCACGCCTGACAGACCATGTCGTCTCGATATCACGCTCTCATAAGAGGATGATGAGGGTTCCCTGTCATGCTTTCCCAAATGGGGAAATCCAGATGCTCTTGCTCCATACCCTCCACGTGAGTTCCAAATCCTTCATTAGCCATCTCTCTCCTCAACACCATTTGTTGTGCAATCTCACATTTCTTCCCTAACTCCCTCTCGCACTCCTCATTATACTTAAGCCTCCTTTCTTCTCTTTTCCTCTCTCTATGCTAGGTTTTTCATCCTTCACCAAACTTACTCCTGCCTCCACGCGTGGTGGGGTTTAGGTAGCCACTGGATTCTCTTCCAAAATTAGGGTTACCAATAAGATCTTAATCGCTAGTGGAATGCCTTGTAGATAGGTTCCTCTGGGATAATGTAAAACTTAAACTTAGCTACCTATGGGAAAGAATAAGTGGAAATTAAGTACTCCAAAATATATCTATTCAGAACACCATGGAACCAAGTGTCCACAACGTGTGTCCAAATCAAATTAGCATCATAAAGAACCTAAAATTATTCCTGCATCTAAACAAGTGTGTGAAACCTCCAATTCCTTTTAGACACATAAGAAACTAGCCACTCGTATAGCTCTATCAGAAAGATAACAAAGAAAATCTCATATAAATAGTCATACAAGTTCTACTCCACCCACGTGCACATGTAAAACTCAGATCCAATGTTGAATCTCTAAGCATATTCTTCTTCCAGGATCTACTATCCACTCCTCAACACTTGATAAGGTCAACCGGTACATCTTCATCATGAAACATCCTAAAATAACTAAAAAAGAGGTCCCGACAACAAAACTAATGATGCAGCCTAGAATTTATTGTGAATAACCTAGGCGCATTGGCACATCACTCAATCTGAGATGAGTGCTCACCCGAACCGCACAAAGGTGCCAGGTCCCTCTTTAGAGTTGCTTGTACATGATGTTGGCATCATGATGTTTAAACATATTCACTTCATTTTTATTAGTAGTTAACCCATAGTGCATAAAGCAAATCTATATCTTAGATAATCATAATAAATGAACTAAATAATAACTATGATAAGATTAACCATACAAAAACCAGATTCACTTATGTCTAATACCATCATCCAACCAATATACTCCATTGCATTAAACACTGTAAAACAAAGAAGCTTCTTACACTATAATAACATCTACATGAGTTATGTGCGTCAAAACCAACAACACAACTCTACAATAATTCACCACCTACTAAACTACGCAATTCAATACATATTTATAGGGGTGGGGACTTTCCCTTCACCACCCATGCACTTCTCAAAATAGGTCGCATGTTGATAATAGCCATGCGCCTTTACAATAGTATGCACAACATGCAAGTGTTCTAACAATAGATGTCCTATAGTTAACTCCAAGTAGAAATCCTATTATTAGCTTAAACTATGCATGGCGCTTATCTTCCATTTGTTCCCAAAATACCATTGTGTGTAGTGAAAGTCTTCATCTATATGTGTGCTCCATATGCTATCTCTAAAAATAGCCCTTATCCACAAAATAGCTAAGTCCTGATTTTGGGCACTTCAATACTATTATAGCGCTATGCGCTTCTAGTGCCCTATATTCATGAGCCCAATACTTGGATTATTTTTGGTTGTTCAACAAAACCTTCTTAAAAAATTAACATCAAGTGCCTAAAATATTGATAGATTCATTATAAATGTGTGTAGTAAGTTATTTGATGGGTGCATTAAATTTTTAAACTTCTTGTTGTTATCTCACATCTTATAGAAATTTTTACACATAGATGCTCCCATATTTTTAGTTTTGCAAAAATTAAAATATTATGCTTTGGAATAAGACATGAAAGTACTCACTTCAAGCCAATAAACTAATCCAAAACTGAAAAATTCAATTTCAACTTATTTTATAAAATAATTTACAAATTATACATAAGAGAAGGGGATAAAATTATTTATTCTTATTGGTTGGAAGAAAATTATTATTGACTCAATCGAAACATATAGTAATGACATGAACTAATAAGAGGATGCCCTATAAAGTTTGATTTCCAAAATAAAGAAAATATTCATTTATGTTAATTGGTTGTGAGATGTGAATGTTTTCTTTGTCAATCTTCCCCTCTCTTCTTTTATCATTTCATAATAATAAAAAAGAACATCTTAGAATTTATTATATGGCTCTAATATATTTATTCATTCATTACCAAATTGGTTTATATGTTTGATCCATAATGACATATAAAACCCATTATTATAAATGTTTTCATGCTCTCTCTTCCCCTTGTTGAGATTTTATTCATACTTCCTAATCTTTCCATTTATTTAGCATAGAGGGGCTTGACAAAAGCACAATTTATCTTCAAACACATCGTGCACGCTAGCACATCACACGCAATGGCCCCTATACTCTCACCTAAAGCATGCTCAATGTCTTGGGTCCCTTTCTATTTCAAGAAATGGAGAATACATGAGAATACTTATTAGTTATTTCTCAAAATGAAATTCACCATTAAGAAAAATTCATCCAAACACAACATAGATGATCTATAAAATATAACACTTGCACATAGATGTAAGTTCATTCATTCAATCGAGTTAAATGTGTACAAAGCTACCATTAATGGATTTCACATAAAAACATGACATATAACCAACACCCAATCATAATATATACAATGATAGCCAACCCTTTTTAATGTACATTTCCCCCTTCCTTATACATATTACTATAGATTAGATACATTTATTTCCTACACAAAGCTGTTAGTTCTACCATTACTGCAACTGGTTGGGGATGTTATTAGAGCGAGTGCTTAAAGACATCATTAAGGAAAGTTTGATGCTATTACTCTCTTGGGATATTCGAAGGACTGAAACGACATTGTATCTTGTGATTTATGCTGACAGATCATGAGATATGTCAAATAAATCTAAAAAGTATCCCTTTTGTCACACATCACCACCTTACTTGTACCTATCTCATTTTTTTCTCCTACACACTGAATTGACATGTCGTGATTATGCCACATAACATAATACCAAATCTGTCCTTTGTTCATGCCTTCGAAGATCATCTTAAAATTATCTGTCAGCATAAATCTGAACACTATCCTTTTTTCACACGACACCACCTTACTTGTATCTTACTTATTATTTTGTCCTTCTCATTCACTTGACTTATCATAATACCAAATCTATCCTTTGTTCATGTCTCACACAATCACCTTAAAAAAATTTACGTTTGTTTCTCCTGCAAATTTCACTTGCGCTTCTTCATATCAGGGTTCTACGCATCTACCTCAAATCATTCCTTAGCTATAATGTTAGGCCGATCCTACGCACACACTACATTATGTTCTTTAAAATTGGTAGGGCCAACATCTCTTCAAACTAACTTACTTGTTGGTCCCTCAACAAGCCTCAGATTTTATCTTGAAAAATTATGGCATAGTATCTTCTAACTTTACCTCAAAATTAATCCATTTGAAAAGCATGCCCTTTATGCCTTCAAAATTTTGTGAAAACATCGTAGATAAGGTGCCCCCTCTTCTTCATTCTTATCTAATTTGCACACCAATTGGATCTTAGCAAAAATCCTATTGTTGACATAATTTAGATCCTCCCCCACCTCGAGTACTTATAACAAAATCACCTTGAACATTTCCTCATAGGTGTTCTCCTTAGTTTTGATCTAGTCATTGAGGGCCTCGACTTCATTGCTCTTTTGCTCAAACTCAACTTTATCCTTAATCATGACTACTTGTTTTCTACTGTCTTTTTTTTATTTTGTGCATACTCTTTAAGGAACTCCACGATCAGGTCATACGCACTCTAAGCCACTACTAACACTTGGTTGGCCACCTTGATCTTCTATTTTAACTTTGTAAGGGCCCCATTGTAGGTTTTCAATTAGGCCTCCACTTATTTCCTCAATGTCTTTGGTGTTTCTTCTCTCTACTCCTAAAATATTAATCTTGAGAATAATTTGTCTACCAAAAAATCAAGGTGGGTAATGGGGTTTTTTCCAGCTTAAAGTTATGTCAAAGTCAGCCATTTTTCCATTATATTTACACATAGGTTCTGTGATGAAATTAAACTTTTAATCCTCTTTAGAATCTCCTACTCCACATTCTTGGAATTACACAAATTATGGGACATTTTCTATGTTGTGTACATGCTCTCGGGATTTATCAGTGTCCTTGGCTTCTAATAAGGCATTGAATGCCTACTCCTCACTTTGGTGTTGGGGGTTTACATGGGAAATGATTTCATCACCAACCCTTTTGATTTTTGGATATATTGGTGAAATAATTTGTCGTGTTTCAAATTATGTGTTTCCACCAATGGTCACGGGGCTACGCCCCTCATTCTTGTGTATTCGGAAGCTCCCATTATTAAATGTAAACTATCCTAATTTTGTGGGTTGAACAATAGGTCGGGGATCACACAAGAACACTTCACTGATCTTGTGGGAAATTGCTTATATGGAGTAGAAGGGAGGAATTAAAAATGATGAGGGATAAAGGAAATTTGGGGAAATAAAGAAAGAGAGGGTTATTGTTATGAGTAGGAACTAACAGAGTTAACACGCAATAACTACATTAGGTCCATATTCAATTAAAATAAAATAACAATGTAAGAAATTAGTAGGACTAAAAAACAAGAGACACACAATTCTTTAGCTTCATCAATCAAGGACACAAATTTCATTCTTGGTTATTCAAGATCACCATGCTTGTAAAGTTACGAAATAAAGATAGAGATAGGATAGAGGAGAGCATAAATAAAGGAAATGGAATAAATGCATCTCTTATTTCTTGTGTAGTGGTTATACAAATCTCAACAACCTACAACAATCCAAAATTGTTATAGAAAATCTAACATTCAAACTCCTTCGGAATGGAGAAGCCATTCCAATTTATAGTATTACAAATTATGTTCTCATCTACCCCCCATATGACCTTTCAAGTTCTTATTCCACTTGTGACTTTTCATCTTCCTAGGAAGTGAGGAAATAAGTCTCTATTTTATATATTAAAAGGGAATTTTAAAATGCAACATTAGAGAGTCACTTAAGTGACTTAGAAAAAATACCCTGATCATACACAATGAAGGATTAGGAATGGGGAGAGAAGAAAGAGGGAGAAGAAGAGGGATTTGATCAACGTTTTGATGAAGAATCAACTCCAGCTGAAGCTCAACTCCTTTAGCTTTGCATAAGATATCCAATGATGAACTATGTGCCCTTAACCTTGTTGTATCGAGATAATGCAAAAATACCTTCTTAGAATGTGGGATGCACACATGTTCCAAAGTACTAAGCCAAGTCTCATGAATGCTATCCAAACTTCTTTATTATGTGAAAAGATACGATATTTTGCAAGTATTAGCAATAGATCCTCTAATTTCTATGATAAATTCCAAAGTATTTTCATTGAATGAAGAGGGTTCTCCTACAACTATCTGGACCAGCTCTTGAAAGGAAATCAAGAGTATTTTTGAGGATGTGTTCTCATTAAGTGAAGGTGTTCCCAGCTCTTGCACACTTTTGAAAATATCATCCAAGATCCTAGATACATTTTCTTCATATGCCTTAAGCTTGGAAATGATATCATTCAACACATCATGCCTTGTAATCATTACGTAGGAAAAAATGGGGAACAACTTCTCGAATGGATGAAAACACATTATGATTCACTAAGAAGTAAGAGTCAAGATAGGTCATCTCAAAGACCAATAGGATAAGACTTTCCCAAATGGCCTTTTCCTTCTTAATATTTCTCCTAGTATATTTTATCTTTGGCACAATATCCAAGACATATAAAAACAATGTAAGCACCTCAGGAAACAAAGTCTTACCCTTTTCAATAATCATGTCCACCCATTAAGCATTGGATCCTCCTGCATGGTGGGTGCATGGTGGACACATGAGCTCTCTTGATTGTATAAGAATCAAAGCTACAAATGGGAGATATTTATTTAATCAAAGGCAAGGATGATGAATCCGATTCAAGAAATTATTGTACATATGAAGACAAATTCCTAACATGTTCCTCCAATTGATCAATGGTTTACTTGTATTCCTCATTCCATGTAAGGATCCGAGTTGAAGACTCCTTGAACAAGTGAGAATCACCCTCATGGGTAGCTTGACCCAAAGAGACCTTCATCATTACATAATCATTAGGTGTCATTTATTTCATAGGATTATTTACCTTCGTATGTTCCACCTCCACATATTGAGCTCTGGAAGCCTCGATGTAGAAATGGGAAGTTGCTTGTGCTTTTTTACCCTTCTTGGTCCTTATGTATTTCAAGATGGCCTTGAGGTTAGGTGTCACTGATTGTTGCACTGTCCTTGATTCTTCTCCAAGTAAGTCATTTACCCATGAAAAGGCTTAGCATGTGTGTAAATGAAACTAGGAATCTCAAGTGCTTGGTAATGAATGAAACATAAGTGATATGAGCTTTTCAAGTGCTTCAATAGAACACCTAAATTTACCAGATGATTAGGAGACTAAGAAGGATCAATATCACTTAGTTCAAGTTGTTCCATAGGGTGTTATTTGACCTTAGACCTCTTACACACCTATAGTGAAGGATATTTTTCATCAACCTTCATCCTCTTTCTCTTTCTGAATGAGATGAACATGCATGATCATCAGAGACCTTGTGAGATGAAGTGAGAGGAGATTTAATAGGCAATGCAAGTGTTTCACCACCTTCAATGATTGAAACCTTCTTCTTTTTTATACCTGATGCAAGAGCATCAGGAAACAAAAACTTCAAAAATGTTAAATTCTCATTTAATCAAGTTATGAGGTCATGGGAGAAAGTATTTGGTTCAATTCATAGTGTGAAGTGTATTTTAAGTGTTTGAATTTTCAAAATTGTATTTTCCCTCCATATTTTAATTCAAATCTAAAAACATGTAAAAGACCCAAATGTGTCTTGTCAAATGGAGAAAAGGTATTTTTAATGAGTGGAAGGGTGGCATATGTATTTAGGTGTGATGAACTAAGTCCTAGGTTAAAGTGAGTTGATAAAATGTTTACAAAATGATGTAATATGCCTCTCTTGTGTGTAATGCGCATCATGAGAGTTAGTTAGTTAGGGTTTAATAGTAATTGGAATGAGATAAAAGCTTGAATGTGAATCAGTTAGAGGGTCATTTCTAGAGGATTAAGAGGATGTGAGGAAGGAAAACCAATGATTTTATAAGGATATATGTTTTTAAGAAATAAAAAAATCTATTTTGAGTAGGATAACTTAGCTTCTTCATTGGAATTTATTATTTTTAGGAATATAAAACTTAAGAATTATTGATTTTTCATTATGAGATTATAGAGAGCCTCTATGGAATTATTTTCATAAGGATGAGGCAGTTGGACTTGTGAATGTCTTGATTTTTAGCATGAAAACTATTTTAATTAATTGTGCATGACTGAAGAGTTTGAGTTGTATAAGGTTTTTAATGTATGTGATTATGATATCAATAATGGATTCTTTCCAAAATATTCATGTGATAAAAATATGATTAATTTTTTATTTTAAAGATTTGAATGTTGATTATCTTCCAAATTTCCATTACATGTTTGAAACCCTTTAGAAAAAGGCCTCTAATTGTGCCTTTATAGTTTGATCAAATATATGTTTTTTTGTGAGTTTATCAAATAATTGATATGTAAGATACCCTTAGATTGATTTTTTTGATAAGTGTCTTGAGAATTTGATAATATTTCCTTGAATAAGTATTCAAAATCTTCAAGTTAAGGGAGAGGGTTTCATACACCCTGTTTTAGCGTGATTGTAAATTAGTTTTTGAATTTGATTATTGTTATCTTCATTTTTTTATCATTAATGTTAGCTCAGAAATTTGAGGAAGGGTGAGAAAGACTTAGGGACAATTTTTTAAGCCTTGAGTTCATGCATTTGAAAATTTCTTAAGGTTTTACACCTTATCGGGTGAGTATAGTTGCACCATAAGGGTTTAGAAGGAAACATTCAATTAGAACCCTTATGTATTGAAAAACACTAGAAAACTCGAGGAAATAATCCTAATAGAGTATTCATATAAATTTTGAATGGGTTTTTTAATGGTGATCTATAAAATCTTTGATATCTTTATGAGTTTTCTTAAAGATAAGATTGAGAAGTCTTGAGACCTAATTATAAGGTAGACAACAAAAGGAAAAGTGAATTGTGATGAGAGTCCAAAATTGAAACTTTGTAGACAAGATAAATTAGAAAATGGGTGGCTAAAAATGGTTTGATTGTGTCTTGAAGCATTTAAAATCAAAAGTTAGACCTTAAAAATTATGTCAAGAGGGTTGGTAGGACCTGAACAGAGAGAAAAGGGGAAGCTATGGTGAAAAGGGGACTTAGCAAAGGTATTAGAGTATAAGATTTATCACTCACTTTGTATGCCTACAAGGGTGTTTCAGAATTTTTAGTTAGTCTTTGATTTTCCTAGATGGTTCTAACTATTAACTCACCAGTGTAATGCTTTTAAGCACATAAGAAACTAGTTTTGGAAAAGCGAGGAGATTTGAGGTTTTGATCATTTTTCTTCATTGTAGTTCTCGCTTTTACATTGTAATATGTTTATGAAGAAGGGAACATGATAAAAATAAATCCAATTCAGGCATTAAAAGTTAATTATTTCTCCTTTCATAAAAGTTAATTATTTCTCCTTTCATACCAAGTTATTTGAGCAGACGAAGGGAGAAAGGTTTTGAGAAGGAACTAAGGTTGGTATTTGTTGTTCTTGTGAATCATTTTAAAGGATCACTTTGGAAATTGTATGAGCTATGTGAACATGGTAAAATGAGTGATGAATTAATATAAATTGAAAAAGGTAAATGTTTGAAATTTTGAGCTATTCTATACCGTTTGAGTAGATCCTCATTGTAGAGCATTTGGTATAGTTTGGTTTTGGGTCTTTACTAACTTGTTGAGTGTATTGAAGGTGAAATGGGATCTGCATTAATTTGGTATTAGAGCAGAGGATTGAATATTGTTTGTGGGTAACAATGAATTTTGAGTGTATGAGTGAGATTGAAAGGTGCAAGTGAAGAGTTAAGAGGAAGGGGAAGTGAAAATTGGTTGAGAAGTGTGTGAGAGTGAAATAAAAGTGGAAAGATGCCAAAAGACTAGGTAGGAATCATAGGTGAGGTGTGGAGAAGAAGTAAGGTGAAAATACTATTAGATTTACTAGGGGAAATATAATCCACAAATCATAGATTCACCATTAAATCTGAAGACTATAGATTGTGGCATGTAATAAATTAGACAAAGAAATAACTTGAAATAGATAGAAAATAACAAATCTTAATGAACTAGAGATGAAAGAAAATAATGAACAATAACACTAGATTTAAGTGGAGAAACCCAAAGGAAAAACTCCATTGTAAAGCATTGTCTTTTATTAAGAATCTAATACAATTTTACCCAAAGACTTCCACTTCATTCCTTAGTATTTCACAACACTTTGTAGAGCCATGTCTCTTGATCAGTCAATACAATAATCACGACCATATAGCTCATCTTGTATTCTTCTAGTGTTTTACATAGTATGCTCTGCTAGCATATCTTACACTCTAATATTTAGTCTTTAATGTTGGAATGTATAAATCTAAACGTTGCTAAAGAAAATCCCAAGAGGGATCACCCACATCAATGTGGATTGGTGAATTTGTTAGGGCACTTCACTCTTAGTTGTGAAAGACCTGTTTAATATAGTTTAATTAGACAAACTTAACTAATGTTGGGGCATATTGAAGTGTCTAATCTGACTTGACATTATCAACCCAACACTCCCCCTTAATGTTAAGTGGGAAGAAAAAACACACATGCCAATTTTACCTAATCTAGACTAGCATGCAAATAAGGAAATCTGCAGATCTTCCCATACAAAAATTCTTAAGACCAATGCTTTACATATGAAGACTTACATTAGATTATGGAGCCTTTTATAAACTAAGGCATACCCATAACTAAAGCTTCACTAGGATTTACAAGTAACTTCACATAGAGTGACATATTTACTTATTACAAAGTGGAGGAAGTATTGGAAGTTTACAATGAACTATCTTATGCATTTTCTCATGAGACTTATAGTTCACATACAATGTTACAACCATGTGTAACTAATCCTTAAATGATTACTTTGTTACATACAAATCAGGTGGTCATGATCCACACTTAAAAGTTGACCCAGTATTTTATAATAATCCATCAAGATTTGGCATTTCCATACACACTCCCCCTCAAGGGAAACTCTGATAGGCTGAAAAAGGCACAAAACTTGCAAGAATTCACAGCATGCAATGGCCTTCACATAATCTCTGATGTTTGAACTATATTATTTATCAAGATTACTTTGGTCTTAACATAGATGAGGAATACTTCCTTTATCTCCTATGTGTATCACCACGAGCGAACTCTTTAGCCACATGGCTATTTACGCTTCAAGTGATGGCACCTACATAAAAACTTGAACATAAATCAAGCTATATATCCAACACAACATCAACATGGTTAAAGTCATGATAGAAAACATAAAAGGCATAACAACAATAATAATGATATTCTTAAACAACTAACCATGTTATATTACAAATTCAACATATTATACTACTAAAACATTAATTAGATGCAATCAATATTAGACGTCTCTAATAAAAACACAAAGGCATCCCCAAGTGTCATTTATATTCATATAATAATATTTTAAGTAATCAATTAAAATGATTTAACAACATATGTATATCTTCATATTCTAAGTCTTTTCCTAATGAGATAAGACTTGGTAGATAATAATCTTAACAAATAATCGAATATTCAAGAATAATCAAAGTATTCATTGAATAAAATGACCATGTAAGCTAAATTGAAGTTTATACATGTCATATATGATCATATTTTACGCCAAAAACATGATTTAACAAAAAAAACATTATCTTACTTCTCTTGTTTCCAAGAATTATATTCTTGCTACTACTAAGAGATCATGACTATTTTGACAACGAATCATTATCAAAGCAAAAATAGTTACGAAACCATCTTCATGAAAACACCCGACACATGAATCCTAGTCGAGTTAAGGGTTGAAAGATATCCCCCTCAATGTATAGATCCATTAAATCAAAAACCACCTAAAAAAACCTTGCAGATCGGTTTTAGTTTTAGGTTATTCGAAGGAGGGCGAGAGAGACATATTTACAAAAATGATTTCTCAAGAACATGCACATGTTCTTTATAACCTTCTAGGTACATCTTTCGTGATGTATAAATGCACTTAATGCATTACAATATGATATATTTTTCCTCAGCTACATTTTCTTTCTTTTTCTTCGATTTTTCTTTTAAATACCGGGCTTGTTGTTTTTAGCATTCTTGACTACTTTATTAGTTTTTACTCTACAATCGATTCTTGGTGTCCAAAATTTCCACATTTATTGCAAGTTCCGTTAAATTTGACTTTGAATGGCTGATTTCTTTTAACGAGGTTAGTCTTAGGATTAGATTTAACTTTAAATTTAATATTAGAAATCATATTTGGATTAAAATGGCTAGTATGAGAAGGCTTATGATTTTGAGATAACATAACTTGAGAAACAGTCTCTTTTGAATCAAAGTTCTCTATGAATATCGCGCTTGAATCAAGGAGGATAAAGTGTCTAAATCAGGCAGATCATTCTCATTCTGATACTTGGAATTGAGAATGGAGATAAAATTTCTAAAATTTTCATGTATGTCGATCTATATAATGAAGTATAGCATCTTATCTTGAAATAGTTCACAGTTATAGCCATTTAATTGAGCTTTTATGTTCTTAATTTTAGTTAAATACTCCACAATTTTCACATCCCCCTTCATGAGAGTTGTGAACAACTCTAAAACCAGTTTAATTATCTTAGATAGCATACCACCTTCATGCATGGCTTCTAAATGTTTCCATGCATATGCAGTTGATTCCATATGGCCTATATGCATCAAGAATTCATCTCTAATGTTTTGCAATAGGATAGATAGAGATTCCCGAGATATTTGAGAAAAGGAGATAAGGTTTTCGGGGGTAGATTGTCTCCTGTGGGTTGGTTTTTAATTCCAGTCACAAGATCCCAGAGCTTTCTATCCATAAAACAAGCTTTTAGATGTAATTTCTAGATAACATAATTAGTGAATTCAAGAGCTAAGACTTATCCATTGAAAAATAGCGAACTAGCCATTTCGGATGCTCATATGGTAAATGAAGAGAGATATATCTAGAAAATGACTCAAAGAAGCTAAATAAAGAGAAATAACTAGTTACAAATCTTTTAATTTTTATACAAATGCAAATAGCTCAAATTTAATAAAAAATAGCTTGAATTGGTCAAGTTACGATCAATTTAATAGGGCTAGGTTGTGTTCTAGTTAAAAATTGTTTTAAGAAGAAAATTAGATAATTAATTAATTAATCGAGCTTAATTATGAGCTTAAAAATATAACATAGTTTGAAAAATCTCCAAATATAACTAGATTTTGTCTAAAAATAGCTTACATTGGTCGATTTTAGATCAATTTGACGAACAAAGTCGAGTCAAGTTATGGGAGCTCAGTGAGTTCTTTAGAAACTCGGCTCGGCAAGCTAGAGGATGAGTTGTCTAATTTGGAATCCATGGTACAAAGAAAAATTAGAATACCCATGAGACAAAGAAATCTCCATGATTTATTTAGAAAATAATCGATTCGAGCTAAAACACCGAGCTACTTTAACAAATAAAATAATTAAATACAGCTCATATGGGGGTCGAGATGTGGCTCAAATCAATGATACCAAGTGAGGCATGTGTCGCTTTAAAAAATCCTTGGGAGGATGTGACACTATAAAATTAAAGTTTACACCTCTTCGGTTTGAATCCAATTCAAAAACAACGATAAATGATAATCAAACACGCGTCAATATGTGGAGCTTTAAAAGATAAAGAAAATATACGTGTAACTTTTTAATTAGCTTGCATTTCACAAATGTAACTTCTAAGTCGAAGATAATTAATTAAAAACCAAAATCGTATACACTTGTCTTTAATTAATTGTATCATATTTCACATTCGACATAATGCGACAACAAAGTCTCGAGTTAAACAAGCCACTTGTCAAAAATTAATTGCTTAAACAAAATTATAAACCAAAATTGAAATAAAGGTTGGGTCTAGAAAAAAATAAGACAATTGTCACAATTTAATTAGCAAGTCAAAATAAATACCGACACCCGACACAATTACGATACAAGTTAAAAAACAATTATATCACCTTTTGCAAGTCTGAAAATTTTTTTCAAAGTATGAAAAATAGAATATGTATAGATTTTTAATTAGCTCATACTTCGCAGCTTTATAGACGTAAAACCCACGAAATGAATACAAGATTTAGAAGCCATGGTACAAAGAAAAGTTAATAAACCCGTGAAACAAAGAACTAAAGTCTGACACTGCAAAAAATAAATATGTGTGCCATTTTTCTATTAGCTCACACTTTGTAAGTAAAGTCTTCCAAATTTGTGATAGATATGTGTGTGTGTGTGTGTTATTGGATCACACTTCACAATGCAATAAAAAAATACTAAGTCAAACAAGATACGTGAAGCCTTTTATATGGCTCACATTTCGTAAGACTGAAAAATGTGAAATGTGGAGCAATTCTATTGGCTCAGATTTCTCAAATGTGATAAATGCGACAGAAAATATACTTGGAGCAATTTTATTGGTTTATCCTTCGCAACTATCAGAAACAAGTTAAAAGAAGACTACAAAGAAGAATACGGAACCACTTAGAGCAATAGTATTGGCTCAAGTTTCACAAATGTCAAAAATAGGAAACAAGGGGTAGATAATGTGAAGACACATGTAAATCCCTTATTGGCTTGCAAATTGCAACTGACAATTAGATAAACAATATTCTGACACCACGAAGTAAGTTGGAGATTTTTGATTGGATCGAGCTTCGTAAAAATTGACAAATGCAAAGCTAGCTAGAGCAATATGATTGGCTCAAGCTTTGCATTAAAAGGAAATCAAAAATTATGTCAGGACGAAGCCATATGTCACTAGAATATTGGCCCAAGCTTCGCAAAGATAGAAGGATGTCAAAATGAATCCATTTTGCACTCTAGAGTAGTAGGTGTGGCTTCGCATACATGAAAAGAACAATAGGGAAGCTACGTGGAGCAATTTTATTGGTATAAACTTCACAAAACTGAAAATGACTAGAAATACGAAGCCGGATGGCACAAAACTATTAGCCTAGGCTTTGCAAAGGCAAAAAAAAAAAGACAAAAAAGGGAAACGTGAAGATAAATGGCACCAAATGATTGGTCCAAGCTTCATAAATACAAAACTAGAGAAAAATAAATATTTTACCACTATAATGGACTTAAAAGACTTAAACAAACTAGATCTAAATAAATATTTCTAGATCCACATTCAAAAAATGATTGTAACGGCTATTTACAGTGGGAAAACTAGAAAAATAGCTCACAAACGATAGATTCAAGTCGTAAATGGTTGAAACTAAGGCATAAGCAATGATCTAAGCATACAAAATCTTTAATATGATCTAAACAGCCATTTAGCCCATATTTAATCAATATTTCAAGAAATATTTGAGTTAGAATTGGAATTTTAAACTTGGATTTCTTGAAAACAACTGTGGAACTTTTGGGTCTCATGAGATCTGTCAATAAGCTTAAATTTTCTTCACCCTTTCAAGTCAAAAACTTCTAGATCGATCATGCACACTCACAATCACAACACTTTGATACCATGTTAGATTTGGTAGGGGAAATATAATCCACAGATCATAGATCCATCATTAAAGGTGAAGACTATGTATTATGGCATGCAATCGATTAGACAAAGAAATAACTTGAAATAGATATAAAATAATAGAGCTTAATGAACTAGAGCTGAAATAAAATAATGAACAATAACAAGATACATATAACACCAGATTTAAGTGGAGAAACCTGAAGGAAAAAATTCATTGTAAAAACACTATATTTTATTAAGAATATGATACAATTTCACCCAAGCAAGATTCTACTTCACTCCTTAGTCTTTCACAACAATGCAGATCTATGTTTCTTGATCGCTTAATACAATAATCAAGACCATCTAGCTCATCTTTTATTCTTCTAGTGTCTTACATAGTATTCTCTGCTAGTGTATCTTCAAATATGATATTTTGTCTTTAATGTTGGACTGTACAAATCTAAAATTTGTTAAAGCCAATCCTGAGAGGGATCACCCACATCAATGTGGGTTGGTGAATCATTGTAGCCGCTTCACTCTTATCTGTGAAAGACATGTTTAATATAGTTTGATTAGACAAACTTAAACAATGTTGGGGTGTACTGAAGAGGCTAATCCCACTTGACATTATCACCCCAACAAGGAATTTCTAGTGGAAAGATGAAAAGGGTAAATATGGATAGAGAAGAGTTAGTGAAAGAGTTGGTGAAGTTGATAAACCAAAATAATAGGAAAGAAGAAAGAAAAAGAAAGGGAGAAGGAAGCCAAGATGAGAGAAGAGGCAAGAAGACAAGAAGACAAGAAGAGTGGATGGAGTAAGAGTTGAGATAGTTGAGAAAGGATATAGAGAAGCTTGGATAATTGATGAGAGATGAGAATGTGATGAAATAAGAGGTTGTATTTTTGTTGAGAAGAAAAGAGAAGTGTCCTATAGAGCTACTTGTGAAGAAGGGATAGAGCTTGCATCTGAGAGAAAAAATTAGAAAAGAGGAAAAGAAGTTGAGGCAAGAGGAAAAGCAATAAAGATAGGTCATCAAAGAGTTGATGAAGAGAACATCCATGTGAATATCTCAAAACTAGTCAACAATCATGGATATATATTTCCTAAGTGGATTCAGAAACAAGTAGTAAAGAGAGAGTATGTCAAGGCAAATCAAGTCATTTAAAGGTCAAGTGAACAAGAACAAAGAAAAAAAGAAAATCAAACTTTTTGAGGAATCAAACAATGCACAAGGAAAGAAAAATGATATGGAAAAGGAAGAATGTAAGTATGGTATAGGAAAGAGAGAATGAAATGATGGAGGACGGTGAATAAATCTTGGAAAAAAAAAGTAGGTACAGGAGGGTGAAGAAGGAAAACATGCAAGGGATGATGACAAGGTAAGTAAATTTGATTTTTTGTTAGCTGACATTGATGTTTCTTTGGATGAATTCCTTGAAATTGTACAAGATGACTCCATTAGTACATTTGAGAAGCATAAAACAAGAAATTGTGAGTGGAATGATGAGCATGATGAATATGGAAGGTGTGATGATCAGTTTTTCATAAGTGAAGTAGATGACCTTTTACAAGATTAGTTATGTGTGATGGATCAAGAAAAGAAGAGTGAAGTTATGACTAAAAGAACATTGATTTCTTTGGAAAATATTGATATAAAATAAGGTAAAGAAGTTACGGATTAAGTTAACACAAGGTGAAATTGTTATCAAACAAGGAAATGAAGATAGTGGCAAGTTTTTAGTCCTTCCAAGTAGGGCACATGATGAAAAAATGATGGGAAAGATCCATATATAGATGAAGAGCATCATAAATCATGAAGAAGAGTATGCTTTTGTTGTTTTTATGTTTATTTGTGCATGTATAGTTGAAGGAATCTTGAGGATAAAGAAGATGAAGATGTAACTCATGAAGAAAAAAAGAAAATTCAAAGAAAATGCAAGATTCAAAAGCAAGATATGGGATCCAGGTGGTCAAATATCAAGCAAGGATACTGTGTAAAGTAGAAGTTAGAGCAAGAACATTCAAGAATACTCAAGACTCATAAGGAGGAACAAATTTTTTTGGTATTAAGGATAAAATTACAAGATTACTTTTCTCCACCTTGGAAGTATGATGCAAGAGCATCAAGAGAGAGAAAAAATTCAAAAATGATAAATTCTCATTTTATCATGTTATGAGGTCATGGGTGAAGGTATTTGGTTCAATTCATAGTGTGAGGTGGAGTTTAAGAGTTGGAATTTTAAAATTGTATTTTCCTCCAAAGTATAATTCACATCTTAAAACATGTGAAAGAGCCAAATGTGGCTTTTCAAAGGGAGAAAATAAATTTTTAATGAGTGGAAGGGTTTTATAGGTATCTAGGTGTGATCAACTTAGTCCTAAGTTGAAGTGAGTTAATAAAATGTTTACAAAATGATGTAATATGTCTCTTTTGTGTGTAATGGGCATCATGAGAGTCACATGAGTTTGTTAGTTAGGGTTTAATAGTGATTGGAATGAGATTAAAGCTCAAATTGGAATCAGTTAGAGGGTCATTCCTCGATTATCAAGAGGATGGGAGGAAGGAAAAAGAAAGGATTTTGTAAACAAATATAGTTTTAAGCAATAACAACTCTATTTTTAGTTGGATAACTTGGCTTATTCATTGGAATATTATGAGTTTTAGGCATATGAAACATAAGAATTATTGATTTCTCATTATGAGAATGTAGAGAGCCTCTATGGAGTTTTTCAATAAGGATGAAGCAAGTTGGACTTGTGAATGTCTTGATTTTTAGCATGAAAACTATTGTAATGAAATGTGTATGATAGTGAGTCCGAGTTGTATAATGTTTCTTAATGCATGTGATTATGATCTTGATAATGGAGTCTTTCCATAGTATTAAAGTGATGAAAAGGTGATGGATTTTTTTATTTCAAATATTTGAAGGCTGATAAGATTCCTACTTTCTATTACATGTTTGAAACCCTTTAGAAATAAGTATTATAATTGTTCCTTCATAGTTTGATAAAATCTAAGTTTGTTTGTTATTGTATCAAATAAGTGAGATGTGAGATATCCTTAGGTGATTTTGTTAATGAGTGTCTTGAGGAATTTATAATATTTCCTCAAATAAGTATTCAAACTCTTTAAGTTAAGGAGTGAGGGTTTCATACACCCTTTTAATGTGGATGTAAGTCAGTTTTTTAATGTGATTGTTGTTATCTTCATTTTTTATCTTTGTTGTTAGCTCAAAACTTTGAGGAAGGGTGAGAAAGACTTAGGGACAAAAATTTAATCCTTGAATGCATGGATATTTTAAAATTTATAAGGTTTTACACCTTCTTTGGGTCAATATAGTTGCAAAGTCGGGGTTTAGAAAAAACTTGCAATTCAAACCCTTATGTCTTGAAATAACACTAGGAAACTCAAGGAAATCATCCTAATAGAGTATTCATATATATTTTGGATGTGTTTTTGAATGGCGATCTTTGAAATCTCTGATATCTTTACCATTTTTCTTAAATATATGATTGAGTAGTCTTATGACTTAACTTTAAGGTAGATAAAAGAAAGAAAAGTGAATTGTGATGAGAGTCCAAACTTGAAACTTTGTAGACAAGTAGAATCAACAAATGGGTGTCCAAAATGGTTTGATTGTGTCTTAAAGCCTTGAAAATCAAAAGTTAGACATTGAAAATTGTGTCAACAGGGCTAGTAGGACCTAGAACAGAGAAAGAGGAAGCTATGGTAAAAGGGGACTTAGCAAATTAGTCGAGTATAAGATTTACTACTCACCTTATAGGTCTAAAAGGTTTTTTTAGAATGTTTTTGGTTATTCTTGGATGTGTTTAGATGGTTCCAACTATGAACACAACAGGTGTAATGCCTTTAAGCACACAAGAAACTAGTTCTGGGAAAACTGATGGAGATTTGAGGTTCTGATCATTTTTCTTCACCGTAGTTGTTGGTTTTGCATTTTCATACATTTATTAAGCATGGAACATGATCATAGAAAGCAAATTCAGGCATTAAAATCTAATTCTTTCTCCTTTCATATAAGGTTGTTTGAAGAGACAAGGGAGAAAATTTTGAGAGGGAACTAAGGTTTGTATTTATTTTTGTTGTGAATCATTTTGAAGGATCACTTGACATTGTATGAGGTATGTGAACTAGGAACAATGAATGATGAATTCATCTAAAGTGAAAAAGGTCAATGTTTGCAAGTTTGAGCCATTCTAAAGCTACTTTAGTAGATCCTCATTACAGAGCATTTGGTATAGTTATGTTTAGTTACTTTATAACTTGTTGAGTGCATTGAAATTTAAATGGGCTCTACATCAGTATCATTTCTTGGTCTTACGAATTACAATCATGGTTCCTTAGCATCCTTGCCTTCAAATCCTCTAAGTCCAGATGTGCCATATCACTATCTCCCACATTCAAGATATTCAGTGATCAAGATGGAGATGGGATCAAATCCAATGAATTTTATCTTCATGATGATTTTAATGTTGTTAGAGTGAAATGAATAATTTTTGGTGAAAATTTCAAGTCAATCCAAGCACATTCTATTTTTCGCAGGTTGTAGGATAGGGTCTATTTTTAGCAGTTTTTTCCAATTTTCAAATATTTAGATTTCTTGTCTTTTGAATATGGGGAATTAAATTATGAAGTTTGCATTGTTCATTTTATGACCCTTACCATTTTTAGAATTCTTCTGGTTCATATTTACTATAAATAGCAAGTTGAGCTATGGAGGTCGATTGAAAAATATCACTTCCACTAGCTTAGGAATTTAACATTGAGTTACTTTGTAAAATTTCAATTGATTTTGCTCAAGGAATGAATTAGAAATCAAAAAGTAAAATGGAGGTCAAATAAGGTTATAAATGGATACTAAAACTGATTTATGGAATCAATGGAACTGATTTTTTTCATTCTTTTGGTTTCTTATGGAAAAAGAGGTTGTGCAAGTTTTAGGTGTAAAAATGGAGGTTTGTGAGAGCTATGCAAGTTTCTTTGTCCTCTTCAATGGTGGATGCTGAAAATTTTGGTAGCATAACAATAATGTATCACGTGAGGGGGAATTTAAAATGAAAAAAAATATTGAAAAATGGCTAAGGATAGCCTTTATACCATCCCCGCTTCATTTCCCATCTTAAAACCTAGTTAACTCACCCTAAACCAAGCCCCAAACAACCCAACCCAAGTGTAACCACACACTCAAGTTTCCCCAACTAAAAAATATTGCAAAAAGGGACATGGGGACACAATCTTCTAAAAAATTCACCATGCATAGGAGGAACATGAAGAAGGGGCCAATGGTGACATCATTCGTGAAGTTGAAAACACTTACCTAATACTCCATGTTGTAATTTAAGTGACAAAAAATCATCCTCTCCATTAGGTGGTCCATTATAGTGTCCTCATATCCCCATAGAAAAGGTAAAAAGGGAAATAAAGGCCTCCAAAGTGATCCAAGGGTCTACATGCCATGAAGAAGGGGCCATAACTTAAATTGAGTTGAAAACACATCTCTAACACCTAAAGTTGTCTTTTAAGTGAAAAATATTATCCTCCTCCTTGGTGGCACAATCTTGTGTCCCCCATGCCAATTTTGGATTTTTTAAAAAGAAAAAGGTTATCAGGCATCTCCAAGTGTGCATTTTCCACTTTTGAAGTTGGGTGTCACCATTGCCTACTAAAAATAGCCTTACATAGTGCCTTCTTTCCTCTAGAGATTCTCTTGGTGTATCCTAGGAAAACTTATATAATTTTGAGTTTAAAACACCCAAATAATCTAATTACACAATTTTGAGGACCTGATTCTAATTCCTTTTTGAAATTTATGCTACTTTTCAATTCCGTCACGTAGTAGTTCTCGGAAGGTCCAAGTGCTACTAAAAGAAAATATGTATTTTTATCCAACTCATCTTATGGAACATGTATAGGGTTCCATGTGATCAAATTTTTCCTTTGAATCAGCTTCCAAATCTCCTTGTAACTCCCATAATCTTAGTTGAATCTTCACTAAGATCGAAGGTCTTTACCTATACTGTTGAGCTAATATCTACAAATCTACTCCTCATAATATCTTGAAACCTATTTCAAAATGAATTAGACACTATTATATTTCCAATGATTATCTGATTGTGTTCCAAATACTTTTGAGGCTTATGATATGTTTATAATAAACCAACTAGTTTTTTCATCACTTTCATTTCCTTATACCATGCTACAAATAGTCCGATATTACATAACTTGTTCCTAAACCTGATTTTTCTTGCAAAAATTTACTAAATCACTTAAGTGCATCTTGTAGCTCCTCTACACATCTCTTAGGTTGGTTGTGCCTCACTATTCATCTTCCGAGGGGTGTCCATTAGTGTGAAAAATCCTGAAAATAGGCATTTTTGGGCCTCTAGGACCAATTCCTTCTTAATGGTCTTGAATGAATCCATTGATCACCTCCCTACACATGAAACAAACTTAAAAATCACATTATAACATTCTTGATGACCATTATGAGGGTAACATGGTAACTAAGTTGGCTGGAGGATAGGTTTACATTGATTGGTAGAGGGGATTTTTGAATGAATGTTAGGTTGTCATTACAATTTTTTTGAATTTTTCATGCTAAACATTTTGGATGACAACAATTGGCTCTACCTTGGGGACTTGTTCTAGATCAAACAAAATAAGGATAGGACAAGTAGGAAATCTAGAATCTCAAGACATTATGTGGACCAATGCCTTATCCATTAGGATTATAGAGTCATTTCTTCACCACAAACACAACCAAACAAACACACCGATGAAAGGGAAACACATCAATGGAAAATAAACACACAACAAAAATGGAAACTATATTATAGGGGAGGGAAATTTACAGAGGCGGGATAAAATGTACACATACATGGTAAAAGGGTGGGAGAAGTATGTACCATCATGGAATAATGGGTTGAATTCAAACCTCTGAAGCTTGAAGATCATTATATAATCATGTCATGCTCTTGTGATGGCTTTGCATGGTTTGAGAAGAAGGATACATACCAAGATTCCATCTTCATACTAATATTGCATGGAAAACACTTTTGCATCCAATGACCACTTTGTAACATGCTTAGAGGTATTTCCTTCAGGAGTCTCCACCTG
This sequence comes from Taxus wallichiana var. yunnanensis, assembly GCA_018340775.1. Classification (NCBI taxonomy): domain Eukaryota; kingdom Viridiplantae; phylum Streptophyta; class Pinopsida; order Cupressales; family Taxaceae; genus Taxus; species Taxus wallichiana. The sequence goes on from CM031239.1 coordinate 356,423,930, forward strand.
GTGCTTCATGAATATGAGAAGCCATTCCTCCATGTTCTCAAAAGTAGAATATTTGATTTTGTGTTGAAGGATTTCAACATCCTGAGAGAATATCACAACATGGATTCATGCTCAAAATAAGATGGGATTTAGAAATAGTGAAAGCAAGCTAATTTTGAATCCATTCACAAGGTTCTTACACATTATCACTTTGATGTTCTAAAATTTATTTTCTCAACATTGTCCTTAATATCATTTTCATTGATGGTGATGCTATCTTCATGACTAAAAGTATCCACAGGAGGTTCAAGCATTTTCTTTTCTTTCCATTCACCATGAGGAGAGACTCATTTTCACATTCATTCTCATTCACCAGGGTTTGTTAGAGAACACCGAGCTCATCTACGTATCCTATCCCATTGTTGAGCATGTGTGCATCAAAAGAGGGGTCACAACTGAAATTATACATATTTGTAGACACTAAATCAGATACTTTGGGTATCTATCTACCTTGATCACATACTACTATTCATATGATTCCTAAGTAAGAAAAGTACCAATTGATCCATGTCTTTGGCCATCTTTTCTTAGCTTTTGTTACCTCTATTGAGCTTGCATTGCTTCTAGCCCATTTTTTTTTTTTCATACTTCAACATTTCTCACTCTAGACACAAACTCCAAGCCATGATGCCAACATCTAGCTAGGACACCAATGCCATGCGCCCCCATCCCCTCTACCCCCCAACATCTTTGTATTTTTTTCACATCTTTTAGGTCCTTTCTAGTTGTTTGGGCATTTTATTTTCTTGGTAGTCAGAATTTTCATGGTAAATTATGAAATTCAAGAAAGTGAATCATATAAATATAAAGTTATGTGATAATAATAAAGGACCAAACACTAAGCATTAGCTATCACCACCTAAGGTTACATCCAAGAGCATTTTAGAGCTTTCAAGCATCCATCAAGCTCCACACAAGAGACAAGGAAATACCATTTTTGCATACATGCATAGGAGGAGAAGTTAATTATTTCATGCACGCATCTATTTACATATTTTACATCTAGCTATTACGCGTTATCAAGTGCGACTTGCACAAGAGCCATATAAGGCATGATTCTTCACACACACATAGAAATAATTTGGGTCGAGATGTAGTGCATCACTCTATCGTAAGTTCACCTTGTTGATAGCCGAGGATAGTTTTACCCCTAATTTTACATCTTTCTTTTTTAGGATTTGATGTAGTTTGAGGGTTTTATAGGTGCTTCTTTCTTATTACAAGTTACAAGTGAATAACAACGAAGTATAATCACTTACAGTGTGATTATAGGAAAACACTAACAAACATATCATGACCATCTGAATCTAGTTTTCTAGGTTCTGAGTAGTCTTAGGCACCCAAAACAGGTCTTCGGTGCCCCTGACCCTCTATATGCGCCTCGTCCTTGCATTTCTGATGCTTGTATAATTTTATGAGATTCGATGTGACAATTTTCCCTCTCTATTCATTAGTTTCTCACTTCGCATAGTCCAAAATTAATTGTGAATCAGCTAAGTACTTTATCCTTTTATTGGCAAGTAGCTTATTTTCTTGAGTCAAAATTTGTACTTATTTTTTCATATCTACGTTGTTCCATAGTTAAGATTAGGCATCTATTTATTTTAATATTTTCTTAATCATTTGTTGAACCCATCCTCTTCGAACACTTTTAGGGTATTTATTTCATCATTTCTTTCATTTTTCTATGGCCCTCTCATCATGGATATTTCTATTCATTATTTCCTTCTCCTCAACCCTTAATTAAGATCTAAAATCATTACTCTCTTGGCTATTACTCGCATTCCTTATGATATTCATCCAAATATAGTGTATAACACATTCGTAGATGCATTTTATCAACACATTACTTTTCCATCTAATCCGGTTGTTGGTCTTTTTGTTTTTGACAATGATCCACAATTATACATAATGATTCACATCAATAATATGGGTGTCAAAAAAACCATAGTCGATAATGGATCTAAGCTCAATCTTTTCACTTTATCATTCATTTACAATATCAGCCTTTCTATTGCTAATACTAGTCCCTCATCCATTTCTCTTCACGTGCATATGATGCTTCTATTTATCCATGCATAGGCCACATCACTTTTCCTATCACTTTCGGGAAAAAAACTCTTCCTACAATTTTCTTTGTCATCAAATTCCTAGTTCAATATAATTTATTACTTTGTAGGCCATGGATTCATTCCATGTAAGAAGTACATCTATAGTGCATCGATGTGTTATGTTCTTACATGAGGGTGTATAATACACATTCTTCGGGTGATTGCAAACCATTCAAATATTGCAACCTTGATCCAACCACTGCACTCCCTACTCCAACATCTATTACCAATAATGATCCACAACCCATGGATTCTCTTGCTCACTTGACACCACTTGAAGTATATATTTGCATGTTAGGCACTATCCCATCCACATCATTTCCTCCTCCTGCTTTTACTAATGCTATGATACTTTATCGGGGGAATTTTCAAACAATGGGCATCATTCCACCTTCTTCACCTTATCATGACCAACCACCATTAGTATGTCCTCCTTTTAAATGTAAAATTTTCATGAATGACTCTTATTGGGAACTCATTCCATTCGATCCTACTTTCTCTAACATTATTTTCACACTCGATGGTTTGACTTGGGTTGGGTTACACTCAATGATATCTTACCTCCACCACATTCACCTCATCTATATCATGCAAATGCTTGCATTAGTACTACTTATAACCTCCGATTATTTCATTTCTTGGTCTTTGTGCATGAACTACACGTATTTCACCACTTACTCTTGGCCAATTTTGGCTTGACTATATTGGTGGAACTTTATATCTCGATCATATTGAGATCACATTTACCATGCCTCTCGGTCATGTTTCAATTTGTAATGAATTATTTCTTATCTACTCATTGGTATGCACATGGATGTCCATTACCACCCTTCATTGACAAGGACTATGCAATGGGCATGTCTAATCTACACCGCAATGACTCTTTACTACACTAACCACATACTATTTCTTATCAGGTATCTGACGACATCTCCATTCAGTTTTGACCATGATAATGAAGACCTCTTAGATGATGTTACATGATCATATTTGTTATCATACACTTGGGGGAATCATTCTCATTCTCCCCCCTTCTAGCATTATCTGATGTCTTTCATTAATAATTAATTCATTCTACACATCACATATAGGCTCTCACACTTACCTTGTATACCTTGATACATTTGTATCATCATTACTGATGAGGCAATATTGTGCTTTGGTTCACACTCGATTATTTAGGGAATAATATATACATGAACCTCACACACTACATACTTCATGATTGGCACACACTTGACATCTCCTTCTCGCATTTTCCTTAACACACTATGTGCATTATTCACTCTACAAATTCACAATGCATAATTCTTGCACATACTTTTACATGTTCAGCTCATTACCCTATGATGTACTCTAGTTCCATGGTTCATACTCGACTAATGAGGGTATACATTTAAAAATAAACCTCACCAAAATCACTCATCACTCACACACTCTCTATGCCCTACACTTTGATGATCATATCTTTCTAGCACATAATTCAAACCATTTCCCGATGACCCACTCTTTCTTATTGTTCATCTCAACTCGCCGAGGAAAATTTATAAATGAACATCATCTCACGTATACTCACATGCTTTTTCTCGGTGGGCATGTGGATATTATCACATTCACTTTGCATTCCATTCCATTTTACACTCACACCATATTGCATATCTTGGTTGCACATTTTTCGTGCTTACTTATACTCACATGTACATCTTTCTTATTATGTTATTGGATACATTGTATGTCATTATATTTTCTATATACACATGTGCATTCAATTTACTTCTAGTTTTGATCACATAATTTACATATATTGATACACGTAACTTGGATGCTTAGTGCAATACCTCTTACCAGTCCCATAGCAAGATCCTGGGGGCATCCACTTTTGTATACACTATAGGTGCAATTGTTTCATTTTTCATAGCACATTACCAGATTAGATTATACAAACATTGAAATAATTTTATCTTTCTAACATGCTAACGAGTGCTTCATGTGTAACATTTACTTTTCAAGTCTATTTACTACCATGGTTGTTTGTTTCTTTGCTTACTACTATTTTAGTTTGTATGTCATTCTTTACGCAATTTTCTATATGTCTTGTTTGTTCTCTGACTTTTTGTATGCCTTTAGCCACGTCGGCCTTAATTGTCTTGTAACATCGTGAGTGATTTTCCATGTTTTAAACCCAATTTTTGCGGTCGAATTTATCTACATTATTGCTTTCCTACATTGTCTTCTTGTGTGTTTAACATACATCTTGTCTTATACATGCATGTTTATTTTATTTTCACTAACACTTGTTTTCAAGCCACTTTTTTGTGTGTGCCTTGATTTCTACCCAACATGCTCCTCCCCTTAGAAGGCATCAATTTTAATTCAATAGTTGGTCCTCCTTTGGGCCACATAATCCTTAACGATGTCGCATGCACCCAAAATGAGGGGCATCCATTTGGGTGAATCATCCACCCCATACAATGGTTTACAATCACATTATAATATAAATTAGTTCATACTTTGAGCACGGTCTTCGGTCTCAAGAATGACCTAGAACCTAATTTGGGTCCTCAAAGCATTGCATGTACACTAACACCCATACCTGGATAGTAGTGCCTAGGTGCCTCTGACTCTCTTGAATTTCTATGACGACGGGGAGTTACAAACATTTCTCATTTCAGCACAATTTTTGGAAGTGTACACAATAGCTTTTTACAGGACATACAAATCCTTCAAGACTCAAAGCATGTATCCACTACACTTTCTTTTTCTACTTTCACGTTGGATCGAATTGATTATATTTTTACACACCATATATAGTGGTGTTTACACTTCAAGAATCAATTAAAGGTTGGAGGATGACACCATACTTTTCTCCCTAAACTCCTTCCATTCTTGGCGTGAGAATGCCCAAAAACTCACACTTGGTGCAACTCACGTGAGATCACCCAAAAACATTCTTCTACATAATATTGAGGATCCTTTCTATCTCTTTCACTCATTATGAATCAGGTCCACATTTTACTTTTCACATTTTACATACTTTTCACTTATTTTGATCATATATGCATATTTGACTACTTGTTTGTTATTCTCTTTTGCAGGTCCGTCTTTATGGGAAGTGGTAGTCACATCATTCACACATCATCACACACCAAGTGATATCAATAATAAGTATAAATGCAACATCTACACATACGTTCTCACCCAAGGTCATCATCATCACTTTTCACTTCCTCTTCTTTAGCTCCCACACTTCACGTTTTTTATCACTCCATGCTTTTTTGTGTCTCTTAGCACGTGCTTCTCCATTAATCTACATGGTTATCAAGTACATATATCTTATCTACTTTATGTTATTGAGAATTCTCTCAACAACATAAAGTGGGGGAAAATGTAGACACTAAATCACACACTTTGGGTATCTATCTAGTCCTAATCACATACTACTATTCATATGATTCTTAAGTGAGAAAAGTACTAATTGATCTCTCACAATGGCCATATTTGCTTTCCTTATGTTACCTATATTGATCTTACGCTCCTTCTGTCTTAGTCTATCTTTTCATACTTCAACATTTCTCACTATGAACATGAGAGCCTAGCTAGATGCTGTGTCAGTGCCCCCATATGTTTTGGGTGCCCCTGACCTCTTTGTATTTTTCTTACATATTTTGGGTCCTTTCTAGCCATTTGGGCATCTTATTTTCTTGGTAGTAAACGTTTTCGAGGTTAATTAAAAAATTCAAGCAAGGGAGTGATATAAATATAAATTTATGTGACCATAATAAAGGACCAAACACTAAACATTAGCTATCACCACCTTAGGTTGCATCTAAGAGCATTGTAGAGAATTCAAGCATCCATATAGCTCCACACAAGTGACAATGGGTTGTCATTTCTACATTCATGCATAAGAGGGGAAGTTCCTTATTTCATTCGGACATCTATTTAAATATTTAACATCTAGTTATTACTTGTTATCAAGTGTGACACGCACAAGAGCCACATAGGGAACGATTCTTCACACACACATACATAGAACTACATTGGGTCTAAGATGTAGTGCAACACTTGATCATAAGTTCACCTTGTTGATAGCCAAGGACAATTTGAACCCTCATTTTACATCTTTAATTTTTAGGATTTGATGTAGTTTGATGGATTTGCAGTGCTTCTTTATTATTGTAGGTAACAAGAAAATAAAAACAAACTACGACTTACAAGTAATTAAAGGAGAACACTAAGAAAAATCTCATGACCATTCGAAGCTAGTTTTCTAAGGTTTTGAGTAGTAGCAGGCTCCTAGAACAGTTCTCTTGTGCCCTACGTGCCCCTGGTCCACCATAGGCATCTTGGTCCTGGTATTTCCGATGCTTTTACAATTTTCTGATATTCATTGTGTTAGTTTCCCATCATTGTTTATCAATTTGTCACTTCAGCATAGTCCAAAATTAATTGTGAATTAGCTAAGTACTTTATCCTTTTATTGGAAACTAGAGTTTCAATACTTTCTAGCTTATTTTTTTTGGTCACACTGTGCTTTATTACATATTTATTTATAGTTCCAAGATATATTTAGAATTATGCATTTATTTATTCAATATTTTCTTAATCAATATCTTGCATAACCATGGCATGGGTCAAGATCTCAAGACTCAGTTGAGGGTCTTCAATCTCTTCTACAATCTTCAAGATGTTTTGCATAGAATCCTCCTTCAAAGATTCCACATACTTATTTTCACCTTCATTTGAAGAGTATTCAAATTGAGCCTCAAGGAGATGGCTAGAAATCTGATCTATACATGGCCAAAATTCATTTGAAAAATTATCCTCCTTATGATACATACTTCTTTCCATCCATGAGTTACCTTCTTGCAAGCTTGGGAATACTTGGTCTTCATCATTTTTGGATAAAGAGAAGAGATCCATATTATATGGGAAGGGTGCACCTTTCAACTCAAGGTCCATTAGATCATTCTCATGACATGGGGAAGAATACAACATTGGGGTTGCAACATGAGAAAAAACTTCTTTCTCCATCTTGATAATTCCTTATAGAGTCTTCTTGTTCACAAGGAAAAGGAAAATAAAATACTTATTACGTGTTATTAATGTAGCCAAATTAAGAACAACCAGATATACTGCAATAAAATGAACTCCAAAAGAAAATAGATCTCCTTCTTCATCCCCAAATAATGAATTACAATGTTTCCTAAATAGGAAAATAACTCCCAACTCGAGTTGCCAAGTAAACTCTAGCTAACTCTGACTAAATCTACTCTAGGTGGCGGAAATTACTATTTTTAGTAGTTTACTAGAACCTGCTATTCTTAGTAAGTTCACATGCTTATTCCTATGGGCACAAAAATTTCCACGCATCTTCTACATCCCTAAATTAGAGGAATTGCCAACTTTCTAACTCACAATGCAATTAATAGACTAAAATTAACTAATGCTCAAAAATAGGAAAAAACCAAACTACAACTTAAATCCTAATTTTCGGCCTCAAGATGGCGGATTTAGGGCCCGAAAACATGTCAAAACTTGCCCCAACCAGTAGGGCGGGTTTCCACTGCATTCGTCTCATCAAAACACGTGGTTTCAAAAAAATAGACTCAAACGGACACCCGGAGCTCAAGTTATGACCTTGTCAAGTTCTTGCTAATTCTGGCGCATCATTCTCCCCTGCTTGAAAAAAACGCAGCTCCTGCAAGTTGTCTTCTTCAAACTGCTTCCATTTATCTACATCCAACTTCTGAATCTCCCACTCTGTGACCCAAGTATTGTCCTCTTGTTCCAGTCCTTTCCAATGTACCAAATATTTGTTGTATTTCCCATGTCGCGTGTCCATTGTTTTCTTATCTAGAATCTGATCCACTTCTTCTTTCTTCTTCACCGGAACCTGCTGCCGCCAATCTACTACTTCATCAACATCATCCCTTTCTGCACCATCCCCATGAAAAGAATACAAATCTGAAACATTAAACACTGGAGAAATATCAAAATTCCTTGGCAATTCTACCTCATAAGCATTATCGTTTATTTTTTCACGATTTTGCAGGTCCAATCTTCTTGTACTTCAACTTGTTATAGGTTCCTCTTGGAAACCTTTCCTTCCGCAGATATACCATAACCAACTCACCAACTATAAATACCTTTCTCCGTCTGTGCACATCTGCTATTTCCTTATACTTATCATTACTATTTTGCAGCTTCTTCCGCACTTCTTCCTGCAATTGTTGTATATGTTCGGAAAATGCTTCTACATCATCACTAACTCTGCCATCAACTGGTAGTTGTACCAAATCTAACACCCCATTTGGATTACTCCCATACACAATTTAAAATGGAGACTTTCCCATGGATCTTATTTATGGAACTGTTATATGCAAACTCAAACATGCGGTAATGCTTAAGTCCCATTGTTTCGGCTTTTCCCCAACTATGCACCTTAACAGGTTTCCCAAACTCCTATTTACCACCTCTATTTTCCCATCAGTCTGAGGATGATAGGCACTACTTGAATCAGTAGTTGAGTACCAAATTTCTTCTATAAAGTCTCCATAAGTGACTTAAGAACCTTGTGTCCCTATCTGAAGTAATGGTTTTGGAACACCATGCAAACGAACAACTTCTCTGAAAAACAAATCTGCTACGCCTATTGCATCACTTGTTTTCTTGCAGGCAATAAAATGAACCATCTTAGAAAACCTATCAACAACCACAAAAATTGAATCATTACCTCGTTGTGTTTTTGGTAATCCCAAAACAAAATCCATACTCAGATCTATGTCCACGACCCTTTAGGAACAGGCAACGGCATATACAACCCTGTATTCATGCATGGCCTTTCGAGACTTGGAAAATTCGACACCTCTCCACATATCTTACCACATCTCTTTTTAGCTTTGGCCAATAGTATTTCTCTGCTACCAAGGCTATCGTCTTATCTTTACCAAAATGCCCAGCCAATCCTCCACTATGCAACTCTTTTACTATGTTCTCTCTCATAGACCCAACTGGAATACATAGTTGGCGTCCCTTGAATAGATAGCCATCCTGTAAAATGTATTCATCCAGAACATCTCCTGCATTGTTTGACAATGGACAAGTTAACCTTTCAACAATATCCTTGAAATCAATATCAGAAGAATACAAACCCTTTATTGCTTCAAAACCCACCACCTCATTTTCCATAGTGGTAAACAAAGTCACACGCCTACTCAATGCATCTGCAACTTGATTCTGTTTTCCTGATTTATGTTTTAGAGAAAAAGTATAACCTGCTGCAAAAATGATACCCACTTTGCATGCCTACTATTCAACTTCTTTTGGGTATTCACATACTTTAGGGCTATGTGGTCTGTAAATAACACAAACTCATTAGGCACTAAGTAATGCCTCCAATGCCTTAGTGCTTGTACAATTGCATAAAATTCCACATCATAAGTAGAGTAGTTCTTTCTTACCTCATTTAGTTTCTCACTAAAGAAAGCTACTAGATTTCCTCCTTGACTTAGAACAGCTCCAATACCCACATGTGAGGCATCACAATCAACCTCGAACACTTTATCAAAATATGGTAGTGCCAAAATGGGTGCCTCTGCACACCTTCTTCTTCAAGAATTTAAAACTATCCTCACCCTTTGTCCACAAAAACTCCCTTCCTTTTGTGCAATTTGTGATAGGTGCTACAATATTGCTGAAATTTTTAATAAATTTTCTGTAAAATGTTGTAGACCATGAAAGCTCCTTACCTCTCGTTATACTGTGGAGTAGGCCATTCAATAATTGCCTTTATCTTTCCTGAGTCCATCTGTACCCCACCTGCTGAAATAATAAAGCCCAAGAATACCAAGCTCTCTTGCATAAATGTGCACTTCTTCATATTTGCATAGAGTTTCTCTTTCCTTAACACTTCAAATACCAATCTTAGATGCCTCAAATGTTCTTCTTTAGTTTTACTAAAGATCAAGATATCATCAAAATAAACCACAACAAACTTACCATTATACTCCCGTAGCATGGTGTTCATTAATCTCATAAAAGTACTAGGTGCATTGGATAACCCGAATGGCATCACCAACCACTCATATAATCCATTTCCTATCTTGAATTCTATTTTCCACTCATCTCCTTCTCTCGATCCGAATCGATGATAACCACTTCAAGATCAATCTTGGTGAAATAATTAGATCCAACAAAGCACATCCATCATATCATCAAGGCGAGGTATTGGGAACCGATACTTGATTGTAATTTTATTGATCGCTCTACTATCCGTGCACATTCTCCATGTTCCATCCTTCTTTGGTGTTAATAAAGTGGTGTTGCACACGGACTCATGCTCTCTCTTAGACCCCCTTTCGCACGAGCTCGCCACTTGCCTTTTCAACTCGTACATGCAATGTCGGGCTCATCCTATAAGCCACTTGATTTGGGAGTGAAGACCCCGAATCAAATCCATGTGGTGTTGAATATCTCTTTTGGGTGGTAATCCATCCGTAGCTCATCGTGAATAACATCTAAAAATTCTTCTATTAATTCTACTCGATGTTTCTATTAGTATTTGAGCACTTACTAGTTCATCCTTATTTAAACTAGTGCATAACAAAAACTGGTTGCCTTTGCCTCCTTCACAAATTCCTTTGCGGAAAATATATTTTCAGCCTTCCTCTTCTTTAAGAGGTATCAAAACTATTTTTGTGCCATCCTTCCAGAAAGTATAAGTATTCTTTCCCCCATCATGAATAACTTTTCTATCAAATTGCCATGGTCTTCCTAGCAACATATGACATGCATCCATAGGAATAACATCACACCAAATCTCATCCTTATAACTGTTCCCAATAGAAAAGCTTATTAAACATCTCTTATCAACAGTAACTTCATTACCCTTCTTAAACCATGCAATACGATAAGGGTTAGGATTCTTCTCACAATGCAGACCCAATTTATCGACCATCTCATTTGAAACCATGTTCTCACAACTACCACCATCAATAATAACATTACATACCTTTCCTCCTGAAGTGCATCTTGTTCTGAAAATATTTGTACGTAGCCATGCATCCCCCTTGACCTCCTTTCTTGGAGCAATCATTGTCCTCTTGATCATCAGAGTTTCTCCAACATCTGGTGGAATTTCGAGGTCCTGTTCATCTTCTACTTGCTCAACCTTCAACAAGATTTACTCTTGAGCATCTCCTTGCCTCTTGTCATATGTATAAGAATGTGGGCGTTCAAAATCCCGATGCCCTTCTTCACCACATCTGTAACAAACATATGGTCTTCGTGGAGCCTCCCATCCTCTATTGCGCAAGCAAGATATCCTCTACCCTAGAAAATCCTCCGCCTCTTTGTTGATTCTCGAAATCTTGTCTCGTATCCTCTTGCTTTTCCCATCCACAAGATGATTCTCCCCTACCTTGGCTGAAACCAGCTCATCCTCGAAAGGAAAATGAGGCCCCCTATTCATTCCGTGATCTCCTAAAACTTTGACGATTTTGTTTTTCCTCACCTTTAAGGCTAATTGATAGGCATCCTCCATGCTTTTAATCCTATTCATACTTATCTCATCTTGAATAGAAAATTTTAATCCATTAACATACCTCTTATCCATTTGTAGAAATTTATCTTTTAGCTTCTTCTCCATCTTACTCCACGTCCTAATTCTTTCTTTCCCTTTCTTGACCTCTCTTTCTGTAGGTGATCCCACCATAACATAGCATGACCTTTCAATTTCGTGCATGCAAATTTTACCTTCTTTTCTTCTAACATAGCCTTCCACTCAAAAAATTTCCCATGCTAGTCAACCAGTCTATCAGCTCCTCTGGTTTTAGACTACCACCATACTCTGAAACATCAACTCTTATCCCATCATTCTTTCCTTCTAATGCTCAAGCATCCTTTCTTCAAAAGCTAATGGTGGTGCTTGCGTTTCCTCCTCTTCACAAACTTCTTCTTCATCTGTGTCATCTCCACCTTGATTTCCTCTTTGGGTTATCATTGCAGCAAGTGCAGCAACTTGTCTCTACAGATCTTGCATATTTCTATTCATTTGGGCAATACCACCTCCTCTTCCTCTTCCTCTTCCTACCATTTTTAACAAAATACTTCAACCAGCTCTGATACCAGATAATGTAGCCAAATTAAGAACAACTAGATATACTGCAATAAAATGAACTCCAAAAGAAAATAGATCTCCTTCTTCATCCCCAAATAATTAATATCAATGTTTCCTAAATAGGAAAATAACTCCCAACTCGAGTTGCCAAGTAAACTCTAGCTAACTCGACTAAATCTACACTAGGTGGCGGAAATTACTATTTTTAAGCAGCTTTACTAGAACTCGCTATTCTTAGTAAGTTCGTATGCTTATTAATACGGGCACAGAAATTGCCATGCATCTTCTACATCCCTAAATTAGAGGAATTTCCAACTTTCTAACTCATAATGCAATTAATAGACTAAAATTAACTAATGCTCAAAAATAGGAAAAAACCAAACTATAACTTAAATCCTAATTTTCGGCCTCAAGATGGCGGATTTAGGGCCTGAAAACGTGTCGAAAACTTGCCCCAACTAGTAGGGCGGGTTGCTATTGCGTTCGTCTCATCAAAACACGTGGTTTCAAAAAAACGGACTCAAACGGACACCCGAGCTCAAGTTATGACCTTGTCAAGTTCCTGCTAATTCTGGCGCATCATTCTCCCCTGCTTGAAAAAACGCAGCTCCTGCAAGTTGTCTTCATCAAACCTTTCCATTTATCTCGCATCTAACTTCGTAATCTCCCACTCTATGACCCAAGTATTGTCCTCTTGTTCCAATCCTTTCCAATGTACCAAATATTTGTTGTATTTCCCATGTCACGTGTCCATTGTTTTCTTATCTAGAATCTGATCCACTTCTTCTTTCTTCTTCACCGGAACTTGCTACCTCCAATCTACTACTTCATCAATAACATCCCCTTCTGCACCATCCCCATGAAAAGAATACAAATCTAAAACATTAAACACTGGAGAAATATCAAAATTCCCTGGCAATTCTACCTCATAAGCATTATCGTTTATTTTTTTCACGATTTTGTAGGGACCAATCTTCTTGTACTTCAGCTTGTTATAGGTTCCTCTTGGAAACCTTTCCTTCCGCAGATATACCATAACCAACTCACCAACTGTAAATACCTTTCTCCATCTATGCACATTTGCTATTTCCTTATACTTATCATTACTATTTTGCAGCTTCTTCCGCACTTCTTCCCATTGTTGATATGTTCGCAAATGCTTCGCATCATCACTAACTCTGCCATCAACGGGTAGTCAGTACTAAATCTAATACCCCATTTGGATTACTCCCATACACAATTGAAAATGGAGACTTTCCCGTGGATCTGCTTTATGGAATCGTTATATGCAAACTCAACTTGCGGTAATGCTAAGTCCCATTGTTTCGCTTTTCCCCAACAATGCACCTTAACAGTTTCCCAAACTCCTATTTACCACCTCTCGCTTGCCCATCATCCGGATGATAAGCACTCATTGAATCTGTAGTTGAGTTCCCAAATTTCTTCCATAAAATCTGCCGTAAGTGACTTAAGAACCTTGTGTCCCTATCTAAAGTAATGGTTTTTGGAACACCATGCAAACGAACAACTTCTCTGAAAAACAAATCTGCTACGCCTATCGCATCACTTGTTTTTTCTTACAAGCAATAAAATGAACCATCTTAGAAAACCTATCAACAACCACAAAAATGGAATCATTACCTTGTTGTGTTTTTGGTAATCCCAAAACAAAGTCCATACTCAGATCTGTCCACGACCCTTTAGGAATAGGCAACGGCATATACAACCCTGTATTTGTATGCATGGCCTTTCGAGACTTGGAAATTTGACATCTCTCCACATATCTTACCACATCTCTTTTCAGCTTTGGCCAATAGTATTTGTCTCTACTACCAAGGCTATCGCTTATCTTTTACCAAAATGTCCCTAACCTCCTCCGCTATGCAACTCTTTCACTATATTCTCTCTCATACCCAACCGGAATACATAGTTGGCGTCCCTCAATAGGTAGCCATCATCCTAAAATATATTCATCCAGACATCTCCTACATTGTCTCACAAAGGACTAATTAGTCTTTCAAAAATATCCTTGAAATCAAATAAGAAGAATACAAACCCTTTATTGCTTCAAAACCCACCACCTCATTTTCCATAGTGGTAATTAAAGTCACACGCCTACTCAATGCATCTCGCAACTTGATTCTGTTTTCCGATTTATGTTTTAGAGAAAAAGTATATCCCCTCGCAAAAATGATACCCACTTTGCATGCCTACTATTCAACTTCTTTTGGGTATTCACATACTTTAGGCTATGTGGTCTGTAAATAACACAAACTCCTTAGTGCACTAAGTAATGCCTCCAATGCCTTAATGCTTGTACAATTGCATAAAATTCCACATCATAAGTAGAGTAGTTCTTTCTTACCTCATTTAATTTCTCACTAAAGAAAGCTATTGGCTTCCCTCCTTGACTTAGAACAGCACCAATACCCACATGTGAGGCGTCACAATCAACCTCAAACACTTTATCAAAATCTAGTAGTGCCAAAATATGTGCTTCTGTCACCTTCTTCTTCAAAAAATTAAATCTATCCTTAGCTGCCTTAGTCTACAAAAACTCCCTTCCTTTTGTGCAATCTATTATAGGTGCTACAATACCGCTGAAATTTTTAATAATTTTTCTAAAATGTCATGCTGACCATGAAAGCTCTTACCTCTCGTTATACTCCATGGAGTAGGCCATTCAATAATTTCCTTTATCTTTTCGAGTCCATCTCAGCACCCCATCTCGCTGAAATAATAAAGCCCAAGAATACCAAACTCTCTCTTGCAAAAATGTGCACTTCTTCATATTTGCATAGAGTTTCTCTTTCCTTAACACTTCAAATACCAATCTTAGATGCCTCAAATGTTCTTCTTTAGTTTTACTAAAGATCAAGATATCATCAAAATAAACCACAACAAACTTACCATTATACTCCCGTAAAGACGGTGTTCATTAATCTCATAAAAGTACTAGGTGCATTGATAACCCAATGGCATCACCAACCACTCATATAATCCATTTCCTGCTTGAATGTTGTTTTCCACTCATTTCCTTCTCTCGATCCGAATATGATGATAACCACTTCAAGATCAATCTTGGTGAAATACCTTAGATCCAAAGCAAGCACATCCATCATATCATCAAGGTGAGGTATTGGGAACCTATACTTGATTGTAATTTTATTGATTGCTCTACTATCCATGCACATTCTCCATGTTCCATCCTTCTTTGGTTTTAATAAAGTTACGGGTGTTGCACACGAACTCATGCTTTCCCTTACGACCCCCTTTCTCACGAGCTCTGCCACTTGCCTATTCAACTCGACATGCAATGTCAGGCTCATCCTATAAGCCGCTTGATTTGGGAGTGAAGACCCCGGAATCAAATCAATATGGTGTCAATATCTCTTTTGGGTGGTAATCCATCTGGTAGCTCATCAGGAATAACATCAAAAATTCTTCTATTAATTTTGATGTTTCTATTGGTATTTGTGCACTTGCAGGTTCATCCTTATTTGCAGCTAGTGCATAGCAAAAACCAATTTCATTTGCCTCCTTCACAAATTCCTTTGTAGAAAGCATATTTTCAGCCTTCCCCTCTTCCTTAAGAGGTAGCAAAACTATTTTTGTGCCATCCTTCCAGAAATTATAAGTATTCTTTCCCCCATCATGAATAACTTTTCTATCAAATTTCCATGGTCTTCCTAACAAGATATGACATGCATCCATAGGAATAACATCACACCAAATCTCATCCTTATAACTGTTCCCAATAGAAAAACTTATTAAACATCTCTTATCAACAATAACTTCATTACCCTTCTTAAACCATGCAATACGATAAGGGTTAGGATTCTTCTCACAATGCAGACCCAATTTATCGACCATCTCATTTGAAACCATGTTCTCACAACTACCACCATCAATAATAACATTACATACCTTTCCTCCTGAAGTGCATCTTGTTCTGAAAATATTTGTACGTAGCCATGCATCCCCTTGATCTCCTTTCTTGAGCAATCATTGTCCTCTTGATCATCATATTTTCTCCAACATCTGGTGGAATTTCTAGGTCCTGTTCATCTTCTACTTGTTCAGCTTCAACAAGATTTACTCTTGAGCATCTCCTTTCCTCTTGTCATGTGTATAAGAATGTGGGCATTCAAAATCCCGATGCCCCTCTTCACCACATCTGTAATAAACAAATGGTCTTCTTGGAGCCTCCCATCCTCTATCGCCAAAGATATCCTCTACCCCCTAGAAAATCCTCTTGCCTCTTTGTTGATTCTGAAATCTTGTCTCGTATCCTCTTGCTTTCCCATCCACGAGATGATTCTCCCTACCTTGCTAAAACCAGCTCATCCCCGAAAGGAAGATGAGGCCCCCTATTCATTCCAGGTGATCTCCTAAAACTTTGACAATTTTGTTTTTCCTCAGCCTTTAATGTTAATTGATAGGCATCCTCCATGCTTTTAATCCTATGCATACTTATCTTATCTTGAATAGAAAATTTTAATCCATTAACATACCTCGCAGCCATTTTGTTCCTCGCTTTCTTCATGCTCTACACGAATGGACAACTTGTAGAACTCATCTCGTGTATTCTTGCATTGCTTTGTAAGTTCTGTCTCGAGATTCTCAACCTCCCGTAAAGGGTTTGTGCATAATCCATAGGTGGAAATTTATCTTTCAGCTTCTTCTCCATCTTACTCCACGTCCTAATTCTTTCTTTCCCTTTCTTGACCGCTCTTTCTATAGGTGATCCCACCATAACATAAAATGACCTTTTCAATTTCGTGCATGCAAATTTTACCTTCTTTTCTTCTGACATAGCCTTCCACTCAAAAAATTTCCCATGCTAGTCAACCATCTATCACTCCTCTCGGTTTTAGACTACCACCATACTCTGAAACATCAACTCTTATCCCATCATTCTTTCCTTCTAATGCTCAAGCATCCTTTCTTCAAAAGCTAATGGTGGTGCTTGCGTTTCCTCCTCTTCACAAACTTCTTCTTCATTTGTGTCATCTCCACCTTGATTTCCTCTTTGGGTTATCATTGCAGTAAGTGCAAAAACTTGCCTTTGCAGATCTTGCATATTTCTATTCATTTGGGAAATACCGCCTCCTCTTCCTCTTCCTCTTCCTGCCATTTTTAACAAAATACTTTCAACCCGCTCCGATACTATAATGTAGCCAAATTAAAACAACCAGATATACCGCAAAAATATGAACTCCAAAAGAAAATAGATCTCCTTCTTCATTATCAATAATGAATTACAATGTTTCCTAAATAGGAAAACAACTCCCAACTCGAGTTGCCAAGTAAACTCTAACTAACTCTGACTAAATCTACTCTAGGTGGCGGAAATTACTATTTTTAGCAGTTTACTAGAACCTGCTATTCTTAGTAAGTTCGCATGCTTATTCCTACGGGCACAAAATTGCCACACATCTTCTACATCCCTAAATTAGAGGAATTTCCAACTTTCTAACTCATAATGCAATTAATAGACTAAAATTAACTAATGCCCAAAAATAGGAAAAAACCAAACTATAACTTAAATCCTAATTTTCGCCTCAAGATGGTGGATTTAGGGCCCGAAAAAGTGTTGAAAACTTGCCCCAACTGGTAGGGCGAGTTGCTGCTGTGTTCATCTCATCAAAACATGTGGTTTAAAAAAATGGACTCAAACGGACACCCAGAGCTCAAGTTATGACCTTGTCAAGTTCACCTCTAATTGGCGCATCATTATGGTGATAAAAAAACACCCCTTTTTAAATATAAGGAAATTATCTCCTCGGAGAGGTCTTGTTCAATTTTCTCATCCATGATTCTATTAAGAAGGAAGTTGGATTCTTCGATATTCCCCATCTCATCACTAGTCATCACACATTGTTTCTCCAAAGGGTTGTGCCTCAAGCCAAAATGAATTTATGAATAGAGGCTCAACTATCATGCTTTCTTCATCATCCTCCAAGGTGTTAATTTGAATCTCATCAAAAGTTTCAAGGACAAAACATTCATGAGAAGTGCACAAGAATCTTTCAAGAATAAACACCTCATAATATAGACAATCATCAGGATCTTCTTTTGAAAGATGAGTTTCTTATTTTCACCATTATGAAGTGCTTCAAGATGCTCATATATTTCTTGCATAGCCTCAGCATAATTCAAAATTTCAAGGTTGATTTGGGGATCATAATTTCCTTCTACAATACTCAAAATTATTTGCATGAACTCTCTTTTCAAGGCTGTCATTTCCTCATCTTCATATGTAATAAAATCATCTAGAGGAAGGGAGACAAAAGATAATGCTTTGAGTTTCTTAGTTACATGAAGATAAAAATTACCTTCAGGAGATTATTCATCTTCATTCTTTTCATATAGCATCTTGTATCTCTTCTACATATTCCTCATTAAGCTCTTGGATTCGTGATCATCAATAGGTGCAAGTCCCATTTTCTTTCCTTTAGCAACAATCCACTTGAATTGAAGCCACTAGGATTTGATGACATGATGTTCATAGAAAATAATTTTCTCCATTATAGACATTCTTTCCATTACTCTTGTAGAAATTCCACTAACCTTATTTCCCTTTGTTGATTGTAGATTTTTGTTTGAAGCAAGAGGCCTTTTCACTATTCCCGAAACCTTACCCTTGTAAGAGGTTATCTAGAATTATGTCGATAAGAAATTTGCAGATCTTTATTGTCTTTTTCTCCTTCATGGTTGTTTTCACTCATTGGTGTTGAACACCAATCTTGAAAATTTTTCATTGTGACGCGGGAAACGAATGTGACATGGATTTGTTCCTTGGAGTCACCTTAAAAATATGATTTTTATTTGAAACCTATTTTTTTGTTTTTTGAAATATATAATTTTTGTATTTTCCAGAGATCTTTATAGGTGCACATGGGTAGATCTCTCCCCAAGAAGTCGCTAAAAATTATTGGTGAAATAATTTTTGTGTTGCAAATTATGTGTTTCCACCAACAGTCATATAGGGATACACCCTCCTTATGTATGAGGAGGATCCTGTTATTGAATCTAAAATATCATAATTATGTGGGGTGGACAATAATTTGGGGATCAAAGAGGAACACTTCACTAATCCCATGGAAAATTACTCAAATGTACAAAGTATAAGGGATGAATTTAAAGAGATGAGGGATAAAGGAGAGTTGGGGAAATTAATAAAGATATGGTTATTGTTGTGAGTAGGAACTAGTAGAGTTCACACACAATAACTAGAGTAGGTCCACATTCAATTAGAAGAAAACAACAATGTAAGCAATTAGTAAGACTAAAAAACTAGAGACAAAATTCTTTAGATTCATCAATCAAGGACACACATTTAATTCTTAGTTATTCAAGATCACTATGATTGCAAAGTTGTAGAATAGAGAGAGAATAGAGGAAAAAATAAGCAAAGGAAATGGAAGAAATGCAACTCTTATTTCTTGTGTAGTGGTGATACAAATCTCAACAACCTACAAAAATCCACAATTTCTATAAAAAAACTAACTTTCAAGATCCTTTATAAATGGATAATCCATTCTAATTTATAGCATTGCAAATTATCTTATCATATACCCTCCACATGATATTTCAAGTTCTTATTCCAATTATGAATTTAAATCTTCCTAGGAAGTGAGGAAATAAGTCCCCTTTTTATAAATCAAAAGGGGCTTGTACAATGAAACATTAAAGAGTTACTTAAGTGAATAAGATAAAATACCATGATCATAGACAATGAAGGATTAGAAAGGGGAGAGAAGAAAGAGGGAGAAGAAGAAGGGAGTTAATAAACTATTTGATGAAGAAGCCTCCTCTCATGAAGAATCAACTCCATTCGGCTTCCATCGAAGATCTCTAATGATGAAATTTGTGACCTTGATGTTGTTGATGTATCGAGATACTACAAATGCTACCTTATCAGAATATGGGATGCACACATGTTCCATAGTACTAAGCCAAATATCAAGATTTCTAGGAATCCTTTTTCACTATGTGAACCAATTCTCATTATTTTTGTAGTATTAGAAATAAAGCCTCTAATCTCTGCGAGAGATTCCAAAATATTTTCATTAAATGAAGAGTGTTCTCTTTCATCTATCTGGACCAAATCTTGAAAGGAAATCAAGAGTATTTCGAGGATTTATTCTCATTGAGTGAAGGTGTTCCTAGCTCTCGAAAACTTTTGAAAAAATCATGCGAGATCCCAAATACATTTTATTTACAGGCCTCAAGCTCAAAAACTACATCATTTAACACATTGCACCTTACAATCATTGTGAGAAAAAATTGGGGACAAGTTCTCAGTAATGGATGAAAACACATTATGATTCACTAAGAAGTAAGAGTCAAGAGAGGTCATATCAGAGACCAATGAGAGAAGACTTTCCCAAATGGCATTTTCCTTCTTAATATTTCTCCTAGTATATTTTATCTTTGACATAGTATCCGAGACATATTGAAACAATGTAAGCACTCAGAATAAAATTATTCCCCTTTTGATAATCATGTCCACCTATTTAGCATTAGATATTCATTGCATGGTGCACACCTAGCTATTTTGATTATATGGGAATCAAAGCTACAAATAGGAGATATTTCTTCAAGCGAAGGCAAGGATGATGAAACCGGTTCAATAAATCATTGTACATATGAAGATAAAGTCTTAACATGCTCCTCTAATTGATTAATGGTTTTCTTGTATTCCTCATTCTGTGCAAGGATCTGAGTTGAAGACTCCTAGATAAGTGAGCATCACCCTTGTCGTAGCTTGACCAGAAGATACATTCATCATTACATAATCACTAGGTGTCATTTCTTTCATGGGATTATTTACCTTCGGATGTGCCACCTCCACATATTGAGCTCCGGAAGCCTCGGTGTAGAAATGGGAAGTTACTTTTGCTTTCTTACCCTTCTTAGTCCTTATGTATTTTGAGATGGCCTCGAGGTTAGGTGTCAGTGCTTTTTGCACCATCCTTGATTCTTCTCCAATTAATTCATTTAACCATGAAAAATGTTTAACATGTGTATAAATGAAACTAGGCATCTAAGGTGCTTGTTAAAGAACCAAAGCATGACCTAGATGAGATGATTCAAGTGATTTAGGAGGAATACCTAGATTTACCTAATTATTATGAGGCTAAAAAGCATCAATCACACCTAGTTCAAGTTGTTTCGTAGATTTTCTTCAACCTTGGACCTATTTCACACCTTGAGTGAGGGAGATATTTCATAAAAAATTTCCCTCTTTCTCTTTCCCCCATGATATGAACCTACATCATCATCAGAGACCTTGTGAGATGAATTGAGAAGAGATTTCCTAAGTAATGCATGTTTTTCACCACATTCAAAGCTTGAAACATTTTTATGTTTTTACCATTTATTGTTCCTCTCAATTCCAATCATGGTTCCTTCACCATCCTTATCTTCAAATCCTTTGATTTCATAACCTCAGGGGTCAAAGTCTTCCCCTTTCAAACATCATGTCCACCCATTTAGATTTGGAGCTTCCTGCTTGGTGCACACCAGCTCTCTTGATTGTTTAAGAATCAAAGCTAAAAATGGGATATATTTCTACAATAAAAGGCAAGGTTCAATAAATGATTGTACATACAAAGACAAAGTATTAACATGCTCCTTGAATTGATCATTGGTTTTCTTATATTCCTCATTTGTTTGTGGATCCAGTTAAAGAATCCATGAATAAGTGATCATCACCCTAATGGGTAGCTTGACCTAAATATACCTTAATTATTACATAATCATCAAGTTTCATTTATTTCACAGGCTTATTTACCTTCGATGTGTCACCTCCACATATTGAGCTCCGAAGTCTTAGTGTAGATACAGGAATTTACTTGTGATTTCTTACCCTTATTGGACCTTATTTATTTTGAGATGGCCTCGAGGTTAGATGTTACTAAGTGTTGAATTTTACTTGATTCTTTTCCAAGTAATTCATTTACCCATGAAAAGGCTTAAGCACGTGTGTAAATGAAACTTAGCATCTTAGGTGCTTAGTAAGGGACCAAAGCATTAATGAGATGAGATGATTCAAATGCTTCAGGAGGAACACCTTGATTTCATCAATTATTATGATATCTTGAGAAGGATCAATCTCACCTTGTTCAAGTTGTTCCTTAATGTTTTCTTCAACCTTTGACCTATTACACACCTCTAGTGAGGGAGATATTTCATCAAACTTCTTCCTCTTTCTCTTTCCCCAATGAGATGAACCCACATCCTCATCAAAGACCTTATGAGATGAATTGAGAAGAGATTACCTAGGTAATGTAAGTGTTTCACCACATTCAATGTTTAAAACCTTATTATTTTTGTACCATTTCTTGTTCCTCTCAATTACAGTCATGGGTCATGTTGACATGAAATTACAACACCCCCAAATTGCCTTAGATGTGAGTGGGGCATTCGGTGTAATTTATATAACATTAGATCATCTCTCAAGTGTGGGACCCGAGGGCTTGAGATGACCTCCAAGAAAGTTGGTTCTTGCTCCTAAACTACCTGCCATTATTTACTATAATGCAAGAAAAATTATCTATCCTAATCTAAATTTATAAGGGTCTAAGGAGAGAGAGAGTGCATGAAAACAAATCCTACACTAAAGCGGTGATACACTGAAAAGGAGAGTGTGAGAGTAGTCTCCCAATGTGTGAAAAGTAGAAGCAAAATACAAACTAGAAGGGGTGATAACAGTTCTCCACAATCTAGCAACTGCATTCACAACAATATTTCATGCACACACAATGATAATGGATCCCTACAACAACATAAGATAGACATAATATATATGCAATGAGATTGAAAGGGCAAGAGGAATGTAAACAAACACAATAGGGGAAGATACATCCACAAACTTGCATCTATTGCTTCATAAGTATGCATAGTTCAATCTATTACAAGATAAGGGCCTAGATCACCATGCAAGGAGTCCACTACAAGGGCCTGTAGTACATTGGCTTCAAAAAACAATTTTTATAGAGTTTTTCTACTCAAAACTATCTCCTCTTACAATGAGCCCAACACTCCAATTTATAGAAATTTTAGAAGAGAGAGAGAGAGGGAAAATGAAAATCCTGAAATCTATCCTTCAACCACTTGCAAGATGTATTAAATGAATTGAAATGATGTTATTTTACTTTAAAAAGGCTCCCCATACTGTCCCATGACTTGCAATGCAGTGAGAAATGTTAGCCCATGCTCCATTGAATGCATCCCAACTACCAAATAAAACATTGTTCGAACTTGGGCATGTTTTCTACAAAATCACCATCAATTTCTCATCAAATTCTGAATTTCCTCATTTATGTGCATTAGTCTTGGAAACAAAATTCCAACGATACAAATTTTGTTTGTTTTCATTGAGAAATACAAAAGTTATGGCCTTCTGAGTGTAGGTAGCTATTTTGGGTCTCGCTGCATTTTTGTCATTTAACAAGACTGAGTTTTTAATTGATTTGGAGCTGAAGATGTTTCTTTATTTTTGTATATATACCCTTAGTAAAAATAATAAATCTAAATTTTTTGAGGTATAGGATGTCGTACCCTTTCTCAAAAGTCGATTTTGTGAAAATCAAAGCTTGGGGTCAAAAGTTATGGCCATTGAAGTTCGGGGTCTGATTTGCACTATCTTCCCTTTCATGCGGCTATATCAGGTATTTTGGGTTTTGGTGTTCCGGATGTCCTAGAAAAAAACCTCCGATCTACCCACAAGTCTCCTTCCTGTCGGCATTTTTGGCAAAATCGAGTCCTGGCATCCCACTTGTCCCAACGTTGACTAGGTCGTGAGGGTCGTTGACCACTACTTCACCCGCATCCCTTTGATTTTCCTTACAAAATCGACAAGTCGGGTTTTTGGGTTCTAACTATCCCACACGTACCTATGTGGCCTCGAGCTCCAAAAATCCAATTTTTACAATTTATTTGCATATCGGCCATGCGGGTCCCGGATGTCCCATGCGTACCTATGCTACTTGGGCTCTAAAACCTGATTTTGCTGCAATACACTAGCACATGCCAAATTTTTTTCTTTTTTCAATTTTTCTTGGATGGGGAAGTTAGAGAGAAACCAGAGGGGCCCCCAAAATCCAATTTTTCCCTTCCATCATTTCTGCTTGCTCCAACATGAGGAGATTATGCAGGTTATCCAAATTACCTCGAGGGGTGAATTTGGGATAATAGGTCCTTTAACATCCTTCTCTTAAAATTATTTGATTTCATCACCTTAGGAAGAAAAGTCTTCCCCTTTCAATAATCATCCCCACCCATTTAGTATTGGATCTTCCATGCATGGTGCACACCTGAGATCTCTTGATTGTTTGGGAATCAAATCTACAAATGGGAGATATTTATTCAATCAAAGGAAAGGATGATGAACTTCGTTTAATAAATTATTGTACATATCAAGACAAAATATTAACATGCTCCTCCAATTGATAATTTCTTTTCTTTTATTCCTCATTCTATTCAAGTATCTGAGTTAAAGACTCCTTGAAGAAGTGGGCATCACCCTCGTGAGTAGCTTGACCCAAAGATACCTTCATCATTACATAATCATCAGGTGTCATTTCTTTCATTAGCTTATTTACCTTTGGATGTGCCACCTCCACATATTGAGCTCTAGAAGCCTCAATGTAGAAATGAGAAGTTTCTTGTGATTTCTTACCCTTCTTAGACCTTATGTATTTTGATATGGTGTTGAGGTTAGGTGTCGGTTATTTTTAATCTTCCTTGATTCTTATCCAAGTAATTCATTTAACCATGAAAATGCTTAACATGTGTGTAAATGAAACTAGGCATCTCAGGTGCTTGGTAAGGGACCAAAGCATGACCGAGATGAGATGATTCAAGTGCTTCAACACAAACACCGGATTTACTTGAATTATTATGAGACTAAGAAGGATCAATCTCACATAGTTTAGGTTTCTCTATAAGGTTTTCTTCCACCTTGGACCTGTTACACACCTCTAGTGAGGAGATGTTTCATCAACCCTCTTCCTCTTTCTCTTTCCCCAATGACATGAACCTACATCCTCATTAGAGACCTTGTGAGATTAATTGAGAAGAGATTACATAAGTAATGAAAGTTTTCACCACATTAAATTATTAAAAATTTATTATTTTTGTACCATTTATTGGTCCTCTCAATTACTGATCATGGTTCCTTCAAAGATCATTGTCTTCAAATCCCCCAAGTTCGGATGTACCACATCAATATCTCCCACATGTAGGATATTAAGTGCTCAAGGTGGAGATGGGATAAAATATAGTGAATTTTACCTCCATGATGATTGGTATGATTTTATAATTCCATGAAGAAAGTTTTTGAAAATATCAAATCAATCCGAAAGCAGATTCTATTTTTCGCAGTTACAGGATAGGGTCTATTTTTAGCAATGTTTTCCAATTTTCAAATTTCCTTTCTTCTGAATATAGGGAATTGTATTATGAAGTTTGCATTTTTCATTTTATGACCCTTTACATTTTTAGAATACTTCTGGTTCATATTCGCTATAAATATCAAGTTGAGCTATGGAGATCGGATTGAAAAAAATTCAATTCCACCTCCTTATGAATTTAGCATTGAGTTATTTTACAAAATTTCAACTAATTTGGCTAAAGAAATGAATTGGAAATCAAAAATGAAAATATAGATTGTTGTAGGTTATTAATGGCTACTAAAACTCATTTAGGGCATCAATGGAACTAAATTTATTTTCATTGTTTTGGTTTCTTATGGCAAAAGATGTTGTGCATGTTTCAAGTGTGAAAATGGAGATTTTTGAGAGCTATGCAAGTTTCTTAGTCAATTCCAATGGTGAATGCTGAAAAATTAAGCAGCATAAAAGTAAGATAGAATGCAAAAGGTAGTTTTAAATGACAAAAATGTTTGGAAAATGGCTAGGAACAACCTTTATACCACCCGTTTTATTTTCCCTCTTAAAATTTTATTAACTCACTCTAAACCTAGCCCCAGCACAACATAACCCAAGTGAAAGAACACACTCAATATTTCCCCATAAAAATATGGTAAAAGGTACATTGGAACACCATATCCTCAAAAATGTGCCATGGGTAGGAGAATCATGAAGAAGGTGCCAATGGTGACATCATCTATGAAGTTGAAAACATGTACCTAACACTCCATGTTGCAACTTAAGTGACGAAAATATTCCTCTCCATGTTGTGATGAATTATAGTTTACCCCATATCCCATTATAAAAGGTAAGAAAGGAAAACAAGGCCTCCAAAGTGCATAAAGGGTGTGCATGCTATGAGGAAGGTGCCACAACTTAAAGTGAGTTGAAAACACATCTCTAACATCTAAAGTGTTTTGTTAAGTGAAAAAAACTTATCCTCCTCTTTGGTGGCATAATATTGAATCCCACATGTCCCTTTTGACTTTTTTAAAATTGAAAAATGGACATCAGGGGTCTCCAAATGTGCATTTTCATCTTTTGGAAGTTGGGTGTCACCATTACACTGCTAAAAATAGCCTGTTAGAGTGCTTTATTTCTTTGAGAGATTTCCTTAGTGTTTTATAGGAAAAAAATAAAATTTTGATTTTAAATAACCCAAGGAATCCAATTACAAAATTTTGAGAACTGAGTATACTTCCTTTTGAAAATGCCCTTTTCAATTTTGGTCACGAACGGTTCCTGGAAGGTCCAATTGCCACCAAAAGAAAATATATCTTTTTTTCCAACTCATCATATGGAAAATGTAGAGGGTATCATGTGATATAATTTGGAATTTTAATCAGCTTACAAATCTCCTTAGAAATCCTATAATATTCAATTGAATCTTCACTAGGATCAAAGGTCTTTACCTGCACTGCCAAGACAATATCTACAAATTTTCTCCTCAGAATATCTTGAAACCTTTTGTAAAATGAAGTAAAAACTCCTATATTTCCAAGAATATATTATTGTGTTACAAATATTTTTGAGGATTCTCATATGTCCATAATAAACTAACCAACTTTTTCATTACTTTCATTTCCTTATACCATGCTACAAATAGCCTAGTATTACATAACTTGTTCAAACCTGATTTTTCTTCCAAACATTTCTTAAATCACTTTGTTGCATATTTTATATCATTTTCACAACTCTCATGTGGGTTTTTCCTCAACATTCATCTTCTAAGGGGTGTCCACTAGTGTGAAAAATCCTGAAAATAGGCCTTTTTGAGCCTCTGGGAGCAATTCCATATGAATGGTATTGAATAAATCCATGGATCGCTCCTAAACATTAAACAAAATTTAAAATAAAATTATCACATTCCTTCTAGCCATTATTAGGGTAACACAATAACTAATTTTGTTGGAGGACAATTTTACATTGACCGGAAAGGGATTTTCAAATGTGGGCTAGGTTATCATGACAAAAAATTGAACTTTTCATACTAAACATTTTTCATGACAACAGGGATCCATATCCAACATTTCTTTAATGAACTCAAAATGAGGTTAATAAATATAAGTCTCAACTTGAAATGAGACTTGTTTGTATGTTGAGCTTGATGCACTCTATTGGTGAAAGAAGTTTTAGAGAAAAACTCTTTAGGGTCTTTCCCTTCGATACATAAACCATGTAATTATTAGGTCTTTCTTATATGAGGAAGATTGAGTGGGGATCTTAAAGATAAAATTTCTTCCCCTTCACCTTGATTCATCTTGGCATGCTTCTTCATCCATGGGTTCCTTGAACCTTACTTGAGAACTAGAATCATGGAGGCCAATAGGGTTCTCTCTTAGAATTTCAATATTTCTTCTTTAGGGTTAGATTCATCCTACTCGATTTGGATAATTATCCTTGGGATATTTTGATTCTCCCTAGGGATTTTTTTTGTTCTGTAGAAAAGAGGGCCCTCCTCTTCATACTTTGGGGTTGCTCTATTTTGGGTCCTTCCTCCTGCCATGGCTCTCCTACTTGGGATATTTTAAGTGATCATTTTAGGGTGTGCCTTATTACAACACAACCTTCATTACATAACAATTCTTATTTATTTTGTGAATGGTTATCTCTGTCTCATGTCATGCTTCCACAAAGTTTTCCATTTCAAACTCAATAGCATGCCTTTAGTTTGGATCTTTTATAGTCGAAACTTGCGGTTCCTCTATTCATGATGTTGAATAAGAGGGAGAAAGTTAATAGAGTGAGTGTAATCATGGCCCCCATATTTTCCATATTGATTGGTATCCTATTAACGATGGGGCCCAAAAATTTCATCATCGGTAGTAGTGGAATGAGATGTGTTGGTTAGATAAAATGTCTAAGTACTAGCCATGCACAAGAGTTAGATACTATGTTTAGAAGCATGTGCACAAGGACATGAAGAAGAAGCGAGAAAAGTGAGTGGAGGTGTACACAACATAGTGTGATAGATCATCAAGTTAGGGCTCGTAGATATGCTTATAAACGTAGATGAGGACTTATCTCGATTTTTAGTATGTGGCTAAAAATAGAAAAGGAAAACATCAAGTTTTGTGAAAGGAAGATATATAAATAAGAAAAGGCACATGTAAGATGAAGATGGAGACAACACATAGAGATAAGATAAATATATGATTAAAGCATGTTAAAGATGAGCTATTTATATCTCAATCTATTTTTAAGATAGAGTTGAAAAATCATGCAAGTTAATAATATCATACCTATTATTAGGAAATTTTCATGTAAGTGGTGAAGGGAAAGTCCCCACCATGTAAAAATAGGTAATGCACTCTTGTATTTAGGACCACATTTTGATGAGTCAATTCAAAAGTTTGTAGCTAAGTTTTATATGCATGCATGGTCCAACACAAGGATATAACTACACTATGGATGTAATCAGCTTACTTGTTATGTAATCAGTTATTTTTAGCAATGGGTAATTATTTTTGGGTAGTAAAGATTACTATTTATAAGTATGGAGTTATGGGAATTAAAATACTTTTAGTAATTTTGTATGTTGAGTGATTGCCTTGTTATTTCTAAACTTGTATGTTGTATCTCCATTCTTGCATGTTATAATGGTTATTATGATTGTGTTTACACTAACCACATCCTATGAGTGAAAAAAGGAGGGACATCATGGTTACGTGAGCTTCAGTGAGCATGCAAACTTTGTTTGTAAGAACTTCCTGCGCACCTAAATCAGTATTGGTTAAAACAAATTCTACATTTTGGTTCCTTTTTCGAGACCTCTTTTCAATCTACTCATCAAGTTGTTGCATGCACATGGCATTTTGGTGTGCTTTGATAATATTGAGCTTTGGGTACATGAAAGCAAGGAAGTGTTTTCTCGAGATATATTACTAGACCTAACTTTAATGCATGTAAGTGGGTGGAAGATAACCTCTATGATTTCTTGTATGAGACATTCTTCGATTCTTCCCATTAGAATTGTACTAGTGTTCATCGACATATGTGTAGAAAAAGGGTGTATGGATAGGGAGAAATCAATTGTGGAGCCAGAGAACTATCAATCACTCATTGATTTTGATTAAACATGGAAAAGAGATGTAGATCATTGGTGATAAGGAACACCGCACGCATTATAATTTTGAGTACAACATTTTAACATAATCATGCCTGAAGAAGTAGAGTTCTAGTTTCTACACCAACCTAGGGGATCATACATACGCGCTTTACCTTTAGCAACAAATATCTTGATGATTGATCTTGGGATGTAGAAATTACTGATAGTAGGATAAAAATCCACCGTGCATAGGGATAGGAAGAAGGTTTTGGAAGGATGTATTTTTTTAAAATAAAAGAAAGAGAGAGGGAAGAGAGATGACTTAGATATAATGATGTGTGATAGAGGGTAGTTAAGGATCCATTGAGATTAAGGGAAATGATGACTACTGGTAATGATAAGAAACTTGCGAGAGGAAAGGAACCACATGATCATGTATTTCCAGTATTGGGGAAGTGTAGTAGAAGGACCCCTTTGGCATCAGATGAGAGAAAGTCTTAGGATATAATGAGAACTGTGGGCATGCATATAACCCAACATGGCAACCTATCCCTTGTGTAAGGTGATTGGAATTTGTAATTTTTATAGATGATCATCATAGTGAAGGTGAGAAGGAAGGTAATAAAGTATCACCATGTTGGGTTAGGGATACGGTAGGAACATATTGGTATCACCTCGGGAAGCTCGCCATATTAAGGATGTGGACATGGTAGCTCGGGAGGCACCCATGTTTGGGTAGAGTTTGTTTTAGACACATTTTGAAAGTGTGTCATCGGGAAAGAGAAATGGTGCACTACCTATTGGAACTATTAATATTGGTGTAACTATAGGAAAAATTATTGGTGTGAAATTTAGCATAACCATAGGGACATAAGATATTTCTTTAATAGTATTGTAGGTCATAGAGGGAGGCTCAAGAGGTTCAGGTCAGCCACTATGCAAAGGTTATCCTAGTGGAAGATCCAATTCATGATCTATTCACACTCCATGAAAAGGACCATAATATCCATTACAATAACCTTAACAACCACAATAATAGAACCCTAATATCTTCTTTTAGATGTCTCTTCATTTTCCGAATACAAGGGTATGAAAGATGCCATTGAACATGTGCATAAGTGTGAGTTATTTTGGAGAGCTAAGGGAACAAGATTTTGATCGGAAGGATAGTCAATTTTCCACCACACTTATAGGGTGCGTGCACAACTGATATAAGAAATATGACCCACATCGGACTGCAATTGATTATGATGCATTTCACACCTCATTTTTTAGTTGAGTTCCACATACTTGAGTTTGAATAGCCTAACATTAGTGCATTGAAGGATATCAAACATGGCCTATCCGAGAGTGTTTAAGAATATGATATGTGTTCTAAAACCTTATTATCTAAGATCTCCTCTAATATTAATCAAATCAACATAAACATTGGTTTTTGGGAGGCTTGCGACATCTTTTTAGAGGGTGCTTTCACACAAGAAATTTACTAATCAAGGCTAGGTCTTAGAAGTAGCTCCATGCACTGGAGAAATTGGAAGTGTAGACATGGGAGTGAGATAATTCATTGAAGCTCATATTGTAGCAATAACTATCGAGTTAGAGAAGTTATTGATTGATTAATCCCATGAGATGTGTAATGGATTATGGTTCAAGATGATTGAGAGGTATAGAGGCATACGAAAGATAGTTTTCCACATAGGAATGTGTGTGATTTGTTAACAAGTTGTGAGATTTTTTATAAGAATCATGATGCCCATAATTTCCCACTCTTATAGTGTGTAGCTTAAAATAATATCTGTAGTGAAAATTTATGATGCACACACCCATGACACAATTAAATGTCGTCGATTGATCAAATCCATGAGGCATGTGAAACAGGGTTGTGCTAGACCAGTGTGGAAAGTAACTCGTAGGCTCAAGAAGGACAAAACAATGAAGTGCACAATAATGGAAATAGAGGATTTTGAGGTGGATACGTAATCAAAGGCCATGGTGTTCATGGAAGTTTTACATGAGGGACATGTTATACATGTGGATCACCTAATCATAACAAAAACACATTTTCAAAGAATCGGTAATGCACATATTGTGGTAAGGTACATAACATGGAGGATTTTCCATATTTGTATGCCCATATGTGTAAGAACAATAAGAATGAAAAATACATGGCTATGATTAAATTTGAGTGTGCTAAGTAGGATCAGTGGGAACCTAAAAATATGGTTTACCCCGAGCTTCAACAATTATTAGTCACTATGTGTGCAGAGGTAACATGCACACAAGAAAGAAAAGGTGAGAGCTCTCATCATACATGAAGAAGTGGTACATGAAAAGAATCCGAGATAAAAAAAAGTAAAAGGAGGTTTATTAGGAGATCATGGGAGTCATTAGGGAGCTGCGTAGGGGAAATACAATGCTTAAAGGATCAAGCACGTTAAAGGGAGTGTACGAGGATTACTTGAACTACAATGTAAGGATGTTGATCATCTTAGGGAAGTGTGCATAATTCTCAAATAGGATAATATTATACCATTATTGGGAGAATGGTTATGTGATAAGATTCCATGCCGGTATAGAAAGCTAATTATGGATACTTCATTCAAAATTTCCACCTTGGGATCATGAATATGGAAAAGATATTGTTGTCATGTGGATCGTGCACCCGTTAAATCATTGAAAGATCTTATGTAACGTTAGAACATCCCAAAGGTATGGGACCTTGTTGCCTTGGGATGAACCTCCAGAGAAGGCTAGATTCCTTTAGAACTTGGGGCACCCAATTTAAGATCGATGTGAAAGGCTAAAAAAATTTAAAATGACTCTAATGTAATCAATTCATTGGTTCAGGGTTAGAAATAACAAATAAAGAAAGTACGGTGATACACCAAGAGTATAACTAGATAATTGTATGATCTTCACACCGGAAAAGGGTTAATTTAGAAAGGATAAAGTAACCATCACAATCTAATTCACCTTATGCTATTTAGACAGGGAAAATAATAAGCCACAAAAAAAATAACATACATTCCCTTGTAAGACCCCAAGTATACCTAACAAGATAGATCAAACTTGTTCAAATACACAATCAACAAACCAAGACAATATAATATATGCACATGTCAAACATCCCTTTCACTTTGTAACGGTCAATGATAATGTGAATTTATAAAAAAGGAAAATAATTTTCACACAACTAATATTCAAGATAATCACATCATTTTCCCACAGATTGAAATAAGATATTCTAAAATAAAGGTGAGTTAACCATTTATACTAAGGAATTGCACATCCACAAAGCATACATTGATCAACTATTAACACAATAAATAACACTCTTTGGGGAAAAATAGTGATCTAATGTAATTGAAAGGCTTCAAAGTATGCAAAGTACTCTTCTAAGCTTGAAGAGTAACTTCCTAATGATCTATATCTAAAAACTTGATGCACTTAACTATTTATAAGTTCTTTAGGTTGAGCCATTATATCTAGACCTTAACTAACAAATTACTAAAAATAGAATCTAATTAAGTCCCGGGAAAAGGCTCCCATAAAAATAGAAAAGTAGTTGCAAAGGTTTGACCCAATCAACCCTACAACTAGAACTCATCCGAACTTGGAATTTTCCTTCCATGTCCACCTAGCTTCACTTGGTCCTGCAACCTTCTCCTCATTCAATTTTATCCTATTATTTATCCTAGACAATCATCTGATGTTTGTAGTCAATGAATCAATTTATGATTCCTTGAACTTCCTCTTCTCCTAAAACACATTCATAATGATTCACCACATTTGTTGTTTCAATCTCCTTGCTACCTTAGCCAAAATATTTTTGAGTTTACCCACCACTTTTTTCAGTCGACTTATGAAATTATGACACGAGACCAATCTGTCAATTGAATCACTATTGAAAGTTTTAGTTACTTCATCATCTCTCTGTATCAAATCTTTGAAGTTCAATTTGATTTGATCCACTTGGAAGGGCATCAATATTCTCATTGAAGAATTTACATTTGACATTGTCGAACTCTTCTAAAATATCATTTAGAGCATCCATTATTTCTACTTGTTTGTCATCTAGCTTCTTGACCAAATCTTGTAATACCTAAGAGCTAAATTCTATAGCCTTTTGAAATTCAAACAGTTTGGAAATATCATCAATTACTTCTTTTCAAATAATTATATTTGGATCCTCCTCTCTAATCTCACCCCACGTAGTCAAGTTCAAATTCGAATTGTTATTATCTTCAAAAATACTTCGTCCATGCTACGAATAGAGGCTCTTTAAACTTACAAATCATTATATATTTCAACAACTTCTATGATTAAAGGATTATCTTCTTCAAGCATGTTTTCCACTCATCCATTCAATTATCTTCCCTTCTTACCTATCTTCTCAATCTCATGATATGAAATATCATCTAGAGTATAAGAAATTGTCAGAGCACTAGTAGTTGAAGGATCAGTGGTTGGAGTGGGCTGTGTTACTTTTCTCAGTAAAGCAATGAGTTGTTCAACCTTTTCTTTAAGCTCATCCTTGTATGATTTATCCTTATAATACTTCTCCAAAAATATTCTGAGAGTTTTTTTCACATCTTGTTTGGTGCCCTCATATGTTGCTTTACCTAGCAAAAATATTGAAATTTGATAGTCCACTACCGTGATATTTTCTTTAGTTTTTCCCTCAACAGGAGTAGCGATTTGCATGAATCTCTCTCCTGATTGGTTTATAGATAGACTGAAAAACAACCTTTGGCAACTTGTCTTGTCTCCTTGGAGTAAGTTCCAACACACTTAGATCTATTACATCTATAAGAGGTACTTTCTTCTTCTTCTTCATAGTTTGGCAATATAGCCATTCGTATAATAGATGTTGATGGAGATGACATAACTCGATTCAACACCTTAATACTAAACAATACAATAACATTAGTAACATTAGATGGAAATGGAATGGAGGTGGTAATAATATATGGGGTGGAAGTGAGGATAGCCACATGAGTGGATATAATAAGGATATAAGATGAGATGGAATGAAATTAAAGTTGAAGAGGAAGTGAAGTTGAAAATGGAGACCCAATTATATCCTCTACCGAGAGGGAAGGAAGGGATGAAAATACCTAGGCCATGGAAGGGGATGGAAAAGAAGAAATGAGTGTAAAAGAAGAAGGTAATGATAAAGGAAGTGATAGTGATGGAGAAGGAGGGGGTGATAAATTCTTGTACAATTGGGGAATCAATAACTTCAACAACTTCTGATACCGGTACTTTATAGAAGACACAACCTTGGAAGAAAGAGCCTTAGAGAGAGAGGAACTTCCAACAATGAATGAAATATTCTTAGGGACTATATGGGACCTTTGGGTAGACATTTTCCCTTTTATATGTGTTAGAAGACTCATTGTTGGTTAGGCTTTTGTTCTTATAGAATGTTCTGACCCTTTGGGTGAAATTCCCAAGGTAGCCAACCAATTATATGTCCTTTGCAAAATGGGTCCCACCCTCTCTTTAGTATTGCAACTTTCCTCTACATACCAATCAATCCATGATAATGGTTGATTGGAAACATTGTTAACTTTTTATATTGGATCCAATACTTCTTCCTCATCCTCCATTTCCTTTGGAGTCTCTACAATACCAAACTGCCTAACCTCATCCAAAGTTATCCTTTCATACTCTTGGTTGCTGATAATGAACCCATCCCAATAATGAATCTAAATGTCTCCTAGATGGGGCACGTGTGAATTGGATAAACCAATTTCATTGAACTTTCCCAAGTAGTGAAAATTAGTTTGTGGATGAAAGGCTTGCAAGGTTACTTCGAGAATTTTTGTATCCACAAAGTTTTCTTTATATATGTTGGCACAAGTATATCAACCAATTGAAATGTGAAACTGGATTCCCACCATATGCCATTTTTTTTCATTTTTTGATAATCTAATAATTGTCTAGCCAACTCTAATAGAACCCATTTATTAGTAGGGCAT
Organism: Taxus wallichiana var. yunnanensis; assembly: GCA_018340775.1. Taxonomy (NCBI): domain Eukaryota; kingdom Viridiplantae; phylum Streptophyta; class Pinopsida; order Cupressales; family Taxaceae; genus Taxus; species Taxus wallichiana. Next base: position 356,459,674 of record CM031239.1, read on the forward strand.
CTTGGCAATTTTCTTATTTGGTGCACCGAAACTAAGAATGCTAATGTATGTAAATGTATGGAAACTAATATAAATGGCTCTCCATTCTCATACTTATTTGAAAGCCTCATAATAAATCCTTCGATTGTAAAATCCTTGTCAAAATGATAAAGAAAAACAACAAAGATGGCATCATTGACCCTACAAAAATGTCTTCTCCCCTCATCCATTATGATTTGAGGATAAAAATCAAAAATATGGGATGCACTCCTAACACCTTTGGTATTCAATACATTAAATTCTTCCATGACAACTGTAGTATAGGCCAAGAAAGAAGTCATGTAAAATTTCTTAGAAGACAAGAGTTTAATCAATTAAAAAAATAGAGCTACTTAATATGCTCTCCCCATCGTATGAATTATTTATTTTTCTTGATAGTGGAAATGTATAGGAACATATATTCTTGAAACTCTTTTATAAGCAAGGCTTGAAACTCTACTTAGCAACACGATAAGATCATTTACTTCTAGGATGAAATATGATGAGTACATTATCTTAAGAAACTTGGTGACCCTCTTGGCTAAGTATCTCTTCATCTTGACCTTTGTACATAAATCAGTGTCTTTGTCCCAATGTTCAATTGTAGCTTTAGGTGAGATTGTAGCATAGTCTTCAACATCTGGGAGTTTGAACAAGTCTTCAAAGAAATCAGAGTCCAACCAAATTACAAATTTTCATCAACATCTTTCACCAATCTGGAATCTTCATCAAAATGGGATTTATGGCCAAGATGAATTCGAGGCAAGTGCATAGATTCTAGAAAACTAGCAGGTGAGAGAATACCATTGTCATATATAGCCTACATCCAAGACTTATTTTTAGGAGTTCTCAACCTTGCCCAGAAAATATGGAAAATCCACCTTCCCTAGGTCAGTATCTCCAATATTCCCTAAGTATGAAGAGAGGAAAAAATGAGAGAAAACCCTAAGAATGTATATTTCATCTTCTTTTTTCCTTTTGACAAAGAATTTGACATTAATTTTGGGTTTCAGAATCCAAAAGGGCCTTTGAAAATTTATAACAAATACTGTAAAAGTTATGAAATGCCAAAGTCCAAAAAAATTCTAAGTTTGAAGTAAAAACCTCTAACAAATTGAAACAACGTAGATGTCCAAAGCTCCAAATATCACAACCCCAAAATTCCAAAACCACAGACTTCAAATCATGACCTCTCGAAAGTCTAAAAACAAGAAGATTTGAAACAACTCGACCTCCAAAATTCCAAAAGCAAGAAGCTCCAAAATAATATACCTCCAAAAGTCTGAAAGAAAGAACTTCAAACAATAATATGTGGACAAAAAAGTCACCAATGAGAAAGGAATGAGAAACAAACCCTTATGGAGATCTGGAAGAAACTATAATGGAATCGAAATGGATGCCTACAAACGTTGGATTTTACAACTGTGGAGATCAGGAAAAAATTTCACGGAGAACACGGTGGATGATGAGGATTTCATTTCCAAATAAGAGAAAGGAAGAAAAAAATTTAAAAACAAGGAATAAAATCCTGAAATAATCATAGACCAAGAATAAATAACCCAACAAAATTACCTTGAAAATGATGCCTCAAAAGTATAAAGAATTCGGTAAAAATCAGGGTGTCAGAGTAAAAAGTCAGGTGAAAATGGCCGATAAAAATATGGATTTATCTAAAAAATCTAAAATTAATGCCAAAAGCTAACACATGGGGGTGGGGGAGGGGGGTTGGTGAGAATTAAATTCTTAAAGGACCCTAAGTCCGAAAACCTAAAAGTCCAAAGTTTTGAAATTTCAGAAGTTTAGAGTTTCAAACTTGAACTTGAGCAACAAAGTTTGCAAAGGATGACAGACTCTAAAACTTGGAAGTCCAAAATTCTGAAATTTTGGAACTTTAGAACTATAGAATTTGGTATTCTAGAGGTGAAAATATAAAAATGAAGATGGGAGACTCTAAAACCTAAAATTATGATGTTCTAAAATTTTAGAATATCATAGTTTTGGACTTCGGAACTCCGGAAAGATATTTCTTGAAAGGGCATCATAGACTTCCGAAACCCAAAAGTCCAAAGTTCCAAAATTTCATAACTTTGGAGTTTCATACTTGAGAATTCCAAATCAAAATTTATCGAAAAGGTGACAGAAGATGCCAAAACCTCGAAAGTCGAAGTTAAAATTTTGGAACTTTGGAGTTTTAGACTTCAAAACTCCAAGTTATTAAAGTGAAAATTCCCAAAGGAGACTAAATCTCGAAGGTCTAAAATTAAAAATTTCAGAACTTAGAACTTTCGGAGTTTGTAACTTCGAAATCAAAATTTTTACTTTGGTCGTTTGTCTCCCAAAAAGGAAAATATTCGAAATCTAAAGTCTGAATTTTCGATCTTTCATAATTTCAATAATTTCAAACACATCCTTCTAAAACACTTCTAGGTGAAATATTTTAGAAGTTAATTTTTTTATCAACTTTAATATCATTTTCAAGGTAAGATTTGAAGGTTAACATTTTTGGTGACCTCCAAGGAATGCTTTCCTACTAAGATTTTAGGCTAGTATCCTTATACAAACCATTGGGAAAAAGAGTCTTGAAAGAGAACTACACATAGAGCATAAAGAAAACAAAACAAAAGGAACAGAAAAAAAAAACAATGTGCAATGAACTTGGAGGAAAATTCAAAATAAACAATGTACACGGGGGTGGAACAATCTCAAAAAAAAGCTTTGAGATGTATCACATTCACATGAATGGGAAGCTTTTCTACATTGAGCCTAGATAGATGAAATGAATTCACCTCTTTATAACTCGTGATGATGTATGGTCCACTCTAGAGAGCGTCAAACTTGAAATTTTTCTGGTCCGCTCTTTGTCTTCATCCCATTTGAGAACTAAATCTCCCTCTTGAAAATGCTTTTTATATGTTTTCTTGTCAAATGATTTCTTAACTTGAGCACGATGTTTCTCCCGTGGTCTTCATAGCCCTATTCCGCACTTCTTCCAATTCCATGAGTTTAGCAAACCTCATTGACAAGGAATCATTCTCCATAACCTGAAGATGATGAGCTAACTCCAACTAAGGTAACTCCAAAGAGATCGAAGTTTTTCTTCCCTTCCATATACAAGCATGAAAGGAGAATTTTTGATGGCTCTTTTAGGTTTGATTTGATATGCCCATAATGTATTCTTAATCTAGTATGCCAAGTCTTCTTATTAGTCTCCATTGTGCATTTGATAATCCTTATGAGGTTCTTATTACTAGACTCAGCTAATCCATTTCCTTACGGATAGTAATTGGACAAGGTCTTAAGGTAGACACCATTCTTAACAACCCACTTGCTCAAACTCAAACCAAGAAAATCCATTGCATTGTCTGAAATAATTGTAAATGGAACACCAAACCATGTCATTATACCTTCTAAGAAATTTAGAACTACTTTCTCATTTATTTCTTTCAATGTTACCACCTCTCTCCATCGAGTAAAGTTGTTTGTTTTGCAGTAAGAACCCATTTATGTCCATCACTGGAGGGAGGATTAATCATTTCGATGAAATCTAACCCCCATTGAACAAAAGGTTGATCCACCTAATTGGGTGTAATGGAAGAGCTGTCAACTTCTGCTTGCCAGTAAAAAGGGCACATTCCTTACATTTCCTTACCCAGAGATGGGCATCTTTGAATAAATCTAGCTAATGGTAACCGGCTCACATAATTTTGGTCCCGTATTTGTTCACATAGAGAAATTTTATCCAGATAGGTTGTTGTGGAACTCTTGTAAGATCTTTCTTACCTGTTCGATCTCATGCAATGAAGAATAACACCGTTCAAATCCTTTTGAAAGAGAACATTATCCACTCGGACATATGGAATAGACTGAATACGGAAGGTACATCTTTGACTTTTATTCATGTTTAAAGGATATACTCCCAAAAAAGGAAATTTTACATCTTAGATACCCAATCAATTTGATCATCACCTTCATTAGTATTCAAGAGTGTAAGATCCTCATCACCCTTTAGTTTCCATGTCTGTAGCAAGATGCTGACACAAACCTTTACCTTTGAAAAGTTTAGTAACTTTGATGCGTACGTCATACTCCTTCACCTTCATGATCCATCCAAAGTGTGCTTCTCGTTCATCTCTTTGTTCAACAAAAATTCTTAACACCGGGGATGAGACACCATCAGTGAATTTTTTTGTTGACAACATGTGATTAAATATATTTAGAGCTCGAATAACTAAAAAGAATTTTTTTCAAAAAATGAATACTTGAGCTCATAGTCTTTGAAGGGTTGATGAAGAAAGCAATTGGTTGCTCCATCGATTATCGTTATTTTTTAGGTGAGGATACTTGAAATTCTCTCTTGAACTTCAAAAACATATAGATAAAATATTTATCAAACCTCGGGTTCACCAACATGGGATCTAAGAAATGGCCATTTTTATGGCTTTGAAGATCTCCCCTCCTTATTTTTTCCATGAGAAATGCATATTTTTCTTCAAAGATGGTTTTCAACGGTTTAGCCAATGTCATAAATTGAGGGATGAATCTCCACACAAAATTTAAGGTTCCTAGAAAACTTTAGAGACCCTTCTTATGACTTGGGAGAGATAAGGACATAATCAAATGGATCCTGCTAGATCACTAGAAAGTCCTTCTACTAAAACAACATGCCCCAACAATTTTCCCTCCTGCACTACAAAATATTTTTGGGGGATTGAGTGAAACCCCAAATTCTCTACATCTTTAGAAAACATTCCCTAGATGCGTGATGTGGTCTTCTACATGCTTGGAGTATAAAAATATATCATCTAGATAAACCAAAATTATGTCGATGATTAGTCCTTTAAACACCATGTACATAGCTCTTTTAAAAGTATCCTCGGCATTGGACAATCCAAATGGCATTTTGTTATAAGCATGCATACCCCACTTGGTGGTGAAGGTTGTTTTAAATTGATTAGATTCCTGAACTAGAATCTGATTATAACCTAAATATCCATCGAGAAAATAAAATATTTGAGATCTTGCCACCATTTTAAGGATTTTCTCCATTGATGGAAGAGGATAATGGTCTTTCAACGAGGCATGGTTCAAATCCCTGAAGTCCACATACAACCGAATCTCTCCATTCTTCTTCCTTACAGGAACCAAATTGGCTACCCAAGAGGAATGCTTAATAGGAAAAATTATACATGCCTCGATGAGTTTGGTTAGCTCCTTTCTCATTAGTGGCTCAATTTTGGGATTAATTGGCCTATGCTTCGATGAATTGGCTTGGCATAAGGATCCAATTTGATGGTATGTTGTGCTAGCCATGGATCAAAACCACACAAGTCCTTATAGCTCTTTGTAAAATGTCATGATAATATTTCCGTAGTTTGACAAAAGCTTCCTTTTCTTTAGAAGTACATACTTTACCAATCTTCGAAGTTTTTCACTTGCCACTTCAACCTCTTCAAAATCGTCTTCTTTGACACCATGTTCAAGTTCTATTTTTGGCTTAATCATCTAAATTGAGGATAGATTCCAGAGTAACTAAGCCTTTTGGTAGCTTATTGATTTTTAATTCAATGATTTGATCACCATATGCTTCCTACAACTTAGATTTCCTTTCACGAAAACTCCACCTCTTCTTGTAAAAATAGGACAATTTTTTGGTCACTATCGAACACTGTGAGCTAATTATATTATCGGGATCGTGGGTCGAACTACTATTTTGATAGATTGTTGTCCTTACTTTATGATATTAACTGGTATGTCATATAGCGAACCAATCCTAGTGAGCCTAGCATCATCTTGGTTTTATTTTCTAGGGACAACATGGATCCTAAAAGCTTCGAAATCTTTGATCAAATCACATACTCGATTCTTGTATGATCTTAAGAGATCATTTTTTATTGCATTGTCTCTAAATATCATTGTCTTAGATCCTTGATTCCTTTATTTTGAGCAAGCTGAATTCCTTGTATGACTGCCTCATATTCAACAACATTGTTAGTGCAACTAAATTACAACTGAAAAAATGACAAGTATTTATCTCCCTCTAGAGAATTCAACATAACCCCAACACCAGATCAATTTTTACTCCTCAATCCATCAAAAACAATTTCCACAATCCTTCAAAATTGATTGGGGTTTTGATCAATTGTGGTATGATCGTACCTTCTTCGTGAATACACAGTATGTACTTAATCTAGTTTCTTCCAAAAGGAAAAACTAGATTCATCCTCCACTAATAAATCATCATAGTAATCGTATTGATGATTTACACTTACCTCATCTAGCACCATATTAGGAACATCTTCTATAAGAGTAGTTGGTTCATGATCAACATCTTCTTCTTCAAGGTCACCAATGGCATAATTACCATTTATGGGATGACAATGTATGGTTTCCATATGATTTTGGAAAATTTGTTCTACTCGTATAGTCACCTTCATCCCATACCGAGTTCTTAGGATCATATGTGACCAATCGAGGATCGGTAACCACCCATCTTGGCACTAAAATCTCATGATAGGCATATGGCTCAAGAGAGGAGGAATATCGAATAACCGATATTTCTTGTGTTAACGATAGGCTATGTCATGCATGGATGGTAAGTTGGAGTCCTTTGATGACTTCGATGGTCTAAACTGATGTACCATCTAACTAAAAACTCCCTAGAGATTGGAGAACCTTTATATTCCCAACATGTCTGCAAATGTGTTTGGGCATGACAAAACTATTAGAACCATAATAAATCATGCAATTGTGCACTAAATGATTACAAATGATTAGGGAAATATATAATGGAGGTGGTTTGTTAGCCTTAGAGATACTTTTACCTTCTAGTTAAAATTTTTTTGCAAATGTTGCTCCATGACCGGATGATCTCAATTATTTTTACCAAAAATTTTCAAGGCATCTCGTAGAAAATTTCATTGAGAAGGAATCGAGAGTGCATCCCACATAGTAATGCTAAGGTTGGTCCTCTTCATTTGTTTTAAAATGTTGAACATAATCACTCCTAATTTGTTGAGACTTCTTTGGGCATTAGGGTCTTCTTTTGGAAAATTCTTATTAGTTATCGTGACACCTTTGAAGAACCATCCTTCCTTGTAGTTTGATTAGTAGTTGCTTTACGGATGTCTCTTTTCTACATCGTTATCAACTACTATTTATAACCGAGGTTGTGAATTAGAATCTTGGTCACTTTGGAAGATTGGGTTTCCATTGCACTCTTCTTGGAATAGTGTTTACTACTTATGGATGAAGCATCTGTATTCACTTCACAAATATATTCTTCCTACCAATTCAACAAAGTGGTTTCTTTGGGTGCCTAGGATGATCTACTATTTTCTATGTAGGTGATTTATCTATTGGCTCTAAAGGGTGTATATGCTTTGAACCATAAGGGCTTGGCTAATAACTCCATTAGGATACAGTTTTTGATTGTGAGGTTGAGAACAAGGATAACACCATTTATAATCTCAAATTAGATTATTTTGGACAGTTACAATAGCTTTAAAAGAACTAATAGCAAGGGGATTCTTGAAATTTGTAGGCCTAACATTCACATCTGACATGTAGCTTGGTTTTGAGGCTAGATATTTCCTTGAAAGGTGGGAAGGTTAGCTTGGTATTACTAATTTGGTGACTAATATGGGTGATTGTAATAATTTGTTTCTTTTGAGTGCAACAATCTCATTCCGTAAGGTTTGCAGTAGGGAATTGAGTTCAAAAAGGTCATTTGAGGAGGTGGGGACAAACCGAGATGGCTATTTAGAAGCTTCAAATGGGAGCAATAGTGGGTTGAGTATTTGTAAGATCAGGGGATAACAACATTGGTGGTCATGGGGCTATCTTTCCCAGCTTGGATCAAGGAATTCTCAGCACTTATGGAGACCTCGTAGGCATCCGGTAATACAACACCTCCCATAGACTAGATCATTACGGCTATATCACTGTTCAAAGCTCACAAATAGTCTAAGAATGCATTGTTTGGAGAAGGTTTAATGAGTGTTGGAATCCTGTTCCACATCTTTTGGAACCAAAAATTGAAATCACTATTGTATTCTTGGGGGATCACTTTATAGTAGTTAATTGTTCCAAGAGTGACAGGTGATCACTTTTACCTTCAAATTTCTTGAAAATATTTTCCCCTAACTCATCCCAAGTGTTAAGTAATAGTTCCAACCCGAGAAAGCCTCGAAACTACTGAAGCACTTTTCCCTTGAAAAAGTAGCAAGAATTCTAATTGCAATGTCATCCTCCGTGATTTTATGTACTATACAAATTTTGGCTACATCAAGAATATTTTCCACTTTGGAGTAATATGAGTTTCCCCTTGTATATAATGGAAAATGTTTGAGTGTTGCATGGCGGTATATAGGATCACGTTGAGCTAACGAAGAGGATTTCTTGCATTGAAATGGGGAAAACTTGTTCCTTTCCATTCTTATGATAGGATGATTTTCCTAAGTGGAGGGACTCTTCCATCAAGGGGAGTAGAATGATGCCTGGGGAAGATGTTGTGACTGGTAAGCCTGAAACACCTCTTCTTCTTCTTGGAGGAGACAAAGATAATTCAATATGCTGATAATTCCCCTCTCATCTCGTTGAAGCTCTTGTCTGAATCCTTTGCATATATTAACACATTGAGATAAAAAATATAGAGATATGGATTCATTAGGTACTTTGAATTATGCAAATATGAAGAGAAGTACCAACTCTATTGGTCCCACCGGGCATGCCAAAAATTGTTTTCATGCAGATCGTGCACCCGTTAAATCATTGAAAGATCATGTGCAACATTGGAACATCCCCAAGGTGTGGGACCTTGTTTCCTTGGGATGAACCTCCGGAGAAGGCCGACTTCCTTTGGAACTTGGGGCACCCGATTTAAGATCGATGTGCAAGGCTAAAACACTTTAAAATGACTCTAATCTACTCAATTCATGGGTTCATGGTTAGAAATAACAAATAAAGAAAATACGGTGATACACCAAGAGTATAACTAGATAATTTTATAATCTTCACACTAGAAAAGGGTTAATTCATAAAGGAAAAGTAACCATCCTAATCCAATTCACCTTATATTATTTAGATAGGGAAAAGAATAAGCCACAAACAAAATAACACACATTCCCTTGTAAGACCCCAAGTATACCTAACAGATAGATCAAACTTGTTCAAATACACAATCAACAAACCAAGACAATATAATATATGCACATGCCAAACATCCCTTTCACTTTGTAATGGTCAATGATAATGTGACTTTATGATAGAAGGAAAATAAATTTAACACAATTAATATTCAAGATAATAACATCATTTCCCACATAATGAAATAAGATATTTTGAAATAAAGGTGAGTTAACCATTTATACTAAGGAATTACACATCCACAAACCATACATTGATAAACTATTACCACAATAAATAAAACTCTTCACGAAAAATATTTTTCAATGTAATTGAAAGGCTTCAAAGTATTCAAAGCACTCTTCCAAGATTGAAGAGTAACTTCCCAATGATCTATATATTAAAACTTGTGCACTTAACTATTTATCAGTTCTTTAGGTTAAGCCATTACAACTAGACCTTAACTAACAAATTACTAAAAATAGAATGTAATTAAGTCCTAGGAATAGGCTCCCATAAAAATATAAAAGTAGTTGCAAAGATTTGACCTAGTTAACCCTACAACCGGAATTGACCCGTAACCCGGAATTGTCCTTCCATGGGCCCACCTAGCTTCACTTGGTCCTGGAACTCCTTATCCTTCTTTAGTTTTCTCCTACTATTTCTCCCAGACATCATTCGATGCTTATAGTCAATAAAATGCTTGATGATTCCTTGAAATTCCTCTTCTCCCGACCCACATGCATAATGATTCACCACATATGTTATTTCAATCTACCTCTTGCCCTTAGCTTAAATCCTTTTGAGTTTACCCACCACTTTTTTTAATCGACTTATTAAATTATGACACAAGACTAATCATCATTGAATCACTATTGAAAGTTTTAGTTATTTCATCATCTCTCTCGTATCAAATATTTAAAGTTACATTTGATTTGATCCACTGAAAGGCATCAATATTCTCATTGAATAATTTACAGTTGACGTTATCAAACTCTTCTGAAATATCATTTAAGGCATCCATTATTTCTACTCGTTTGTCATCTAGATTCTTGACCAAATATTATAATACCTAAGACCTAAATTCCATAGCCTTCTAAAATTCAAACAATTTGGAAATATCATCAATTACTTCTTTTTAAAGAAGTATATATGGATCCTCCTCTCTAATCTCACCCCACATAGTAAGGTTCAAATTCAAATTGTTATCATCTTCAGAAAAGACTTCATCCATGCTATGAATAGAGGCTCTTTTAGCTTGCAAATCATTATATATTTCAATAGCTTATGTGATCAAAGGATTATCTTCTTGAAGCATGTGTTCCATCCATCCATTCACTGATCTTTCCTTTTGACCTATCTTCTCGATCTCATGATATGAAATATCATCCAGAGTAGAAGAAATTATCAGAGTAGTAGTAGTTGAAGGATCAATGGTTAGATTGGGTTGTGTTACTTTTCTTAATAGGGTAGTGAGCTGTTCAACCTTTCCTTTAAGCTCATCCTTGGAAGCTTTATCCTTAACCTACTTCTCCAAAAAAATATGAGATTGTTTGCACATATTTGTTTAGCACCCTCTTGTTCTACTTTACCTAAAAAATATAGAAATTTGATAATCCGCCGATGTGATAGTTTCTTTAGTTTTTCCCTCGATAAAAAGAGTAGTGATTTCCATAAATCTCTCTCTGATTGGTTTATAGATAGAATGGAAACAATATTTGGTCACTTGTCCTCTGCCTCCTTGATTAGGTTCCAACACACATAGATATATTACATCTACTAGAGGTACTTTATTCTTTTTCTTCAGAGTTTGGAAATACAACCATTCTAGTATAACAGATATTGATGGAGATGACATAATTGATTCAACACTTGGAGCACTAGAAAATGAAATAGCAGTGGTAACATTAGTTGGAAATGGAGTGGAAGTGATAATAATAGATGGGGTGGAAGTGAGGATAGCCATAAGATTGGATTAAATGAGGCTAGAAGTTGAGATGGAAGGAAATGGAAGTTATAGAAGAAGTGAAGTGGAAATTGGAGACCCAATTATCTCCCCTATTGAGAGGATAGAAAGGGATGAAAATTCGTGGGGCCATGGATGGCGTTGGAAAATAAGAAATGATTGTATAAGCGGAAGGTAATGATAGAGGAAGTGATAGTGATAGAGAAGGAGGGTATGGAAGATTCGTGATACAATTGGGGAATCAATAACTTCAACAACTTCTTATACCAATAATGTAGAAGACAACCTTAAAAGCGGGAGACTTGGAGAGAGAGGAACTTCCAACAACGAATGAAATCTTCTTAGGGACTATATGGGCCCTTTGGGTAGACCTTTTCCCTTTTGTAGGTGTGAGAAGACTCATTATTGGTTGGGCTTCTATTCTTATAGACTATTTTTGACCATTTGGGTGAAATTCCCAAGGTATCCAACCAATTCTATGTCCTTTCAAAAATGGGTCCCACCCTCTATTTAGTATTGCAAATTTCCTCTGCATATACCAATCAATCCATGGAAATGGTTAATTGACAACATTATTAACTTTGTATATTGATCCAATACTTCTTACTCATCCTCCATTTCCTTTGGAATCTCTATAATACAAAAATACCTAACCTCATCCAAAGTTAACCTTTCATACTCTCGTTTCTGATAATGAACTCATCCTGACAATGAATCCAAATGTATTCTATCCGACGCACATGAGAATTGGATAAACTCGTTTCAAGTGAAATTTCCCCAGTAATCAAAATTAGTTTGGGGATGAAAGGTTTGTAAGGTTAATTCATACATTTCTACATCCACATTATTTTATTTATAGATGCTGGCAAAAGTATGTCGACCGATTGAAATGGAAAAATGGATTCCCGCCTTATACCATTTGTTCTAGATTTTGTGATAATCTAATAATTGTTGAACCATCTCTAACACAACCCATTTATTAGTAGGGAATTTTGGATTTTTCTAGGAGCACCCCCAAAACCAGGAATCCAGATGTATGTAAATGTAGGAAACTGTAGATAAATGGCTCCCCATTCTCATACTTCTTTGAAAGCCTCATCAGAAATCCTTTGATTGTACAAATCCTTATCAAAACATAAAGAAGAAAAGAAAAGAAGGCATCATTGACCCTTTGTGAAAATGTTTTCTCCCTCATCCATTGTGATTTGAGGATAAAAATTGAAAATTTGGGATGCACTTCTAACACCTTTGGTATTCAACCCATTAAATTCTCCCATGGTAGCTACAACATAGACCAAGAAAGAAGTCATGTAAAATTTCTTGGAAGACAAGACTTTACTCAATTGAAAAAAATATAACTATTGATATGCTCTCCCCATCGTATGAATTATTTTATTTTCTTGATAGTGGAAATGCACAGGAACATCTATTCTTGAAACTCTTTTATGGAAGTAAGGCATAAAACTCTACTCAACAACACGATAAGATCATTTACTTCGGGATGAAATCTGATCGGTACATTATCTTAGGCAACTTGGTGATGCTCTTGGCTAAGTACCTCTTCATCATGACCTTTGAACAAAAATTGGTGCCTTTGTTCCAATGTTTAATTGCAGCTTTAGGTGAGATTGTATCATATTCTTCAATATTTAGGAGTTTGAACAAGTCTTCAAAGAAATCAGAGTCTAACCGAATTACAACTTTTTGTTAACATCTTTCACCAATATGGAATCTTCATCAAAATTGACTAATACGGCCAAGAATAATTTAGGGTAGTGCGTGGATGTTGGTAAACCATTAGTGAGATCAAGACCACCTTTCATATATAGCCTACATCCAGAATTCTTGTTAGGAGCTCTCAACCTTGCCTAGAAATCTGGAAAATCCACCTACCCTAGGTTAGTATCTCTAATATTCCATAAGTCTGAAGAGAGGCATGAATGAGGAACAACCCCTAAGAATGTATATTTCATCTTCTCTTTTCCTTTTGATGAATAAGTTGACATCAAGTTTGGGTTTCATAATCCGAAAGGGATTTTGAAAATTTGTAACAAATACTGTAAAAGTTTTGAAATGCCGAAGTCAAAAGTATGAAATGATTATAACTCCGTAAAAAAAACCTTCAAAACCCCAAACTATAGATGTCTAAAACTCCAAAAATCACAACCTTGAAATTCTAAAAACTGCAATCTTCTAAAATTAGGACCTCTAAAATTCCAAAAACAAGAAGCTCTAAAACAACAAACCTTTGAAAGACCGAAGCAAGAACCTCTGGAACAACAGACCTCTGAAATTCTAAAAGGAATAACTTTTAAAACAATAATCATGGACTGCAAACTCACCAATGAGAAAGGAATGAAACTCAAACCTTTGTGGAGATCTAGAAAGAAACTATAATGGAATCTAGTTGGATGCTTGCAAATGTTAGATTTTGAACCTTTGTGGAGATTAGGAAAAATTTCAAGGAAAACATGGTGGATGATGAGGGTTTCATTTCAAAATGAAAGAAAGGAAGAAAAAAAAAATAATAAGAAAAACTTGAAATAATCATAAACAAGAAGAAATAACCCAACAAAATTACCTTGAAAATGACGCCTCGAAAGTACAAAGAATTCGGTAAAAATCAGGGTGTCGAGTAAAAAGTTAGGTGAAAATGAATGATAAAAATATGAATTTATATAAAAATATCTGAAATTAATGCCAAAAGCTGACACATGGGGGGATTGGTGAGAATTAAATTCTCAAAGGACCCCAAATTCTAAAAACCTAAAATTCTAAAGTTCAAAATTTCAGAACTTCAAAGTTTCAGACTACGGAACTTGAGGAGTGAAAATTGCGAGACTCCAAAACACTGAAAGTCCAAAATTCTAAAATTTTGGAACTTCGAGCTTCAAAATTTGGATGTTCGGTGGAAAAAATATCAAAATAAATATGGGAGACTCCAAAACCCGAAAGTCCAAAGTTCCAAAATTTTAGAATTTCGGTATTTAGGACTTTGAAACTCCGAAAGAGATTTCTTAAAAGGGAATCATAAACTTCCAAAACTCAAATTCTGAAGTTCTAAAAATTTTGGAACTTCGAGTTTCGACTTTGGAACTCCAAGTCAAAATGTACCTAAAAGGTGATGGAAGACTCAAACCCAAAAGTCCAAAGTTTCGAAATTTTGGAACTTGAGTTTTAGACTTTGTAACTCCAAGTTATAAAAGTGAGACTTATAAATCGTGAAGGTCTAAAAGTTTAAATTTTTAGAACTTCGAGACTTTCGAGTTTGGTTGTTTATCTCCCAAAATGGAAAATATTCAAAATATGAAGTCTTAATTTTCAGACTTTACAATTTCAAACACATCCTTGTAAAACACTTCCGAGTGAAAGATTTTAGAATTTAATTTTGGATCAACTTTAATATCATTGTCAAGGTAAGATTTGAAGGTCAACAAAGATCACATTGGATTTGGTGATAAATGGAGGTAATGAAATATGTCATGCTTCATTTGGAAGATGCACATTACATTAGTGATGCCACTAGTGTGGCTAGTGAAAATTGGGATCATGGAACTTATGAAATGGTTGGTCGCGAGGTCCCGTAAAGAGTAACAAGAAGGTTAGGTCTTGAATCATTAAGAGATTAGGTAAAAGTATCTTTCCAAATTATAAAGGGAGGAAAATCCCAAGATGTTCTTTTACACAATGGAATAACAATGGTGCAATGAAGGTGATAGGAGAAATATGTTGGTATACACATTACGTAATACCGCAATGTGTCTTTGGTAAAACACATAGATGGTTTATTAGACTAGCACACTATCGAATAGCATTTTTAACAAGGTTTGAAAGGAATAATCTTCCTTCGGTAGTACAAGAGTATGATGGAAAGTCTCACCCTCTCGTACATGTTCACATATGTGAAAGGAATTGGGAAAAATAGCAAGATGTTTTACCACCATCTCTATGGGATGATAACTTTTACTCTACTTTGTGCAATTGCACATGTGCTCTGTATGTACATGTTGAGTTAAAGTAGGAGACCGCGAGTTGGTGCAACCTAACTAAAGGTGTTGCTCATACTTTTAACTATTTTTCTAATAAGATACCAATTTATGAAGCCTTATAGATCATGAACCGCATTACATTGGGAGATAATGTAAAAGTAGAGGAGATTATGATTCATTTGTTTAGTGAATCGATAGTGAGGTATGTGAGGATATAGCATAAATAGAAGAGATATAGTTGGGGCATGTATGGATGGAAAAAGAGAAGAGAAAACTTTTTACCTCATAGATGATGAGGAGGTTGAAAACCTAGATATCAAGCACACAGAGGGTGCACATGAGGTGATAAACTCCACCAATGAGCAGGCGCACTTATATCTTTTGTCATTGAAGTCTAAGAAAGTGAACATTTGGACTAAGGTTGCACCTAGGGAGGTGATTATTAGTGATTATTGGTTTGAACTTGAATTTGGAACAATAATTAAGATAGTGTGTGATTTTTAAGATATGTTTCCTAGAGGGTATCATGAATTAAAGAGCATATGTCCATATTTGTGATAAATGAAGATATATTTTAAGGATGACGCGTGACTAGTTAGGAAGAATCCTTACGAGATGAATTCTAACAAGCATGTAAAACTGAAAGAGGAAATTTATAAGATGCTCAAGTCAGGAATCATTGAGCCTATTGAGGAATCTAAATGGATAAGCCCCATGGTGATTAACATTAAGAAGGATGGCCAAATTAGGATTTGTGTTGACTATAGAGTCATCGAGTGCATTATTTTATCATAGATCATTTTCCTACGCCATTTAATGAAGATATCTTGGAAGGAGTGATAGGGCACAAAATCTACTCATTCATAGATGGGTTTTCGAGTTACCATCAAGTCAATATTAAGCACAAAGATCAGGATAATACCACCTTTGCAACAAAATGAGGAAGATTTACATACATGACATGCCCTTTGGACCGAAAAATATGCTAACAACGGTGTTCTCATGTATAGTTATTAAGGATTTCTAATAAAATATTGTGTAGGTTTACTTGGATTGTTGGAAAATGTATCACCCAGTGAAAGATCATTGTGATTTCTTGAGATTAATGTTTGAACAATGTAGAAAGCCGAGCATCTTACTTGAATATAAAGAAGTGTATTTTTGCTACAAACTTTTGACACATTACTTGGACATATCACTTGCAAAGAGGGTTTGTTGGTATATCTAGCTAAGGTTGTAGTTATTCTGGGACTAGAGGAACCAAAAATCCAAGTGAAGTGTCTGGTTTCCTTGGGAACACTTTGGTTATTACAGAACTTTATTTAGGGGTGTGCCAATATTTTTGTGCCCCTTGAAGATTTGTTGAAATCCAAGGAAATTTCTACTAGGGTGACCTACAAAGAACATGCTTTTGAGACCTTGAAAGAGAATTTAACCACCACAATTATCCTACACTTCCCTTCTTGAAAGAATCCTAATCATGTGAATGTGGATGCTTTTGGTACAACTATAGGAGTTGTGATGGTGTAACTAGTTAAAGGTAACATTGATCATCCCATTTGTTTTGTGAGTACGTGTAGACACAAAATCTATGCACTTTGGTACATTTATAGGTCCTAAAATCATGGTAGAATTTACATGATTCTTAAGAAAGAAAACTTTTAATTAATAACTCCCTTTATCCTTTTTCTTTATCTTTTGCACTTTAATTAGTTTTATACATATTGCACTCTTGCTGGCATTTGACTATTTTATCCTTCTATGGCCTTGGAAACTTGCACCCAGTGGGACACTAGCACCATGCGCTCTTTTCCTCCTAGTGATCCATAGGGATCTGAAATAACTCTACTTCATCAGAGATAGTCAACACGAAGAAGAAAACAATAAAATAGAGGTTCTATCTTTTAAGTAACAGGACCGCCACCCTACGCAAGGCGGTTATCCTAGCCAGGGTGGCGGTCCCATGGACAGGGCGGCGGTCCTAGCCATTATGGAAAAAAACTAAAATTGAAATGAACATCCTCTAAATTTGAAAGGATGTTCGTTTCTCTTCTCCTTCATGACCTTTCTCATTCTCCAGTGCAGAGGACATGAGAAAGGCTATAAATACATGATTGTAGAAGTGTAGAAGATCATCAAGCATGGGAGCAAGTGAGCAAGAAGTCTTGGTGCTGGAAATTGTATTTTTGTAGAAGAAAGGAGTGTTGAGATAGAGCAAGCAAGTAATCTGAAAGGAAGTGTTGAGATATTATCTACTTCTCTTTCTTACTTATTGTAAATTTTGTACTTGTTGATTTAAATTGGCCAATAGAAGTGGGAAGAAAGAGCAATTGCCCTTCCTGACTGGTTTTTCCTCCATTAGAGGTTTTCCAGGATAAATTTTTGGTGTAATGAGCTTATATTATTTCATTTACTACAATTTTTGATTCTAAGCACACTAGTAATTCATTCACTAGCTATCTTTGTTATTTTCTAATAGGAAGTAAACATCAGCGATTAATTTGTGATTTGTGAATAATTCCAAAGTTGAAGAGTTTACAGATAATTTTGGTATCAGAGCTGACAAGTATCCAGGACTATGGTATTTCATTCTTGAATTGTATGAAAGTGACAAGATCTAAAGGTGAAGAAGCTTTACCTTGCGATCCGGATATTTCTACGAAGAAGTGGAAACAAAGAATTCAAGGAGAAATGGAGGAGAAAACTTGGTCCATATAATCGATATGCTAGAGACCATGATGGATAGGATGTTTAGAAGGTAAGAGGAACTTGCAGATTTGCAGAAGACAGCTTCCGTCAAGCAAGACTCCATGGACTCGGTGGTTTGAGGCTTAGCCGAAAATTTTGGTATAGGCAAGATCTGCCATGAGGAAGATTATGGGGAAGAGCATGAAGAAGAGACTTCTAACACAAGAGAAAAGGTAAAATCTGAACATACTCCTTTTAAAGTTGAGACTAAAGTTGAAATCAAAAGCTTTGAAGGACAAGTAGATGCAAAATTACTTTGGATAAATGGTTGAAATAGTTAGAAGTCTATTTTAGCATCCATAATGTCACTGAGGCACAAAGGATCACCTTTGCACATCTCAAAATGGAGGGACATGCTCTAGTTTGGTGGGAAACTCACCTAACTACTTGTGAAAATAAGAAGCATCCTATTGTAAAATCTTGGCAAGAATTTAAGGAATTACTTAGAGCTAACTTCTATCCTACTTGCCACAAATTGACCAAATGATTAAATGGCGATATTTTAGACAAAGCAAAGGTCAAAGTGTGTAGGACTATACTACGAGTTTTGGAGGCAAGCCATGTTTCTAAACATGGATTTAGAGGATGAGGATATTCGACCAAGTACTTGGGAGGACTTCACACTCACCTTTAAAGAAAAGACGTCTCCACAAAAGCCTAAGGATCTCAATGAAGCATGTGTATAACCATACTACATAGATGATGAGAAAAATGAAGGAGAAGTAGAGCCGAGGGTAAAGCAGTCAAAAATCAGTAGAAAAATGATTATGGGCAAACAAGTAACAAGAGTAAGTGGAAAGGGAAAGGTAAACAAGCTGCCACTACTTTAAATACTTGTAAAGATCCCAAGAATTTTTGCAAGAATTGTGATATCAATGGTCATACTGATGCTACATGTTGGAAGTTGCATCTAGAGTTACATCCAAAGAACCGAACCAAGGACTCCAAGAAGTCCATGACAGTTGTAAAGATAGAAGGGGAGGTGGAAATCGAAGATGACTCTAATGTAGACGAAAGGCTTGGATGCACGACCACCAACATGGACAACGAAGAGGAGATGAGTAGACTATTCTAGATCAAAATCCAAATCAAGAGGACTAAGGTAAATGCTTTGGTTGATACCGGTTCTCAATCTAACTTGATTTCTGAGGTAGTTGTAAAGAAGCTTGGTCTTGAGACTTACGAACATCCGCATCCTTATCATTTTGTTGGGTAAAGAAGGGTGTTGAAATTCAGGTAACAAGAAGATGTAAGGTCAATTTTGGGATAAATTCCCAATATATAGATGTTTTTGAAGTTGACGTTATTCCACTTGATGCTTTTGATGTTGTATTCGGGAGTCCTTACTTGTATGTTAGGGATGCTATCTTTATGAGAAGGGAAAAATGGTACAGATGGGTCAAGGATGGGATTAGCTACAACACTGGGCACACCAGCGTAAGACACGGGTTACTATGGTAAGTGCTAACAAATAAAAATGGGTTATTTAGTCAAATCATAATCAGTTTTGTTTACTTTTGTTAAAGGATAAACAAGATGGGGTAGAAGTTTCAGAGATTTCTAACCAAGGAAAACAAGATTTGGATAGTATTATTCAATATTTTCAAGAATTATTTTAGGCTCCTAGTGGATTACCACCAAAATGGGAAGTAGAGCATGAGATTCAGCTATTTCTAGAGTCACCTCTACCAAACATCGGGTTGTATAGGAAATCCTTGCTGGAGAGTACTGAGGTAAAGAAACAACTCCAAGAACTAATAGACCAAGGGGTGATACGTCCAAGAACCTCACCATGCGGTTCACCTATTATGATGGTGCCAAAGAAGGATGGTTCTTGGAGAATGTGCATCGACTACCACGCTTTGAATAAGATCACCATAAAGAATAGATATCCACTTCCCCGCATAAATGATCTCTTGGACCAGCTTCAACATGCCAAATTTTTCATGAAGTTGGATCTCAAGTCAGGTTATCACAAGTCAGGATGAAGGAGGAGGATCTATGGAAGACTACCTTCAAAAAAAAAAAGGGTTTGTATGAATGGTTAGTACTTCCTTTTGGATTATGCAATGCACCCACTACATTTATGAGATTGATGAATGATGTATTGCATGATTTCATAGATTCATGTGTCATTGTATAGCTAGATGATATCCTATTTTTAGTGCCACATGGGAAGAACATCTAACGCATTTACAATAAGTCTTGCAAGTTCTCAAGAGAAACAAAGCGCTTTGTAATATGAATAAATGTGAATTTTCCAAACAGTCACTTGTCTATCTTGGGCACATGGTTGGAGGAGGAGAGCTATGAGTGGATCCAAAGAAGGTGGAATCCATCACAAATTGGCCAACACCAATGGGAGCCACAAAGACTAGAAGCTTTGTGGGAGTAGTACAATACATGCATGGAAGTTCATTATGGGTTTCTCGAAGAATTGCAACACCTCTACACACAGTGGCCACAAAGAGTAAGGGTTTTGACTGGGGTAAGGAACAAGAAAAATCCTTTGAGTTATTGAAATATAAGATTAGTCATGCTCCAGTACTTGCTCTTCCTAGTTTGGCAACATCTTTTGAAGTAGAGACAGATGCCAGTGATTATGCTATGGGTGCAGTGTTGCTTCAAGGAGGTAAACCCATATGTTATCATTCTGAAACCTTCACTTCAGCAGTTAAAGGATATTTAGTATATGATAAAGAAATGTATGCACTAGTTCAAGAAATTAAAAAATGGAAACATTATTTGTTGGGTAAAGAAACTATTGTGCACATTGACCACAAACCTCTCCAATATTTGCAAGCATAGTCTAAATTGTAGCAGGCAAGGCACTACAAATGGATGGGGTTTCTTCAATAGTTCCATCTAGTGATCAAATACAAGAAAGGTAGTACAAATTTGGTGGCAGACATGTTGTCTAGGTCACCCACACAGGAAAATTTCTCCTGTTTGGCCACTATCTCTCAGATCAAGCCCTTCATGAAGGAAGCTTATGGAGAAGCATATGCCTAAGACAAAGACTTTGGGGTAACATTTCAGAAGTTGTAGCCCCAAGGGGCTAAAAAGACAAGGATTGAAGATTGTTATCTCAAGGACGGGCTGCTCTACCGATGGGGGAAACTTTGTGTGCCTAAAGAAGAAAGACTTCTATTGATGAGGAAGGCACATACCTTGAAAGTAGCAGGGCATTTTGGTGTTGGTAAGACCCTAGTCCACTTGCAAAGGTATTTCTATTGGCCCAATATGCAAGAAGAAGTGTCAAAATTTATTCGTGGATGTAAACTTTGTTATACTAACAAGCCTAAAACTAGGAAGGAAGGTTTGTATATGCCTTTACCAGTACCTACTCATCCATGTGGGAGGACATTTCTATGGATTTTGTAGGAGGATTACCTATGTCTAAACATGGCCATGAATATCTCTATGTTGTTGTGGATAGATTCAGTAAAATGTGTATTCTTATGGCATGTAAAAAGATAGTAAAAGCACATGAGGTAGTAGATCTTTTCTTTGCTAATGTATGGGTGCATTTTGGTTTGCCAAAGTCTATTGTCTCTAATAGGGATTCCAGGTTCTTGGGAAGTTTTGGACTACTTTGTGGGACAAGATGGATACCAGATTACAGAGGAGCACAACTTTCCATCCACAGACAGATGGACAAATAGAGGTGGTAAATAGGACTTTGGTACAATTAATCAGAGGGTATAATAGTAAGTACCCAAGGACTTGGGATGAGTCCTTAGCCTACATTCAACATTCCTATAACCGGGCAGTACACACATCCACTATGAAGTCACCATTTGAAGCATGCTTGGGATATCTACCTACAAATCCATTGGACATAGCAGTTGGACAACAGGATGAGGAGGATACACGAGACACAGAGGTGACTAGAGCCAACAAGTTCATTGAGAGGATCCGGAAAATCCATCTCAAGGTCAAAGAATAGCTAGAAAAATCTCAAGAAAAGTACAAAGCTAGGCATGATCAACATAGGAGGGAACACAAGCTTCATGTTGGAGACAAAGTTAGGCTTTCCTTGAGCAAGGAGAGACTACAAGATCAAGCACGGAAGCTCAAGCCACTACGACATGGACCCTTCACCATATTGGAGCAGGTTGGGGAAAATGCTTTTTGACTTGATTTTCCATCATCCATGAGGATGTACTCTGTAGTATACTTCGAGAACTTGCACCTATATGAGCCATCCATGTTGGATGAAGATGAAGAACTACAAATGCTACCTTCCATTGAGGATTGCATCTTGGACTCACAAGGTGAATTGGAGGAGGATGTAGTGTCAGTGCGAAGGTCGAGAAACTAGAAGAGGTCCACAGGAGTCTTGGAAGATTGGATTGAAAGGAAAGACACCAAGGTAGGCCCGGTGGTACTCGAAGGAGAAAGTGATGGAATTTTTCCCTCATCTACTCCCCCACTAAGATTTTATGGGACCAAAATCCTCCTAAGAAGGGGAGGTGTGATCCATAGGGATCCGAAATAACTCTACTTCATCGAAACAATCAGCATGAAGAAGAAAATAATAGAATGGATGTTACTGTCTTTTAAGTAATAGGATTGCCGCCCCCTACGCAAGGCGGTGGTTACAAAACCGCCACCCAGCCTGGGGTGGTGGTCCTGTGCCATTACAAATATAGATAGAAAACTAAAATTGAAACGAATGACCTGCGAATTTGAAAGGATGTTCGTTTCTCTTCTCCTTCATGACCTTTCCCATTCTTCGGTGCACGGAGAGGAAATGAGAAATGATATAAATACATGATTGTAGAAGTGTAGATCATCAAAGCATGGGACCAAGTGTGTAATAAGTCTTAGTCTTGGAAATTGTAGTTTTGTAGAAGAAAGGAGTGTTGAGACAGAGCAAATAAGTAACTCGAAAAGGAAGTGTTGAGATATTATCTACTTCTCTTTCTTACTTATTGTAAATTTTGTACCTGTTAATTTAAATTGGACAATAGAAGTGGGAAGAAAGATCAATTTGCCTTCCCGATGGTTTTCCTCCATTGGAGGTTTTCGAGAATAAAATTCTTGGTGTTATGAGCTTATATTCTTTCATTTACTATAATTGTTGATTCTAAGCACAATAATAATTTAAAGCATGTATTCATCTAGCTATCTTCACAGCTATCTTATTTTCTATAGAAAGTAAAATGTGCGGCGATTAATTTGTGATTTGTTAATAATTCCAAAGTATTACAGATCACCTAGGAACTCTTGTCCTTGTTTACAATTTTATTACCCTTTTAGACCCCTTTCGCTTCTTAATTACTTTTAAATACTTTGGGTCATCCTTTCATTGTCAATTACAAAATTAAAATAAAGGAATCATATAAATACATAGTTGTGTTTTCAAAATAAGGGACCAAGTACTATCATTACTTACAATCACCTAATCTTGCATCCAAAAGGCAAAAAGAGCATCAAATGCATCCATCTATCATACTCACTCACTCAAAGGACAAGGGTTGTATCACTTCGCATACACAACATAGGAGGGGATGTTTATTCTATTCCATTACACATATTTACATCATGAGAATTCCATATCTAACCCGCTATATTAGTGAAACTTGCACAAGGGCATCTTAGAGAATCATTACACACACTTTCACATAGATCTACATGGGTTTTGAGATGTAGTGCAACATTCGATAGTAAGTTAAATATTTGGGTGAATATCGGGAGTCAATCCAACTCCACATTCTACATCTTTTTTATTACATTTGATGTGGTTCATGGAAACGTGCAAATAAACCTCATGTTTTTCATGTTTCGTGTACCTTGGGTGATCAAAGAGTGAATCTCAAGTGACAAATAGGAATCAACAATGAACACATTTCGATATATAAGATATCGAACTCGAGCATTTTCACCGACCAACAATGCCCAGATCCAGTCATCGCCTTCGATATGTCCTTCCCTCATGCGATGAATTTTATCTCGCATCATTCTCGAGTATCATAACCCATGAAATAACTTTGAAGACACTTCGTACAATATATTTCCTTTATTCACCTACCCATATCACTTCTAAGTGTTCTCATATATTAACTAAGTCTTACTATCTCCCTCTCTTTCTTAGGGTTTCACATTGTACATGCTTATTTTCTTGTGTCTTATTATATATTATCATTTTTACATCATTATTTATAGTAGTTACTTTATAATTAGATTTAATTCAATTTAAATTAAATAATTTGGTGAACCCACTCGCTCAAACCCTACCTTCCTTATTTTTATGCCCATCACATATAGTGGTCATTTTGGTACATTTGAGCACATTGAGCTTCCTCCATATGTCTGTAAATCTTCTCAATTAATGGTGAATTTCCAAACCCTGTCTTAACTCAAACAATTTCCCACTTAATTATAATTGAAGCTTCAGGATATTGAGAACACATCGATGATGATACCAATGTTGATCAATAACAACTAGATAAGATCACCAATTTCTGTCAAACATTGTGTACCAACCCTTTGCATATTTTGCATGTTCTAAATACTTTACTTACTACTAATTTTTGTTGAGATGTTACTTCTATCCCTCTTGTAGGTTCCTCCTTGGCTTTCATGGCCTCCACATAGCCCCTTAACATTCCTACTTCCATTGCTACAACTACCGCTCCCCTCATTACTCCTAATAATTTTAATACACAACATTGTTACACTTCAAGAATTCATGACCTCGCTTATTTATACCATAACCTCCAAGTTAGAATACATCGGTTAGAACAAGATACTTCATGTTCCTCTTCATCTCTTGATTCTTCATTACTCATTCACACCCCTTTTACACCCACCATATTTTTGTACCCACTACCTCCTAACTTCGTTACACCTAATCTTCCCACCTTCAATGGTCATGGTGACCATATGGAGCATCTTTGATCTTTCCATGTGGCATGTCTTGACTATGTGGATGATCATAAATTACTAGGAAAATTATTTCCTAGAAGTTTGGCATTGGTTCTATGATCTACCTATTCATTCAGTAACTTATTTTACACACTTAGATGATGATTTCCTTTCTCACTTTTCTATCAATATCAACACCAATATATCTTATGCATAACTTTCTCAACTCAAACAAGGATCTAATGAGCATCTAGTAGACTATGTTTTGTTATAAGAATAACCTTTCTAAGATGACTAATGTACTAGTTGATTCTAAATTATAACATATTTTTATTAAAATTCTCTTACCTCCACTACAAAAGAGTGTTATCTTTAAGACCTCTCCCTCCTTTGATAAATTATGTCATACACTCAAATTACACAAAGGAAAACATTTATCTATGGGTAAATTTAAATACTATGATGCTTCTTCATCCTCATCCTCTAATCGGTTTCAAGCTAAATCTACTTTCAAACCATCTCCTAAGCCCGCCAAAGCAAAGGACATTGTTAATGTTATTTCTACACACCGAAACGATTCAATTATATCCTCTAAAGCATACTTTTACCAAATTAACCTACACACCTTTGTTTCTATTTCTACAACTTATCAAAAGTAATCTTATTACTCTTTCTCCACTACTCAATTTCAATCCGTCTCACCCCTATGGCCATAACTATGATGAAAACAAAATATGTGAATAATAGAAATGTGATGGGCACTCTATTGATCACTTATTTAAGCTTAAACATCTTATTCAATATCT
The DNA here is from genome assembly GCA_018340775.1 of Taxus wallichiana var. yunnanensis. Lineage (NCBI taxonomy): Eukaryota > Viridiplantae > Streptophyta > Pinopsida > Cupressales > Taxaceae > Taxus > Taxus wallichiana. Next base: position 356,485,197 of record CM031239.1, read on the forward strand.
TATTGATAACAATGCAAATCAAGCTTCTTGAGCCATCTACTTCTAAATTGGTTAATGATAATCAAAAGCTAAAAATATTCAATGACCCTACCCAAGAATGAATAAAAGATACCCATTCTTCTACTAAACATACATATCGCGGTGTGTCTCCTCCTTCATCAAGGCCTCTCGATTTTCTTATTTCTACTTTTGACACACCACCTCATGTCATCATCTTCTTAGATCATGATTATCCAACTACATTGTCCTTTAATTCCTTACATATCAATGTTTCTATTAGTCCATGCTATGAGATTCCCCTTATTTCTTTTGAGATATCTTACTTCTTCGATCATTTGTTTTTGAAATGAGAAACTGGAAACCCTAATTTACCATGGGTTTATTTTTTTAGTGTACCAAAAGGGAAACCTACCATTCTCGCACAACCCCTGACTAAATGACAAAGTGGATTCAGATGATGAAACCCTTGTTGATAGACTAACTTGCATCAAAAAGGGTGGGTCTTAGGATAAGAAAGATTACATGGCTATGAAAATTGTCTTTAACCTTAAAAAGGGATATAATGCTTTAGGGAAAGAACTATAGTAAGGAGAGGGATAGAAATATGGTGGATTGGGAAGCTAGGGTTTTGAGGGTTAAGACCACTACCGACATGATTCTCCTTGTCAATAAGAACCTTGTCCAAGAGATTATGGAGTGCCAAAGAAAAATTGATGTGTAGAACAAGAGAATTGGTGGGCTCAATGCTAAAATGGTTATGCAGGAGTAGAAAATCTTCATTCTCCAGATCAAATTGCCAAGAATGAGCCTGATGTTGGTAAGAAAAAGATGAGACTTGAGATGAGCAATTATGAGGATGAAGAGAACATTAAAGTTGAAGGTAATGCTTGTAGTCATTTTTACACCCACCAAAGAAAAAGGGAATCCCATGTGCTCGGCCTATCACCCAGTGAGCGGTGGGTGATCATCTAAGGCACGTGCAGGGCGTTGAGTCTCTCCTTTATGTGATTTTAGTGGGAAACATCATTTATGATAGGAACTTAAAGAGAATGAGCGGAAACGAGACATGTAATCATTATAGAGCTTAGAACTATTTCTAGACCAATGTAGTCATTCTAGACAGAAAAGATACTTAAAAGATTATAAGACTAAACCAAAACAGAGAAAGTAAAATGCATAAGGATCCATGATCATTCCATAAACATACATGAATTTAGAACTATGAAGATATATGTAGGACCAAAATCATTAATGATCATATTAAAATAAGTTGGTAACCTCATTACATCCGTTATATTCATTACGAACATCACATTATGGTAGATCAAGTCATACATCATAGCTAGATTTACATCCCTTAGCTTTATAAAATAAAATTTACAATCCCAAGCCCCTTGATGCATCCTTCTCCTATATTTTATCTACCCAACCCAATACAACTCCTTGTAAGGTTTCTAGAGAGCTACGCTCTCTGTTTTGTTTTTGCTTCTATGGGCGCTTGTATTTATAGGCCTCTTGAACTACCAACCCACCTTTCTGAGGCTTTAGATTTGTCACCAAGTGTCCCAATGTGGTCCTCCATGGGAGCATAATCCACCAGGCCTGAGCTTTCCACTCCTTGCCATAATGGTCTTCTAGAAGCTTCCAACGTAGGGTATATTCCTTCCTAGGCCATCCTGCCATGTTGGCACCTTATCCATTCATCATGTGCAGGTGGGTCACACTTTTCTCGTGTCCTACCCGATACACCAAATATGGCTAAGTCTCGAGACCTTGTTCTATCAATGGCACATATCATAGGTCCTTCTAAAACCCTCCTAGAACCATTCCTTGCACACCTTCTCCTTGTATGCCCACCCCTCAACTTAGGCCTTGCGCTTGCACCTTTTTATACTTAGTCAATATTTTAGGGGCCCAACATCACCCCACACTTTACCTGTTCTACACCCTCGAGAACACTTCTTCAAATAAAAGAAAGAATTACAATAGACTTAACATATTAGGAAAAGAATAAGGGAATGAAGAATTTGGGAAAGATGAAAGAATGGGGAAGTGTTGGCATTACTACAACAAGATAGGAAAATCTCTTTGTAAGTCGGCCTCCAACTTGTTCCAGGCATCAACTTCATTTTGCACTCTTTGGCAGAGGTCGCCGACTAGGGTGCTTACCTCCTCAAAACCCAGTCCATCTCCTTGAGTGTTTATTGTTTCAACCATTCCTTCTAATTCCTTTCCCATGTCCTCAAGCACATCCATCCTTCTTGTAATATGTGGGTATAACTCCTTCAACTAGTTTTTAATTGAACCTCGTAAGGTTTTAATAACCTCTCGACTTCTTATCAACCTCGCTAGGATCCTCTCCCCGCACCGCTCTGTTTCCTTTTTTTCTTCTCTTGGAATTACTTGAGCTCTACCTCATGAGTGGCGACCAGGATACTCGCCAATCTATCTCTGTCTACACAATTATCATACGTGGCATCAACAGTATGGGTTGCAATTTTCACATCAGCAAGAACCTTGCTATACTCGGAAATGATTTCTACAACCTTCAATTTGTCCTCCTTTTCTAGGTGTGTTGCTACTTCTTCCGCGGACTCTAAGGCCAGATTTCCTCTCCATGGTGATGATGCATGTTAAGTCTTCAAGTACTCAAGGAAGACCTATACTTTTTCATGGGCGGTGCTAGGTCCGGATGCTTCAAAACAATGGCATTTGTGATGGATTCTACCTTCTTGTATACCTCGTGTACCCTTTCCTTTTCTTCCCTTAGTTCACGCTTTAGCTACATGCTAATTAGTTCCTCTTGCTTCAAGTCCTTGGTCCTTTTTTCTAGCTCTTCTTCCCTCTTCTCTAGCTCTTCCTCTAGAAATTTTTCCTTGTCATTCCTCTTGAATAACCTGGCTTCTAGTTCAACTAATACCTTATTCAATGCATTACAGACTTGTTCATCCGAAAGTTGTTAGGTGCTCACTAAGGGGTTGTCTCCTTTTGACTCGGGAATCTTCATTATTTACCCTAGGAGTAACTCAAATTATGGCTCATCGATGTGGGACTCAATTTCCCAAGAAATCATTTTCCTTATCTCGAGTGTATGCACCTTCTTCATCAAACAACTTCATTGTCAAGAGTTGATTTGTTGGTACTTGTGCTTTGAAGCATGCACTCAACACCTTTTTTAGATCATCAATATAGATAATTCTTAGCCTCTGGATCTCCATGCACTTTCCTCCTATGCACATTGCCCTTATGAACAATTACCATTAGACTGGGGCCTCTCACACTTCCGTGATCTTTTCCTACACTTTCCTCCTTATCTTCATTCATCACTATTTTAGTACTCCCTCTAACTCTTGCTTTACCAAGGCTTTAATGATTTTTGTCGCTTCTCTTTCTACCACCTCATTTATTTCTCTTGTGCGAGGCTTGGAGTCCTCTCGATCCTTCATGCTAACCTCTTCACTTCCTCCCATGTACTAGGCACCCTCCTCCTCCTAGCTTCCCTTCCTTCACACAAAGTGATAGTCATTCTTCTCCTCTTCGACTTCTTCTCCCGAATCATGCACGTTGAAAATAAGTGGTTCTTGGTCTCCTTCAGGTTCATCTTCTTCATCATCATCCCTCTCACCCTTGTAGTTCTCCAAGCTCTATGTGTCCTTTGAATCAACCTCCTTTATCACCTTTTATTTCTTCCTAACTGGGGATTCTAGTATAGGGGATTCGGATCTTTCTTCTTCCTCCTCTAGGTGATTTCTCCTCTGTGATAGGCTCTTCCTGTTCTAGCACCTCCTCTCGATTTGGGACCTCTTCCTGCATGTGTATGTACTTGTTCTAGAACTTGTTCTAGGGTGCCCACTATTTGCATACCTTGGACACTTGGTGCCTTTTTCTTTATCTCTTCCATCTCCTTTTTCTTGGGCATGGTATTCTTTCTACCTGTTAGGTCTTTAGGTATAGATATCTTATTTTCAAGATAAGCACCCTTCTCAAACTTGGGCCTTATGTGAAGGTATACACGTGTTATGGACATCCCTGTAATAGGTAGAGTCAGAGGTCTCATCATTTGAACTTCATGTGATACATACTTTTCCATGTACGCATGCTTGTTGGGGTAGACCAACATCCTACGCATCTCCCTGTGGTCCTGATCCATATTTCCAAGGTCAAACTTTAGCTTCTTGGATTCCTTGAATCTGTTTACTCCCACCTAGAAGTACTGAGTAGTGAAGGAGAATGGAAGTTTACACCATGGGCTCATGTTTTCATCAACCAACTTAAATCTTCCAATGCATAAGTGTTGGTATACTATGAATTTATCCTCTTTGCCTATGTGAGTTACTTGAAGTTATTCTAGGATCCTCCACTCTGCCCTAAATGCATTCCTCAAGCATGTATACCAATTCTTAAGATGCACCTTGTGAGCGGCCATCATGCTATCATAAGTGTATTTTTCGAATCTCTTTGCGAGTGAGGGGTCTTCCTCTGGGTACTCCCACACAAACTTACCTAACGCATCTAGCACTCTCGATCTCTAAAAACACAATAGTCAAGAGGACATTTCCAAAAAGTATCTTGTCACCTTCATGTTCGCTACTGATGATCTCATCAATGATGTATGCGGACAATTTGTAGATGGCTCCTTCTGATATCCTTATGCAAATATTGAGCCATAACTTGTTCACTTGCATCCACCTCTCTTGGTCATTAATTTTTGTTACCAGTGTGCATGGCCATTCTCATCACCGGTTTGGGATATCTACAATATCAAAGTACCTTGACCCCTTCTTGTATGCATATGTGGTGACGGTTTATTTGATGGCTTCTTTGTCACATAGGTCGTCCTCTATAATTTCTCCTTCATAGATGAGACCTATGAATTTTGAAATCAGCTGAGGGGTTATGTGCATCTTGCACCCTGCGAAGTGAAAGTGGTCTTCATGTATGTGTGACATCAGCCACTGATAGAGGTGCTCAGGCTTCCCAAAGTAGGGAAACTCATAGAGTTATAACAATCCCGCCTTCTCCAACTTCACTTTTACTTTGTCGCTATAAATGGGTAACCCTTCTAGTGTCCTCTTGTTTGTCGGGCACACTAACTCCAGCGCCATTTATTTTTCAGTTGTGTTTGTGCGATGGTTATAATCACTTACTATCATGTTTCTTAAATGGGACTCCCACTCCTTTCCAAGAAAAATCCCATCTGGGTACTGCATTTCTGCATACCATTCTTCATTGGTACTTTGGTAGTTTCTTGGTGTTTTCCCTTGCCCTTGCCTTTTCCCTTCTTAGGTGTTACAACTGGTTTCTTAGTTTCCTTTGTGTAGGTTATCTTTGCACTTCAAATTCTCTTGCTCTACTTCTCTACCCTTTCTAATCTTAGATCTCAAACTTGTGAAGAAAATCCTTTTCAACCCATGCCCTAGCTAACAAACCCTCACTAGAATATCCCTTTCACAAGATGGTGCTTCTCCACAACTCTCTCTACACTTGTAAACTACTTCCCTCCTTGTTTGTAGATCCAAAGTAGTTACTCACGGTTAAATTTTTCCAATTTTTCTTCACACAAATCAACTCAAGAAACCCTAGCTCGTAAAAACTCTTCCTTTTCATATATGTAATGTCCATAATGAAGTTCTTTCCTTCTATTTATAATTGTTCTCTCTTTTTAACATTAAATGCTACTTCACCTACCACCGTACTTCAACACTTCATGTGGATTTTTCCACTAATCTAGACTTTGGTGCCCCAACTTACCCCCCAACCTTTCACGAAATCCCCCAACCTTCCGGCACGTAACCAATCCATCTTGAGAAGAGACTCTTACGCGAGTCTTACCAATGTTGAAGTTATTTCCATCATGATTTTTGCTCTTTCCTACCTCGTGCTTCTTTTTCACTTCTTCCTCTCTTGTACGTGGATCCAAAATGTAGCCTTACCCGATACCAACCATCCTTTTTCACCTTCCATTCCATGCACTTTCTTTCCTAGGGCCATCCAACCGGGATTTATAACCCAACCCTTCCCCGGTGCTTCACACTTTGTAATTTCTTCCACCTTACTTCACCCCAAACTAAAACAATGTGTGGTCCTCTGCACATTCACAACCTTCAAAAAGTAATGAGGTTACCAAGTGACTAAGGAGTAACACAAAAAACAACGAAAAAGGGAACACAAGAAAATAAAATGCTCTAAAGGAAATACTAAACTATTTGGCAACACTTCCTTATTTACAAACACCAAGAAGACTTATTTATAGTAGGGCTTCAGCCTACTCCCATTGAAGTGTCTTGGTAATCTCATCCCATCCAGCTTGTAACTGGCATGCGCCTGAGTCAAGAATGTACGAGATGATGTAGGGACCCAACCAATGCACCTTCAACTTCCTAGGATGGTGCATAAACTTTGAATCATATAGTAAGACCATTTTCCCAACCTCAAACTTCTTGTTCTTAATGTGACGATCATGTCATGCCTTTTGTTTTTCTTTTTCAGTCTTTTGGCTCCACCTGGCTAATGATCGTCTCTCATCCAATTACATTAACTTGTCAATTCTTTCTTCCAGCACTTGTTCATCTTCCAATCCTCCTGCATGCACTATACATAGAGAAGGTAACATGAATTCAACTAGTAGGAAAGCCTCCACGCCAAACACCAATTGAAATGGTGTGGCCTTATTCAACCTCTTGTAGGTTGTCCTATATGCCCAAAGAATGGTTGATACTTTGTCATCCCAATCCTATCTACCAACATCATAGATCTTAGTCAACATGTGACTAAGTATTTTGTTAAATGCCTCAACAGTTCCATTTTCTTATGGATGGTAAGGGGTAGTCTTGTGATGAGCCACCATGAATTCTGCTAACATAATCCTTATTGTCTCATTCAAGAAATGTGTACCCCTATCACTAGTCAAACTCAAAGGGCATCCATACCTTGTAATAATGTTTTCCCATAGGAACCTTGTTGCAGTAGTTGTTGTACAATCCTTAGTAGGTGTTGCTTCTTCCCACCTTATCAAGTAATCTTTACAAGTGATTATATATTGTGATCTAGTCCTACGTGCAACTAGTGCAATAAGGCTTATGAAGTCTAGAGCCCACTTTTCGAATGGCTTGGCACTGGGAATAGGGTGAAAAGGCATTTCATATCATTTCCTAGTTTTCCCATACATTGAAATGGTCACACACCTTGCAATATTCCTTGCAGTCTTGATATAGGGTCTCCCACCATAATCCGGCCATTAATATCTTGCGTGCAGTGGCATCACCTACATAGTGTCCACCTGCACTACCTTTGTGCGCCTCTTCTATTATGTCTAGGAACTCATGTTCTAGCACACACCGACACAGAAACTCATCATGTCCTAATTTGTATAAATCCCCACTAATCAACATGTAGGGCACAAACCATATAGCTAATACATTTTTTATCAATGCCTTCATCCCTTCAAGCGCTACACCTGTTTTGAGAAATAATGCAATATCTTCTAATTCTAAGGGCACGCATCATAACCTAAATAGTTTTGCATCTAGCATTGTATCCTCAATGCTTTACACGTCCTCCCCTGAATTGATTCTAGACAAATGATCAGGTCCAAAATTACTTTTTCTGGTTTGACAACCACCATGAACTTGAATTCTTGGAACAATAGTACCCACCGACATATGCGCCCTTGTAGAATGGGCTTGTTCACCAATTATTTCAATGCCATATGGTTAGTGTAAAATATACATGGAGTTACTAGCAGATATTGTCTAAACTTGTGAAGCACATAGATCATCATTGACGATGCTCGTGCTCAGTTGTAGTATAATTCTTCTCTTTTGGTGTCAACCTCCTACTTGCAAAGCACAAAGGATGATCAAAAATCCCTTCACCAGATATGCAAGTACTTCTCAATGGTGGTTCGTGAGGCATCAACATGAACATGGAAGGGCTTATCCCAAGAGGGGAATCGTAGTATGGGCACAATGATAAGCCTATCCTTTAAAGTGTCAAATGCCTTCTATTGCACCTCTCCCCAATGAAAGGCACTTTTATGTCTAATAAAATTTTCTAAAGGTGTGGCAATCTTTGAATATCCCTCAATGAACTTCTTGTAGTACCACTGTATGCCCAAGAAATCCACACAAGGTGTGCTTTGACTAGTAGGCTCCCTCAATCCCACAATTACTGTAACTTTTACAAGATCTACTAGTAGGCCTTCCTTACATATGATGTGCCCCAATAATGTTCCAATGGGGTAAAAAGACACATTTATTAATTTTGTGGGATATCCTCAACTCGCCCACACCTTTCAAACATGAACCTTAAGTTGTCAGATGGTCCCTCACTAACCCATATATCTTGTCTAATCATCCAAGTAAACTTGAAGGAATTTATGGATGAAATCCTGGAAAGCTTGCACCACAATGACGAAAAACATAGTAGGTGAATTATTCAAACAAAAAGGCATGAATGTATAGGAAAAAATTCCCACACAAAGTGGTGAAAATCATCTTCCTTTGTTCCTCTTTTGCAATCCTTACCTAGTGATAGCCTAAGCATCCATCGTGAAAGAGTAGACCTCACGTGTGCCACTCCCTCTAAGATTTATTTAGTAAATGGGTTTGGGAAAGGATCAATGATACACACTACATTTAGGTCCCTATAATCAACACAATCCTTATCCTTCCATACTTTTTGATACTAATCACCATTGGAATAATCCACTCTGACTCTTGAATAGGTTCAATGATACTTGACGCTATCATCTTATCTATTTATTCCTTGACCTTCATGCGTAGGTTAGGATTCATTCGGTATGGTCTCTTCTAAACCGGGTGCACACCCTCCTTCAACTTAATTCTCATTTCCCCCAAGGAATGGTGAACGCCTTTGAGTTCATGATACCCAAGCAGGAATAAATCCTCAAACTCACGTAAAGAGTAATGATCTTGGAGACTTCCCTCTCTGACCAATAGTCTCCGATGATAGCCTCTTTAGGATCTTCTTATGTTAACCTTCTTTTCATTAAAGATTCATGGTAGGTTTGCACTCATTTATCAGCACTATCTATGACTTCAAGTATCCCTACAAAGTGGTTAACATCCTAGTTCTCTACCTCTTCTCCATCAATAACATACACCATCTTCCCCTTTTCTTTCTCTATACACACATGCTCAAACTGTATCTCTTCTGTTTCTTCTTCCTCAAAGCACACCTCTAGGCCAGGTTCACCTAGCAACTCTTGTATTATGTCTTCCACCATAGCACTATCCCCAATGGTAAAGAACTTGATAACCTACATAACACTATCCCCAATGCCTTATCCACCAAGGGTTTTGTAATCTGATACTCAAATGTTTGAATGAGATCAACCGCCAATTATTTCTAATTACCAGTTTGGTGATGCATCTCAGAGTGGATATACCACATAAGTGCATAACGTTGCAAGATGGAGTAAAACTTGTGAACCCATAATGAGGGTGGTAATGCTTCTACGCTTCCCATCCAGGCTGTGTCACATGCTTGGATATGGAAGGAAGTGATCTCTTTTCCATGGTAGTCCTTTATAGTCATGGGCATGTTGTTCCTACAAAACCTTATGGAGAAGGAAATTCTCACCTCATTTCATTCCAATAGGTTATGTTGATGTGTATCCCACCACCGTGCCACTATGCCAATTAGGAAATAACTTAACATCCCTCTTCATTCATTCTCCTTCTTCCACTGAGCTTCCATCTCCTGCAAAAGATCTCAGGGAAGGCTCCTCCTGAATACTTATGTAGCTTCTTTCCTCCTAGGTGCTAGACTAATGCACCTTTGTCTTCTTTGTAACCGATTATCTCAAATGTCATATGATTAAATCATAGGTCCCATGTGCCCAATTATCACACACTATACTGGTGGTGTCACTTAAGGACTAAGCATCCTCAAACCGGATAACTCCCTCTATGGAATGAATTATCTCTGGATCCCTGATTGAGTGCACATATATTCTATCCAGGACCTCTTCTCCCAGGGGTTTAGTATAGGGTTTTGATTATCCATCATCCATGGGTATGATGACCCATTCCTCCTCATTTTTGAAGCTTATGTATCCCTTATTGAATCAAGATCCACATTGTTCTTATAGCACCATGGGAACCTAAGTAATGTTGGAAAATTGTCTTCCTTTGAGAGTGCCAAGACTTCCAAGTCCCCAAGAAACGTAGCCCCCGAATGGTGATAGCTACATCCTTTAAGAAACTGATGGGAATTGCCTTCATTTTGTTTGCCATATACAACACATTCAAATATGCCTATAATGTAGGTCTTCTCATCTAATACCATGCATCCAAGGTGAGAACATTGACCTCCACACCTATGTAAATGAGGATGTTACTAAGGAGCCATCCATCCATGACTACATTTAACATGATCTCCTTCTCATAGTTAAGGTTTGTGAGGGGGAAGGTTTGCATGGAAGACCTCCCTCTCGCACTCTTCTCTGCGCGCATGGTACCTTCTCTCTCAACCATGATCCTAGCAAGGGAATAATATTCTCTTGCTTTAGTATTTTACATACTTCCTTGACCTCATCCAGGTCCTCCTTTGGTGCCTCGATCTTCCTTCTTTGCTCCTCCCTCCTAGACTTATCCTTTAGACACTGGATTTCTCCTTGTAAACTCTCGAATGATGTCCATGGTTTCTTAATATACCTCATTTTGATACGTAGGGTCTAGGTACTTCCCATGTACCAATTCTTCCTTGAAACTATGTTCTTATGCCTTGGCATTTCCTTTTCATGTGTAGCCTCCGCTCTTGTTAGTAGTACCATAAAGGTTCCAAGCATGGATCACGTGTCACCCATGGCATCCATCATGTGTCATCCTTCTTAATGCTTACCATTGCAACACCCTTGTCTTTCCGGTGCTGCTCACTCATGTGCTCAAATAAATCAGGTCACTCCTTATACTTGTGCTTCTTCCCACACCATGAGCACTGCAATAAGTCTAGACACTCATGCTTGTAGTGGTCTTGTAGATCCATAATTAAAATAGGTTCCTTGTGGGAACTCACTTCTTCCTCCGTGGTTTCCATGACCATGAAATCCTCTGTGAAATCCCCTTTCATGTGCACCTCCATCTACATCATCCTCATATCAGAAATCATCACCCTTAGAACCACTTGCAAGGCTAGTTTGGTGCACACCAAGATAACTAGTGTCATGAATCTAGTCAATCATCCTACATTGTTTTGTGTCATGCGATGTGGATGTACAAATCTTGCAATAACAAGATACATTTTTATGAATTGTGCACTATACTAGAGGGCACCTACTTGCATCATGGTCCCCATGACAAATTTCACAATCCACTACTATAGTGCGTACCAACTTCCTAGGGAATCTATCCTTGACATGCCCATGTACTTCACAATCAGACACTATATACCACTACGAGTCTCATGGGATGAGTTCATAGAAAACTTCTCCAGCTGCTTAGCCATAGAAGCAATTTGAGCTTCCACAAATGTCCAAACACCAGTTTCAATGCTCCTAATAGCTTCGATGCGTAGGGAAGCTTCCAACGCCTCACGTGGGTATGTGAAAGTCTTATGAGATATTGACCTTTTAAATGGTGTTATCAACCCTCCAACAAACCATGAAACATGTTGTGAAGGGTGAATGTCATAGGATAACTTTGACAGGAGTGTTTTAAACTGTGCATCATACTCCCACACACTCTCTGCCATTCCCTATTGGATCTCCTTGAGGGCACTAATGCTCTTCTCGCTCAAGCTCATGGATGTGGAATTATTATAGGAAGGAATTTTTCAACACGGTGTAATCTACCACTATTTGATGCGGGTCATACTTCTATACCAGCTATATAGGTGCCCTTACAACGTCATCGCAAACCGATCGGCCTTTCAATCTAGGATTGTGATCCCCTTTGCATGCCATAGAAGCTTACACTTGTGAACATGCTCTGCTGCATCTTCAATACCTCTCGTAATTGTGAAAATGTAAAGAGATCTTAAAGAATACTTGAGGAGGTGGTGGGGCCCTTGTCCTCCCGATCCAGCCTTAAATTCCTCCAAAGTGTTTCCTCCTTTGCCGATCCACTAGATCCACTAGGTACTATGCCCCCGGTCCCCATCGGTTCTACCTCTAGATCCTCCTACGCCTAGTAATGGGCATGAAGCAGCTTCTTAGGGTCCCCAACGTCCCATTGAATTGTGTGCCAATTTTCTATGAGATTATGCCACTTCCGGATGTGTGTCCCACGCCACTCCCCGATGGGTTACCCAAGACTTGTGTATTTTATCCTTGTCCAAAAATTCCTCCGAATAATAGAATAGTATGCGTAACCATAGAAGTAGGAAATGAAAAATTATATCTCTTGGGTGTGGATCAGTCACTTCCAGAGATACCAACTAGGTTAACGATACTTCTTCCTTGATCTGGAAAACTAGGTGCCCAGGTCCGGTCACTAGGTGGGTTAAAATGTGCACCAATCATTCTTCTTTCTCCAAGTGATGAAATCTCATCGAATCCGAATGGGTCTCTCTTACGTGCTTGCCAAGATGGGGTAACACAAACGATCGTGTTCCATGTCCTCTATGTGAACCTCAAATCCTTCCCGTAAAGTCTACCTCCCTAAATCCATCACACTTGCAACCTCACATTTTCTAGAAATATCCCTTTCACATGCTTCACTATACTTGATTTGTCTCTCCTCCCTTTCTTTCTCAGTTGCAATATCTTCCATCTTCCTCCACCCTAGCTTCCTCGCCCAACACTCAGAATGGTTTATCCGGCCATTAGAAATGCCTCTAAACTCATGGTAATGATCAAGATCTTCATTTCCGGGAATAACATGTAAAAATAATCCTCTAGTCTCCCTCGAAACTCAAACTCGGTGACTACTGAAAAAGAATATGTAGAAATAGCATACTCCAGAGTGTAGCTAACCAAGACTCCTTTCCACAAACCATCCACAACATGAGTCCATGTCGATCTGCATCTTACTACCTCTGGTACTCATCTTGGGTCCACACGCATGACCTATAATACCAAATTGATCTAGATGCTTATGCTAAGAGCCATTCATATAACTCTCTTTGGGGAAGAAACAAAAAAAAATTCATACAACTCATGGTAGAAGTTCTCTTCTACCCATATACGTGCATTAAACTCAGTCCAAGTCTTTGAATCTATGAGAAAATTCATCCTCCGTAACTCTGAAACCATGTTTCAACACCTTCTAAGGTTAAACACTCTATCAACACTCATTACACAGATCATGATGTATGTCATTTCCCACTACAACTTTGAAAAGAGGTCCTGGAAACAAAACCAAGATGTAGTCTTTGTTACACCCACAAAAGAACAAGGGAATCCCATGTGCGTCATCCTATCACTCGAGGGGCACTAGGAGCTAACCCAAGGCATGCATGGATGTTGATTCTCTCCTTTATGTGAGTTTAGTGGGAAACATCATCTATGATATGAACCTAAAGCGAATGAGCGGAAACGAGACATGCAATCATCATAGAGCTCGGAATGGCATTTTTGATAAAATGACAATATAAGGAAGTGTAATATGTAAAAAGAGTGGCTCGTCACCTTTAATGTGGCATAATTTTATGGAATGATTTTAGGATTTGTAAATTGAAAGATATGAAGATTTGAATATCGGAGGAAATCATGATGAAAACTAGTAATGAAAATTACTATAAATAGTAAAGGGAGGAAATCAATTGTCATATTTTAATTTCATATTAAGATAAATAGGGCTATGGTATATCCTCAATCGAGTGATTTTATTGATAATGGAGAGAGTATAAGGTGACATACGAGGTGGTGAGATAGGGCATACAACGGTGTAAAATCAATGGTAGGTGTTTTTTTGAATTGGGAATCGGGTAATAGGAGAAAAGGGAAAAATGTATGCCAAGGAATTTTTATCTAATGAAATTTTCCACAAAGATATTTAAAATGTAGATTGAGTTGAGGTGTAGGTGGGTTTAGAAACATTTTGAATTTAGAGGTCATTAGGTTAGGTGTTTGTAGTTAATGCACAAATTTTTGTAAGACCCTGAAATGGATGGGATTGATCATGCTAGAGTGACTCATCTTAGTAGGGTTGATGACATCTAGCTATTGGGAAGTTCTACCATGGTCAATGGGATATGATATTTGTGAATTTTTTTCTCAAGGTTCAATGGTGTTTTTCTAAAAGGGCCGGTGTAGTATAAAAATGATGGTTTTGATGTTTGTAGATGTATTTTTATTACTTGGATGATGGATTTGTATTAGGATTTAATGGGTACTTGTTGGATAATGTTTTGTAGGTTCCACAAAGGATTTAATCATGGATATTATTAAATGTGGCATGGATTTCATAATTCTTGAGGATATTTTCTCAGTAAAATAAATTACACAATTACAAGGTCTCATTTTGGAGGCATTATGCATATGGTGTGGGTCCCATTGAATGCAGACTTGATTCATATGTTTTTGATGCATTGGGAGTTTTGGCCTAACACTCTTAGGTGGAGGGATGATGGTTATATTTTGGAGGCTCTAATGATACTTGTAGGATGTCCATGCTATTATGAGATTCACAATTCAACATGTTTTGTAATGTGCTTATAGATACAAGAGAGATAATAACACTTACATAATGGGCCATGGGAAGTGATGGGTATCATTCAAGGTAATTGATGATTAGATAAAATTTCGTATATGCTACATAGATTTTGGATATCCATAATGTTATCATTGAGATGGTTATGACATGAGTTTTATGCCATAAGGTAGATGAAGCAATACCAATATTTTTCCTAGTGGCATGTAGGGATGCATTGGATATGGGGATACATTTCAGTTGGGACACAACCACATGGGTGCAACTAGTACATGATCTATACATGATTTGATTTATGAAACAAAGGGCAGTAGTAGGGGCTGGTCATACATTTTTCAGCTTGGATATATGAGTGGTTCCCAATATATAGGCCTATGACTATACTACTAAAAGTGTCAAGAGATGTCTTGAGGATTATATTATGGGAGAGAGGCCCAATAATGAGGCCAATGGTTGGTTTTTGGAGATTACCTTAGGTGGGACATGAGCAGAATAGTGTGGGATTGTTGTAGAGGGAAATGAACCAATGACCCGGTCAACCAACTAAAATGGTAGTTGAGGGGTATATGAATTCATAGGGCATTACGCGTGGTGGGTGGAGACCACCCACTAGATAAAGTGCCATTATAGTTTGGGATTCTTACTCATGTGGTGAGCCCACCTCTCTTGGAATATCAAAAATACATGTTAGAGATGGGGAGGAGAGAGGGACCGGTGTGGTATGTATACCACCATTGTGGCAATGCCAAGTGAGACATGCCCCATAATCGTGTGTAGGTAACAATGACGGAAGGGAGATATAGGTGTAGAGGGACCTTTAATAGTGAAGTTCAAGGGAATTCTAGAGAGATAGGTGATCAGATATGATGAGGGAGGAGTGAGGCCTCGAGGATGACAACATGAGTGGAGACTACAAAGTCTTGGGGAAAATATTTATTACAGATAAGGGCCCAAATAAAAAAATATATGATGGGTCGGTAGAGGGTAGAGGATCTGATGAGGTCACCCCGATATTTGTGACCCAAGATAGGTAAGGAAATTTAATAAGAGCCCACCATTTTAGGTATGAGGAGGAAGGGGAAGTGTTGTGAGGATGTGTAGATGGAGTTTTAATGTTGTAGCAATTGACACAATTAGATATAATCTTTGTGAGAGTATGATTCATACGACATTTTGAGATTATGCTTTGAGATATATGTCTAATGTGTGCACGGTTTATTTTATAAGGAATTTTGATGATTGGAACATGATACTTGAGGATACACATTATTAGATCCTATATGGTGTCCTAGATTTGACAGATATGACCATGATGGATCCAATGATTACAACAATCACAGTCGATAGGTTCCTTTAGACTAGTGGGAGAGGTGGCTTATGATCAATAAATATATAGAGGTACTCTAACAAAGGACAAGTGCAAGGGATGCATAATCCCTAGTGTAAGGAATTTCATGGGCATAAACTATATTGACATGAGAGTAGGTGGTGAGGGGATATAATGCATAGAAGGAAAGAGAGCATTAAGCGACCAATTTGACTCATATTGTAGTATTAGAGGTTTGGGTGGCTATAGTATAGGAGACAATACAATTGCTTGGTATAGAGCCACATCCTTGGCATAATCCCTACACGTGACTAGTAAGGCACCATCAACTCAAAACATTAGCTAACCCACACTTGAGGGAGGGATGTTTGAGGGATGGTTGGTTGCATGATTTTTTTGGGAGACATGTGATAATGTATAAAATGATATATATACTATTTGTCAATATTGCGTGGTGATGTGGATGAGTGTTTACTTTTATGATTCCATTTTTATTACATATGCACAAATGTATGGACATTTATGATTAAGAAAAATGAAATGATTAAAGGTTTTAAGATTGATAGAGTAGAAGTTGCAGATGAAACAAGATGGGATAGAGACTAATGATAGGGGCAACCTAAACAATAAGAGATAAACCCAAGTGGGAGATAAGAGAAAAATGTGGATCATAGTATCTGAAGTAGGAAGTCATGACCATATAAACCTCAATGAGAGTGATAAACTAAAGCATGAGAGATAACCCAAGTGAGAAGGAAAAATCAAAGCGTGAAATAGATAAGAATTACCAAAGTATATAATAGAGGAAGTTGATGTAGGGCATCGTCCAAGGGCCAATTTAGGAATGATAGAATCAATTTTTGGATTATTAAGGCTTTAGGGGTGTCTAAGATTCATTAAAAATTCATAGTGATCATTTCATTTTGGTTTGATAAGCTCTAAAGGTTTAAATTTCAAGTTATGAGTTTCCCTCCATTTTGTACATTTGAAAATTTGAATTGTGTTGAGCCAATTTTGGCTTCTTGAGTAGAGGTAAGGTCTTTTAAGAGTTCTTGTTAGCATGTTATAGGTTTTGAGAAGACATTATGAGTCATTCATTTTTCTTGAAGACTCTTCATGAGGTTGGATGTGATATATAACTCTTAAACCTTAGTTTTAACTCTTTGGGTTTCAAGTTGAACTCCATATGACTTGGTCATGTAACCACAATAATTAGTTAGGAGGTAGAATTCAAGAAAGAAAGTATATTTCTTGATTTTTTAACTATTTATCATTAATTCTAAGTCAAAAGAGAAAGAACAAGGAGCTCTAAAGAAGTTTTGAAAGGATCTTCATGTGTACACAAATCTATTGAATAGTATAAATTTGTGTTGATGTTTTTATCAATTTGTAATTCATGTAATATTAGAGTGTCGATTGATCGAGGATTAACTCCATAAATAAGGATTATTGTGAAGAACCATCAAGAGGCAAGACATATTTAAGGTACATTTATTATTTATTTGTGTGAGTTATTACAACCAATAACACCCTGTTGTTGAGGCAACCTAACACATTAAGTTTAAAGAATATTAGCTTGAAGGATTGAGTGCAAAGTATTTTTGATATAATTTCTCATTTTTAGGTTCTAAAGTGACTCAATGTTAAGATCAAGAGCCTTAAAGAGTCGACTCATGTAGGATTAGTGTTTTCCCATTGTTGACAATTATTAAAGATTACTCAGCGCTTAATTATTCGAGCTCGAGTCATTAAGTTGTGCATGAGAGGATTGAATATTTTAAGGAGGTAATTACTTGTAATAGAGGATAATAGTTGGTTTAATAATATGAAAATTCTTTGAGCATTTTAAAAACTCCAGCAAAAGCTTCAAGGGAAATTGAAGCCATCCATTGAAAGCAAAGAACAAGGTAACTTAGATCACTTGATTATTGTCAAATATAAGGTTTACGAAGGGAAGGAAGTGGTTCATAATTTATTTGCAATTCAGATAGTTTTCCCAAAATAATAAAAGCCTATTATTGCTTCCAAGATCAAATAAAGTATAAAATCAAGCAAGTAACAAGAAATTTTCATCTCTGAGGTCAGGTATAACTTGATAAACCCTAAAACTAGGGTTATGAAGAAAGAATTTTGTATAACTCCCGATTCAACCAACCAAAACTCCTAAAAATTGGAAGAAAATTATATTTAAGGGTCACCAAAAGGATTTTGAAGGAATAAATTGGTTTCATTCATCGAGGGAGGATAATTTCTTGACATTTTTTGAGTCATAGTCGTGGAGGAAATAAGAAAGCAGAGCCATTATAAGGAAATATACTTTTATTAATTGTAGATCCTTGAGGATTTTAGCACAACACAAAAAGGGTAATGGGTGGTAGAAAAACCTGAAATTTGGTTTTGAAAGTATTTGCAAGAGGAAATAACTCGAAAGTGTGCTAATAGGGACCTAATTGGGCCAAGATAGGATTGTTGATCAATAAGACTACATTGTAAGGTAAGAAATAAAAACTAGAACCTTTTAAAGGGTTGAGTACCACCTTTAGGAGACTATTAAGTGTTCCCAAGTCAATTTAGGAGTCTTAAACAATTGAAAATTTCATTGCATTGAAGTGAAAATGTGTTTGATACCTCTTAGAACATAGGTGATTTTGGTGATTTTTTTCTTGGAGTCCAAATAGTGTAAGTGAGATAGTCAAGAAAAAACCTATTTGCATTAGAAGTAATGGACATATAAACCCAAGCGAGGAGGAACCCAAATGAGAGAGATAAAATTGATCAAGTGATATAACTTAACTCAAAGCAGATGTGTAAAGGATTGGAATACATTGTTGATGATGTCGGTGATGTCATCTAAAATTTGTTGGTGAGTATGAATCATAAGTTCTGGATGATGTGGATACCCTATGAATTTCTAAGCATGTAGAAAGAGAAAATTAGAAATATTGTCGATATTTGTGCGAGCACATCGCGATGGATATCTACGATGGAGGAATGAGGGGAATGAAAAGAACTAGATGATGGCATATAATTGTGTGATGTAGGGATTGGGATTTACACTTAGGTGCATGAGGAGAATGCTTTTGGGCTTGAAACTTATGTGAGAGGACCCGACGAGTATTGTTAGTATGTAAGAAAAAGTAATGATAAGAAAAAAGAGTGTTGTTGCAAAAGAGCATTATGATGGTTTATTTTGTTGGTATCATATGAATTCTCATTCAATCTTCTTCATATTCCATATATAAGATCTACACTCAAAGACATCATGTCTAGGGATTCATGTCATGTAAAATATGGATTAGCAATAGAGGTATGGGAGCCATAATGGAAAAAAGAGTTGGCGATGATGTTGTTGAAGGTAGAGGGATATTAGGATGTGAAGGAGTGAGAGAGGTGTAGACAAAAAATCATGCACCTAGGTACATTTCTAGTTCGTAACAACATAATTGCATTCATATGATTCCTAAGCAAGAAAAATAGTAATTGATAACTAGCTTTGGCCTCTTTGCTTTATTTTTGGTCTTCTTTAAGGTCTTTTACACCCTAAAGCCCTAGCACCCTTGTCCCCTCTAGGAACCCTGCACCTCTTTCTATCTTACTCATTCTTTTTGGGCCTATTTTATCTTTTGGGAATCTTATTTTCTTAGGGGTCAAACATCTAGCTGTCAATTATGAAATTTAACCAAGGGAATCATATAAATACAAAGTTATGTGACCAAAATAAGGGACCAAACTCTAAGCATATATTATCATCACCTAAGGTTGCATCCAAAGGCATCCATCTAACATCCATTCAAGGGAAAAGAGACTACATTTTCTTCATACACTTCATAGGAAGGGGAAGTTCATTTTTCCATCCACACATTTATTTACATTGGTACATCTATCTACCGCCCGCTATCACGTGTGCTTGCACAAGGGATTCCTATGACATGATTTTATCACGCAATCACAAGAAATACATGGAGTCTAAGATATAGTGCAACACTTGGTCATAAGTTCACTCAATTGGGTGACCATCGGGGTCAGTTTGACTCCCATATTGCATCTTTTCTTTTTGGGATTTTATGTAGTTTGAGGGTTTTATAGGTCTTCATCTCTTTAAAGGTTACAGTGAATTCAGAAATCATAGTGTGACATATAAGTGATCAATTATGACTATCATCGACCAACTTATGACACCCGAAAAATTATGATCTAAGCTACTATGTAGTCACATGAACCCAACAAAGGTCTCTAAGCACCTACGCGCCCTCGACCCATCCCAAGGGCCCTAGTCTATGAATGTTTGAAAATTCTATAATTTATAGAAAGCACAATTGTGATAGTTTTCCCTTCATGTTTATCATTTTCTCCATTCTCGAATAAGTCCCCAACATCGGACATAAATCATATAAGTCATTCTTTCTCTCTCTCATACTTAGGGTTTCATTATTTTCTATCCTATTTCTTGTGTCAAATTTGTACTTTAGTGTTTATTTATCATACTTGAATATGGAATTAGGGTTTATACAAAATATTATTTTTTAAATAAAGAGGAAGGAGAGGGAAATGTCACAATTGATTATGTGGAAGGGTGAACCAATGAAGCGAAATGTGGATCATGTATCAAATCGCTAATGAGAGGAGTGTAGTTTATAAGCTCATCATTAGGGTCAAAGTTAGAATAGAGATTTGCATTATCTATTAGATCATCAACCTCAAGGTATAAGGTATAATATTTTGTGGAGATGGTGACAATATTGATGTTATTACCTAAGGTAGAGCATATGTGTCATGTAGTGAAGAATTTATGCATTCTTAGCCAAGACATAGCTTGTTAAGAAGGGGTCATTGAGGGAATATCCATCATTTCAATTAGGTGTAGTGACATAAATGGAACATGATTCGATCATAGTCTTGCATTAGACAAGATGCTTGACTAGGGACGTAGAGTGCGGGTAATAGTGATATGGGATACATTTGACATTCTTCTTATGTGATCACAAACATAAAGTGGGAGGTAATTGAGCAAATGATGGTCTCAACAAGATTAGAGGCATGAATGCGAATGTTGATTTTGTAGACACATACTTTTGTTTGTACAATTTTAATATTAAAATTGCTTTGATTTTCTTCTTCCCCTTCATTTAATTATAATTAGTAATTTTTCGCTAATTAGCTAAAATTCCCCATCTTCTCGGTTAATTAACGACATTTCATTAATTAACTAGCTTTGTCCCTCAGCATAGATGCCAATTAACACCACTTTGTTAGTTAAAATCCTCTTTTAATTAATTAATTAACCATTATTAATTAATTAACATTTTGTAATATTGAATTTAATTAATAAACCCTCTTATTAATTAAATCCCCTATATACCCATCCAATTCTACTAATTTCCTCCAAATCATCTCTAAATGGCTTTTATAATCTAAAATTGGCCTATTAATTAATCCCAATTGATTAATTAAACCTTCCCAAACTTCCACTACTTTTTTTTCACCGATGAAGAATACACAATGGGCATGTACAATTTACACCACAATGGATCTTTATATGATCAACCCCATACTATTACTTACTGTGGTCTCGATACTTCTCTGTTTGGCTTTAAACATGAACAATAATGATCTCTTAGATGATATTACTTGATTATTTTCTACATCATACACTTGGGAGTCATCACGCTTACTTCTCTCCCCCTCCTACCATCTTCATGTGTTTTCTATCTCTACTACTTTTCTTCGTGCTTCATACTTTTTGTTTATAAGTGATATTACACAATTTTATACTCTTTGTATCATCATTACCCTATGCCACACTCTAGTTCCACATTTCATACTCTACCGCAGAGGGTCTAAATCTCGATGAACCTCACCTCTTTCACACTTCATGCTCTACGCTTCATGATCTATCTTTCTAGCATACAATTTCAAACCATTACCCTATGATGAACTCTAGTTCCATGGTTCATACTCGATTGTTGAGGGTCTAACTTTGAAATGAACCTCACCTCATTCACTCTTTATGCTCTATGCTTCATGATCTATATTTCTACCGCACATTTTCAAACCATTTCCCGATGACACACTCTTGCTCTATGGTTCATTATAAGACTCTCGAGGGGTATTTTATAAATGAACGTCATTTTATACATACACATTTTCTCATGGGGCACACTGCTGCTCCTACCATATTCACATTACATACCATTCCATCTCACTCATTCACAACATACTACATATTCTATGTGCCTCGAGTACCTTGTCACATGCGCCTTCTCCTTGCAGTCTCCACAACCACTTCTTACCTCGCGTTATAACATTCCTTCATTTATCTCCATCTATGGTCCTTATTTGGAAGCAATCTTTTGTCCATCAACTCTTCAAACTTGAATAACACATGTAGCATTTTATTCCTTTATGTGTACCCATTTTTCAATAACCACCCCACACAAATGGTATGTGCAGTCCTCTACACATAAAAATACTACAAATGGTAATTAGCTTCTGCACGCAAACACACTTATTTCACAAAACACCAACTAAATTGACAAAGCATAGCGATGAAGAAGGAAATACATTAAGGGAATACATAATTGAAAACCTAATCTAAATGGCAACACTACCTTATTACAAACACCAAGAAGACTTATTTATAATAGGGCTTCAGCCTACTCTCGTTGATGTAACCGGATAACCCTATTCCATCAAACGTTTTTATCCGATAAGATCATATTTCAAGTATGTAAGTGGTAACATATGCTCCTAACAAATATACTTTGAGTTTTCCTAGATGGCACAAAAACTTAGAACCATAAAGAAGCACCATCTACCCTATCTCAAGATTTTTGTCCATGATGTGCCTGTCATGCCATGCTTTCTACCTAGATTTTTCTTGCTTCTAACTCCAGCGTGCTATTTCTCATCATTCATCCAACTTAATAAAATATTTAATTCATTCTTCTAATGCTTGTTCATCAGCTTAGACCACCAACACGTGCAAAACGTAAAGAAGGTAACATGAATTCCATAGGAAGGATTTGCTTTTGTGTCAAATACCAATTAAAAGGGTGTGGCCTTGTTTAATCGCTTGTATGTTGTTTTATATGCCTAAAGCACTCGCAGAAAATTTATCATCCCAAATTTTCTTCCAACATCACCAATTTTTGTCAATGTCTGCTCAAAATCTCATTGAAAGTCTCAAGAATCCACATGTACATGAAACATTTGGTCCCACAAAGGAAAATACGAGATAGGCGCTATAGTAAGTTTCTCCTTCAATGTCTCGAATGCACACTGCTGTGGGTTCTCCCTAGTAGAACGTCCCTTTTCCTTTTAGTAACTCCTCCAAGGGTGTGACAACCTTAACATACCCCTTTATAAATTTTCTATAATACCTAGTGTGACCCAAGAATCCGCGCACCTCACTTTGACTGGTAGGATCTTCTAGGTCGATAATGACTACAACCTTAGCTAGATCAACCAAAAAACCTTCCTTGCAGATGATGTGCCCTAATAATGTGCCAAATGGTGTAGCAAAGACACATTTATTGATGTTCAAAGAGATGCTTAATTGGCGACATCTTTCAAACATTAAGCGTAAATTGTCACAATGATCCTTAAAAAGTCCATACATTGTCCAGTCATCTAAATAAACTTGCAAGAAGTTGTGAATAAAATATTTGAATGCTTGAACAACTATTTATGAAAATACAATAGACACGTTTTTCCTAGCATAGGAAAATCTGCCCCATTCAAAAGAGTAAAAGTAGTTTTTTTCTCGATCCTCTTGTGCAATGCTAACCTGATGATACCTAGAGAATCCATATATAAATGAATAGATTTCGTACCCTGAAATGCCTTCTATTATTTCCTTAGTGAATAGAATAGGAAAGGGATCAATCAAACATGTAACATTCAACTCCCTATAGTCCACACAGATCCTAATCCAACCATCCTTCTTGATACTGATCACCATTGGGCTAACCCATTCTGACTCATTCCAGGCTTGATGATTCTAGACTTCAACATTTTGTCAATTTCTTCTTTGACCTTTTTACGCAAGTTGGGGTTCATCCTATAGGGTCTCTTCTTGACTGGGTGCAAACCTTCCTTAAGCTTTATCTTCATTTCTCCTAATGATTCATGAATGCCTTTGAGTTTATGGTATCCCCTAGGAAATAAGTCCTGATAATCTTGTAGTAACTCAATGATTTCTTCCACTTCAGATTTAGACCAATAGTCCCCAATTATGGCCTCATTAGGCTCATCATCTAATCCAATATTTAATTTATTTGTTTTCATAGGTTCATGATAGGCGCGCATGGTATTATATGCCTTGTCCAAAACCTCACACTACCCTCGTTGAATGGTCTACATCCAAATTTTCTAATTCTTCATCATCCATTAAGTAGACTATCTTTCATTTTCCCTTCTCAAGGCAAGCACGCTTAAGTAAGTAGTGTGGCATCTGTCTCTATTTCTTCAATAAAACACACTCCCGAGTCTTCTTCATCAAATAACTCTTGAATGAGTTCTTCTACCTTGGAACTATCTCCCATAGTTAAGCCCTTTATAACCTTTAATGCCTCTTGTACTAGAGATTTAGTAGAGAAATATTCAAATGTCTAGATTATTCCTACAACCAAATCATGCCAATTTCTAGACTTTCTATGGAGTTCCGCATATACATGCCAAACACACGCGCAACCTTATAAAGTGGAATAAAATTTGTGCACCCATAGTGAAGGTGGTAAAGCTTCCTACGCCTCTCGTCCATATTCTCTCACTACTGTTGAATGTGGTACTTGAATAAGTTGATTACCATGATAAGTGTAGATTTCGGTAGGTGCATTGCTCCCGAAAACCGAGTAAAAAGAGCAATCCTGATTTCATTCCATCCTATAAGATTATCATTGTGAACCACCCACCAACACGTTGTTGTCCCGCATAGGGTATATGCTAGCATATTCCATCTCTCCAATCGCTTTCTATCCACTGTTCCTCCATGGCACATAGAAACACTGTAGGATCTCCTTCTCTAGTGTATTGAGGTATCAAGTTGTAACTTATTCTCCTGATATAACAAGGTCTATTGTTCTACGCAAATGTGTTCTTTACTTCGCGCCCTACCAACTCATAAGTACTATGAGCCCAATTATCACAAGCAACACTTGTAGTATCGCTAATAGACCATGCATCTTCCCACCGATAGATTCCTTCTTTACATGGATCAAGAACATCCGGGTCCCTGATGACGCGTACATAAATCCTATTTAGATGTTCCTCACTCAAAGGCTCAACATAGGGTGCATGTTTTCCATTTGTTAAAGGGATAATAAATTTTTCCTCCTTGTTTTCAAAACTGATATAACCCTTGTTGAATTGAAGATCAACATTATTTACATAGTACAAGGGGTTCCCAAGTAGAGCTAGGAATATATTTTCCTCTAAAATTGCTAAAACCTCAAAATCCCAATGAACTTGGCTCCCTGTATGGTAATGGAT
Source organism: Taxus wallichiana var. yunnanensis (assembly GCA_018340775.1). Lineage (NCBI taxonomy): Eukaryota > Viridiplantae > Streptophyta > Pinopsida > Cupressales > Taxaceae > Taxus > Taxus wallichiana. The sequence goes on from CM031239.1 coordinate 356,510,628, forward strand.
GCATCTTTTAAAACTCCAATGGGAGTGGCTTTAGTTCGGTTAGCCATGAACAATACATTTAAAGATGGCTGTAATGGGGTCTCCCCATCTATACCCATGCATCTAAAGTAAGAACATTGAATTCTGCACCTGTATCAATCAATATATTACTCAAAAGCCATCCATCCACAACAACATTCAGAGTGATTTCCTTGTCATAGTCTAAGCTATGAGGGGAATATTTGCATGCAGGATCTACCGTCCCATCTCAATACTTGCATGCAGAGTGTTTCCCTTTATCCAATTCCCTAATAGTGGAATGATATTCTCTTGGTGCAACATTTTGCACACTTCCTTCAACTCATCAATATCATATTGGACCATCTCTGCTACTTTATTTTGCTCCATCTTTTGTGATTGCTCCTTTAAATATTATATTTCACCCTAAATATTTCTGAGTACCTCCATGGTTTCTTAATACACCTCCTTCTAATGGACATGATTTGGGTACCGTGCATGTAGGACCTCCTCCTTAGTGATGGTAGGATTCTACTACAATGCTTCTTTAGCGCATGCCGCTTCAACGTGGGTAGTGATATTTATAGGAAATACCTCAGATTTTGGCTCCAACTTGGGCATCCACTGATTTTTCATAATGTGTTGTATCCTAACCATCCCTACGCCTTTGTTTTCTTGTTTATGCTTCTTAAAAATATTCTCATATAAGTCCGGGAATTCCTCATTACTATGATTCTTTCCATAGAAAGAACATGTAATATTCTAAGGACATTTGTGCATGTAGTGGTCAGGAGATCCACAAGTATAACATGTTCCACAAGGAAACTCACCTCATCCACCACCATGACCTCATCCTTCGAATCCACCATGGTATCCTCAACCTTTTCCATGTCCTCCTTCAAAATGCCCTTCATTCCGATCATAACGCACTTGATTGTGATCCCGATCCTGATTCTCATTCTTACCTTTAGAGTTATCTGAGACTCCTTTCTATCACACACCAATATCTATAGCATCATGGATCTAACCAATCAATGACAATCTTCCATATCATGAGTCATGGACCTAAAATTTTACAAAAGAAAGAGAAATTTTTCCTTATTACATGTTAATAATGGGTAGTGGCGAAAATCATGGTTCAAATGACATATATCACACCCGGTAATAATAAGCACACTGATCTATGGGGAAAACTATCCTTGGTGTGCCCTTCCACTTCACAATCTATACACCAAATCCTCATGTGCATCTCATGTGCTAAATTTTCTGATAGTTTCTCCAACTACTTTTCCATATCTGTAATTTGTGTTTCCAAGAATGGGCTGACCCTAGTGTCTATACTTCCGACGCCTCGGTGTGTACAACTACTTGAAGTGCTTTGTGTGGATCAATGTATGTCTTATGTGATAAATCCCTTCTAAAAGGTGTAATAGGACTTCCATCGAACCATGGCACATGTTAGCTTGCATGAATATCATAAGAAAGATTAGATAAAATCATTTTGAAATGGGAATCATACTCTTTGACACTCTCAGTAGTGCCTTGATTAATATCCTTGAGCATGCTTATACTCTTTTCTCAAACTCAGGGATGTGAAACTCTCTAAGGAAAGCATATTTTAATGCTACATAATCTATGCAAGTCTGATCAGGGTCAAACTTTCTGTACTAGCTGTGTGCGCACCCTTATAATGTAGTGGCAAATTGACTTTCCCTACACTTAAGTCCGTGATTCCTTTTGTGCGCCACAATATTTCACACATGTGCACATGTTCAACAACATCTTCTATGCCCCTATATTTTGGAAGATGAAGAGACATCTCCATATAAATATTCTGGGGTTGGTGCAGACCTTGCCCACCTGATCTAGAACCTCTTGTGTTTCCTTTGCCTCTAGAACCACCAGATCCACCGGTACTAGAACCACCTATTCCTCTTGATCCTCCACCTATTACCAAAGATGTACCAAAATATGTACTTCCTTGTGTCACAACAGTAGCACTAAATTACACCCCTATAGTCTGTGAAGTGTTACCACTCCCAGAAGTGAGTCCAAAATTTTGCACGCTTGAATTTTGTGTGATGATGCACTTGAAAAAGGTACCTCCAAAAAACAATGAAGATGTTTTCCCTACCATCAATGTACTTGCTATATGACTTAATCTTGCTCTCCCACTTCCTAAATTATCTTACTTGACTATTTTCATACTAGATATTGGAAAACCAAGCCAAGGGCAAGGTCGCTGGTAGATTTAGATGCACACACACGACCTAGGTCATCTTTGCTGGTGTGCTTCCATGAGGCCGAGGGGGTTCCTATCATGATTTCCCTGGGGGAGTTCTTGATGCTCCAGCTCCATGCCTCTATGTAGCTCTAAATCCTTCATCTCTACTCAATGCCATTCCTCTATAACATCCTGCCTTACTTATCTATATCCCTCTCACGCACCTCATTATACTTAAGCCACCTTTCTTCTCTATCTTTCTGCCACTAGGTCTTCCATCTTTCACCAAACTTGCTCCTTCCCCCCACGTGTGGTGGGGTTTAGTTAGCCATCGGTTTGCTTTCCAAGTTCAGGGTCACCATCAAGATTTTGATTACTAGTGGAATGCCTTGTAAGTAAGTTCCCATGGGATATTGTAAAAAATGGAATTCCATTACCTCTGGGTAAGAATAAGTGGAAATTGAGTACTCTAGAATATAACTATTTAGAACACCATGAAACCAAGTATCCACAGTGCGTGTCCAAATCAGATCAACATCATAGAGGGCCTAAAATTCTTCCTACATCTAAACAAGTGTGCGATACCTCCAATCCCTTTTAGATGCATAAGAAACTAGCCACTTGTATGATTATACCGTAAAAAATAGAAAAAAATCTCTTGTACAAACTGTCATACAGATTCTATTCCACCCATGCACGTGCATTAAACTCATATCCGGTGTTGAACCTCCATGTGTATTCTTCTTCTAGATCTTGTATCCACTCCTCAACACTTGCTAGAGTCAACCATTATGTCTTCATCATGAACGATCCTAAAAACAACTGAAAAAGAGGTCCTGGAAATAGAACGAATGATGTAGCCTAGAATTTACCAGTAATAACCTAGGTGCGCTGGCACATCACTCAGTCTAGACTAAGCACTCACCCAAAGTGGGAAAAGGTACCAGTCCCCATTTTAGGGTTGTTTGTGCAGGATGTTATCATGTTGAAGATGTAATGTATTCAGATCCATAATTAATATAACATTCTACAGAGCATGTCCATATCTAGATCTAAAGAGTAATAGATTCAAATAATACCCATAATGAATTCAATCATGCAAGAACCAGTTATACTCATGATTAATACCTTGATTCAACCAATACACTCCATTATATTAAACACAATAAATACACAGAAGATTATTACAATAAGTAATACTATAAGTTCATGTGTGCATCAAATCTGACAACATAACCTCATAGTAATTCATATCTAGTTCTCACATAGTCCTTTTATTCTATGCAGATCACTACATATTTATAAGGGTGGGGACTTTCCCTTCACCACTTGCATAATTCCCAAAATAGGTCGCATGTTGAAAATAGCCATGCGCCTTTACAATAATAGCCACACATGTAAGTGCGCTAACAATAGATCTCTTCTAGTTAACTAACAATAACAATTATATTATTAGCTTGAACCCATGTAAAGTGTTTAATATCCACTCTTCCAATAATAGCCTATGTGTGTCACACAAGTCTTTATCCGGTTTGTGTGCTCTGCACGCTATCTCCAAAATAACCCGTACACATGAAAATGGCTAAGTCCCAAATCTGCCCTTGTCTTTTCACGCGTGTCCTTCCCTATCCTTCCATGCCTTTGACTGTGCTTTACTCATGTGTGAATCTTCTATGTTCCCTCTCCTTCGTATCATACTCTTGTCCGCTTAACAAGTAATTTAACTATAAATGTATAGTTCTCTAGTAATTAGAATGCATTCTATCTTCATTTCTACTAGGAACAAATATAGAATGATATGGGACAATACTTAATCCGAACATGGATCACATCATCTCGCAATTGTGTATAATTTGGGAAGCACTCATGGAAGGATAGTAACACTAGGCCTCTCTCACCAACACTCTTCTACCATGGCATGAGATCGCCCAAAAACTCGTACTTGGCATGAGATCACAAAAAAATCATTCTTGGCATGAGATTGCCTAAAAAAATCACTCTTCTACAACATTTTCTATCCTTTTTACTCTTCACGGATTAAGTGCACCCTTTCCTTTTTATGCATTTTTACACACTTTTACATACATATGCAAACTTTTCATATACACATATTTCACTACTTGTTACTTTTCTTTTGGAGTTTTGTCCTTAATACGTAATGAAAGCAATAAAACAACAAGTATAACATGGTATAACGTAATACACGTCATCCCTAGGTCACTTCCTCTTTCTTATCTTCCATGCTTCATTTTTATCACTTCACGATTTCACTTATCCACTTGACATGAATTTCACCATCACACTCTACATGGTTATCAGTATGCATATCTTGTCTACTTTATGTTATCAAGTATTCACTAAAATACATAAAGTGGGGAAAATGTAGACACAAAATCATGTACTTGGGTACATTTCTAGGTCCTAAGGAACCTAAGTGCATCAAAGGCATCCATCCAACATACATTCAAGGGACAAGGGACTACATCTTCTGCATACACTTCATATGAAGAGAAATTTTTTTTTCCATCCATACATCTATGCACAAATGGTACATCTAGCTAACACCATCTATCACGTGTGCTTGCATAAGGGCTTCCTAGGGCATGATTCTATCACACACTCACAATAATTACATGGAGTTTGAGATGTAGTGCAATGTTGGGTCATAAGTTCACTCAGGGGTGACCACCGGGGTCATTCTAACTCCCATATTACATATTTTCTTTTTGAGATTTGATGTAGTTTGAGGGTTTTGTAGGTCTTCATCTCTTTGCAGGTTACAAGTAAATTTAGTGATCATAGTGTGACATATAGGAGACCAAAAATGAATATAAAAACACCTTGTGACACCATAAAAACCAGGTTCGAGATCCTACGCAATCACAAGTGCCCAACATAGGTCTCTGCGCATGACGCCCTTGCCTCATCCCAAGTGCTCTAGTCTAGGCTTGTTCAACAGTCCCCTGAATTTACAGAAGCACAATTACGATAGTCTACCCTTCCTATTTATCAAATTCTCTAGTATGAATAGTCTCGACATGAGGCATAAATCAACTAAGTCATTCTTTCCCTCTCTTACACTTAGGGTTTCATAGTTATCTAGATTATTTCTTGTGTCTAATTTGTAATTTAGTGTTTATTTATCATACTTGACTCTACAATTAGGGTGTATACAAAATCTATTTTTGTTAAAACAAGAGGAAGGAGAGGGAGATGTCATAATTGATTGTGTGGAAGGGTGAACAATTGGAGTAGATCTGTGGATCATGTATCATATCACTAATGAGAGGAGTGTAGTTTATAAGCTCATCATTAGGGTCAACATTAGAATAAAGATGTGCATTGTCTATTAGATCATCAACCTCTAGGTCGAAGGTAGAATATTTTGTGGATATGGTGATGGTATTGATGTTATGACCTAAGGTAGAGCATAGGTGTCATGTAGTGATGAATTTATGCATTATTAGCCAAGAAATAACTTTCTTAGAAGGTATCATTAAGGGAATAACCATCATTGCAATTAGGTGTAGTGATATCAATGGAACATGAGTCGATCATAGTCTCATATCGCAGACACAATGCTTGACTAGGGGATAAAAAGTGCAAGTGATAGTGATTGGGATAGGTTTTCCATCCTTCTTACATGATCATTATCATAAAGTGGGAGGTAATTGAGAAGATAATGGTCTCAACAAGATCGAGAGGCATGAATGTGAATGTTGATTTTGTAGACATCTAATTTTGATCACACAATTTTAATATTAAAATTGCATTGATTCTCTTCTTTCCCTTCATTTCATTATAATTAGTGATTTTCCTCTAATTAGCATAAAATTCCCCATCTTCTTGGTTAATAAATGTCATTTTTTAATTAACTAGCTTTGTTCCTCATCTTAGATGCAAATTAACGTGGCATCGTTAGTTAAAATCCTCTTTTATTTAATTAATTATACATTATTAATTAATTAACATTTTCTAATATTGTATTTAATTAAGAAAACCTCTTATCAATTAAGTCCCCTCTCAAACCCTTCAAATTCTACTAATTTCCCTCCAAATCATCTCCAAATGGATTTTATAAGCTAAACTTGGCCTATTAATTAATCCCAATTGATTAATTAAACCTTCCCAAACTCCCATGGGTCACTAACCTCTAATTAATCTCTTCTAATCATGCTTATCCATTTCTAATTCTATATTCCCTTTATCCCACATTCACTAGGTTGCAAGCTTCTCCCAAATTAGAAAGCTATATAAGAAACATAGTACACCTTGTCACATCTTACACCTTGTCCTTGTAAGACATCATATATCTCAAGAGAGCATTTCCCTCACAAGAAAGATTGCATAAATTGAGAAACCTCCATTTCTAAAGTTAGTAGGAGAAGATTCAAAAATGACACTTTATCCATATTGATGAGATCTCTTCCACTTTAGTAATACCTTTGATCATATGTAACTTGCATTCGACTCACATAAGGAAGTATCTACATATCATAGCACATCTAAACATCAAAAGGGAGGTTTTCATCTAGTTTTATATTTACATTTTATGCAATTTAATTAAGATTTTCCTTTTATATCAGTCTTGATCTATTTGGTTAAAATGAACTAAGTTAGGATTTACTTGGTGTTAAATCCATTTCGTTATCTTAGTCTACTTTCACACGTATACATATTTCATTAGGATCATCATCATCGAAGTTGAGAAGTTTGGGTAGAGTATGACCCACAAATTCATGATGACCACTATGGCCACAAAGAGAGTCTATGAATCTCCTCTCGAGTAGGAATTTTAAATGTCCCAAGCTACTCGAACATGTCAAATTTCTAAGGGTTGATATCTCCTTATAACTTATAAATAGCTCCTAGGTGTGTGAATATAACAGATTGGCAAGCGAATGATGCAGATACATGTATGTAGTGAGTCCACGATCATTCTAGGAGGATATTATATGATAAGGGGAAATTAAAGACCATGAATTTGACACAAATAATATAATAAGGTATAGTGATAGAAAGCCAAATGCAACCCATAAGAGGCATATGTCTTCAATCATATCCTTGACATGTGCTTCAAGTAGAGTTCAAGTTGTCTATAGAGTAACTTAGTGTCTTGATGAAGTTAAGAGAAGTGACACAAGTACTAGAACCCTCCTTTATGAGGGCAATCTTAACCTTAGTATGGCCAATTTGAACTGAAATAAAGAGGGGAGGATCATTAGCGCAAAAACAGAATTCATCAAATATCATGGAGTTAAAGGAGAATAAAAAGCATGAAGTATAATCTAAAGAAAGGTTAGTTGAAATGGATAACACTTCACATTTTCATATAATGATCTCTTTTGAACCAAGTAGGTCAGGTTACTTCCTAGAGTGGGTGGAAAAGGAATATTCATAACAAAGATATTTTTCATGAGGTGCTCATGATGTGGGTGTGATGTACGTAACAGCTTATACTAACATGATTTATTTAGGAAGGTGAAAAATATCTACAAGAGGATCCCATTATTCAAGGCTAGGATATATAGTGGTCCAACCTTGGAAAGGATTAATTTTAATAGGTTTTGAAGGAGGGATTATGGAAGAAGGTTTTGGAATTAAGATGAAATATTCCATTTCTAAAGGATCGAATTGGTAGAAGTGTTACCACAGGGGGTTGATGGCATAAGAATGCTACAAAATAGAGATGGATGTGATCAACCCTATATATCTACATAGGGGTTGATGACATTAACCCAAACTAAATATTTAGACATAGTGGTTGGACTATGTGGTGTTTGTCTCAAGATACAAGGATAACTAATAATTGAGAAATATCCCAAGTCAAAGGAGGGTATGAGTGTTAGATATAGGTGATAATATGTTTAAAACCATCCATATGAACCAAATTTTTAGTAGAGGCACTAGTAGAGGGATATGAGGTGTCAACGATGTTGGTGATTGCATTACCAATTTGGTTAGCGTTGGATGTTGTAGTTTTAGAGTGATTAGGTAGAGGATCATTGCATATTTTGAGGAACTCATTATCTTGATGGACCACATCATGAAAATCACGTTGTGGGATTTTCATGTGTTTTGATGGCCACGTTTAACCTTTTTGGGGTGATAATTTCATTTTCAAAGTTATTCTTGTTATGGCAAAAAGTAGCACCCTAGGATTTGTCATTGTAGATCCCTACTTTTTGCTAACATGGGATGATATCACAAGTGTGGGACTTGCATAAATGAGATAAAACTCCAGAGAATGTTGGTTCCTCTACCTAATCCTAATAATAAAACTACTCCTAAGGAAAGAAATTTAGCTATCTACTCCTATTATAACCATCCAAGGACCAAGGAAGAGAACGATGCATAAAAGGAAAATCCTAAACTAACGGAGGTGGTAGTACCAAGAAAAGGGTGGAGAAATTCCAATGAGTTAAAATGAGAGGAGGTATGGAGAGGAGAGAGGTCAACCATAAGTCAAACAATCCCAAATTACATTTACCAACATCATTTCTATGGGGAACAATAGATTCCAACCCCGCGAGAAGAATAACATATACACAATATACTTACAATCATAAGAAAAGGTAAGAAATGTAATAAAACATGAGATAGGATAGAGAGAGCCATAAAACAAATGTTCTATTGCTTAAAGGATGCATAATTCATTACAATGTAAGAAACAAGGAAAGAATCACTTTGCATAATGCTCAAATCTGAGGCATGCAACTCAAAATTTCTTGAATAATTTTGACGTAGTTCCTTTACATTTTTAGAATATCTTCCTTTTTCAATATAGGATTTCTAGATTTATAGAAAATGAGAAGGAGAAGAGAGAAGGAGAGAGAGGCACCAAAATTATTGATTTTACCACCAAGGACCAATCGTCATTTGTGTTCGTAGGAAGGAGTGGGCACTTGACATTGATTCTATCACATTCCATTAGATTTAATAGGTCACAAAGAATGGTGCCACACTCCCATTAATTCTAGCTAGCATAATGGTTGAGAATTTTTATTTCAAATTAGGCGCAGCTCCTAAGTCTCCCGAGGATTTTCCTCATTTTGCGGGTTTGTATGTATCGTGGATTTCACCGTGAATTTGAGAGATTCTATATTTATTTCCTTGACATTTCCGCCATGCCACAAAGATCTCATCTTCTTCCCTTCGCAAAATTATGTATGTGTTTATGCTTCATTGTCCCACTTGATTTCTAGGGGAACCACATGACACTAAAATTTTCAAATCTACTTTAACATTAGGATAGTGTCTCATGGCTTCCAGCCTTAGTCACATCTCAATTTTTCTTTTTGTTGCCACATAGTGACCAACAACACAATTCCTTCACATCACAACTTCCACTTCACAGACTTCATCCTTTGTTTTGCGGAATGTTATGCATAACGGGCCAACATGAAATTTTTCTTCCAAGCCGTGAAGGTCTATTTGCCTCAACATTTGACCAGAGTCTTGTACTGATGTTCCTTTGTCACAAGAGTTAGGAAAATTCATATAACACTATGTTCTACTTGTAACTTAGAAATCCGTGGTAAACTACATTTGTAGGTTCTTCCATATGATCCCCAAAAATGCCCAAGTCTAAATTATCAAGTTGTCCATTTTGTAAGGGGGAAAAATGGATATCATTACCAAGGAGAAAGGTGTGGGAAAAGGAACAAAGAGCACACAAATTTTCACATGAGTGGCCTGATCAACATGCCACAATTTTTTTACTCTCATCATTCCATTAAGGGATAGGGTAAATGGGGTCTACCACCATGGTAACTAGGTGAGGTAGGCATTGTTGCAACTCTTCCTTATATAGAGTTTGGTGCCAATTAACATGGGAGGAAGTAGAGTGTGATTGGGAAACATATCTATCAATGTTAGGGATGGCCATATTAGATGAAGCACCCCAGGGGCAAGTATATGTGACTCTATCATTAATAGAATTCTTATTTCGAGGACACATAAGGAATTAGGATTTCTTAGGGGTTTGTTGTTTTGGAGAAGGATTTTTAAAACATTTAATTAAATAATATTTATGTTTTTCCTATTTGAATGATTCTTTTAAAGAGTTTGGGAAAATGCTTTGACCTTGTATTGAAGGTGAGGATCAAGTTCTCTAAGGAATAATTGGAATAAGCTCCCATTGGGAATGTTGTGTTCAACCCTACTAGATAAAGTATTCCAATATTTGATGAAGGCTTGGGAGGATTTTTTTCTATATGGTTACAATTAATGAAGGTGTTAATATTATTTTTAGGTATATCATGATATTGGAATTTTTTGATTAGGGTGGTTACTAAATTATCTAGCTCAACAATGGATTTACTTACAAGGGTGTGGTACTAGTCCAATGCATCTCCTATGAGGGTCTTGGTATTAGTGTAAGATTTTTCTTGACCCGGTCCTTGTAAATATTATCAAAGGATTTTATGTAGAGATTTGGATAAGTAGAACCATATTAAGTGATGAAAGGAGAAACACCTCCATTATCTATAACAATGATGTAAGGAGCTAATGGTTATTGTTGTATGGATTGAATAGGTTTATTATGAATAGGAGGTTGTGCAATGGGAATTGCATTGGGTCCAACCAGAAGGGGAGGGGAATGAATTTAATTTGTTTTTCCTAAGATACCATTTGAGGTCCATTTGAAAGTTGAGTTAGACTAGTTTGAAACTAAATAAATTGATTTTCAACCATGGTTTGTTGTTTACTTAGATGGTTGATGAGCAACATGATGATTTGGGTAGAATCCATACTAGAGAGGTATTGAAATTGTTGGCTGAATTGGGATTTTATCTATCTGGGGGAGGCTCAGAGTGGTTAATACCAACATCCAACTTCTGATAGAGATAGTTGTTAAGGAATTTGCATAACATTTTAGGAGACTCACCTACATACTCAAGAAATTGTAGCAGAATATTTTAAATAGTTGGAGTGTAATGAAGTTTAGGGGCATCCTCATGCTACTCTTATTCTTTAGGTTTGAAGATAATTTTTTGGGTGTTGTATTTGGTTTGTATGTTTCAAGGTAGAGGCTTGATCTTTTTAACATTAGCTTCTATGTCAAGAAAATCAAAATTATATGGAGATGTTTGACAAGGCCATAATTCTCGGGAGTTATTTTGTTTTGTTAGGAATTGTCTAATTAGAGAGGAATATGAATCTCCTACCAAGTATTCCATGGTAAAGTGGGATTGTTGGAAAGTTTGATATAGATTATTTTCTGATGGGATCATCTGTGTAGTAGGTTTGCACAAGGATTGATGTCATCTAGATTTAAAATTTTAAAGATGAACGAGGAGATACAAATGAGATTGAACTTGTAAAAGATTTATAAAGGGGCCGATGGCACTGGAAATATGTTTTATGTTTATAATGCATCAATTGTGCAACATGGTTCTGTATATGGGTCAATTGTGTTTGAAAAGGTAGGAAAAATAAAAAGAGTGAATATGACCTAGTTTGAGGTAGAGTAAGATTCATTTCGGGTTCACCAATTTGTATGATGGGTAAAATAGAGGTTCCCATTTAGGTCTTCAAATGTAGGGATCAAATCTAATACTGACCACACTATGTAGATACAAAGGTGCTAAAGGAGTGCTAAAGTCATAAATCTAGTGGATAATATCCCTAACCTTAGGATGTATTTTCCAAGGCCACAACTAAGATAAAGATAAGTATCCTACCATGATTCTCAAGTAGAAAGGAAATAGCTAAGTGGTGGATAAAACCAATGAGGGTAATAATAAGACAAAGTAATAGATCATTTTAAAACTACATCTACTCTAATCTTTATAAATGAATGATCAAGAACGAGTATATTCATACAAAATGAAATATTAAAGAGATTTATAAATACTTACTTGTAGTGTATGTGTGACTACTAATGTAGTCCTCCCTAAAGACAATGACACCGAGAGATAATCATTGTGTGTGGAGAAGGGGAAAGCTCAACAAGTCCTCTAGTCCTACCTCACTATTGTGACCTAAATGCAAAAGAGGCAAGCTATAATACTCCAAATCTAGCTAATAAATGTGAAATAGTGCAAGTAAGAGTAGATCATGCACATTTTGTATGTAAGCATTGTAAAATGATTTATTGGTGAAACTAATAAGAAAAAGGAGTATATATACCCGATGTTATCGCCACCGTAAATGAAGTCAGCTATGGAAAAGTAAAAACAAGCCATGGTGATGGCATCAACCTTAGTGAAAACCCGAGGGAATAAGTTGAAAAATGCAAGGAGTGGAGGTCAAAATGTGAATGGGGGTAGATGATGAAGGTTTAGAGTGACCAAAATAAGGGATAATTGTGTGCAATAAGAGAAAATAAGTGGACATAATGGGAAAAATAGACATAATGAGTATAATGTGTGAACAAAGGGAAGAAATAAGGAAAATATAGGGTGATTAAGGCTAATAGAGACATCTCTAAAATGTTTTGGTCTAGACCACATGCCCAAGTCTGATCATACCCCAATACCAAAAAACCCCTTAAGGCACCCACTTAGGAGGAGAATGCATCAACAACCCCGCAAAAAAAATACGTAGCGTAAAAATACGGTTTATAAGTAGACCTTATTATTGAGATTTTACCTTCTTTACCCATAGTGATTCTCTCTTAGTGTTGTCTCTAGGGAGGACTATGCATCAACAATCACCCACATGTTATAGGTAAGTATTTCTAACTCTTTTTTGTCTTTATCTTACACATGCATGTTTTATGTTTGTAATGCCCCAAAATAAAACTCCAAAAGTGACCCAAATCAATAGCAAAAATTATGATTTTTTTAAGGGAATGATGAGAGCATATTTTAAGTTTACACTATTGAAATTTCTTCATTGTGTTGATGTGCGACACTATAGGTTTGCATTATTGCAACTTATCGCATTGTGCATTTGTGAGGTGTGATTATTGGTTAAATTGGTGAATCCAATAACCTTGTTGATGATTAAAATTTCAAGGATTATTTGATTAAAAGTTATGGGTTTGAGGGGAATGTTGACACGACTTCAAAGTGGATGTAAAGGTTGTTCATAGGACAAAGGTGACAATGGTGATGATAGTCAATATATTTTGGGTATGGATCTCAATATAATTTAAATGCCAAGATTTACATTAATTCGTTATGGGATAATGATTAAATTATAATTTAATAAGTCTTCTCTTATATAAGAGGATTTTAAACCATTATAATTTTAAAATAGGAAACAAAACTAAACTTACGAACTTAACCCTACAATACACCTTTCATTTTCACCTACTCAACATTATATTACTTCTTTATAATATCACTATGAGGTAAAAATTAGTTTTAAAACACCTTTACTAGATAACTCAAGGAAAGTGGGAGAGGAATAAAAGTGGGCCATTGTATTAAAACTCTCCCCACACTAGATCTCTGCGGTTTCTTAGATACCCTAAAACATCCTTATGACTTGGTAAAACTAGTTTCTTTTGCCCATTTAATTTAGTCTCATTCTCATTGTTTGGCGACAGGTTTGAAGAATACATCCATGGAGGCACACAATTACTTGTTTATTTTCCTTCCATTTATTTTTGTTTATGATACCCTTATCATGGTTTTGAGGAGGATCAATGAATACATATTCCAAATATATTCAATATATATGCACGCATGCGCGCGCGCACTGCACACACCACACACACACACACACACACACACACACACACACACACACACACACACACACACACACACACACACAAACATGCCCATATTCTTAAATGGATGGGGAAAAGGAAGGAGATTCTTAAGGGTGTGTGTGGTGGCTTACACAGAGCTCATTCCCTAAGGTATATGGGAGGGGTCTTTGGCCCTTAGGAAGGGCTAGACCTTGGGATAGTCAATGAGGGATGGGTCGGCCATGACCACTGCCCCTCCCTTATGTACACAACCGACCACGAGTCTAAGCCATGGCCCTTTTTTTTTTTGTATTTGATTTTATTACTTAAATATAAAAATTTATATATTGTTATTGTATATATTTACAATTATTTATATGTATGTATGTGTTTCTACACACATATCATTATACTATTATTCCTTTTAAAATCAAAACCTAGTTTTTATTTTCATATTCATTAATTTATTATCTCTAATACAATAATATGTAACTATTCTTGAAACTACGTCTCAAAATTAAACCTACAACCCAATAAATTTACATTTATCTTATCGGTTTTATGTTTTCTATTAATATCTATTATCATTTATTTCAAACAAAATATAAGATCAAATGCTCTCAAAAATAAAATGTGCTCTCTATAGTTCCTTTGAATGCCTCAATATCAAGGAAAAATGAATACAATAAAATTTACTTTTAATTCAATTTCCACTATATTATCTTATACTCCTCACACAAGACTACTACAAGCTGAAAAGGATTTCAATAATAACAATACTTGTAACTTTTCTTGGATTGGATCACTCTAAGAAAGGAGAAATACCAACTACACAAATCCTCTTTACACACCTTTCCCATTTCATTCCAAATACAAGTATACAATAACAAGAGAAAAGAGGTTCCACACATTACTTAACAAGTTTTCAAACAATCTTGAACCTATTTTCTTAATCCAACCAAAATAATATTTCCACATTCACACATTCAAACTTTTAATCTCGTATGTAATATAAATGCAATAAATCTCAAAGGTTCACCACTAAGTATTATGATAAACTTTCCTTTCCTTCAATGAGTGAACTAGAGAAAGAGTAAAGGAAAAAGGAACTTGATATTATATACACACATAAATAATAGTCCTTTCCATTTCCATTTTTGATAATGTAAACACTTATCATTATGATCCTTTCACATAATAATGTAAGAGCCATCATTTAAATTTTACTTCATCCATAGGAGAGCATACTAACTCAAATCACTGGTTCATACTTTTTACAAATTTTCAAAACAACAAGGTGAATTTCCACCAAAATAATACAATGACATGGTAATCTACTAAGTGCACTCAATCACAAATATTTATGAGTTTGTATTGCATTGTGTAAATTTTTTCAAGTATTAATGTGTTATTTTGATATTTAATGGTTAATTTTGGAACCTAATAAGTCAAAATAACTCCATGTAGCTCTTAGTTCATTCCTTATTTGATTATAGTGTAAAAACCCTAATAAAACCTCAAAAAGGGTGAAAAAATTTGTGAAGTTGATTTCAATCAAATACTTAACCTAATCTAGGATCCATTCCTCGAGTATTAGGCCCATTGATCTAAAAACCCTACTTTCCTAGGGTTCCATGTTTTCATTTAATATTCAACCTTAAATATGATTTGCACAAAAATTCCCTAGGGTTTCATGGTTGGTTTTACTCTTTGGGTCACTTTCTAGGGCTCCTAATTACCAAGTTACATTTTGTTGTATATTTAAAGCACAAGATCTATTTCAAATTCCTTTGAGATTATTGGTTATTTTTTTATGTCTTTAATGAAAACATCTTTTTGTTTGCCCTAATATTTAGCACACTTTTTTAGAAATTTATAAATAATATATTTAGTAATTAGGGCATAATCGAAAAATAAAAACTTTTGAAAAATACCTTTGATGTTTTATTTCCCTTAGTTATATTTAAAAACACCTCTTTTTATTTCGTAAAATTCAAGTTCTATTTTAAGATATGGTTGTTTTATTCATTTGACAAGGGTTGCTTTTTACTCACCATCACTTTTGGTTCCTATCTCCTATGATATTTCCACTTTCGTATCTACATGGGTTTATTATCATTATTTCATATTTGATTGGGGTTTTTGTATCATTATTTTTTCATAATGGCCTATGTTGTTTCAGCTCCTTCTATTCATCATGATTTTAGATTTTATAACACCTTCCTAAAGTACATTTAATCATTACAACATGCTTTTCAAACCATGAATGTTGAAATCCAATCTCTTAAGGATATGATATCACATCTAAACAATCCTTCTAACAATCCATGTCATACAAATGCCTTACATGATACATGTGCTCATACAAGTGAAGTAAAATTCCTACATAGAGGCAACAATGTGTGTGTTCCATAAGATTAGTCTTGATCACTAAGGTAATCAAAAATGAAGGAACCTCTCTACCTTGATAAGAATGCTAAACAACATGATATACTATTTGATCTAGTCGATAATTACTTTATCAAGTTTTATTACCTACTCATTACTACCCATACTATCGATTTGAAAGAATTAAAGGTCAACTATTTTGTAATTATCATGGCATAAATTGAAATCATGATCAATGATTGATACACTTTACAATGAAGAATCCAAAACTTGAGCGTAAAGGCTTTATTTAATTTACTACACAAAATTCTACCACATATTCATCTCAAGTTTGTGAATCTCAACGGGCTCTTAAAATTGATCCATTTATGTCTAGTGAACATAATGAAATATTGAATGATGCAAATTCTGCAATAATACAAGATCCACCTATTCAACAAGAGGATAAGAATGAAATACCTCCTTCAAAAGCACCAATATTAGTTGAATAATTACATCCTACTATTGTAAAAACTACCATGGAATTATTACCAATCGAACATGACCAATTACACATGGCATCATAACACATAAACCCTACAAAGGAAAATCTTTATCCTAACACCATATTACCAACATGGATCCATTTAAACAAAGATGATAATTGGGTTGATGATTGGGATCATGATATTAGTCATGATGAACAAATTGATATGCTAACCAATCCTTCTATAGATATATCTCCTTCTCCACAACAAGCTATGATATATTATAAGCTAATTATTGATATCGATTGTAATAACAAAGTGGAAAGGATTCTACACCGCTTACTAACATGGTAACATCTATTATGTATGAATGGAATTATCCCAAAGTAGAAGTAGTTTTGATGATAATGATAAGTGGGTCTCTAGAGGCATAAGAAAATACAAGCTAAATCCTAAGTTTGCCTCTAAAAAGACTTATGGGGATAACACATTAACTAATATCATAAATAGAATATACTCATCACTAGTACTCAATTATGAAGACATAGATGATTTAGATCCTACCTACTATTGTGATGAATATAAACACCCCAATGAGAACTTTCCAAGTCTTGAGCATATTGATGAAGAAGAGAACACTATTTCACTAGAAGCTTTACATATTTCTCAATGACTAGTTGTTGAGCACAAAGTTTCCTAATGGACAAGCATAATACCCTAGGGAATCCACCTCCTCATCCTCTTGATAAATACTTATGGTAGAACCCATGTGTTATTATTATGCACATTTAACATAACAACCATTCATGAATCTAACATTACATTCTCACTCATGACATGTTATTGATAAACAAACCTACCAAATGTAATTATATATTCAATATTCATCCACACACACCATTATACATACCTTTTCCAATAATTAGGAGTATATCTAGATCTCCCTTCCTTCTTTTCCAAGAATAGGTTTCCTTACATGCCCTTGTGTACTTTGGTAAGGGTCACATTTCCAATATGTTTTTTATTCCTATTATGTCATACCTCTTCTATCACAATGGCTTCCACACATCCACCAAAATCAATACCAACCAATTACAACCTCTTCAAGACATGTTATTCTAATCACAAGTCTCATTTCAAAGTTTTACACTACACATAATGTTCCTAGAGACACTTCTAATATTACTCTTCTCCTATGCCCTCTTTAACACATGTTACTACCAAGTGTTCCATTGGTACTTGCATCACATCTAAGGCCTATCCATCCATCATCTTTGGAAGTTTCTTCACTTCCTTTGAGGTCCTCATTAGGACATTTTCATGCTAACCCTCTTCTTATACATATCTATGCACTAGAAAATTCCAAAAACATTCACATATTTTCAAAAACACAAAAATCAAGACCTATTTCTCTAGCATATATTATTTTCACTTTACATTATACATGTTGTTTATCCTTTTGGTTTGATAGATATCATTTTATTATTTACAAACACGTGTTCACAGGGTATATTGAGCATGATGTAAAACATACAAATTGATACATGCTTATGGGAGCTATCATTGTTCCTTATATACTTCTTCGGGGCATTCCTCAACATAATCTTGGTTCTATTATTTCATTATAGTACCTTTTTATTTCCTTGTTTACATACATAGTGTATTTTCTATCTTTTGAACTAATAGGACTAACACATGTGTCTTGTGCAGTGTTGACAAATTTTGGTTTCATATGCTCTTTTATATCACTTGTTATGTCATTTTATCACATTATGATACTCTAGTTTTCTATACATACTTGCTAGTTGTGTGTGTACTTACATGTTTACTATTGTTATTATGGCCTAAGGACCTTGTTTGTCTTGTGACACTTTGTGGGTGTAAAATGTCCGTGGCATCATGCCTTTCTTGTGTGACATTGTATCTCTTGTTTGCAAGCCCAAGGGCCTTGATTGTCTTGTGACACCGTGCGTGTCCCGTATTTGTAAGTGTTAAGCCTTTTACATGAAATTGTTTCCATGGTTATATTTTTATTTACATATGCACTATTGTTGTTGTTACTAATAGTTGTATTGTTGAAATTGTTGTTACTATTATTATTGTTGCTATTTCTTCTCTTGTTGGGAAATATGGTCTCCACCATGTGCATCCTCTTTGTAGTACATGTTCTTCTTGGTGGCCACCACATCATCCCTTCATGTGTTTTCTACGTAGATTATCATACTTATCATACATGGTTACACATCTATTCTTTTGATCTACACACTCAAACTCTTTATCACACATGCCTCAAAATAAGGGGCATTCATTTGGGTATGTTATACACCTATAAAAAACACAAGAAAAATTAAGGTCTCGAGACACAAGTAAGAACAAAAAAATTAGTAAAAAACAACATTAGATACAAAAAATTAGAAAAGAAAGCTTAGGGTCAAAAACCTATAGTATAACGGGACCATACGAGACATTCCCGATCCATTTCAATGGTTTTTCCTCGGGGCGTTACACAAATTTTCTCATTTGTTTTAGATTTCCACCTACATGAACATGTTTTTGGCACAATTTTAGACTCGATGAATCAGTTCAAATTAGTTTTACAGGGCATGAAAGGTTTAATTCCTTCTTCTCCACAAAACTTAGTTTCACTTTTAGTTTTAGGGATATTGGGGAAATGGGTCTCCTTTCTCTATATATATTTCATCACATTTCATTTATAAATAGTTTCTACTCTTTCGGTTTTACGACACATGAGGAGAGTATAAGGTAATTTATTCTCTTTTGTAATGTGTTTCCTAATTTACAAAATTAGGCCTAGATCCATATGCAGTGGTGTGGTTTGTGGGGTTATGGAAGGTAGCAAAGTGGCTAAGTTATTCATAGGTAGTCCTTCCTCTCCTCTTACACCTAAGAGGGAAGATATCATATTTTTGAATGACTTTGATATGCGGTCTTCTTCCTTCACGTGATGCTTTGGATCCTCTTTGTTCTTCTCTCTTATCAACATTCATGTGCTAGGTTCGATACACCCAATACTCTAGTATCTCCTCATCACAATTGGGGACTAATCACCCTATCCTTTAACAAAGTTCAATAGTCCAAATCTCTAAGTTTAAGTAAATAATGGAAGCTTTTCCCTCCATAAAAAAACAAGTGTATTCCTTCCACGTTTTACATATCTTTATTTCACTATTTACAGTTTTAGATTTCATTTACATTACATATTTACATTTGATTTAAAGTTCAATTATTTATCATAGAAATTGAATACACTATGTGTTGTAGGTTTCATCATGGAGAATGATAACACCAATACCATCGGATATTGCAAAAGAAACATCAAGTGAAGACAAAGTGTGTCTACACACTTAGGTATATTTTCCTTTAAACATGTAATTTCATTTCATACTTAAAGGGGGAATATAGACACATAAATTTGGAAATTATACTCTTTGAGACTATTTTTAACATTGATCTCTTGCTCAAACAAGTACACTTTACCCATTCTCATCTAGTACATCCCTAGGTCTCTTTTCTATCTTACTTGATCTTACACACTCATTTGTCGACAATTTCTAAGAATTGAATGCATGAAACACAATAAGAAACTCCACTTGTTAGATTCCAAAATTCACATTGCAGATTATCAGTCTTAGGTTAACAATATACAATAGGGGAAAGAATGTTTGTATGGTCTTGACCCTAGTGTATGGTTTTTACCTTTCCAACCTTGGTCCCAAAATGCCCATTGCACATTATTATTTGGGTCACTTAATCCTCCTTAGTTGGCCTTTGTAACTTAAACACCTTTGAAAGCATATATAAGCAAGTGAAACTCACTTCATTTATTGCCTAATACACTCTAGCACTATTATAGAATCCTATTACAAAATCTATCACAAAAGACACCCAAAGCTCCCCACACTACAAAAATACCCCTGCACATTTAGTAGGGCAACACTATACACAAGTTTAAAGCTTCCCACTAGGTATAGGGGACTACTTCCCACATTTTCAAGCATTCAAAGTAACTTACTCAAGTATATTTGCAAGAGAGAAACTCAAGTTAAGCATTTTCAAAGGAAGGATGTCAAATATGATTGCACTATAACTAGATATCACATGCTAGGTGGAGAACAATGTGTGGTTTGAGGCCTCTTTGCATTAGTGCCGACATCGACGGTGCATAGGGGTGCCCACAACACAAATAATGTTTTTTTAAGGACTTCATTTATGGTTAGTGTTTTGAAATATTGAGAAGATTATTCAAAGACCCTCATAGTGTGATTGAAAATTACTTGACAAATAACGACAAAGAGAATCACATAAGAGATAATCCTAAAAAGTCACAAACGATAATTCGAGTAGGTGTAAAACCATATAAAGAGGTCAAGAATGTATAGACATTATTTCCCCTACCGTATGGTCTTGCCCAAGATATCCTCAAGTCACACATTTAGTTGCGAGAATATTTTTAGGTCCAAATACCCCTATTTTAACATCCAGATCACCCAAATTTATCCAAAATCACATGTAATTAACTAAGTGCACTCAACCCATGTATATATGAGTTTGTATTGCATTGTGTACATTTTTGGAAGTATTACCATGTTATTATAATATTGAATGGTTAATGTTGGAAGTTAGTTAGTCAAAACACCCACCTGTAGCTCTTATTTCATTCCTTGTTTGATAATAGTATAAAAACGCTAATCAAACCTTAAAAAGATGAAAACATTTTGTGAACCCAATTTTGATAAAACCCTTAACCTAATTAAGGATACATTCCTTGATTATTAGGTATGATTATCTCCGAACCTAGTTGCTATATGGTTCCATGTTTACATTGAATATTCAGCCCTAAATCTGATTTGCACAATTTTTCCTAGGGTTTCATGGTTAGTTTTGTCCTTGGGTCACTTTCTAAGGCTCTACTTGCCAAGTTACCTTTCATTGCATATTTAAATAAAAATGGATCTATTTTCAAATTACTTTGAGGTTATTGGTTAGTTTTATATCTTTAATGAAAACCTCTTTTGTTTGCCTTAATCTCTAGCACACTTTTCAGAAATTCAAAATTATTATTTTTAGTAATTAGGGAATAATAAAAAAATACATAATTTTGGAAAAATCCTTGAGATTTTTTATTTCCCATAATTAGATTAAAAACAACTCTTTTTTTTACAAAAATCAAATTCTATTTTGATATATGGTCATTTTATTCATTTGACAACAACCGCTTTTACTCGCCATCACCTTTGGGTCTTATCTCTTATGATTGTTCCACTATCAGATCTCCATGGATTTATTATCACTCTTTCATATCTGATTGAGGTTTTTCTATCATTGATTCTATCATCATGGCCTATGTTGTTTCATCTCCTTCTATTCATCATGATGTTATCTTTTATAACACCCTCCTAGAGTACATTCAATCATTACAACATGCTTTTCAAACCCAATTTCAAACCATGAATGTTGAAATCCAATCTCTTAAGGATATGATATCACATCTAAATAATCCTTCTAATAATCCATGCCATAAAAATGCTAATACATGATAAAATTGCTCATACAAGTGAAGTACAATTCCTACATAGAGGCAACAATGTGTGTGTTCCACAAGATCAATCTCGACCACTAAGGCATAGGTTTTTGCATTGTTTTAGATTTAAATGACTCGAGTTCATATCACTTTCGGGGGCATGAAAGGTTTCATTCCTCATTCTCCACAAAACTTAGTTTCAATTTTAATTTCAGTGATATTGGGGGCATGGGTCTCCTTTGTCTAGCTATATTTCAACACATTTTAGTCCTATTCATTTCTAAGCGGTTGTGCAATACATGGGGAGAGTATGATGAAATTGATTCTCTTTTGTACCGTGTGTCCTAATTTACAAAATTAGGCCTAGATCCATCTCGCACGGTGTGGTATGTGTGGTTATGGAAGGTATTAAAGTAAATAAGTTCTTCGTAGGAAATCCTTCCTCTCCTACATAGTGTTGATTGCTATATATTGGATCAACAAGACTCACACCCGTGCTTTGCAAATGCTAACTTATCTTGCTATCTTTACTATTATTGTTTGCTACATTTGATTTCTATGTTCTTATCACTACTTATTTATGTGGATTCACCGCTTGATTAGGTATTTCATGGATTTACTTGATTGTTATCTCATATTATGATGACATGACTATTTAATTTATAAAACCTAAGGGCCTTATTTCTTCTTGTGACACCATGGGTGTCCCATTATTTATGGCTTCTTTCCAATTTTATGTATATGCATTTTTATATGATTATCACATATCATGAATTCTATTGTGATTTTCTCGTGACACCATGGGTGTCCCATGTTTGTAGCTCTATGTCTACATAAGACTATGTTTCTACATGTTACTACTTACTTTATTATACATTGTTGTTTCTATTACTTGTTAGGTAAAACCCCGACTTAGTGTAATTTTTCAAAGGTTACTAGTCTTTTTACTATTACCATAGTTACCATAGGTAATTAGTTAATTGGTTGATTATATTATTATATGGTTTTATTATTGTAGCCATGTAATTTTCTTATTCATTCATGTATGCATTTTTGGTTGGTTTATTGCCCTATAAAACTAACTCGGTTTATTTGTACATGACTATACAATACCTATAAGTATTGCAACCTCCATTTTCTCTACAATCAATTATTCTTGATCAATACAATATCAAAAATTTGCATCCTTATTTCTCTAACAACATTAGTATCAAGGAGGAGCTTACATAGGAAGTCAATGAGTGTAGGAGGATTGTAGAAGATTTTAAGGAAGATTAGAGAAGTTTGTGTAAGCAAAGGAGATACAAAGTTGCCTTATGTAACTTTCCAGCCCCATCCCTTGCATCTCCACCTCTTGGAAGATCTGAAGGAGCTTGTGCAAGTGGTTGTAAGAAATTTCAAGTAATCTGCAAATTGTGTTGTGCATCGGGAAAGGAAGAGTCACCTGCACTCTTCTACATCGTGCAACACTTGACTTACTCGGGAAAAATCACAAAAATAAAAAAATCAAGATTTTTTCCCCATAAGGATTTTTATCACCAAAATTGGTGACAACATCTAGATTTGGAATCACCTCTAAAATTTGAGCCATCTCCATCTCTATCATCATCTCTCGCAGAGTTGGGCTCCTAGGTGAATTGTAAGTAGATTTGGTTGAGAACACACCAGCTAGGTGACTACAAAATGAGTTAATCCACAAGTGAGTTATGCGGGTGAGTTTCATAGGCGAGTTACCCCTGCAAACTAATTTGTATTGCCACATTGATCCATAGGAAAGTTTCCACTAGCGAGCTATTAATAGAGCCCACAAACCGGTGAGCCGTATAATTGGATGACGAGCCCGGTAAGTGTCTTTTATTTTTAACATAGCATTGTATTTAAAATTTAAATACTATTATCTTCTTTCTATTACCCAAGAGCATTGCATGATCCAAAGGGATATTGAAATTTTGATAAAGCATTGGTAAAAAGGATGTCAAGGGGTTGACCCATCAAATAGTATTTTTGGTGGAGTTTTTCAAAGCATATCTCTAAAAATTTAGTAAACTGCTATATTTATCCCCTCTAAGCCATATAGTTACAATTAAATCCACCGCCAAATTTAACAAAGAAAACCCTAATTTAGGGTACATTTATTTTTTCTCCCCATTGGCTTAAAAAGTCAAATTTGCATTTTTTTAAAGGAATTGTGCCTACAAAGGATTTTTTTCTAGTTTTTGTAGAAAGTCTTCATTTTGATCCGTACAATGCTCTGGAGGCCACCAGAGACCGAAAACATTTTTTTCTTGTCAATCAGCTTTTTCCACACAAGAGGTGATTTGATTTTTTGTATTATATTTATTTATATCGTGCTAACATGTCATTTAGTCGAATCTTCTAATCACATGCAATGGCCAACATTTCTCGAAAATTCTTTTTACTTGACTCGCAATCGCTCTGTGGTGACAACTATGTCAGCGTGGAAGACAAAATTTCAAACTCAACTTGAGTTTGAAGAACTTTGTCCTATTGTAAATGGTTTTATAACTAGATCAATAAACGATGTACTAATAGCATTAGTTTGATAGGTCCAATTAGAAGGACAAGTTGATCATCTTGTTTGGTGTGTTTGATGACGTGCAACCACACATTTGAGATGCTAAAATGGTCAAATAATTGTGGAATAAGCTCAACACATGTACAAGGCCAAGACCAGAATAAAATATTGAATTTGTAGATTTAAATACATACAATGAAATTCAATCCTAATGAGAAATTTGATGCTTTATTGAGAAGAGTCAGAACATTGATGGATCAACTTATAACCCCGGGAGAGGATATTTGTGATGAAAATCAATTTTTCTCGAAGACCATTAGTTTTGAAAAGCTAGTGAACATGTTGCAATAAAAAGAATCAATGTATAATAAAGATGAAGAAGAAGAGAATGCACTTTCTTCTCATCGAAAGGGGAGAACAAATTCCAATCTTCTAATAAGTCCTAAAAGTAGAATCAACAAGGGGAAAAAAAGAAAAAAGTGTCCTATCTATAGTAAAGGACATGATTTGAAATATTACTAGTATAACATGCACATGAATGGTTCTTATAAAATTCAAGACCCAAAAATTAACAATCTCAATAAGGACAATTCAACTACAAGAAGAAACCCCATCAAAAAGGTAATGCTATTGAATAAGAGGATCACTTAGATGATGAAGAATTATTGTACACTACCCTCTCCAAAGTGAGCAACCACATCTACAAGTGCAATATAGTATGTTGATTTGGGTGCAAATCGACACATGACTGAACACAAAGACTAGTTATATACAATGAGAGACACACCCTCCAAAAATCATGTCTCATTGGGTGATGACTCATCCTATAGTGTTCAAGGTATTGGGAATATTTATTTACTTATTAGTACATGTAATTGTAGGTTATCTAATGTATTGTATGCCCCTATTTTGACGAAGAAATATTTATCAATCAGTTGACTTCTATATCATAATCTAAAGATTTATTTTGAATGCAAAATTGATAAGATTTGTTTTTAATTCGAGATAAATCTGGAAGCTCAAATATTGTTGTAAGAGCTTCAAATGTGGCATGAATGTTCCAACTTGGTTTTTTCTTGAGAGATAGATCAAGAACTTGTGGTAAAAGACACATCCTCCACACATTTGTGGCATCATAGACCTAACCACATCATTTTTGAATATATCAAAACACTTCGTTGGTATGATATGGCTAGAGGTTTTCCATATCTCAAGAAGGACACATATAAGTGTCCTTATTGCCTCATGTGAAAACAACACAGAGTCTCATTCCATAGGAACATGTATCGAGCTCTAGGTAAGATTGATTTGGTACACACTGATATATTTAGACTAAGGTAGCTTAGTAATTATGGTTTTTAATATTTCATGTTTTGTGTTGATGATTATTTTAGAAAAAGGTGGATATATTGTCTTTGTAATAAATATGAAGCCTTAGAGAACTTAAAAATCTCAAAGTGCCTGTGAGAATGAGATTGGTCATAAAATCAAATCTCTATGCTTAGATCAAGTGGGGGGGAATTCACTAGCAATGAGTTCAAATCCTTTTGAAGCTCATGAGATTTATCAAAAATACCTCCTACACATACACCACAAAAAATGGTGTTATTAAGAGAAGGAATCGTACTATCATGGAGATGATGTAATATATGATTGATGATTCATGAATTATGAAGACATTATGGGAAGAAATAATTAACACAACAATATATTTATTGAACATAGTTCCCACTATTGCACTTAATGAAGTAACACCACATAAAACATGGTTAGAATGAAAACGTCCATGGAACACCTCAAAGTATTTGGGTGCAAATCAAGCATGCACATTCCTAAGAAGAAGAGAAATAAGTTGGATATGAAAGCATAAAAATACATCTTCATTGCATACAATGAAGAAACTCTTAGGTATAGACTGCTAGATCTGAAGACTAGAAAAGTATACACTAGTAGAGATGTAGAGTTTTTTGAGAATAAAGAAGCCGATGATTTATTCACAAACTCACCAGATGTTCAAAACATCATTTTTGTGAAGACATAAGAAGTTCCCATTGATGATGATAGTGGTGATGGGGATGATGGTGATGATATTTCAGGACCACAAGCCATGAGAATAGTTCAACGTATGCCTAAATGGTATACTAACATGATTCAAGATGCCAAATTAGATGGACATCTACTCCTAGACCAAGGACTTAAAACAAAGCTCATGAAGAGGTAAATTTTTCCTTAATGAGTAGAGTTGTTCAATGTTGAGTTATATATAGTTAAGGAAGCCATATAGTCTATAAATTGGAAATATGCCATGGAAGCCGAGTATCGATAGTGATGAAAAACAACACATGACAACTTATTGATCATCCAATAGGGAAGAATCCTATTGGATGTAGATGTATTTTCAAAACAAAGTACAATATATATGAGACTATTGAAAAGTACAAATCAAGACTAGTAATAAAGGGGTATGCTCATAAGGAAGGCATAGACTATGATGAGACATTTTCTCACATAGTTAAGATCAAAATGAATAGGATGATATTTTCTCTAGCTGCATAGTTTGGATGGAAAGTTCACCATATGGAAATGAAAAGTGCCTTTCTCAATGGATACTTGCAAGAATACATCTATATGACTCAACCATAAGGTTATTTCATGCTTGGAAAAGAATAAAAGGTATGTAGACTCATCAAATCATTGTATGGTATTAAACTAGCTCCCGGGCATGGTATATAAATATTAATGAACATCTCATTCAACATGGATTCAAGAGGAATCAATATGATCCCAATCTCTACCTCAATAAGTAAGGAGGGGAGATTGTCATTTTTCTTGTAAATGTCGATGATGTAGTCATCATTGATAGCACAATGGAGATGATTGGTATAATAAAGAAAGATCTTAGTAAATTGTTTGGCATGACAAATCTCGGATGATGCACTACTATTTTGGTTTGGAAGTATGGTAGAAGGAGAATTCTATCTTTATTTCTCAATTGAAACACATACCAAACTTAAGAAATTTCAAATGATGGATCAGTATACCCATTTCCACACCTATGGATACATTACTTCAACTATCTTGTATAGATCCATATCCCTAGGTAAATGCATCTCTCTATCAACAATTAATTGGGAGTCTCATTTACCTAGCTTATACTAGGAAAAATATCATCTTTGTGGTCAACTATATTTCATGGTTTGTGCATGAACCCAAAGTTTGTCATTAGAAAGAAGTAAGGTAAATCTTGAGATACATCAAGGGTACTATGGATTTTGGCCTAGAGTACAAGAAGAATGATTAATTATTCTTGATAGGATATTCAAACTCATATCATGTAGGTAACATTGATGATAGGAAATCCACTTATGATTTGTATTCTTTTTGGGATCTGGTCATATATCATGGGAAGTAAGAAACAAATTTTTGTTTATTGATCCTCTATAGAAGCCGAATATCGTGTTGTAGATGGAGTTGTTTATGAAGCAATATGGCTACATCACATAATTGAGAGACTTGGACTACCACAGATAAATATATGACCTTATATTTTGACAACAAAGTTATTATAAAACTTTTTCATAATCTAATGTTACATGAGAGGACAAAGCACATTGAGGTACATGTACATTTCATCCACAAGCATGTTTTGAGACACAATATTCACTTCAATTTTTCCTAACATTTGAATAGTGAGAAGATATCTTCACATAGTCACTTGAACGTGAAAATTTTGAGATGTTCACAGAGTTCCTCTCCTATTCTCTTAAGGAAATACAAAATTAAGGTGGAGAATATTAGGTAAAACCTTAGTTTAGAGTAAATTTTCATTGTAATAGTATTTTAAATATTACCATAGCTACCATAGGAAATTAGTTTGGGTAATTAATTAATTGGTCAATTATATTATTATATGGTTTTGTTGTTGTAACTGTAATTATATTATTCATTCACATATGCATTTATGG
Organism: Taxus wallichiana var. yunnanensis; assembly: GCA_018340775.1. Taxonomy (NCBI): domain Eukaryota; kingdom Viridiplantae; phylum Streptophyta; class Pinopsida; order Cupressales; family Taxaceae; genus Taxus; species Taxus wallichiana. Next base: position 356,539,394 of record CM031239.1, read on the forward strand.
TTGGTTTGTTGCACCGTAAAACCATCTAGTTTGTTTGTACATGGTTGTACAATACCCTGTAAGTATTACAACCTCTAGTTTGTCAGTAACTTGAATTATTCCTAATTAATACAATAGCAACAAGCTGCCTCCCTATTTCTCTCACAACATTACTCTATTGTTGTTAATGTACTTTGATGATTACATTACTATTTTTTCTACGGTTTCGAAATGTTTACCATGCCAATTCTATACTTGTTTTACTATAGAGTAGGACATGATTGTTATTTTTCTCTACTATTACTATTTTTTTACACATGTATTCTTGTTTTTTGTTTGTTGCATTTTGTTTTTTTCTATACCGTGGTTTCCACCATGATCAACATCTTTTTGTAGGTACAAATTCTCAATTTTTCCACCACTTTGGCTTTCTATGTGATCCTACATAGATTATCAAACATATCATACATGGGTACACATATGTCATTTTGAGCCAAAAGCTCAAATTTTTATCACACACACCTGAAAAGGGGGAATTAAATAAGATATTTCTACATATTACAAGACACAAAAATATATTTTCATAGGGCTTAGATCTTCGAAAAGGTCATGAATACTAAATTGTGAAAGAATTCAAACAAGGTAAAAAATGTAGAGTATAATTAGGATCATGGCATGATCTTGACCGTTTCATACATTCCTAGATAAAGGGTAGTTTCACTCAAGTTTTCAATTTCTATATATTCTATCAAATTTTAGAGGATTTCTACGTAGTTATAAATACAAATGAGACAATTCAGAGCAAGTTACGGGTCATGAGTACTTTATTCATTCTTTATAGAAATAATCAAATTTAGTTGCAAAATTGGGTTTGGGGGCATGGGCCTCCTTCTCCCCTTCAATATTTCAAAATTCTACATAATCAATTTAGTCATAGTAGTACCTTATGGGTTCCTGGCAATTTCCATTCCTTTCAACATCTATTTTTTTCAATTTTGAGAGAATTGGGCATAGATCTGTCTAAAGCAGTGTGGTCTCGTGGGTTTACAAGAAAGAATCAAAGTAACATGGTAAAATTCATGGACTGATATTTTCTCTTCTCTCACTATATTCCCAAAAAAATAAATCATTGAATACAAACTACAAGTTTCATAGATTTCTTTTTCCTTATCTCTCATCAAATTCTCAAATGGGGAAGGCATCGAAGCATATGTGTTATTTGTAGTCTAATACTTTCTATTCTCTAATATATTCCATGCCATAACATTGGGGAATGATCACCCATAATCCTCTAATATCTCTAAATCAAATTCCAAATCTCCAAGGAATGACAACAATGGGAGTTCCTCCTTCAAAAAATGAACATGTCTATTCCTTCCATGTTTTGTGTTGTGCTACCAGCTTTCACTCCCCTTGATGATGTTGAATCCATATTTTATTCATGATTTGGATATTTGATTTTTACTAATGACTATTTTATTTGAATAATTAGGATTTTTCCATCATATCGTGCTTGTTGCTAACTCACTTTTGGTAGGTTGATATACAAGGCATGTGATGTTGATTTACTACCCTTATCATAACCGCTTGGTTTATATATAATATTATGGATATGATGGATCTAATATTTACACAAATTATATTTACAAGTTTTATATGAGGCAAAAAGTGCCAATTTACTATTGTTAACATTTTTACTTGCTTTTGTGACATTGTTTTGGATGATGAGATGATTTAGATGGATTATACCTTAGTATAATATGGATGTATGTCATTTGGCTATTTATCTCATTATGCATATTAATGATTATTTAATCCAGATGAACAAGCTCGTAATTGATTTTATTATTTGGACATATGTAAAATTGTTTCACTTGGTTTATCATCGAGAAGGTATGACGATGTATAAATCGAGTGTGTAGGTTACATGTTCACCATTGGAGAATGTGGGATACATAGTTTGCACCTCTAAAATTACAAAATTAGCCATTTAGGCTGAATCCTTACCCCTTTGTTTGATTGGGTTTGTCTTGTTTTTCCTTGGTTTTGAGTGGATATGAGATTACCATTCTCCTTGTGTACATTTCATAATTTGATACAGCACCATGGGTTGTTGCCTCTTGGACTCATTTTAGTGCTAATTATTCTAACCTCTTGTTTAAAATAATTTGTAAGGGCCTAATGATCCCTACTTGTATTAGTGGTGTTTTTTCTAATTAATATTTTTCAAGAGGTGTGGGACCACCTAAACATGGGTTAGGTGGCCCCACTAGTTCTCAAAGTGGACCAATTTTTACAAGCCAAAAATTGGGTTAAAAAGGAAATTGTAAGGTGCTATACCCATCGGAGCTCTCATTTACACAAAAATGGACCCCTTGGACCCTACCTATGGGTAGGGGGACCTTTTTCAAGGTTCAAATGGGCCTTTCCCTCCCATTTGAGTCTCTCTTGTCCACATAAAAATTTATGAACTTGTTTTGTGAGCTACCTCGAGATTTGGAGGAGATTTTATTTTGTTTAATTTTTTTATTGTGGGATTTTCCTCCATTAAGTATTTTATATTTTGTGTGATGGGGACATGGGGTGTGTAGTGTTTTGATAAGGAGATGAGTAACACATGTCACCTTATCATTGGTGAGGATACTTGGATTCCTCTCCTTATTCCTCCACTTTGGAGGGGGTATGGACTTCTTGCCTCATTTTTACACTTGGAGTTTTGGGAGAGCTTGGGAGGAACTACGAGCTTGGAGAGATTGGCTTGCACTTAAAAGTTGGTCTTCTTGACTTGTGAGGTAGGACTCACACTTCTTTGTTTGGATTTATGTTGTTTAAGGAAACTATCGATTGGTACACTCTTGTTTTGGTCTTATGAATTTATGTGTGTGTGTTGGTTGATGGATGTTTGATCTTGTAATTCCTTTTTTATCCATCCATATCACTTGAAATGGATGTTATAGTGTTGGTAAGAGGGAAGAACCCATCTTGATAAGCAAGTAGTTTCTTGATTATGATTTGGGATATGGAAGAAATAAGGAGTGGGGGTTTTAGATTACTTGGAAAGTGATGAGTTCTATTAGAATTAAAAATGTGGTCAAGTGGGAAAACCTGCACTCTTCCCCATTATGAGAAGCTTGGTGCTTCTTGTTGATGTTGGTTATGGTTTGGTGTTGTTGGTGTGTATGATTTTTTTCCTTTTCTTCCCCTTCTTGTGAATCTTGGAGGCATGTATTTCTCTCACATGGAATTGGAGGGAGGATAACATGTCCTCCACTTATGGAGAAGGCATGTAATGATTTTATTTGGTTGGGTGGAAAATCAAGCCACCTCTCTTGTGTTGGATACATCCCATTTGATGATGGAGTATGGTTCTTGATCTTTTCATGGTTAGTTCTTTTCTTAGAGAAAAAGAGCATTCAGTCAAAAAAAAATCATGTTTTTCCCTTTTTAGGGAGGCTTTTCCACTTGAATTTTAGAGTGTATATTATAATCTCAAGATTTCATTTAGAAGAGGAACCTAGTTAGTTTTTTAAAGATTGTTGGAAAAGATTGAGATCACTCTTGTAATTTTTGTTGTTAGGAAATTAGTAAACATTTTTATTATCCTTGAATGCAAAATAGATTTGAAACATATGTATAGATATTTTATTCATGAATGAAGCAAGTACTAAATAGTGCAAATTGAGCTTCTCAAATTTTGGTTGTCACACCAATGAAGGTGTATGAATGCTTTTTGGGATTATATACTTGTATTAGTTTGTAAATTTGATTCTTTATGTGAATAAAAGTATTCATTAGTAGCATTCAAAGTTATGTGCATTTTCTTGTCATATAATGTGAGAGAAGTGTTGAACAAAAATTCTTGCTTCCTATCCAGATTAGTGTATGAGAAATCAATAAACACAAAACAACGTCAAATATGCAAGGGCTTAGTACCTTGAAGATGGTGATGACTGATACGGGCACCAAGTAGATGATGATTTCCTTGTTACAATCCCAACAAACATGTAACTCAAAGACACTAGAGGAAATTGCTTAGATATTTTATGCGGGGCTGCCTAACAAAGTGGATCCAAGAAGTGTTAACTTCCTCGGTGGCTATCAACCCCATGTGATAAAGAATAATGATAAAATACAAGACAAACAAATAACATGCAAGCTAATGAACAAAGGAACCTGACGATGCTGGTGCTACTGATCTGATCCAAACACAATGTGCAACATGAACCACGCTATGTGAACCAACAAATCATGAGCAGAGTATTGTGGGGATTCTAGTGTCATTACAAGGACATCATGAGGATACTATGATAAACAAGAGGCTTAAAATTCAAAACAACATTTTCCCAAATTTTCCAACTTATCCTTCCAAGGGGGAAAGCTCATATTTATAGCCTAAGGGTGAGGTTATACTATGGGTTATTAGGTAATCAGGGTTGGGTAAAGTAACCCTGATTAAAAGAGGTGATGTGATTCAACGGGGCTCACAATTTGACTTATGAGGTTAAAAAGATAAGGATGTGATATGGAGTGGGGAGTATGATTGACATAGTTAGGTGAAATAATACATCCCATTTTTGAATTTAAGAGTGGGATGTTGGATGGGTATATTATTTCCCATGGATTGAATAATTTTGAGATATGTGAGATAATGCCAAATTTTAATTATTAAATGGGTTTATATGGAGCCCATTAATTAATTAAAATTTGGGTGAGTAAATGGATGGAATTTATTCAAATTTAGGAAAAAGAACAGTGAGAGGGAAAGTTGCATGAAGGAGAATAAATGTGGGATGAAGGAGAGGAGTTACACCAAAAACTGGTGTCTACAAGAAGTGTTAGGAATTAGTCCTAACATGGGTGCATTAGTTAGTTTCCCACATTATTATCATGGAGGTTAGTATATTTATATTATTGTTATTATGTGTGGAATATTGTAAGTGAGTTGTTAAAAACAACTCACGTAGGGTTTTTAGGTGAGAGATATTTTAGGGGAGAGAATAAAGGTTGTTGAGAAACCTACCTAGAATTAGTGTGAGAAGTTTGTGGAGTTGTTAAAGGTGTTAGAGATTCAGTCCTATATCTATGTAACATGTCTTGTGGAATAATAATTGAAGATGATTGACTAAATCGTGCTTGTGCACATTTGAGCCTTTGGCTCTTCCTAAAAATGGGGTTCCATTTTCATTTGGTATCGATCGTAAGAACCTCTATGTTTTCCCTCCATTCAATTTTTTTGCCTCAAAATGGTTTAATGGTTATGCAGTGTAGCCCACATGCAAATGCCATTTTTTCCATTCACCCTTTCTTGCATATTGCCAGTAGTTTTGTAGTGTAGACCACGTACAAACTTGTGGCATTCATCATTCACCTGCATGCTTCTCACTCTCCATCCTTTCCATTCTATTCATAGTTTATTCACTCCATCTTGTTCCTTTTTCATTCAAAAATCATATATATATATATATATATATTAGTTTTCTATGTGTTTCAGATTTGTAGGATATAAAAGACTTGTAACATAAGAAGAAAACCAACAAAAAGAAAATTTGTCTCTAGGTGTAACCACATGCTCTTCCTGAACGCAACCCCTATGCTATATAATTTGAAATCAGATTGAGTTTGCATTAATAGCTCAATCCATATCAGATTTTTTTGTACCCTATGTATTACCGCATCCAAACTAATAATTGGAGTTTTGATTTTACATATTTCTTACAAAATGGTCCACTTCTCCTTTAAATTCTCGCTTCAGCTTCAAGTTCTCGATTTAGTAGTTGAAATAGATGACGGTTTTTTGTTGCAAAAGTGTGACTATTGTTCATGTTTATGGTGATGAAGGTATTGATGGTTACCATCTGCATGAAAAAGTTTGGAACACATGATCAGGATCTAGATGATATCTGATAACATCTCATCATTGGTCGCGATCTGAGAGAAACTACACCACCCTCAATAATTGTTGGGTAGCTCATCCCATTTGCATGCAAATTTTGATTTTAGATTTGGTTATTTGAATCTCAGATTGGAAATTTGGTATCTCCAAACCAAATCTATGGTGAACCTTGCATTAACTCAGCTCCTAAATAGAAACACTCACCTCTGTAGTCGACCCTCTAATGGATTCACCTTGTAATTTCCTTGTTGCGGATCACTTCAGTCTCCAAGTGCAAGATCTTATCCTCTTCTTGGTTTGAGGAATGTAGGCCCTCATATAGTCTCCCGGCCTTCAAGATCCATAGTCTCCCAAAGGATCACTACCCAGAACCTCCTCTTTGTGGTGTTTGCGACTTACCTCATGAGTTTTCAACATGGCTTAGTCAAAAATTGATCTCCAAAACCCTAATTCTATTGGGTAAATATTTATTTATTTGTTAAAATCAAAAGCTCGATCTTTAAAGTTTACAAATAAGTTTAACATATTCTAATAAGATCATGAATTTTTATTAAGAGGGGAAATCATTTTTAAAATATTTGTAAAAGGGGATTATATTCATCTTTTTCAAAAAATTGTAATGGGGAAATGAATTATAAGGGGATAATTTTTCAAAAAAGGGGGGAACAAACTATATTTTTGAAAAATTGATGATGGCCCACTATTTTTTGTGATTGGATGCATTATCGATGGAAACCGACATCCAAGGGGTTTTTTAATTGAGGGGGAAATACAAAATAAATGTACATCAATCAACCGCAATGATCTCGGAAGATGGAGGAAATGACCAACCAAGGCCAACCGTCACTATGCAGTTCCAGAGAGTTCCTCACCCCATGTTAGAACTAAGGGGGGAATGCTAGGAATTAGTCCTAACATGGGTGCATTAGTTAGTTTCCCACATTATTATCATGGTGGTTAGTATATTTATATTATTGTTATTATGTGTGCAATATTATAAGTGAATTGTTAAAAACAACTCACGTAGGGTTTTTAGGTGAGAGATATTTTAGGGAGAGAATAAAGGTTGTTGAGCAACCTACCTAGAATTAGTGTGAGAAGTTTGTGGAGTTGTTAAAGGTGTTAGAGATTCAGTCCTATATCTATGTAACATGTCTTGTGGAATAATAATTGAATATGATTGACTAAATTGTGCTTGTGCACATTTTAGCCTTCAGCTCTTCCCAGAAATGGGGTTCCATTATCAAGAAGGATTTACCTCATTGAGTTATAAAAATAAATTTTATGCTTAGTCTCAGAAGGAAAGGAATTTTGTTAGGAAAAGACTAATAAGCCTTGGATCCTATAAGAGTCAATTCTCCCAACATATTTTATTATTGAAGGTGGATGGTTATATTTGAGTTTCCAATCCCGAGAAATCTTATTATTTAAACTCTTAGTTTGGGACATGGACTTAAGTTGAGAGGTAGTTTTTTGTTTGTATATAAGTTCAGCTTATATGTAATTAGATCTATACCATATCTTGTAAATGAATTTTAAATCTCCTATGGTGTTCCAAGAAAATATTATATTCTTATTTATTTTAACTAAAACCATCTAGTTAGTGATTTTCAAGAGAATAGGGATATCCTCATTTAGGAGCTAGTATTCTAAGGAGCAAAATTTAACTATCTCACATAATGAGTCATAAACTCAAATCCTTATCTTATTTCCAATCCCCAATGGATATAGTACAATAGCTTAAAAATAATAAAACTTCACACATTCCATAAGCTTATCTACAAGCGTAGCTCCAAAATAATCCTTATACAAACTTATCTCCATTCATAGGTGATAATTTTTATCTTTTTTTGGTATATGGTTTTAGTGGGCCTCATTTTAATTTTTCCATTCTTATTATGCACACTTAGAATCTTTTATATCTATTTATAAATATATATATCCTCTTAGATATATAAATTTATGTATATATATTCAAAACATCTATTCCATTTTGTAAGTTCAGGATCTTCAATGTAATACAATACCAAAAGAATTTTGGTAAATTGTTTTACACCTTATAGGATATATATATATATATATATATATATATATATATATATATATATTTCATGACCCACCAAAACCTCTCAGATCAATTTCTTGTGCCTCGTATAGGACGGTACATTGCATCGTCCTATATTAGGGAACGACCCAATGTTTAACTCCACTTTAAATACACAAACCTATGGGATCTAATGACCTATGTATCAATTCTTGTTTATATCATTGAAATCCTTAGCCCTTGGTCATATGGTATGGTCATATGAGGGCTTAAATCTTGTGATTCCTAATAGTAGGTGCTTAACTCCAGGCCCCTTTCATTTTGTTTTGTGTGGTGAAGGCAAGAGCATTTTATTTTGTTTTAGTGGCAACTAAAATAAATAACAAAGCATAAAATTGTAAAACTTGTATCTTTTGATCGACAACTCGGATTTGCTTGTTTTTTCATGCTCTTTCCTTGGAAATATTTATTTTGAGAATCACACTATAATTTTAAAAGTTCCATATCATAATACACACTCATTATAAAGTGCCAAATATAGAGGGTGTTGAATCACTTGTGGACGCAATTTAGTTGAGCCCGACGTCCCAAAATTTTGAGAGTTGCCTTCTTTGTATCTATCATGGATTCGGTAATGATATGCTTTTCTCTTAAGTGTGTAAACTTTAGAGGATATTGTAAAATTTGTGGAAGAAAATAGATCTCTCAAGAAGTGAAATTATCTTCTACACACACTCATTCATGATAAGGATACAATAATACACTCCATTCAACAAAAACTTTCTAGCTTGAGCATCACCGCATATCAGTGGACTGTCATATCCATGCTCCTAGTCCACTTGCAGCTATTTCTTTGGTACCCATCGACCTTGATATGTCGGTTTTGAGCCTATTATTTCTCTTGATGCTCCTAAGCCTACGAGGTTTCATTCGCATGCTCTTCCACATGTGCCTATTGCAAACACATGATGTATATCCTACTTTTCTCACCATTCATAGGGTTTTGTTTCTCCTATTCCACATGTTAAGTGGAATTCTCACCATGGCATTGGTCTTCGAGTAGTTACTTCATTGGGATCACACATTGTTAGAGCTCCTACTTTTGTTCACTCGACTCTTATCGAGGATCATGAGCTCCACATGAGTTCTACACCTTCACTCAGGCTTGAGAAACTTGAGATTTCAGTTGTCAGACATGATCGACCTGACACACATTCTAATGTTCCTTTGCATGAACCCATTGTGCATTTTGCACCAAGTCATATGCAGCATCTTCTTCATCCATCCATGTTGATTTGGGGTGGATATCTGATCACTCATGGTGGCAACATAGGAATTCATTGAGAGGACTCTATAGGCATGGCTCCTCCACAATTTAGCCTCTTGTTCCACTATATATACTCATTCGTTGTAATGCTCTTTATTTTGAGCATTTTTATTTAAGCAGTGTAGTGTATATCAGAACGACCCAAAATTTCACACACAAACAACACATAACACGACACAACATGCCACCACCAAGGTCACAACTAACTCCGCGGATAACTCAATACAAGGATGACCACAAAGGTAGCATGGAAATGTTCACACCCACCAAGGATGGTTCACTTTTCTATTTGACAAGACAACATAAGAAACCACCACATAACACACCTACAGATAGGGCAAGCCACAATGAGAAAATTATTGAAGGTTATTTATTTTTATGAAACCTCTTTCGATCCTTAACTTCAGTTTTCTAAGACTCTAGATATGATTCGTACAATACCTCTTACAACGCTAAGTTCTTACTTTTACTCTGAAGAGAAATTTTCTCTAAGTCTTCTCTATTATGGCCTTTATTTGCTTAATTTGTTTATCAAGAAAAAAGAGTAATTTAATTCCACAAGGCCATCTATTCACCACTAACGCTACTATGACTCTGTTTAACATGGGTTTACGTTCAACACACTTAAGAGAAGAAATACAAAGTGCCTTGGAAAAAGGTTAGAGGGAGAAGGTCGAGTTGAAATCATCTTTAGGACCTCATTAGTTATTGCCAATATTTAATTGAAGCTAGAGATCTTAACCAAAATTATCAACGATTTTACTTAGGCTTCACTAAATGAGTATTACCAAAGAGAAAAATTTACCTTCCAAATGGCAGTGAGATAGATTGTGTGATTTCCAAATTGTTTTCTCCGCTTATTAAATCTTATCATCTTCTAACAACTAACAATTCATTTCACCTTAGGATCATTTTACAAATTTCACCATAAAAGGGATAATGTTCACTAGAGGAGCTAGGGTTATCATGTTATATAATTTTACTTGCAATGATAGTCTCGCCTTTGATTACTTAAAGAATTACTTGCTCTCAAGTTGGTGACCCTATGTTACTTTATTTGAATACAACTTTTAGTTTAACTTCCAGAAGTATTAAACAATCCCATGTTAGTTTACTTATGACACATTATTACTAAGTCATAGCAAGGTTTAACTCAACATTTATTCTCAAGGGCAAAGTTGTAGCAACACTCATTTACAAGAACAAAACAAGATTACATCAACTCTTAAAATACTGATACTCCAACAAAGTCACTCAACAACAAGTAACCAAATTTTCTTATAATTTCAATGATAGTCAAACAATACAAGGTTTCCAAAGTTCAGATGACAAAGTCCACAATACATTATACTAAGACATTGATCCTCTTCTAAACTTTCCACTGGACGTTATCAATAGTTGAACAACGTAAAAAGGTTTCGAGCAAAAGAACTTCTCAACTGAGGTTGATGAAAAAAATCTACAAGTCTATCCCTCATCTACTCGCAAAATCCATCTGCAACAAATTTTCTACAAGAGTCAGTTCACGAGAACTGAGCAAGATAAGGCTACACAAAACCACCATAACTGTTATCTATCAATACCATGAAAGGAAGCACTTTATTGCAAGAATTTGGGTCAAACCTCTAAACACTATCAACACTTCAAGTTATAATAAGTTTCCACCATGCCAATCAAGGAAGAAGACCATGTACTTCAGTTAGGAGTAAAAACAATGAAAGTATAACAATCGAATGAGAATGGCCCTTGGCCCTATAAGGAGCAAATAACCAATATAACAAAAAAAACAGATTCTCATCAAGTAAATAATTAAATAACAATCACAAGATTGAGATTTGATATATAGGCCAACCATCTAGAAATTTTTCAAAGGTACCGAACGCATAGGCTAAAATATTATATTTCTAAAAGAACAAGAGTTGATCGGCCCAAGAAGGGGTAACCACGGGTTTCAAGAATTAACACAAAAAGCCATGTATAAATGAGTTTCAAACCTGAAATCACATAGAGTATCCACACAACATAAGTTTCGAAGCAAAGGCAAAGTAAACTAGTTTTGGCCACTAACTCCAAGAGATTTCCCAATCATTCAAGAAGGCCAATGCCTTATAGGCTAGTAGAAAACACACGAGAGAAGAAAGGAGTTCCGTCAAACAAGAGTATACAAAAATGTCAACAACTAATTTCATAACCCTAAAGATTTACAAACCTCCACATCAATTTTTTAAGTTTGGTTAATTTAAAATAAATTTCCTATTTCCCAAAACAACAATATTTTTAAGGCAACCCTTGGTAACATAATCAACCGTTCAAACATAGGTACAACATAAACTACTAAGTTTCATTATCAAAACAACTCCTTCTCGCTATAACTCCATAATACTATCGATTGCAAGAAAGTTTTCCCCAAGGTTAACAACGTTCAAGACAATTTTCATCACAAAACATTAAGGTACATATGTGCATAGAAACTGTCCAATCTTAATTAACAACACAATCATTATAAATGGGAGGAAACACAAGTTAGAAGACTAGATTATTTCACCAACAATCTTCCGAGAGGGAAAAAGACCAAAATAATTCTAGTAATAGTGGGGGTACTAGATTTGCACAATTAAAACCTCGAACTTAGCTAATCCAAAAAACTAGTTACGATTCAAGTTGAAGGGGACAGTCAAGTTCCTCCTAAGAATGGATATAAAACCTAGGAACAAGGCTGAAGCTACATAGGAGTCTAAACACGCGAGGTTGAAACATGTTGTACACAAACTTATTCATTCTAAAAGTTTTAACACCGAATCTCTAACCTGAAATAGTCCAAGCGTTGATTACACTAATCCTACAACCTTTCTTTTTCTCGATGCCAAAAGGGTCATCAAGTGGGCTTGAGAGATCATTAACAATATATGTCAAAAGACAAAGAAGGACAAACCAGGTTGATAGGAAGGAACTTCATAGTTATTGCACGCTTACTTTAATGACTGCTAAAAACTAGCTGGAACAACATAATAACTTGAAACTCTATCGTAGAGAAGAGTATATATATATATAAAGGAAGATCGATCACTCGAGCAAGAAAAACATACACCCAAAGGAGAGAACACCTGCATGCTTTCCACTAACATACAGGCAATGATAACAACTAAAACAAGAAGAAAGCAAGTAGAAAGGAGAGACCTACTGAAAAGAAGTTCAAAAGACAACCAATTCAAGGAAATGGTGGTTCGATTTCACGATAAAATAAATATAGCAATAAGTAGAAAAGTGTAGAAATATCTTGCCTATTTCTCCAGCTTCAACAGGTCATACGACTCACTGCGATCCACCAGCAACGACAATCTTCAGGTCGCATCTCCCTTTTCTACCAGCTGGAACTCAAGCTCCATTCTCGTCTATGCCTAGCCCGTAGAGAGAGCTCCAGTTTACAAGCAACATCGAATGGAAAGAACAATGGTCTCAAGGGTTGTCAAGACTACGGTATGCACAAGATGGGTTTAATGGAAAAAGGCCCAGTACACACGTGAAAGGCAGGGACAAGACCAAACTGCACAACCCTCCAAATAACCTTCCAGCCTACGTCAAATATGAGGCGCCAGAGCAGGACAGAGACATCAAACGAGAACAAGGAACATGGATATTAGTCAACTGAAGAAGAAGATGCCTCCAAATAAATAAATAAATAAATAAATAACATAAGCAAAGAGAGGGCGAATCCATGAAGCATGCAAAATGGGACAAAATGCCACCAGGCGATGGGGAGGGTCTCATTGAATAGTCACGGATGTTAAAAAAATACATGAAAGGGATCTGAAAAAAAAAATTACTTCACCTCCCGTAGCCCCAGGTCTCCAAACTGTACAGCTCGTTTCCTCCTCCATCGAGCAAGGGAATAAATCAGGCCCACGTCCCAGAAAACCACACAATGCGTCCAGGAGAAGCGGCCTAGAGGAAGGTGTCCACCAGCTTTCTCAGGCACTCGGAAATTCTCCCACCACGTTTTCCAAACGTCTTGACTGGATATTAGTGTTTAGAAGAAGAAGGTATACCTCGAAAAAAATAAAATAAATAAATAACAAAGATAAGGCGTGAGAAGGCTTCATTGCGGCCAGGGAAGGAGAATAAAACAAAAGAAAAAGGAACATGACAAAGGGGGCAGACGCGTAACAAAAGAAGACATAATTTTTCCAACGTTTTTCACCATTCCACAAGCAGTCCACCCCAAGAAGATCTCACGCCGCCAGAGCAGAAGTTGCAGGGAGGATAACAAGGACATGGAAGGCTACAAGACAGAATTATTGAAAGAAGAGAAGTGCGGCCAGCAGGGAAAAAGTGTCTCATTCCAGCCAAGGGTCAAATCATGATTCAAATAAAGCTGACAAGGAACAAATAGGCGGCCAAAGTAAATTGACACTTCCTCCACCAAACAAGTCAGGCATAAATACATATCCACAAAATGAAATAAATTTAATTGGTCACAATTTCATTTTAAAATTTTGTTAGATTGACAAAAAAATGGCAATATACAGCTGCTAAGCCAAGGAACCGACAAAATTCACATATTTTAGTTAATAATAATTCTTAATAATTGAAAATGTGCAATCCTATTGGTCAGCGTATTTATCCGACAATATACATAATACATTTACGTGAACAAAACATCTTTTATTTATCTCTGCAAAGAAAACCATGTCTCCGCGCCAAGTATGAGGATAAATTGATGATAGAAATTTACCAGCTGGTGGATGAGACACCTCAACTAAACAATAACTCGCAGTAAGGCATGCGCACGGCCTGAAAAGGCTTAATTAATTCAAAAATGAAATTTTATCATCTATATACACATAAGAATATAACTGATACCCGTTCCTTTACTATTCATTATTATTATGTTTTAAAATGTCGTGACACCTAAACGGGGTTTGAAATGTTTTTTTAGGACCTAACACGATAGCGACAAAACTAAAAATAATTTAATCGAGGGGTCGAGCACGAGAGTGATCGATAGGTCTTCCTTTAATAGGATAAATCGCGAGGGATGTTGCGGGGCCAACAACCAAAACCATCGACACCGACGCAAGCAGGCAAGCTCAACAAGACGAAGACACCAACATTTCAAAGGAAACACAATGGCGTTCAACCCTTAGAAGCACGGTCGTCACCGAATAACAGAGCAATGATGAATGGGCATTACATATATCTCTTGTTGCTTGAGAGATTTTATATCCGTCGTATTTTTGACATTTTGGCATGTTGATAGTCTCTATATTTTTTTAATCGATCAAATACTACAAATAGGTGTGCCACGATCTAAGAAAAACCAAGACAAAAAGGCAAGGACACAAGATCCAAATAAATTGGAGCGTCACAATCCAAGAAAATCAAAGGTAACAAGGTAAGGCCACAAACCCTAAGAAGCAATATCAACACCACTCTTTCCCATAATGTTGAATGGGTAGAGTGACACCACAAATTTGTATGATTTTCTCATCACACACCAAAATCTTGAACTGGTGGTGGAGAGGGATCTCATCATGTTAACCAACTACTACGCCAACACACCCCCACACGATGGAGCCAGATGTAACCACATGAGCCTTGGGCCCACCATGTATTCACCAAATTAGGTCCAACAACATTAGGAGGCAATGACACTGGGACTTCTCGGGAGGTCACCCATCCCAGTACTACTCCAGGTTGGGTGCACTTAACTACCTGGCTTTGATACCATGTTATGATTTTCCATCACACCAAAATATTTAACTGGTGGTGGAGAGGGATCTCATCATGTTAACTAGCTGCTACGCCAAAAAAATATGTACGGGGTTAATGAGAGGATTGATTATATGTTTTTGGGTCAAAATTCATGGGCATGATAGTTGGTATTAGAACGGAGATTCGGACACTTAAAGCTCTAAGATAAATTAGTAATGGATCTTGTGTACCCATCTTTATGTTTATGTCACGTTGAGCCATGTTATCGGGAAATATAGATTCATTGTGGTGACCTTATGGTCCACTTATTGTGTTAGGTTTGAGTCTCTTTACGGATCATGTTGTTTAGTGGATCCTCGGGTCTTTGTTATGGTCATGTAATATTCCATACCCCACGAATGACCATCATTTTATGGTTTGTTGTATTGCTTGGAGAAACTTATGGAAAAAGTGCTTAGGGTGACACCTAGAGATCATTATGGAGAATATCAAGATATTGGTTAGTCACTTTTAATCTCTATTATTCAATGGTTATGACCGTCGGGTATGGTATTTGACAAAGGCATTAGATGCTTGGTATTATTTGGTACTTGGGAGACTTATTTTTCCCCCACTTTTAGAAACGCTTGACTTATCCTTGCACATTTCTCAATTTTTCTTCACACTACATGGATTCAATATTAACTTATCATGGTGAAATTAATGTTACAATCCTAAGGGATAGTAGAATTATTTTTTTCTTATAATAGCGGACCTTACCTATCGAATTCTATGGATGACCCTTTCTCTTTCTAGTGACATTCGATGGTCAAATAATTACATTAACATGATTTCCTTCTAGATCACAAAATTTTCTTCACTATTCAATCCTGCAGTGATGCATTGGCAAATTATGGTCTCCCTTTAGGCCTTCTAACTAAAATTACTTAACAAACACAACAAACACTATTAGACTATTTGATTACTAAACACATGACTTTCTAAGTGGTACCCTTAATAGAAAAAAACTCCTTATGTTCTAGTCAAGGTGACATTATTTGGGAATGTTATTACTGGTAGAGATAAAGGTTCATATTTGAGCTACAAAAATGTATTGTGGGAGGTATGATTAGGATAGAGGTTATGATTCATTCGAGAGGCTATGAAAACTGCATTATTTGATCTCAGTTATTATGCTTATATGTTGAGATGCACACTCGATGCTATAGTAGTTCTACGGGTGGCTTATGAAAGGCCGTGCAATATATTTGATGTGGATATTTTCATATATATTTTTAATTTGTAAACATGATTTTCTAGAACCAACACTTTATTTATTTGATTTATTAAGAATATTTGAGGCTCTTCTTGCTATTTTTATTTTCTTGCAAAATTTCATAGTTTGAATGCTACTACTTAGCCATTTTTTTGATTGATAATGCGGTTGAAGGGACCCATTCCCTATTCCTTAAGATGAGGCCAACTCCTCATGAAAAAAAGGGCTACAAAAGCCAAAACAACAGTTCTGCTACCAACTTAACAAAGATAAAATTATCCTAAAATTACTTCCCACCCTGGGATGGAAAATAATCATCAATGCTGCCCATGCATCCTTTTTTATTTTTCCGCTTCTTTACCTCTTGCCATTTGCCTAGATCAGATGAAATAACCAACGCAAGGTCATTGGGATTTTCCAAAGCCATCAAATTTTCTGGCACTGAATCCTGCTTTGATTCTCGAACTTTCAGAAGTATGTCCCCTTTTCAAACCACCTATAACCAGGTGATTTTCTTGAAATCCCATCTTTGTATCATTCTTCTCTGTAACAATTTTACCGTCAGAGGTAAAATTATTCAGATTATCTTTAAAATTTGATGCAGATACCAAATCGGGTTTACAAAACCCCATCCACTTGAAGATGTCGATCCAATTTTTTTTCCAGATTTTTGATTCTTATTGAAGGGACATGAAGCTTGCAAATGGCCCGTATTTCTACATAATCTACACCAAAATGTAGTATTCTCATAGTCTAAGACCTGGGTATGCTGAAAATCACCAAATTTAAGGTTGATTCGATCAGGTATTCCTTTTCTTAAATCAATTTCAATGCAAATTTGGGCAAACAAACACAGACCCAAATGTGTTCTGTCTAGGTCCTCTTTTATAAATTTGCCCAAAACGTTCCCAATATCATCCAGGGCATACCACAAATGTAAGGGGAGGTTAGGAAGCCTGACCCAAACTAGTGTTTTGGCCACCGAATAAGTATTTAGATCAAAATGGGAACCATGGAGTGATAAATAAACCCGCATGTCCCTAGAACCAAGGACCATCTGTCAAACAACGCTGGTAATCTTTAGATTCCCTAAAATGGACAACGAAAAAGCCTTTGGAACAGAGAGATATTTCACATTTATTGGTCCAATTTTTGAAAACCCACTAATATAGAGCTAAGGAGGAAGGCCAAAAACCATTAAACCTACCAACAACCACATCCCATGATAAGGTTTTGAAATATTCTTCAACTTCTGATTTTCTATGGTGAGCGAAGGAATCTCCTCGGCTAGGTCGACCAGATAGGCCTGGTTATTTGATGTATTCTTTCCCGAGGATCGGCCGCCTTATTTTCAAGTGCATCTTTGAAGGAGGTAGCCTTCTGGGGATGCACCGAGCCATGATTTTCTGAATCTCTAGCCCCTTTTTCCTACTACCATCCTCGCACACCACCTGCTCCAGATGGATACACAGTCATTTTTGGAGCCCTAGGGTTAGGGCACAACTCCGCCTCCTTCTTATCTCGGCCGGCTTGGTCCAACACTCCACCACCAACCAGTGACCCCCAAAATGTGGCCGAACCATTCACTGTTCCCTTCTTGACCTGCCTGACAAATTTTGTTTCCTACAATCGACCTCCTTCTCGGTAGAAGGGTTCACACTCTTTCTCTCCATCGCGCTCTCGGTTAAGATATATCTTTATTACCGATGGGTATGTATATACCTTAGCCATTTATTGTTAACTACCTAGATTTCTTAGATTTAATTTATTTTAGTAACTCGAAGTTTTATGGTTTTTGAAGCCACTTGGATAAATGTCGTCAAGAATGTTATTTGGTTTTTATTGCCTATTTGATGAGATGGTTCTATCTTGTTCGTATTGTGTATACATGTTGTATGGGGGTACCCAAGGTGTCATGATTACATGCTTGGTGTTGTAGGAAATGCCCTTGGTTTTGAGGTGATAGAAATATATGTCTCTAGGACCATGGGTGATCAGGCCTCACTTGGATACTTGATACCCTGTCCTCCTATGGTGGAGTGGCACTTGTGATATTTGGTCCTCCTATGTGTTGACATGTGTTCCTAATATGTGTTATCATTGATGAAAAACCACATTAATGACATATTAAATGTTGCATTGTGATGTTATGATGATGTATATGATGCTTTGAAATAGTGTTTCGATATGTTTGAGTTGATACTGATGAGATTTAGTGAAGTGTGCTTGCTCTTGCAAGCCAATACATGTGCCTAGAAGATGCAACATGACACTAGGATCTTCTTGGATGATTGAGAAGCATGTTGGCATGATGGATAGTAGATTTTAGGGTGATTGGTCACTCACAATAGTGGCATGGTGTAGTTATAGGTGGTTCACTATGTTTCATGTGCTCATTAGGAGCAGGTATGACAACTTGGAGGTGTGATAGTGTGGCTTGGAGCCATATGATATCATGGAAGCTTGCATTCAATATATATATTATGTATCATGTATGTTTGGGTCATTTACGAGGTTCTATGATGAGTAACTACATTATTTCAATTGACCCTAGAATCTACAACGAGGAAAGAACAAGCAAACATAGGTAAGTCTTAGTGACTGGAGAGTTTGAGGTATGGAATTGGAATTATGATGATTGGAGATGTTATAGGGATGAGTCATGATTCTTTGATAAAAATTTCAGGTTCCCATGATGTGTAGTTTTCGGATATGACTATTTATATGAGACAGGGTGAAAAACAAATCATTTTCTAGCTCAAAGTTAAACTTCAGATGCTCGTTGTGAACAATGTGCTTTGCATGGGACCTTGTGAATTTCAAGGAAGATTATAAGGCAATTTTATAAAAAAAAAAATAATTTGGTTGTTTAATAGTCGGATTTTTATGAACAAATGTTAAGAAGCTAAAGAGGTGTAAAGCCCTAGTTAAACCCTAAATAGAGTAGTTTGAAGAAAGTGAAGTATAGTGACCTAGTTTTGATTGATTCATCAAAAGTGATGATTGGATGTTGTAGAGGAATATATTAGATTTCTAGAAATGTATGGTTGAGGTCATGGTGATGAGTGGGCCCACCTAAAAATGGAATTTTATGAAGAAGAAGGTTTTAGGACAAGGTTTTCCAAAGGAGTAACATGAAAAATTGATGGTTCATGATGAATGGGATTTGATATTGATTTCCATGGAGGTTTAAGAGCATGTTCATGTAGGTACATGGTGTTTTGAGGTCTAAACAGTTGAATGGTCAAAGGGTAGTTTTGGGGTCTCAAATAATAGGGTTCATAAAATGAACATAACTTGAGATACAGGTGGATTTTGAAGGTTATTAAAGTTGCATTGGAAAGATTATTCAAATATATTTCTATGGATATGAGTTTTTCCTCATGATGAGGATATTTTGATAGGGTTTCGAGGAATCTTTGACATGAATATTTTTGACCGTTCACGAAAATATGTGTTTTGGTGAAAGTTTGATGTTGTTTGAGGCATGATATTGATTGTGTGATGATTTATATCACCTATAATATTAATAAGGATGAATTAGGAATAAATGAATCCATTTTTAGGTCTTTAATTTATTTAAAAATATTTTATGAGCAAACATTTGGAAACAATGTTTTGGCGAGTTGATCGACAAAGGAAAAAGTAGTTGTGGTTTGAGCGGGGGTGATTAAAGGATTATAACTTGATTATATGTGTTATAAAGGTTATAAAATTTCCATAATGTGGTTACATGGAATAATTTTTATATTAGTGAAGTTTTTGGTGATCAAATGAAGTTTCTAGGTGCATGAAATAACTATTTTGAGAATTGTAAAGTGAACTGGGCCCATTAAATGAAATAATTTTATTGGTTGAGATAAATTGAGACCATGTATGAATTTTAAATGATATTTTAATCATGTTTGATGAGTTTTGGGTCATGAAAAATTATGGTACTAATGTTAGGGCAATTTTAAGATTACGCCTCTGGGTTTTGAGCCATTTTGGCACATGAAATTATGGTTTGAGTTAGGCCTAACCATATGGGTAACTTGTAGCTCTTGTGAAAAATTTATGAGATTTTTTAGTGATGAATTGGTCAAAAAAAGGTGTATTACCGCTACCTTTTGGTTAGAAGAAATAAAATCATATAAAAGTGATGTTTTGGGTTCATTTTTTAACTAGTGCTCTTGGAGGAAGAAGTGCAACCTAGAGGAATATATTTTACAGGTATGAGAGCATGATTTTAAGGATTAATAATATCTCAACATGTTGATGACTATTTGAATACATGAGAGAAAGAGGTTAGAGCAAAGACAAGTGAAGAAAGAACAAGAATATGAGAGATTAATGACCTAGTTTGTGAGCTAGGGTTTATGAGTTAAATTAGTGATCTCAATCAATTGTGGCAGAAGAAAAATTAGAGATAAGATATTTTTAGGTGTCTGAGTTGGTTCTTTTTCATCTTTAGGGGTTTTATCCTCCTTGTGGAGTGGGTGCTTCACTAAATTAGGGGTTGGTGTTCCTTGTAGGGTTGGTGCTCTACTAAACTAGGGGTTGGTGCTCCTTATGAAGTTTTTGCTTCACTAAATCACTTTTATTTGTGTAATATAAGCATATTTTCAATGGGTTTTCTTCCCCATGAGGGTTTCCCACTTATATCTTGTGTTCATGTGTATGCTCTCTTGATTGTGCTTATGTGGTTGAATGTTTTATGTTGCTAATCACACATTGATGGATGGATAAATGTTAATGGTACATATATGGTAATATGAAAATTGTTTTTAATAATTGTAGGACTGATTCACCCCCTCTCAATCCTTTGTTCTTTTAACACTATGGAGGAGAAACATATATGATATTAAGTCGCTATGGTTAAGAGACTCATATGATATTTAGTCCTCTATGGTTGATCCAACCTCATGATGCTTTGATCTCTTAGGTAGATTGAAATTTATGATATGTTGTTTCAAATAGTGGATTGGAAAATGGTTCGTGCTTCTCTTCAATTTCTATGATGATATTATTCACTATTCAAATGGATATGGTAATAAATTCAGGCTTCATGGATCATGTTAGGGATGCTTCACTCTTTCATAATTATAGTTTATAAGAGGATAATGTACTTTTGGGATATGAGGGTTCACTGATAAGCATACTTGATGTTAAAAATTGGTCCTTTTAGTTTTCCTTGGGAGGAGATTGACGTATTGGACTACAAAATTCCTATGAAAGATATTGATATTCTTGGGTTCTTTCAGGACATTTTGCATGGAGAAATGCATTACTTTTGGTCATGGGGACCCATTTATAGATGAGTTTATGTCTTATTATTTTGTTTGATTTTTTTACTTACCACGAAATAAACCTATTGGTATGAAGTCCTTATTCCAGGGACCATGTTTTGGGTGATCATTTACGATCCCCTCCTTGGTATGTGGGTGTCCTCTTGGTGAGGAAGTGTGGTGTCTATAGGGTAATATATTCATGTCATCTTAGGCTCATGGTTGAGGATAGTGCTTTTGGAAGTGATAGATTTGGAACTCACTCATTGGGTGATCTTATTTTGGGGTTAGTCCATACCCACTTTATTCTTCCTAGTGCTCAAACTAATTCTTTGCAATCTTTAAAGTAAAATTTTGGCTTCATAATTTATCCTTCATCAAATATCTCATTGTGAGTTATGAGTTTTTTTTGGGTACACTTGTAATATATGAATATCTTTGGGAATCACTATATATAACTTAGTTTGTTCAAAATTTTAAGTGGTCACTTGTTTAACCTTGTTCTCCTTGAACATCGTAATGCAACTTTGTTGGATATTATTACTCATTTGAAGTTAAATTGTGAATGTAATAAACATAAATCTATAAGTAATCTATGCGAAAAACATGAATGTTGATACTCACCGCTTAAATGTGAACATTACAAATTTGAATCCTCACCCAAAACTTATTTTCAAAATGGAAACAATGATTATGTAGAAAATACAAATTTTATTTCACCCTTTTTCTTCCACCACTCTAGAAGTAAAATGGTTATTCATTCACTCACATGGTGAGGTGATATTTCAAATGAACAATGATGTTGGTACACAATGACAAAAAATATAGGATACTTAAGAACAAGGAATGCAATTCTTGGAAATTCACAAGAACTATATTTAAAAGGGTAATTGTAACTTATCTCTTATAATTAAGAATAAAGTTGGATACATTTTTGTATTCGAACACAAGTAGAATATATAAATAAACAACCTTGGTGGTAGGATTTTTTTCTTATGCCCATAAAATCTAGAAAATATGTGATCTGAAGGGTTGAACCAATTGAAATGTGAGTTTGGCTTTACCTTATAAACTTTTAATCTTGATTACATACTAAGTTTTGGTTGTAATTTAGTTCAATGTTTTATCCCATGTCTTATGTTGATATAACAATATTATAAACATATATAATGAATATAATATAAATACACATTAGTTTACATTATGGATATCCCATTGATTACTATGGGCTCGGAAGGAATATGTGTAAGGCATTATTTTCATGATAGACCCCATAACTTGTTAATAAACATATGGTGTACTCTACATTACAACATGTTAAAAGTGGCAATTACTTTATCCTTTCTTACCATGGATGATGACATCCGTTGAACATGGTGTTGCTTCTATCTGTGAAATGAATTCTTGGATTTTGAATGTGTGTGGTCCTTTTTATGGATTCACACTTGACCATCGTCACCCTATTATTGTATAGCTCAACAAGATTGTAACTTGTGTTCCTTCTCTAAAAAAAGCTTATACCTATAGTTTGAAGGGAGGAACCCTCCCTTTTCACTTAGTAGGTCATTGAATACCTAGGTTAATTTTCAAATTTAAGAAAAATATGCAAGGATATGGAGAAATAGTGGGATATCCCTTTCCATTTGTAGGGAATGTATTTTTTCCTCTTGACCTCCTTGGAAAAGTGAAAGGGAAAATAGTTTTCATGTTTTCCTAAGAAATACTTTGGGGTTCCACTTTTTGGACCTCTTTAAAACCTAGTCCACCTAGTTCATTTGAGTTTCTTATGGAATATTTTTAAAGCTTGTAATCATTTTGAACTTCTATTGGGAAATGTTGGGTTTAAAATCAATTAATTATTGTCAATAGATGATGGTGACATGTTTTAGAATGTGGAAGTATGGACTTTGGGTTAACAAGGTGGGATTTTGATTTTACTAATTGTACCATCTTTCCTTGGTCATTAAACAAAAATATTTAGGTGTGGTGTATGATATAAGGGTAAAGGAGCAAGCTATGGAAACCCTAAGATAAAGATAGTGAATATTTTAACTATGGTTATATGGGAGATACTCTTATATTATTATATGCACCTTAGATGTGTTCTATATGATCTTGAAGACAATGTTGTTAAATCTAGGTATCACCTTATTGTCTAGTATTTCTTTGTTTGGCCTCAAACATCATTGGACTCTGAGGAAGGTATTAAATTATAGTACACATTTGAGGGTTGTGTTGGCGGTTTACCATTCTACCAAGAAAGAGGATGGACTTGAAGTATAATTTCACACAAGATGGAAAATTTATCTTTATCATATGGTGTATGCATAACTTACTAGCATTTATTTTGATGATAATTGTTGTTATTTGACCTTCCCATCCATAGTTTCCTTAAGATTGATCCTCATGTTGTACATACAATTATGTAAAACCTCATTGATAAATTGTGATGACAATGATGCAGATAAACTTATTTTGGATAAGCTACAATCTTCTTGCTCAATAGTTTTTTATTCCTTGGTACACATGATGTTGAATAAAATTTGGTTTCAAAGGGAAATTTTTGAGAAAATAAACCATGGGAAGATGCAACATCGGTGAGGGTTTGTTATTCTTACCCCTTCCAATTAATTACCAAAGGAAGTCTATTTCTAGGGGGGGATGTAGTGCCCACCAGTTTCGCTCCCCTTGATGAAGTTGACTCCATGTTTTATTCATGATTGAGATATTTGATTTGATACTAATGAATATTTTATTTGAATAATCGGATTTTCATGTCATATCAACACTTGTTGCTAACTCACTTTTGGTAGGTTTATATATGATTCATGTGATGCCATTTACCACCCTTATCATTACCGCTTGTTCTAGATATAATATTGTGGATATGATGGATCTAAATTTATACAAATTATATTTTGGTTGGTTGTTGTAATGGTTAATTAATTTAAATATATATTACTTTGTCATCTCTTTATCTTGAATATGTTAACATGACTTGACAGGTTGTGTATGAGGCACACAATGCCAATTTACTATTGTTACCATTATTACATGCTTTGGTGATGATGTTTTGGATGATGAGATTTAGATGGATTATACCTTGGTATACTATGGATGTATGTCATTTGGATATTTATCTCATTACAAATATTAATGTTTATTTAATTTTGATAAACAAGCTCGTAATTTATTTGATTATTTGGACGTATGTAATATTGTTTCACTTGGTTTATTATATTGAGTAGGTATGATGATGTGTGAATCGAGTGTGTAGGTTACAGGTTCACCATAAGAGAACATGGGACTCAAAGTTTGCACCTCTAAGATTGCACAATTGGTCATCTGGGTCAAATCCTCACCCCTTTGTTTGATCGGTTTTATCTTGCTTGTCCTTGGTTTTGAGTGGATATGAGAAAACCATTCTCCTTGTGTATGTTTCATCATTTGATATGGGCACCATGGGTTGTTGCCTCCTTGGACTCATTTTAGTGCTAATTATTTTAACCTCTTGTTTAAAATCATTTTTAAGGGTCTAATGATCCCTACTTGTATTAGT
This sequence comes from Taxus wallichiana var. yunnanensis, assembly GCA_018340775.1. Lineage (NCBI taxonomy): Eukaryota > Viridiplantae > Streptophyta > Pinopsida > Cupressales > Taxaceae > Taxus > Taxus wallichiana. The sequence goes on from CM031239.1 coordinate 356,564,430, forward strand.
GGTGTTTTTGATAATTAATCATGTTTAAGGAGGTGTGGGACCACCTAAGCATGGGTTAGGTGGGCCCCACCACCTCTCAAAGTGGACCACTTTTTCCAAGCCCGAAATTGGGCTAAAAGGGAAATTGTAAGAGGTGTTTTTACCCATTGGGGGTCTCATTTACATAAAAATGGACCCCTTGGACCCTACCTATGGGTAGGGGAAATTTTTAAAGGTTCAAATGGGTCTTTCCCTCCCATTTGAGCCTCTCTTGTCCACATCCAAATTTATGAACTTGTTTTGTGAGCCACTTTGAGATTTAGAGGATATTTTATTTCATTTAATTTATGTTTTGTGGGATTTTCCTCCATTAAGTATTTTATATTTTGTGTGATGGGGACATGGGGGGTGTCTTGTTTTGAGAAGGATATGGGTGACACATGTCACCCTCTCATTGGTGAGGATACTTTAGATTCCTCTTCTTATTCCTCCACTTTGGAGGTAGTATGGTTTCTTGCCTCATTTTTACATTTGGAGTTTTGGGGAGAGCTTGGGAGGAGCTTCGAGAGGTTAGATTACAATTGGAAGTTGGTTTTATTTTCTTGTGAGGTAGGCCTCACACTTAATTATTTGGATTTACATTATTTAAGGAAACTACATGATTTGTATGTTTGTTTTGGTCTTAGGAATTTTCTTGTGTGTTGGTTGATGGATGTTTGAGCTTACAATTCCCTTTATTTTCTCCATCTATCTCACTTGAAATGGATGTTGTAGTGTTGGGAAGAGGGAAGAACCCCTCTTGAGAAGCATGAAACTTCTTTGTCGTGTTTTGAATTATGGAAGAAATAAGGATTAGGGATTTTGAGAATACTTGCAAAGTGATGAGTACTTTTGGAATTGAAAATGTGCTCAAATGGACAAACCTACCCTCTTCCCCTTATGAGAAAGCTTGGTGACTTTTGTTGGTGTTGGTTATGGTTTGGGTTTTTTGGTGTATATGAAAATATTTTCTTTTCCTCCCCTTCTTGTACATCTTGGAGGCATGAATTACCTCTCTCCCATGGGATTTGAGAGAGGCTAGTATGTGCTCCACTTATGGAGAAGGCATGTAATGATGCCATTTGGTTGGGTGGAAAACCAAGCCACCTCTCTTATATTAGAGACATCCCATTTGATGATGGAGTATGATTCTTAAGATTTGTAGGGTTACTTTTTTCTTGGAGAAAAGTAACATTCAATAAAAAATTCGTCATGTTGTTCCCTTTTAGGAAGGCTTGTCCACTTGAATTTTAGAGTGTATATTATAATATTGAGTTTTGATTGAGAGAGGAACCTAGTTAGTATTTTTATGCTTGTTGGAAATTATTGAGACCACTCTTGTAAATTTTGTTTTTTGGAAACTAGTAAACATTTTTAGTATCCTTGAATGCAAAAAAGTTTGAAACATATGTATAGATCTTGTCTTCATGAATGAAGTAAGTAATAACTAGTACAAATTGAGCTTCTCAAATTGTGGTTGTTAGAACAATGAAGGTGTAGGCATGTTTTTGGGCTTATATATTTGTATTAGTTTGTAAATTTACATCTTTATTCGAAGAGAAGAATTCATTAGTATATTCAAATTTATGTGCATTTTATTGGCATATAATGTGAGATAAGGATTTACCTCATCGAGTTATAAAAACTAAATTTTGTGCTTAGTATAGTAGGAAAGAAATTTTGTTTGGGAAAGATTACTAAGCCTTGGATCCTATACAGTCAATGCTCCCAATATATTTTATTTTGAAGGTGGATGATTATATTGTAGTTTCCAAGCCTAGAAATCTTACTATTCAAACTCTTAGTTTGGGACATGGACTCAAGTTGAAAAGAGAGGTAGTTTTTTTTGTATATAAGTTTGGTTATATATAACTAGCTCTATACCATATTTTCTAAATGCATTTTCAATTTCTTATGGTGTTTTAAGAAAAATATTAGACTCTTATTGATTTTGACTAAAAACCATATTGGTTAATCATTTTCAAGAGAATATGGATCTTTTCATTTAAAATAAAGTATTATGAGGAGAAAAATTTAATTATCTCACATAATCGACATACACTCAAATCCTTGTTTTGTTTCCAATCCCCACTTTGGATATATTACAATAGTTTAAAAATAATAAAAATTCACACATTCCACAAGATTATCTACAAGTGTAGCTCTAAAATAATCCTTATATAAACTTATCTTTGTTCCCAGGTGATAATTTTTATCTCTTTTATGTATACAATTTTAATGGGCATCATTTTAAGTTTTTCATTCATATTATACACACTAAAAATATGTTATATCTTGAAACCAAAACCACTTTTCACTTTGGATTTGGCTCTGTTAGGTTTCTTCCACGTGCATGTCATACCACAATCTCTTAAGTCACTACATAGAATAGTACCTTCTTGGTTTTTCTAGGGTTTCTCACCCTCTGGTCAAACTTATATAATGGCCTCTTCCACCTTGAGCCTAGTTATTGAAGCCGTGGTTGGAGCTTGTGGAGACTCAAACAATGGTACCACCACTGAAATGCCCTGGAAATTCATTTGGAAGGTCTTCCACAAGGTAATGAATCTCCCCCTGATGTTATTTTACTTGTTCCCGAGTTTAATGCTACATGTCAATGGTTAGAATAATTCTATCTTATTGGATATTTTGTGGGTCGCATCCCCTTTGAAAGCATGCTAAAATAATGGGTGAAATTGACCTGGGATGCTCACAACTTCTAAATCGAGAACATGGAGAACATGACCAAATGTTTTTTTTTTCCATTTTTCTGACCCATAGCATGCCCCGACCATACTGAACCACTCGACCACTTGGTATGTGCGTAAATATATTTTGGTTCTCTCTCCATGAACCGTATATTTTATGGTTTCTAAATACGTGGCCCTAAAAGTACCCGTTTGGGTCAAATTTCTTGGTCTGCCATTACCATGCATTATTTATTGCAACATACTTCTGGAGGCGAGTTTTTGCATGGAACCTCAATGCTTTTATAGTGCAGCCACATAAACATGTCTAGGTTGAAGTCAACCTCTCTCAACAACTGAAAGAGTTCATGGAGATTCAAATGAGAGATACTCAATACTCCCAATGTATTTTGTACATTAACTTGCCTAGTACTTGTTGCTGAAATTTCTTGCACATGTATAAGAAGCCAACTCGAAACCTTGTTTCTCAGATTGACAGAGCTTTTGGAAGCCTTATGGGTAATTAATGGAAGAATAAGTTCATGGGAATGACTTATATGGATAAGTTGCATGAGTTGAAGACTATAATTGAGAAGGTCTTGCTTGAAAATATCGAGAACAAGAGCATTTTTGACATAACATAGATCGATCTTTCAAATTGACTTAGCCATCTTTAAAGAGAAAAATATGTTTAGATGGTCGTCAAATTATGTTGACTAAAATCACCAACCATTTTCATTTCAAAATTCTTGGGAAACCAAGTTTAAATATTTAGCAAGATATCATAAAAGCCGATAAATGTTCATTTGGATATTAATTTTCAAATCCAACAAGACAAGATCATGTGGTGGTAGATCTACAAAGAATTCAAGGACATGTGTTAACATTCTAGATATTTTCATAATGATGGACCACGTGGATGTCAAAGCTATGGAAAGAGTTATAATTTATAATATTTTGATTCCGTAGGAGAAAAAAAAGGTGATTAATGAGGTCAAAGGCTACATGGTAGCCATCCATGGGGCCAACAATCAAAGAGATTGACACCGTGTTGAAACATGGAGTTTTCCAATAGCCGCATTTTGAAATCGACAAGGTCTTTTAAATAATAATGACACCATAGAGTTCATGGGAAGTTTTATTGGCTCATGTTTCAAATATTTTAGTCAAGGAAGATAATTTGTGGATGCGTGGAGCTTCCTTATTTGTTTGCATTTCACAATTGTCAATAAGGTTCGGTTAAGTGACACCGTAGGGTATGTGGAGCTTTTCCATTAGCTTGTGTTTCACAATCGATAGGGTCTTTTAAATAATACTAGCACATCGGGCGTGGAGCTATTTTATTGGTCAAGGCTTCATATGTTGAGTCGGATGACACAAAGTACATGATGCTTTTCTATTGGTTTAAATTTCACAGTGATTAGTCAATATTAAATTACGAAGGTACATGGTATTATCATATTGGTTCATGTCTTGAATACTAATAAGCTTATAAATACGACATTGTGAAAGTGCATGGAGTACTTTAGTTGGTTTGTATTTCATAAATAAAGCTTCGTTAAGCCCAACACCGCAAATTTAAAGTAATATGGCATGTTTCTATTGGCTTACGTTTCAAAAAATAATTAAATCATGATCCCGTGAGATAATTAGAGGAGTACACATGGAAATAGGTCAAGGAGGTAGACACATGAGAAAACTCAGTCCCCGAGCCAATTAAAAGTTGAAATGTGTTGAGTTCTTGTGCATTACGATAGGAAGAACTTCAGAAGGACATAAATTTTGATCTACAACTCCAAATTTTACAAAATTGGTCTTGTTAGAAAGCTCTTGCCAAGATCTACAATTTGGCATAATTTATTTCAAGAATTGATAACCTTCAAGATAAAATTCATGCAACAAAATAAAAATGGACGTGGTAGAAGACTTTACGAATAGATCAAAGCATGTAAGTAGCTTATTTTTCATCTAGAAGACTTTAAATAATAATCAAACATGCAAAAGCAAAGGAAAATATATTTTAATCTACACAAAAATTATTTTTGGGAAAAAAAGATAAAATAAAGAAGAAAGAAATCATGCTTTTACACAAAAGGAATCACTTTCAAAGAAAACAAACAACTACAATGATTTTATTCTATTTTCATGTCGACTTGCATGTCTAGACTATTTTTTATCATTCTTCCTCTTTAAAATTTCTATAAAATCTTCAAAAACATTGTAAAATAATCTCTTCTTATTTATTCATATTTACGGAGAAAATCGGTCTTTTTGAGTGAGAAAGCAAGGGTCATGAGTGACTATTTGTGCTTTTTCCACCTCTTAGAGCAATAAAGGAGCTATGTTTTACCTTCTACAACTTAATATTTCATGTATACTTTGTTTTAACTGATTTTATTTTGTGATACTTTTATATCCTTATTTATCATGCATATATATAGTTTTGTGTCAATTTGTAGGTCATAAATTGTGTTTAAAAATTGTTTGTAAGACTTTGTTGTGGGGACATTTGCTACCGCTTCTTATCTTGTGACAATTCATTCCAAACCCCTTTGTTAATCAATTTTAAGTTGACTCAATTACTTGTAGTCTATGTATGGTGTGTGTGGCTTCTTTTTTCATTTTTGTGATCAAAATAAATATGAAGTTCTCAAAATTTCATGTGTATCACCGCCCTTTTCATTTTTTTTTATTTTTTCCTCTTTTCCTTCCTTCTCCCTTTTCCCAGTCAGTTGGTAGAGTAGAGTTAGCCTTAGGAGATAGAATTAGTTTAGGTGTTATACTAGGGGAACCAACCATATCTAGGAGATTCAATCTAACATACAGGTCACCCATAGCCTAGGAGTGTTTCCATTTTGTCAATTAAAAGGAGAGTTATCACACCATTCTCCAAAGGGTGCATTTCAAAGTGAAAACACTTTCTTTTGGTTCCGGCCTCTAATCATAAGATAAAGGAATGTCTTCTCTATGTCCCACACACCTACCTTGTGCCTAAGGTGGTTTCCAAAGTAGCCACACCCCCTCAAGAGGAGGGGTGGAAAATGGTTGGAGGATGGAAAAATAAGAACACACCAACTTAGACTAAGGTCCCCGGCACCAATGGATTGAGTGAGCTAGTTTTTAAGGAACAAACCCATGGATAATGTCTCAAGGAGCTGGTATATTATGCCTTGCTTCTCCCCTTTCCTAAGTTCACTAACATGCCCAAGGTAGCCTCGGTTCTCATGGAACCAAAAATCCCATCCAAATTTCCTAACTCTTCCAAATTCATATTTTCTCTTAACAAATGGTTCACAGGGCCCATTGAAAAGAGCCCGAAGTCTTCCTTGCCACTCCCGAATCATAGCCTAGATCATAGTGTGGATTATGCAAAGGAGAGGAGTAAAATACATAATATTTCGGTGAATGACATTTGATTTGTAGGATTTCTTGAAGCACAATAATGCTCAATTTATGCAGAATCAATTTAATGCCTTGGATGGCTTGGATGCAAATGATATGGACCTTGACCACCATTTCCCATGAATTACATGTCATGGAATGTGTGGGGTCTTACAGGACTCTAAATTTAAGTATATCATTCATGATTCTTGTCAAAAAATTTCCAATTTAGATGTGTTGTGTTTGTAGGAAGTGAAAGTTATAGGTTTTCAATTAGCGATGGTTTGTAAATCCATCTGGCCTGATAGCTTGGCATTTTGTAGTAATCATGATGGGGGCATGGGGGTTTAATATCCCTTTTTTCTCCTAAATGGCGACCCTTTTTAATGGATCATGGTGTCAACCCCACCAATCATGCCATCTGGGCCTTATTTAATATTGACAACCACCCTTTTGGCTTCATCAACATTTATGCCTCTAATGATGCGGTTGAAAGGGCTGATCTTTGGTAGTGGATAACTAATGAAATTATTGATGCTTATTGGGTTATATGTGGCGACTTTAATATGGTGGAGTTTCCCTATGATAAGTGTGGGCACCTACCTATGTGATGGATAGTTGGCAAAAGGGAGGCGTGGTTCTATATGCATAATAAATTTGGGTTTTATGACCCTAATGCCTCTTGCACTCCCACCTTTGAAGTTTGGTTTACTTGGTCCAATCTCCGAGGTGGATCGGATCAAGTCCTCAAATGACTCGACAAAGCCATGTTGTCAACTCAAGATTTTTTTGAGTTTGACAACATTTATTCCTTACCTATGGAAATGATGCCAAATTTCATCCTTTTGGACCACTTCCCCATACGATTTCATATCACTTGGAAAGATAGGCGACCTTTTTGTCATAAAGGTTTTTTTTTCTCAATAATGCCTTGATGGAACATAGACCCACTCTCAATAACATCAAGAAAATGTGGAGCTTATCTCCTCAGCCATGTCATTTCCAAAACTATCATCCACCTATGCGTTCCAGATGGACCTAGTGGTGGGAGGATGTTATGACTAGGATGACCAAATTTCTTAGAATTTATTGTCAAAAACTAGTCAAAATTCGACATTTTCATAATCTCGCCACCTCCTACGCTCTTATCAGAGTGGTGGTGGTGCTTGAAGGAAACCCTTTCTCAAAAACTTTACAACTCTAGGTGGCAGAGCTTCACCAAAAAATCCAAATTACGGACAATTATAATGCTTGGGGAGCTCAAATCCGTTCCCATATTCACTAGCTTAAAGTTGGGGATCATGTTTCAAAAGAATTTTTCTATCCCTCTATAGTCACAAAATCACACACTTGCTATTATAATTATACCGCTAATTATGTTGTTTTATATATGGATCTTAGGTAAGAAAAGTATTCACTAATGACCAATCCCATATTCTTGTCATCGAGTTATTTAGTTGTAGTCGTCATTTGTCTTGCACATTCATCAATTGTTTGCATAGTTATGGTCGTCTCTTAGGGAGTCTCAGGTGTTATTATTTGGTCATTTTTCATCTCTAGTCCTTGATTAGTCGCCCAGTACCCGTAGCACTTGGGTCTAATTTAGAGTTTTGAGGTCGGTATTTATAATTTTCCCTCCCATTCCCTAAGTACTATATTAGTGTCAAAATTTGAGCAAGAGATCCCTATATAAACATAACATACTCACTATTTTATGGGTGGACTATCTACTATCAAGGGCTAGCTATCTACTAAGGAAAGGGACTACATTTGGGCATCATTACATCACACACACTACATAGGAAAGGAAATTCTATTCTATTCCATCCACCATTTTAAATTTACATCTAGCTATTTCTCGTTATCTCTGCGTCATTGATGTTAGGGCACCCTAGGCACATAGAACTACATTGGGTCTAAGATGTAGTGCAACGATCAATCATAATTCCATCCATTTGGTAATTGAGGATAGTCAAGAACTATTCATTTACATATTTATTTTTAGGGTTTGATGCTTGTGTATGGGTTTTATAGGAGATTATTCATCGAGATATACAACAATATCAACAAATTTAATGTGAAAATCACGCAACAAAGATCGAGATATTGTGAAGACCTAGTGCCACTTCTAGATTCGAGTCTGAGATTAGGCGTAGACCGGAGCACCCATACTACGAGACTAGGGTGCCTTGATCCTCCTCAGTGCCCCATCCTGATAAAATATTCATCTACTTGTAATTTTCTAGGTTGTACCATCATACTCGATCGTCTTCACATCATCCTATTTAGTCTCAAAATTTTAACGAGGTAAGTCAATCTAAGGTTAATACCTTATCCCTCCTATTTTAGTTATTTCATTTCATTTAAATATCAAACAAAGTTTCTTAACATTCATATTTAATTTCATATCGTTATAATATTTGTTGTACTTGCTCAAAATTAACTTCGATTGAATAAAATTTTATATTTTAGTTAATGCGAAATGATCTCCAAATGCCTTAGATGGATACAACCCTAGGTGGATGATAGTATTGACTAGTGCTTGGTCCCTCGTTATGGTCTCATAACTTTATATTTATAGGGTTCTCTTAATCTAATTTCATAATTAACCCCGAAATGGATGAACACCAAAAAGATAAGAAACTAAAATGTATAGAAAGCACCCAAAAGTGGTGGGAAAGTTAAAAAGGATCGGTGCGCCCTGGTTAGACCAGGTGCCCATTTTATAAAATAGAGTGCCCACAGTGCACCCAGTCCCTCTCCAGTGCTCCGGTCCACTAAATATCTTGGATCCATCCTTTTCGAGGCCTCACACGATCGTTCCTCCTTCAGTTATTCTATTTATTTTGTGACATAGTCTAATGAGCTCTTTAAATCGGGTAAGTCACTTCCATACTTCTCTTGCATGTTAGGTTTCTTCTTTCATTAGATTAGTTGCTTGGGTAATTTTTACATACTTGTCTATTGCATTCATTTATTGTATTTACATGTTGTTCTAGATTAGATTAACTACTATTACTCCACATTTTAAGTTAATTTTAGTTAATCACCCTCAAAGCCAATCATTTTTCTCGGTAAATTCATGTCATTCGAGATGGAAGAAATTGGGTTACGGATACCCAACATATGTTGTATGCCTTCTTCAACCATTACAAGCTGGTTTTTCAAACTCAAGCTCCCTCTTAGGAGCGACAAATAACTCTTGACTAGTTTTTGGCCTTCGTGCCTTGCAAGTTGTCTCCAGCTCGAAAGATAACATGCAACCGCATGATCACCGTTAATGACCTATAGAAGCGGCCATGTAAATGGCTAATGATAAGGCTCCCAGGGTGTGATGGATTCCCATGTGAATTCTACAAATCACTTTGGGATACTATTGGCCTGGACCTCCATCAGGTCTATCTTGAAGGCTTGCGAGCCAGTCATTTGGAACTCACATCAATAAAGGGAATATCAAGTTTATTCCTAAACCTAGAGACCTCAAGCTAATTAAAAATTGGCATCTTATCACATTGTTTAATTTATCCTACAAGATTATTGCAAAAGCCCTTGCGATTCGGTTGTGCCATATTCTCCCTCGTCGCCGTTATATAGCTGGAGCAAACCGGCTTTGTCTAGGGGTGCTACATTATGGACAATATAATTACCATTTTGGGAGGCCATAGAATGGGCATGTAAATCCAACTAGTCATCCATGTTCAATAAAATATACTTTGAGAAATCCTATGAGAAGATATATTGGCTATTTATTCTTTCCATGATTCACGCTTTGGGCTTTGGCCCTATTTTCATTCAATCCGTCAAAATTCTCTTTGCTAATGCCTCAATAAAAATCACCATTAATGATGACATTTCGTGTCTTTTGGCCTCTTCCGATCCATACTTTTCCCCTTAGCCAGCTCTTTATGTTCTCGTGGTGAAAGGTTTTAGATATCTACTTGCCAAAGCCAAATCTCAAGGGCTTGTCAGAGGAATTGCATTGCCTTCTACAAATAACTCCCAATTACTCAATGACAACTTTGCAGATGATTATTTCCTTACTTTAATTGAGGATGAAAGCAACATTCACAATTCCATGTAGTGCCTGGATATTTTCTATTTGGCTTCTGGTTCATCTATTCAATGGCGAAAAATGCAATGCTACTAGAAATCCTCCTTCATTCGCCCCCATGGTTGGATTCTTATGATTTGAAAATGCTAGGCCATGGTGATTGTTTAAGTTTATCGGCATTACTTTTGTGTTTCAAGCATCACATGTGGAGCTATAACATTATAAATTCCAATGGGTTGTAAAATCTAGAATACTAGATCACCAAATTGTATCCTTAGTGGGTAAATTCTATATTTTATCAAAATTCCTTGAAGCCACACATGTGTATTACTCTTCTTGCTGGGTGCCATCCAAATCATCTGTACAGAAGTTGGAAAAGATTCTCAAATATTTTCTCTGGGCCAATGCCTCCTCTGGAAAAGGATTTCATAGAGTCACTTGGGAGACTTGTTGTCTTCCCTATGACTCTGGAGGGATGGGCCTTATTGATATCTTGTGTCAAGGGTAGGCACTTTGTGCTAAATGGATAATTTGCAGTATTGAAGGACAAGAAGCTTGGAAAGTGCTTATGTGTCATGACATTGAGGAGGGTTCCCCTTATGGCCATCTTGACATGGAAAGGTTTAGGGTTTGCCAATCTCCTCATTTCTCCTATTCCTATCAAAGTGGTCAAAACTTTTGTTCTCAAAAGCATTTAGAAAGCATGGGAGAAAATCAAACCATGGCTTCAATGGAAAGGTGAATTTTTTTGTAATGTCCTCTCTGTCAACCAACACTCATTGTGGTGGTCACCTGTCATTCAAGTCCAAGATCGATGTCTTGTAGAGGTCCCTAGAATTCCTGCACTCAAGCTCTTCAAGCGAGGAATTTGTTCCATTCAGGACCTTTATTGCAAATGTATCCAATCATGGTGTCCTTGGAATGAGCTAAAATCTTGATTCAAACTTGTTGCATATGGTCATGATAGTATCATTAAAATCATTTCTTCCGTCCCTAATCATATGCACCAAAAAATTTAAGTGTATTCCTCCCATCCTTGGTGGACAAAATGAAAATGGTTCATGGACAACCCATTCGGGACTATTTGGCTAGCAAAATATTCATTGGATTTCTTCGTATATGCCCATGGTAAAAAATATCAACACTCAATGAGGGATTCATTTCTCTCCTTCTAGTTAGAGAAGGAGATTTGACATAGTCCGGTCTGCTTGTGTTGAGCCTTAAATTACACAATTTTTGGGTGTATCTTACATCAAGGTCTCCCAATTGGTGCCCATCTGGTTCATATTGGTGTCTCAGCTCCCAAATTTCCTTTATGTGGGCACTTGGAAACCTTATCACACCTATTTTGGTTTTTTCACAAAGCCCAATGGGCTTGGAATTAGATTCATTCATTCTTTCTTCCATTCTATCCAGAGTGTTTTACCTGGAAACATATTCTTTTAGGAGATAGCCCCATATTACCCCACTTATTTTCCCAGATTTGGCATGCTTTTAGAGGGGAAATTATTTTTATCTATGGAAAGAAAGGAATTTGTTTTTATTTGCTAATGTTGAAGTTGATCAACATTTCTCTATTTATAATAATTCGGTGGTTATCTCCAATGTGTTGTTGTAGATACAAGTGCAAATGAATAAGGTGGCCATTGAGGTGGAGCATCTCTAGACTCTCTTGTGGCATTAGGGTGATGACCCCTGTAATGTTTCTTGGGAACCACCTTCAACCTTTTGGCACTCTCTTCCCCATGGTGGTCATCCCCAAGGTGCTCATCGGAGACATTTTCAATGGCGGCGTTCTTTCAGCTATGCTGTCGGTCTTCACGCAGTCATCCATGGAGAAGTTTATCTCCCCCGAACTCAAAACTAGGGTTGGGGCTCCCACCGCTAACTTATCAAAATAGTTGGGGCTTGCTTGTTTCCCCCAAGCCATGCACCCATGATGGGTTTAGCCTCCCCCTCTATCTCCACCTCTGTCGAATAAGTTTACTTGGATGGCTCATGTCGTCTCCCCACATAGGTTATTGCTGAAATGAAGATGAAGATCCCCAAACTTTAGATTGGAAGTAATGTAAACGGTAAAGACCTTCTGGTCCTAATTGGATAGATGATCATGATCCTATATCTACCGATCAACTTTTTGTTGCAATAACTTAGATTTAGAGTTTGTTAAGTTGTTTTATTGGTTTCCTTAGGCTTAGCCTAGTTTGTTCATGGTTTTTGACAATGTTATCATATCACCCACTTTTTTGTTGAATTATATTGTATCATGTTACTATGATATAATATAATATAATATAATATAAGATCTAATTCATAAAAAATATGTTATATCTCTTCCAGACCAACTATTCCATATTTTGAGTTCAGATCTTGAATGAAATACAATCTTTAAATATTTTTGGTGAAATGTTATAAAACTTCTAAGTTACACATATATACATATTTTATAAATATAAATATAAATTTTCATGACCCTTTGAAACCCCGCATTAATTTCTTATGTCATGTGCAAGCCGCATGAGGCCCTATACCATCTACATTAGGACCACACCCAATGTTTAACTCCAATTAAATAAACATACCCATGAGATCTAATGGCCATATATATATCTTGTATATATATATATATATATATATATATATAGACACACACACACACATATACATTGGCCGTCCATGTATGTGTCTACATGACATCAAGGTTTCTTCCTTAAACATATATATACTTACCAATGTATATACCAAAACCCTAAGGTATACACATAACCATTCGCATAACAATGCGAGAAAATGAGTATTTCCTAAATATATATCATTCTTCTAAACCACCGAGAGAGATGGTAACCAATCGTGGAAAAGGAATGTAATATATTCCTTTTTAAGAGAGTTCCTAGAAACACCTGCAACCACAAATAACATGAAAATGATAGGAGGAAAATAAAATGGAAATGAAATAGAGGAGATAAAAGCATTTAGCGTTTCTATTATCAATGGAAGAGAATGAATTGATCCTAAGGCTCTAATAATATGTAAGATGAGCCACTTGTATAGTGGCCCCATATTTGACTTTTAACATTATTAGAGATTTTTTTCTCCTCCTATTCTATTGGAAGAATAAATAATTAAAACTAACTTTAAAATTGGGATCTTGTGCTAAGGTTCAATTTGGATAATGAGATTAAATAGATAAATTTATTTTTAAATTGTTATACTCTAGTTATGGTTTTAATTAACCAAAGGTTTGGCCTAAAAGATCTTCTTAGAAAACATTAAGTAAATTTTGAATTAGCGAAATCATTGAATCTTATATATGATAATACTATATCAAATAAGATAGTTCTTATTTGGTAAGAGAATGTTAGTGTGATGATTTATTTTGCATTTTATTAGTTTATTAGGCATTTCCACCTCACACATGTTGAGTCATCTCACTTAGGTGAGTCATAGGTCTTTTAGGAGGTATATGACATATGACATATTATGTCATATAATCTGTCATTATCATATGCGTCATAGTTATCATAGGTCTCATACACAAGTTACATTCTATTTATAAATTGTAACTCCTTTATCCCTTGTGGAGGTATCATTAGTTTAGGCATTAGAGTTACACAACACTTCCAAGATGTACTTTTTTTCATCCGAGTATGAGTAGACCCTTTATTTTTGCATACTTAATTTCTTGATGATTAATTGCTTGTTAATTACTTAGAGATTTATCATGTTTTTCCATTCAAGTGAAAGTAAATTGATGTGCACACATTCTGTTGGTCCTCGTGCTCTCACTCTCTCATATGGTATCGGAGATACATTTCCATAATCGTATCACTAAGATTGGTTTGTTGCTAATTACTCTCGGTTTTGTGGTTCCATTAGCTCTTTGTGAAGTTTTTTAATCTATATTTGTTTTTGCATTTTGTAATTAGTCTAGGCTAATATTATATTTGGAATTTTGTTGGGTTTGTTTATTTGTCTTGGTATATGTGTAAATATGTGTTTTCTAGTTAAATATATCTAATCACAACTAAAGATAACAAGGATTCAAATTTGGAGGTTTTGGTGTGTTGCATGAAAGTTTGATCATCCTCTCTACTCCTCCATATCTCATTTTGCATCCGTATCTACCTAGGATCCTCACCCATGCATCCTTCTCCCTATCGAGCTCCTATTTTGGCTCAACTCGACCATGTGCGCCGAGATCTCTATCGAGATCCTCGAGCTCTTTATTTCTTCTCGCCTTGGGCTTGTCCATGTCTTGATCTCACTAGCTACATCAATCCCTTCCCATTACTCACCGACCTCTTCTTGTCATTCTAACTTTACATCTCCACAAAATACCCACGATATCACTAAGTTCACTCCTTACGGAGTTGAGTTCCTTTTGAGTTCGTGTATTGTTTTTCCATCATCGAGATTCCATCTTGAGCCTGTCTCCTACAGAGCTCACCAAGCTTACTCACATTTCATCATGTTTGATAGTTAATCACTAAGATCACCATGCCTATTCCACTCATTTGATGGGTCATTGGGTTCCTCGCTTCGACCCTTTCATGTTAGCTCAATCCACGTGTTCCTCCTCACGAGCTCACTCGACCTCTTACTTTGTGAAACCCACCATCACCGTGCTTCCAATCCTCATTGGCTTGCCCAACGAGGGCCTTCCTCCTTCGAATCGGTAATGGCTCAAACCTCCTTGCAACCTTGTAACTTGGTCCTTATCTTGGGTGATAGATCTAGAGTCGATCCCGAGCCCTTCCTCCTCCTTTCTACTTAATCCTTAATGATTTAGGGTTTTTCCCCTTCCTTATCCCTAATCTCATTTTTTTGGGTTAATAATTAATTAAAATTAGTTTTTAAATTTAACTAATTTCTTTTTATCCTTTTAATTATTAAATTAATTAATAAGGCTTATCAATAAGTTTAGTTTCTTTAAGAAGTTATTTAATTTTTTGAATCAAATTAGATTAATTAGGGTAATTAGGAAAACTCTAAACTTAGGGTTATTGGCATTTTTTTCTAACATGTTTTTAGGATATTGTGAAGGTATAAGGAAATATTTGGAGTCTTTTCTTGCGTTTTGGAGCTTGTTTGCATTATAGAGGCCATTTTGTAACCTTTTTGTGTTCTTATTATTGCTTACAGGTGTTAGTGAGCGTGTCTACCACAACCTTGCGACAAGGGAGCCCCAACCGTGTGATGTGAGATGTTTTTCTCACAAAAATCTTGTTTTTTCCCCTTTTCACTTGTTTTTGACTTTTTTGGTGCTTTTTACGGTGTCGTTTCTTGTTGGATGTTTGAAACTTATTTTAGTCTCCACACTTACATGATTTTTCACCAATTGTAAGGTGAGTGGACAACTATTTCACGTCACATAAACACATCAGATTGTAATCAACACACTAAATTATAAAGTGCCACAAATAGGGGGGTTAAAATATTATTCTGGGGTGTGTGCATTTCCTTTATTTTCTACATTATTTCTTTATCTCTCCTCACGATGGATGTTAGTGTTGTTCATTTTCTCATGTCTTTAAATAATTTAAATGGAAATCCAAGATGACAATAAAACTAAGGGATAAAGGGTTGTATCACATCACTATCCGATTATGAACATAAGAAATCCAAGTGTTTCAATAGATGAAATGAAGCCTTAGGTCTTCTTTGTGTGTCTGTTTCCTCTTACCTTATCATTCACATTGAGTTTCCACAACACCTAATGAAGCCTAGAAAACTTTAGACGATATGTTTTGAAATTAAGATGACATAAGATCTCATAGTTAGAGAATGAACTCCTAAGTTTAACTCCTGGTAACTTTGGTAATATATAATCCATCTCTAAATTTGTCCACACGACACTATTGTTAAAAGAATGTAGAGTTCTAAAAGGATTCCCATATAATATTATCCATTCTCTCTAAGCTTGCCCCAAATAATCCGTATTTTTTACCCATTTCATACCACAAAAGAAACTTTATGGACTACTTGGAAGATGCCCTCATTTGACTTTTTTGTCCTAACTCATTCGAGAATAGGACAAGTTAATTCAAATGGGAGAAATCAAGTCCAATTCACATGAACTTATAGTAATTAATGGTAAAGTAAAGGAGAAGAAACATAAGGATAAAATAGAGAAAAAGGAACAACATAAGAGAGAAGCTTAGTCCACCCAAACCAAACCCAACATGAACACTTTTACTTATGAGCCGAAACTAAAGAAAGAAAAGTGTATGTGTTCTATTGAAAGAAGAAGGACGTGAAGATAATTAATACATCAAAAATAAATTGACCACCAAACTCATTTACTTGAGAAACATAACATAGGTGTTCCTGAGTCTATCAAGAAAAATTATCTGAAACGAGTCTTCTAAGGAAAAGGAAACCAAATATAAGAAGAAAAAATGAATTTTTAAAATCCCTCATAACAAGAGTTACTCCATCATTGAAATGGGTTATATATTTTGGGGTGCCTCACACCACATGGGTTCTTCATATGTTTATTTTTTTGACATTTAATTGTGTGGTATGTCCCAAATCACTTTGGGTGATGACACATTTTTTTTTCAATTCTTGGTAGTATATCAATAAAAGTAGATCATGGGACCTTTAACAATGTTATAAGTGTTCCCAATATCTATACCAATGTCCACATCAAGTTTGCGAAATCAATCATTATTGGTGAGGAATATCAGTTTACCAAATCAATCATATTGGTGAGGGAATGCAAGTGGAATTTAACCCTAACTCGACAATTATTAGAAGTGTGAAATTTGAAGAGTCATCTTCTACTTCCAATTCTCAACCTATTAAAGTCCTTCTATCCATCTCTAACCATGATTCAAAATCTTGTGATGATGATCTTGCTTAGCTTCCTACTCTTGATCCTACTCTGCTCCTCCTCCTCCCACTCCTCTCACTCTAACATCTTTTGATTCGAGAAATAGTGATGATGGGTATTATATTCCTTCTCACTTGAGTGATGATTCAAGAGATTATGATCCTGACTCTCCTCTTGGTCGCTTTACGGGCTAGGAAGACCTTACTGATTGCTAGAGATTAGACAGGGGATACTTCGGATGATAGATGAACTCATTCATATTTGGTTGGGCCCCATGCCTTCTTCACCTCTGCTTCCAACCCATAATATTTTTAGGAGGCTACTATGATTATTGAGTGGGATTCTACTGATGGAAGAGGAATATTCCTCTCATAAGGAGCGATATTTGGGATCTCATCCCTCTTCCCAAAAGAAAAAAATAGTTTGGTGTAAGTTGGTATATCTAACCCAACATGGTTATGATGGGAATGTTGAAAATTATAAATCACGACTCATAGCTAATGGTTTTAACTAGGTTTCTGGAGTAGACTATTTAGAGACCTTTACTCCCATTACAAATATGACTTCTATTTGACTGGACCTAGCCATAACTACTGCTAACATATGGGAAGTCCACCAAATGGACGTTAAGAGTGCCTTCCTTCACATGGACCTAGAGGAAGAAATCTATATGGAACAAACTCTAGGTTATGTCCAATATTCCTCCCTCATTTGCAGACTTAAGAAGTCTATCTATAGCCTCAAACAAGCCCCTCAAGCTTGGTATGCCAAGATAGACTCCTTTCTTCTTGCATCAAGGTTCACTAGGTGTCACTCTAACCCAAATTTTTACATTTTATGGTAAAATGAGTCCATGTTTATCCTCATTCTATATGTCGATGACTTGTTGATTACGGGTAGCTCTTCCTCGATCATTGATTCTGTGAAGACTACCTTAGCCAATAAGTTATCCATGACCGAATTAGGTTTACTTCACTACTTCCTTGAATTGAGATTACCAAATATGATTAAGGGATCATGATTGCTCAACCTAAGTATGCCCTTGATTTTCTAGCTAGGTTTCACATGTTTTATTGTAATCCATCTCTCACTCCCTTCCTTTCCAGAGTCAAGTTAGTAGTTGATTTCTCCACTCCCTTAGTTAATGGTACCCTTTATCACTAGTTAGTGGGAGATTGATCTACCTAACTCATACCAGACATATATTTCATTTGTTGTTGGCATTGTGTCAAAATCCATACAAGAGCCTCATGAGATGCATTGTAAAATAGTTAAGTGGATCCTTCACTATGTTTGTGGCACTCATGCCGATGTAAGTCACTACTTTAGATGGAAAAAGATTGATTTAGTTAGGTTTATATATTCCAGTGGTTCGGTGATCTCAATAATCATAAGTCTACCTTTAGATACAACTTTTCTCTTGGTTTGGATCCTATCATTTGGTCAAGTAAGAAGAAAAATGTGATTTCTATATCTTCTATAGAGGTAGAATATAAGGGAGAAGTCAATGGTGCCACGAAGCTATTTGGTTATAGGGTATTATGAAAAAGTTTAGCATTCACTTTCGGTGGCCTACCATCATCTATTCGACAACTAGAGTACTATCTTGATTTACTAAAATCTAGTTCAGCATCAGCAAACAAAGCACATTGAGATACACATGCACTTCTTTTGGGAGTTTATCTATGGAGACAACATTGATTTTTAGTACTTTAAAGCTAAGTCAAACTTCATATCGGGTTCCATACATCTTTACCAAACCATTCACTAAAGCTAAGTTTCTTCACTTTCTCTCTCTCTCATTGGGGTGAGGTCTATTGTAGCCACTCACCTTCTCCCGTATTTCTAGTCCTTTTATCTTCTTTGTCTTCTTATAAAAATATTGCATTTTGTACATGGGTATGTCAACAAGACTTGTTATCGTAACCCATATGACACATATTTCTTAGTTGTCTAGGGGAGTCCTCTTTCTCTTTCTAGCTTTCCATGCCTCTACCTAAGCTTTGATAAAGGGGGGTGTTGGTGTGAGGATTTATTTTTTCCTTTTATTATTTTATTAGAAATTTTCCACCTCACACATGGTGAGTCATCTCACTTATGTGAGTCATATGTTTTTAGGAGTTATATGAAATATGACAGATTCTATCATAGAATCTTTATGCATTGTAGTTGTAATAGGTTTCATATAGAATTTGCATTCTATTTCTAAATTGTAACTCTTTTCTCCCTTGTAGAGGTATGATTAGTCCAGGCATGGGAGTTACACATCACTCTTAATACATACTCTTTTTAATCTATTAGTATGAGTATACACTTTGTTTTTTTAAATCATGCTCAATTTCTTGGTGATTAATTTCTTATTAATTACTTAGAGGTTCTCACATTTTAGTTTGAGTGCAACTACCTTGATGTGCATGCATTCCGTTGGTCCCGATGCTCTCACTCTCTTATAGAGAATCCTTCAACGGGAACCCATATAATTATTATATAAATAAAAATTGTTTTTATGCAAATCCGTTTTGAAAGATTAAGCTCTTACCTTTAAAAGTAAACTTGGCTCCAAGAAACCAAAATCATCGTATCGACAAGATAAGAAATTTATGATTTGTGGTGGTTGACCTAGTAAGATCCACGATAGATAACTAGGAGTAAATAGAGAAACTATAGAACCACTTTTCATTACATATTAAGGACTATTTATTTGGTGTACTAGATATTGGGGAATCTAGTAAATTATCAATTAATAATTTAATATCTTTACAAGGTTATTTAACGTCGCTAAACTAAACAAGAAGACGAAATTTTTTCCCCAAAATTTTATGGGGTTAATGAGAGGATTAATTTATGTTTTTGGGTCAAAAATTCATGGGAATGACATTTTGTAATAATCTAAGTTAGAAGAATTATGTATATTTTGAATTAAAATTCAATTCTTATCATAGACATTGAGTATACTCTATATTGCAGGATTCATCATGGGGCATGAAAATACAAAACATCACGAAGTCCCTTCGAGTGAATGCAAATGTAGACATTAAAATTTGGTAACTTGTCCTTATGCAATGTCAAGTTTGACCTTGTATCCTTTCAAAGATAATTGATCACATTTACGATCTAATCTCATCATCACTCTAGCCATTCTACAAATTGCTTATGTTGACATTACACTCATTGTTAATCCTAGGAATATTATTTCATTAAAGCAACATAAAACATATGATATTCATGACTCAACTTTTACTTTTATTGTTTCTCTCTTGGACGAAATGTACGGTCCCACCCCTTTACAATCATTGAATCCATTTTAAATTTTAGATCATTCTTTGCATCGTTTCATATTCCTCGGGTCATCTCTTTTAGAATATATCACCTATCTAAGGCTATATAACCAATTCATTATCACCTTATAACTCACCTATTATTATTACAAGTTTTTATTGAAAAAATCCTTCCAAAAGCATTCAAAGGGCTCATAAATATGCTCAAATTAGTGCACATCATCTAGGACAATACCTACTACAAGTATGAAGTAGTCAACCATGTCAAAGATTCTATATTCATCCATGTAAAACAATGCAAATACCATAGAGCCATGCTCTGACAAGAGAAAATTCATCCCAATAATTGCACAAGGGTTTTAATCAAAAAAAGTGTTTGGTCAAGTATCTCAAGCACACTACATCTCACTATTATTGTGTTGGGTACATTGTATACTACATAGTTGTCCTGTTATCTTGGTGTCAATATACACACATGCACCCCTAGGGGTTGGTTAGCTATACACACTTGCACAAGCACCTAGGATAACTATATGTGGTTTTGTTTTCACATTGAGGATATGTAGTGTAAGACTTGGAGTTTTTCAATAACTAGTAATCTAACCACTAAGGGTGGTCTAGCCTCAAATACACACACATGTTTTTCTCCTTTTGTTTTCTAATATTTTGATGAAGGGTTATACAAGTTTTTAGGGTTTCCACTTTTTTGTAAGTTATCATAGGTCATCCCAAAGGGGTGCGAGAAAAGTAACATACAATGAGCACCATTTCTAAGAAAGTGAAGAAAAAATAATTTGTAGATCCAAAATGTCTCGGGGTCTATAATCGTATAAATCTTGTCGTAGACTCTACATCTCCTACCTAGACCATATAGAATCTAAATGATCATGCAACCGCTCATTTTCCAGATTCTAGAATCTCCAGAGTAGAATCCAAAGCTATAGATCTTCCTATTCCACTATCTTATACACATAGATTATCCTTGAACCATATTTAATAACTAATTAAATTTCTCCTCTTGTGTATTATAACTAGTTACTTATCATTTATCAATCATTTCAATTATTTCAAGTTGGAAAACATTATTTTGGTCATTTATAATTGATGTTGGAAGTTGATTAGATCAAAATAGTCTACCTATTTCTAATGTATGCATCCTTCTTATTATTGTACATTAAAAACACCTAGAAAATAGCTAGGTGTAAACACAAAGCTTGATTTCCTTTTGAGTCTTACATAATATCAATTTTTTTATCTTAATCCATTATATTATCTATATTTTCCCATGAAATAACTAATGATGAACACACGATGATTGAATTGTGATAATCTATAAGGGATAATTCTACTCAAGCACCTCATTTGTCGATGTTTCAAAAATATAAAAGGTAATATTTGAGAAAGATAATGTAGGGAAACCCAAGATAAAATCTCAAATTCTATAAATCCACCATCTATGAGATCTCCTTGCCTTTAGTTGCTACTAGTCACATAATTAATACACCATCACCTATACTTAATGTTCCCATTATGGGGCATCACATATGGTTCCTCAAGATACTACACATAATCATTATATGGATTCTACAAAAGGACCTACCCCATCATATATAACTAATGTTCATATTGTTTATCTTCATTAAATATAAGCCATGCCAACACAAATAGTTTTCTTATTGGAAAACTGATCATAATTCACCACATCCTCTATTGGGTTACATAATAACCCATTAACACTTGTGGTTCTCAACTATCCCTTACCTCCCGATTTTATTACACTAAAAATATCTTTTTATGATGGTAAGAATGATCCTAAATAACACCTTTTTGCCTTCATGGCCTCATATACAAACTATATACATGATGGTACCTTACTTACCAAGATAGTTTTGTATACCCTCAAGGAATATGCACTTGATTGATTTTGTACACTCCCTTTGGGATTCATATGGATATTCCAAGATCTTCCCGTAGTTTACTTTCACATTTCTCTATCAATATCAACCAACGATTATATTTCATATAGATCACTTGAGTCAAGAAACAATCCCATGAAAGTTATGTAATGTGATATAATACTTATTTATATGATACCAAATCATGACAACCAACATGTTGAATTATTACCCGACACCTTCATCTAATGATAAAAATTAAGGGAAATCCCCATATAATGGCGAGTCAACTAAAACTAAGATAGGTGAAACTATTAATATTAAAAAAATTTCTCTTACTGCAACTATTATGACTACCTCTACACCATGTTACAACCATCGGATACAACCTCCTTGAAATATATTACAAAAAATACATGATTGTAATATAATCCAACTACCATCATCTATTATCATTGATACATATAAGAAAAAATGACTTAATTTTGATGATTGTTATGATTGTAATTATCATTAATGACATAAACACTCTATAAATTTATGTTTTGGACTACGAAAGATCTAACATATTTTTGAAAACAATTTTATTTCCCTACAAGATCTTGAGCCACCGCCAACATGATGGTTTCTTAACCTAATTCACAAAATATGTTTATTCATTTATCCATTACCTCATCACATAAATGATTTTCACATGGATTATCACATTGTACCTCCTCCATTAAATTATGTGATTGATACCCATCTAATCAATAGTATTAATTGTGTTACACATAATATGCAATATTATATACCACATATTACTTTATTTGATTCATAGATTCATCCACATAATGATGCAACATATGAAACTATATTCATTCACACATATGTGGATTAAAAAAAAATTAAAGTGTTGTGATAAATAATGGATGTAAACCCAATATTTGCACGATGAAACTTCTTACATATATTAGATATATTGCATGAGACACCATAATCATCATTGAGGCATTTCAGGATTTTATGAAAGCGTCAAGAATCATTTAGAGGTATACTATACCAGTGCAATATGGATCAAAGAGGATGGCCACCTAGTTCCTTATAGTACAATCTAAAGGAATAGTCAATGTGTTATTTGGATGTCCTTAGATATGCAACATGCATGTTATTCCCTCTACAACACATCATTGTTTAAAGTTCATTCACACCAAAATAGTAGTGAATATACATGGGATACCATATAGGTATCCTATTAAGTCTACTTCAATACCTCATTTTATATCCACTATAAAATCAATGTCTTATTCTGAAACACCTCTATTACAATATATTATATTGAGTACTGATCATTTACCCCAACATATCCCACAACATTTTGAAGAGAACCTACATCAACATAATATTTCTCTTACTCATCCTTATTTATGTCTTTTGATATCTATCCATGCATGAAACATAGTAGTTTGAAAATAATCATGTGGGTGTGACTCTCATGGTGCACCGATGCACTCTTATCCACATCGAGATCCTATGAATAATACAACTTCTAATGACCATGGTATAGCTTCATATTATTCCATTGAGTGTGATGGTAGTTAATATCACATTGTATATGACTCATTCATTGATTTACATGAGTATTATCCATCACTGGACATGACTTATTCACACTTACCACGTCATGGTATAAGATATCACATTGATACGATCATTTTTTAGCTTCTTATGAACATTTCACATTGTGGACATGCACGTTATAACACTTCTATTGATTATTTGACACATATCTTATTTATTAACTAGGTCGGTACTTTGGTGTATGTGAGGATTGTTTTCCCAAGACCCCATCACCACACATTGATACAACACATTCTCACTAGCCTAATGTGACCGTTAAGGGAACAATACTTACCTAATACCGCATCTTGTATTTTTTACTGTATATTTCATCTATCATAGGTCCATTAACATTTCATTTATATTTCACATTTTTTTATTAAAAAGAAAAATAATACAACAATAAAAAAATACAAAATCAATACCTTATACCATTATGTTATTCTTATACGAATGAGCACTCATCTAAGCCTACAAATATTTCTATTTATATGTATGAAAATAACTACCATCCTTCTCTCATACACCCTCTTAATGATTTTCTCATGTTAATCATTAACAATCCATCCCAAAGTGGGGTTAGTCAAGATCCTCCCAACCAAGCTCCCGATCCTAATGACTTTGATGAAGTCGCTGACCATAACTTTTAAGAATTCCTTACTCATAATCATGATCAAGTTGAATATTTACATACATATATAGAGATGATGTAAAGAATATTCCCACCTTTACCCAACCTACATCTCAAGTGTAAGTCACTTTCTAACCTCTCACTCCTACATCGAAGGTGTTGTAGACACCTACATTTCAAAATTCATCAATTGACAATGCCAACTTATCCTTTCACCTTATGCATGAAATGCATGCCCATTCTAAGATTATATGACTTATCATTATCTCTCTTTCATGAATTTATTACCTATCCAAACTAATATATCTTTCATATAATTAGTTTAATTTAGCCAAAGAATAATACCATTCCCAAACATCTCACCTAAAGCATTTCATAGTCCTCGTGAACTACATTTTCAAAACTTGTATGAGTGGGACCAAACCATACTATGGTATAGTCCTAATATGTACACTCCCATTTTCTCGTAACCAAATGGTCACTTTTCCAATTTTATATATTTGTTTGGGTTGGTTCATATCTTATAGGTCATCCTTATTGTGACACTTGACCTATGAATGACTATACAAAAATTTCTAACCCAATCATTTGAGTAGTTTGGTGCATTCAAGAGCACTCATTACAAAGTGTATTTGTAAAGCAATTTATGCTCTCATAAATGGTAAAGCAAGCTAAACCATTTTTAAAAAATGTTGCTCATTCTATAGATCTCTCGAGTCAAGACAAGCTAAGCCAAGCCAAATAAAATTATTGCTAAAGTTTCTAAGGGAAAAATAAATTCAATCTAACATTTGCAGAAATTTCACTCTATATCAAAATTCCGAGGGATGTATTCTATTTTATTTATAGTTATAGTCACTAAAATATGCACTTATTACTATTACATTACACCTCTAGTATGTTATTGTATACATGATTTGTAAGTATCATCCAAACTATGCCATGTTACCTCTTGATGGAAATTATAGGACCTGTAGAACACTTATAAGTAAGTTAGAAGTCTTGAAACACTCTCTTTCTCAAGCCACATCAACTTTTGTATTCACTAAATGAAACCGCCCAAATAGATGTTTTCAAATATCTGTTGGTTAACACCCTTATAGAAACAATAAATACCTCTAAATGGTTTCTTTGGATGTAAAATTTATCCCTATTCATATCCTGGTGATATCAATCATCAAATCAACCATTTGATGCTTCAACCAATTTAATTCTTCAACAAAAATAGTTCTTTCTGGATAGGAAAAAATATTCTTGTCCACAAAATAACCAATACACCATGGAAAATATAATCATCATGAAACAAAATTATATAAATGGAAATATATTTGAATCCTATTTCCAAAAAACTTGAATCACCTCTTAAATCCACCTTTGTAGCTCTGTTATGCCTATTTTATTGAAGATTGTTTTTCTTGCCGCCTCAAAAGCACCCTTAGACTAGTCGAACTTGAATAGGGAATACTTTACACTTATTCATCATTAACATGACCTGAAAAAATCATGTAAATCTAGAAAAAAAACCCGGGATCTCATAAATTGCAATTTAGTCATTACCTCATTTGAAGAAATTTTCCACAAACTATAATTCTTAAAAAAACTTACATTTTTAGGTGGGGGCCACATATGGCCACATGCTCTAACATACCTTTCTAGAAATCATGAAGAGTATTCTACATCATAAAATCATCACTTTTCCACTAGCAATCAAAATAGGCTCAATATACACACTTTTTTGCAAACTACTCTTGACTAGGGTTTTACTAGGGTTTAAAACCAACTTGCCTTCTTAACGATTGTTCATAAAAACCAGACGATCAAAATACCTCATTATTTTTGTGAAACCTTATAAAATAAATATAGAAACATCCCTGAAATCCACAAGGTCCCATGCAAAGCACATAATTCAGGGTGAGCATCAGAAGGTCCAAATCGAGCTAGAAAACACACTACCAAGTACCTTGTTTCACCAAAACTGATGTATCATGCAAAATAATCATCATGGAAACCTGAAAATTTTCCCATAGCATCATGACACACCATACTAACATATCAAATCATCATCATGTCACAAATATCTCTCAATATTTCCAATCACTAGAAACTTGCATAATTATCCCTTAGTGTTTTACACTATAAAGGCTAGAGTTAACTAAAAAAACCTCAAAACACATCATAGAAACACTCCAAATGGTTATAAAATACATGTTACATACTTATACAACTGAATATATTCATCCATGAGCTCATATAGGTCCATACTTCAATGTCATACCTCCTAACACTCATACCTGCTCCAAATAAGTACCTAAAACATAGTCAATCACATGTATATGCACCATGTAACTGATGTGAGTGCCTAATTACTCTCCAAACCTGATATCCATCATGCCAACATGATTCTAAAGAAACCAAGAATCTCCTACCACCATGCAACATCACTTGGGCTAGCTAGAACACTTGAATGGGCTTGTAAGAGTAAGCAATCCTCACTGAATTACTTGGTAGCATCATGTACACATCTGAACCATCATTTCAATATCATAAAAACATCATATGACCCTACTATATTATCCATTTTGTCATTAATGTGGTTTGGCATCAATGACAACACCTATAGGATCACATGTAAACAATCTCCCCCTTTGTTAGTGATGGAAAACTACCTGAACTTCTCCCCCTTTTTACATTAATGAAAAAGGTTACTTGTACCTACATGATATTCACATTTCTCAACCTCACAAAGATCACCCTCTTAGTTAGAAACATCTACCACATATCTCAATCAAGATCACAATTTTGAAATTTCACTAAAAACCCGATTTTTGCCTCTTTTCAAGCATAGACTCACCATGCTCCCCACAGGGAACAACATATACATCATGTGAGCACATCAAGAAAGCATCATCTTACCATTTATTGAGCCGAGACATCATCATTCACCTTACAGTATTAAAAACTAGTCATTTCACCTTATAGCCCTGTTTTTGTCTTCATTGAAACACTATATCAGCAGACCAATGACAAATGGAAGTATCTCATGAACATGCCAACAATGCTGATTTATGACAAAAATACCATGTTTAACTTTATCCTTGAGTCATATTATCTTTAAAAAAACAAATCCTTGTTTAGACACCCATTCTTGTCATCGTTCTTCATTGAAATACGAGATCCTTGAATGGACCATTCAATGGTTTTATGACAAGGTTTGACATGCTCTTAAGCATCATTCATACCAAGACAAGACATACTAGTACTCCCCCTGGACTAGAACCATCCATTTCTAGTGGAAGATCACAAAAAAAAGTTACTTACCTTGATATCTTGAGAAGAAACTAACCCAACCATTTTTTTCCAGCCCTAAAGCTCATGTTCGGTGATTTACGACAGTCATGTTAGGATGGAATAAATGCATTCATGACTTATACTTTGCTTATTCTTGGAAGACTCTCAACACATACCTCAAAATCCTTGAATACATCTACAATACCATCTAGAATCCCTCCCACATGCTCCCCTTGAGTCAAATGACTTTTAGTCTTGAGATTACAATTTTAATTGGTGCAAAAACTTCTCCTACAATATCATGAGTCTTACCAATAGATGGAGTGTTTGGCTTTTTACCTTATACAAGTACTAACATACCCATGCACCGATAAACATTTTGGATTACATAGATTTCATTCTTCATGATCATCACATATTCTTCAAGCCTTAAGGACCTTTGTAGAACATTTTTCATACTTTGTTATAGTCCTGAAGCTTCAATTTCAATATTGTAGCATTACCTGGACTAACTAAGATTCTTGATCCATCATTTGGACCAAACCATGACTAATGGGCCTAGACAAATACATATTCACTATCAAATTTATAACACAAGACATCATATAACCTTTAACTACTTTCTTCAATACAATCAAGACACTCACCATTTCTAGCATATGAATACTCTAAGAATAGATTTGAGAAGTAAACCATGGACTCCTCTTTCATGAAGATTCTATACATACTTGAGCAACAAATGTAGGAACTATAGAACTTACTCTGATCAATTAATCAACATTTTAGTATCTTATTAGACCTAATGAAGTTTAAAACCATCATATACACTCATCCCTTTAATGCATCATCCTTCGTGTCTAAATAAGCACATGTAGATCAACTTGAAAAATCTGACCTTAGATACACATTATGTATCTTCCACTAATTCCAAGGTCTAAATGAGTTCATTCATCTTCATATTTCTCTTTAAGAGGTAAATATCCTCTTGAATCACCTTAAGATAAATCGAAGAGCTTGGAAGACACATAACACCACGTTTTTGCCTCCATAACCTTGTTTAAGACTATGTTACCCTATCACGAGTCCTCTATTCCACCTCCATACTTGATTTTGTAACTAAGAACCCTTATTGCTGGAAAAACATTGTTATTCTAAAATCAATACATAATTTCATCTTATCTTTGTGATCTCTTGTCCATTCTTCATACTCTCCACAGAGTGAGGCATGTTATGCATATGATCAAGAACTAAATACTCCTTGTAATGAGAACCATAATTCTAATAATCTCATTAGTGTCAAACCTTAAACACCAAAATACCAACTTAGAATTTATACTATGACAAAGAAAGTATGAGTTTTTAAACTTAGAAGGCTTATACCAAGATATGACCATTTCATCACCTTTGTAATCTAAGAACAAGACTTGACACAAAGACATTCACGGACTCGGATCAAGACAATACATAGATTCAAATCTCAAGACCACATACTTGCCTTTGTCTTGACATTAGATCATTACTATGGGATATGAGCATTGCATGATATCTCTATCTGAAGTTAACTCAAAACACCATCTTAGATCACATCTTGCATATTGAATTTATGAGTTCATAAGGTTCATCAAAAACTCATAATATTTCCTTCATATTCTCAATTGCATAGTTACAGTCTATTGTCTCTTGTTGGTCATGAAAACATATCTAACTTTTGATGAAGACATTATCATGAAGAAGCCTTACCATTTTTAGATACCCATTTATACCTTATTATTGTTAAATAACATCCTTACAAATTATGAACCTTATCTTATCCTGATAACCCAAGCTTGTGGCCTTACTCGAGAGGAAATCACTTCTAGTTTTTGACATGGACACTTTCATAGAGGAGGCTCATATGATTTTATCACCCATTTTACCATAATATAACTTCTTATAACCTTGAAGACTCACTCCAATGGAAATCATATCCAGATTGCAACTCAACCCTTCTCAATTAGGTCACTTTGGCACTTTCACCGTTAATCCTAAGCATCATCGAGAGATTCCAAATAAATTATGCATTTTCATGGTCTAAAACTATTTGAATCCAGATGAACATGTTGTCTAAATTATTTTTTTTTTTTCGTAGATTTTGGTTTTGGAGACCTAAAATCACTCTCTCAACGACAAATTTTTCACTGTACCGCTCCTTATGAACCCATAGAACTAGTTAAGACTAATAGAATTCAAATATGCATGTATTTTGACTTTTAAGATCTCAATATAGACCATCGACCCTAGAATAACATATTTTAATCCTCCTAAGCATCCTTTACTACTATTTGGAAGCATGAAAGTCATTTTCATGCTTGGATTCAACTTGTTTAGCACTTAAACACACATGTGATGACCATATCATTATTCTTCGATCACTTTGGATGCATAGTCTGAACATATCAACACTTTGATGAATTTTTCTATCTATAATTCTTCATCTCAAGGTACTTGAAACATAACATGTACTCCATAATAATAATCAGCATATATAATTTGACTTAGTGCTCTAAGATGACTAACACACACAGAAATCAACCAAGAAACTTTGAAGGGCTAATCATTCAATGACATGATTTGAGATCACTTCATACCATCACCTACACTATACACATATTGGAATGCATGACTCTTTCTATTGAATATCATGAATAACTCATCACACACCTTATTACTGAGAATTGACATTATGGTACACCACAAACCTCTATTCAAAACAACCATTACTTGAGCACATATCTTAACAACATTAGGACTCTTGACATGGATGTCATGACACAAGAAGCTACCTAAGAGAACCTAACAATAATTGTAAACTTTCTGATACATCTTTGACATAGTATTTGACTAAGAGAGGAATTTATTTTAGACATCACATGCCATAGACACTTGACAATTGTGCTATACACACACTCAACCTACTCAAAATACTCTTTTCATGAATTTTATGACACTAAAAACCCAAATGAGACACCAATATGACTCTTGAACACACTGAGTCATCTCAGACTAATAATACACCTTGGTAATGAAAATATTGATTTGTAAACATAGTCATGCACCCATGAAGACACCAAGACTTAGAAACATGACTCATACAACAAGATCAATTACTTAGATCCACAAAAACTTGCAAAATGACTTAGGAACTCATACCTTGAAAACATGGAGGAGACACACACACTTTGACTTAGACATCTCCCCCTCACTCCAAAGCTTCATTAGAACCAATACACCTCTAATAATCCTAGTAGAGGCATATCCCATCATGTAGGGCTAGATGAGAGACCTAAGAAGGTCTCAAGCCCTCTTCTTTCTCCTTGACCGATCCATTCTTTTCGATCTTACATTTGTCATAGTAGACTCCTACTTTTGCTCAATCATATTCTTGGAATCCTCTTGAGTAATTTGACTAGCCTCATCCTCATTTTTTCATATGAGTTTGTGGCTTGGATATTTAAGTCTCTTTCTTCAATTTTCTGCATCACAGAACCTTGTAATGTGCTTGATCTTATGACACCTAAAACATTCCACTTGTCTTATTTTGTACTTGAAATACCTATGTCCATAACTATTGCAAGAAAAAAAAATATCCATTGAAATTTATTACATACTTTTTTGAAATATTTGAAAGGCCTTTTTCATGACAAAGATAACATTCAACTCCGTATATTTGACCTATCTTTTTCTCTTTCTTTCCTTGAAATTCCTCTTCCTTCTTTCCTTCACAATGATGTTCCTAACATTTCCTTTGTAATCATCCTTCTTTTCAACCTTAGGACTACACATGCTAGCTCTATGTCCATAAACACCACACTTATAAAAATTACCATGAAAAACACCATACCTATATGCATTTTCCTACCTGATAGATGATCTTACATGAAATGGAAGTCTTGAACTCTCTCCCTTTCTTGGTTGCCTTATTTCATTAGATCCTTGACTTGATTATTATTCATTCTTATCTAATTTGGATGAACCCTCATTGAAGCCTAGGCATGTTCTATCACCATAAACCTTTTGTTTTTCCAACATCTTACTCATATTTTTCCTAACTCTCTTGAAAAGATAATACCTTGCTTGTCATGGTGGATAACTCTTTCTTCAATTCCTCTTTTTCAGCCTCATGTTTGAGACACTCTTCTCTCTTGATCTTCAACTCAACTTGGGCCTCCTCAAGTTGAGTCTTTAAAACCTTGACTACTTCCTCATGAGATGCAACCAAGATGTCAACATTTTCCTCGGTATTGCTAACCATACGCCATATGTAGTTAACATCACCCATCTTGTCACAAAAGGTCTCCCTCTAGCTTGTTAGGCTACTTTCAAGGTCCCACTCTAATAATAATTGGTGTAAGTGAAAAGGACTAAGAGGGGGTGAATCATTCCCCAATAAAAACTTTCACACTATACTTCAGAATATCAA
The DNA here is from genome assembly GCA_018340775.1 of Taxus wallichiana var. yunnanensis. Taxonomy (NCBI): domain Eukaryota; kingdom Viridiplantae; phylum Streptophyta; class Pinopsida; order Cupressales; family Taxaceae; genus Taxus; species Taxus wallichiana. Next base: position 356,596,552 of record CM031239.1, read on the forward strand.
ACACACAAACTTATGAAGCACAAGTATCAATGAGTAATCACAAGAAAATAGATTTTAGATCGAAACATACTCAAGAAATGATTACAAGATAAACACAAAAAACTCATATTCATTCTCAAATCATATCACCACACTTATAATGATATTTAAATCAGATTACAATGAATGATGTCTTCAACAATGATCAACAAGATACAATCATGAGATCTCAAGACAATCAACCTTGTCTCATGAATACATATGAAGATATACTAATTTGGAAATGTCTTCAACTCAATATAAGATCTAAAAACACTTTAGAAACCTGTAAATGACATCAACATGCTATGAAGATAACACCCAAACACAAATATCCAAATCTACCCTCCTTCAACTCACTATAAAAGAAACGTTACCATCTTTACTTTGCTCAAATCCTCCTCATGAAGACTACACCAGCTCCTGACCTAAAATGGAATTCTAGGGGTTTTGGATAGGCCCAAGGGTTTTTATTTGTAGCAAAGGGTTCTTCAAAAGAAGATAAAAGGGATTCCAAAATATTAGTAACATTGTACCCAAAACATCACCTTTAAGGTTTTTATTTAAAGCCTTTTATGGATTAATATTAAAAAGAGGTCAACTTTACCTCAATTATCATGAACAAACCAGCCTAAATTCATCCCATAAAATCACTACAAAATTCACAATTTATCCATATAGGTTAGCCTAGCAAAACACTTCATCCATGCACCAAAAATCCTAAAAACCCTTGCATTGGGATGACAAAAATCTCCTCATTCCAAAACCATGCTTATTTAATCTCCCATATTCATCAAATATGATTAATACATCATTTAAAAATAAAAAATGGTCACAATTTACATGAACCAATCAAATTATTTCATTTAATGGGACCATTGTTCTTTGTACTTCTCAAAACAAATGTTTCCTACACCCTTCAGGAACATTTCAACATATTTTTGCCACTATACCTCTTCACATTATCCAAACTATGCCATGTGACCACTTGATTGAAATTACACAACCTTTAGAACACTTCTAAGCAATTTAGAAGTCTTGAAACACTCTCCTCCTCAAACCACAACAACTTTTGTATTCACTAAATGAAATTGCCCAATTTTTTTAAATATCTACTGGTTAACACCCTTCCAAAAAAATCAAGACCTATAAATGGATTAATTAGATGCAAAATTTACCCCTCTTCACATTACAGGTGATATCAAACATCAACTCAGGCCATTTGATTCTTCACCAATTCAACTCTTTAGCAAAAATAGTTCTCTCCTAGATAGGAAAAAATATTATTATCCATAAAATAACCTATAAACCATGTAAAAACTAATCATCATGAAAAAACCTTATATCATTGGAAATATATCTGAATCCTATTTCCAAAACAACTTGAATCACCTCCTAACTCCACTTGTAGCTCATGTTATACCCGTTTTATCGAAGACTTCTTTTCTTGCCCTTTGACCAGTCAACCTAAATAGGGCACACTTTGAACTTTTTCATCATTACCATGACCTAAAAATTTATTGGAAATCTATAAAAACTCATGTGCTCTCATAAATGGAAATTCAGTCACTACCTCATTTTAAGAACTTTTCCACAAACTATAACTCTTTAGGAATTTAAATTTTTAGGTGGGGCCCACATATGACCACATGCTATAACATAACTTTATAGAGATCCAAAAATTCCTCTACATAATCCAATAATCACTTTTCTACTATAAATCAAAATAGGCTGAGTATACACACTTTTCAACTAACTACTTTTGACCAGGGTTTAAAACCAACTTGCATTTTTAACGATTGTTCATAAAAACCAGACGATCAAACTATCTCATTATTTTTGTGAAACATTATAAAATAAATATGAAAACATACCTGAAATCTAAAAGGTCTCCTGAAAAGCACATAATTCAAGGTGAGCATCAGAAGGTCTAAATTGAAATAGAAGACACACTACCAAGTACCCTGTTTCACCAAAACTAATGTATCATGAAAAATACTCATCATGAAAACCTAAAAATTTACCCAGAACATGCTATCCATCATGCCAACATGCTTCTCAAGAAACCAAGAATCTCCTACCACCATGCAACATTACATGGGAGCTAGAACACTGAATGGGCTTGCAGAAAGCAAAAATCCTCACCTGAATTACCTGGTAACATCATGTACACATCTGAACCATCATGTAAAAATCATCGAACATCATATTACCATACTACATCATCCAATTTTTCATTAATTTGGTTTTTCATCAATGACAACACCTATAGGATCACATGCCAACAAATTGTGTTGTGTTGCACTTTTTATTATTGTTGTCGACATTGATGAAGGGTGGATTCTTGTTGCGTATTAAGGATGGACTTGCAAAAGAAGAGTGAGAGAGTATTCAAAGTCATGTATATGTGAAAAATATGATCCAAAATGTACAATCATGCAAAAGTATGAAAAAATGTGCAAAAGTTGTAAAAGGAACATGTGCACCTGATCTATGATGAGTGAAAAGGATAGTAAGTGTTTTGAAGATGTTATAGAAGAGAGTTTTTGGGAGATCTCATGCCAATAGTGAGTTTTGGGTGATCTCACGCCAAGTGTAATTTTTTTTTGGGTGATCTCATGCCATGGAAAGAAGAAGTGTTGGGGAGAAAGGTCTAGTGTTATTTGTTGGAACATAATGATTAAGTGGTGCATTACTGACCCTTAATGTATATGGGTCCATTACTAATATATAGGTTAATATTTAATAATATTTATATTTCTATTATTAAATATGCTATCCTCGGTATATACTTTAGGTTAAATATTTAATATCATGAAATGATTATATTTATAATATTAAATATTATAAACCTAGGTGTATGTGTAAACCATTTTAGGTTGAAAAGGTGGGAGACATACCCGATCACCTTATATAAAAAAAGACTTTAGGTTCTCATTTGATATATTCGGAAATATATCAAAGGAGTGCAAATAAAGTGATTTGGTTTTACCCTTGGTAAATAGGGTTTCAAAGGAGGAGAAGATCTTACTAGATGTAAAATAAATTATTTGAAGTAAAATGTTATTTTGAAAGTGGTTTTACCCTATTGGGGTTTTCCACTATGAATCTTGTGTCACATGTGTTATTTATTTCATGTAAATATTTATTTATTTACTTATGTTATGATTTAATCTTTTTTAATATTTATTGTAAAATTATATAATATGTAAATTGGTTAAATCCGTATTTATTAGAATCCTCAAATTATAACATTATTATCCATCACGATAGCTTCCCAAAATTTATACACGACTATAGATGGTGTGATCTTGCTTTGTTCGGTTCGATCAAGTTTGATCTAGGTAGAAAAAAAAAAAATGTAGATAGAATGTATTCGATTGCTAGATGATTGTTCATGTACTATGAAACTTCTTTATGAAATGTTGAAAACTATGTTGATATGAGAAAAAACTATAACCTCCCTTGAGTCATAGGTTTCCAAGAAATGTCTGGAGCTCCCGAGGCACTCATGTTTGTATTCAAACACTCGATGTTTATGTGAAAATGAGGACCCAAGTTACATTACGGTCCATTTTTGTAATTTAAGATTGTTTTGTTCTTGTACTATTGTTGTCTTCTCAAAATCTCCCCTCTTTTGAAAGTCGAAATTGAAAATTTTGAGTTTGACACCTTTTTCGATGTTGTACTAAAGTGAAAAGTCGATAAGTTGGAAAAGTACTGCATTTTTTGGGTCATTTATGTGATTTGTGGGTCTGTCAGACATTTTTGTCCCAACTATCCCAAGTTCACTTAGGATCTTTGTTCGCGATCGGTCACTTTCTCCGAAATCCGTTAACTTGCGGGCCCATCGGAACTTTTTGTTCCAACTGTCCCAAGTTTACTTAGGCTCCTTGTTCCACGATCGCTTTGCATCATTCACATCGTGCAATTCACATAATTTTGTCCCTCATCTTCCTAAAGCATTTGTGCATCATGTCCCCACATCTCCCGCATCGGCCGAATCACGCTTTCGCATCCCGCGTGTCCCAAATGTACTAAAGGCCATCCGGGCTAATTTTTCCTGCTCTTCCCAATGCTTGCTTTTGAGTTGGTGAATATGAATTAAATGCACATTTAGAACCTTCTCTCTCCTAAACATATATTTATTAGACTGGCCCTCTATGCATTTTTGCACATTGCTTTCTCATTATCATTTGCTCATACCCTTGCGATTGAAACCATTTGCTCACGTCCTCATTCTCCCCGAAATTTCATCATGAATTCAAGGCTGTGCATTTGTGTTTCTAAGTACTATCAACATGAAGATTAAATTCCAAGGTCGGGAGTAGGTCTCTCCACTTGAGTCTACCATTCCCGATATTGGGGACAGTGAAGTTCGTCACCTGGACTTTGCCAATTTTTGGACCAGGTTGACAGACCCGAACCCCTCTCCAATGGCACAAATGATTAACAATAGCGGATTGGCATTTGCTGATGGTTTTCCTATCTCGGTGCAATGTGCAGAACCACGGTACTCACCTACATGGCTCACTTGACCCCGGCTTGAGCAAATTAACAAATGTACATGGGGGCTCATCACCAAGCTTGACATCTTTGTTGCCATTGCTTTGCCTAAGGATCCCCGAAATGGATAATTATGTGGTGATCTCCCAAAATCAAGCACAGGAACTCTTTGACCAAGAAAGTGAAAAATACAAAGCAAGAATTACAAATTCTTAGCTGAAGAACCCTAAGAAAGGGGCATCCCAACTATCCAAAGCTTTGTTTAGGTCTGATTTCAATGAGGAGTTATTAGACTTCATAATCCTGTTAGCTCGGGTCATGGGATTACCCTCTACTAACGAGTTCCACTTCTGGATGTGCCCGCTTATCAACATAGTGTGTGAGGGTACTCAGAGCATTAATTGGGTAGAGGTCATCTGCATGAACTTGACAGAGTAGCTTTCTAATGTACAACATACTAAGAAGTTTTACATGACTTCTTATCTGATGTATACCCTTGCAGCTTCCAGATAGTGGTTTTGCTTCACCTACATTGATGCTCAAAAAGGTGATCCCATATATGATTACTACCCTCAGTTCACCCTGAACACTAGCAATCATAATTTCATGAGGATGAATGATGCTTTCACCATGTACATTGTAAGGCTTCTAGAAAGTGACACTTGCCAAGAGACTCTCGGATGAATCCATGAGCACGATAGTGAAGTATGAAGCCTAATTCATTCGATTCTGAAGGTTATCTTATATCAAGCTAGCGGGTTATGAGAGCACCCCTCTTAAGCTCCACATGTTCTCAGTAATGATAAGATGGCCCCCGATTGAGGTGTGCGAGGCCATTGGAAAAATTGTACGAGACTTATAGAAACAAGAAAATCACTGGTCTACACTTCCCCATATCTTTGGGGAACTACACATGAAACATGACTCTGGATGCCCAAAACATAGAGAGAGCCCTAGCTGCCATCATTTTCCATTTCTTCAGGCTCAAAATTTGTTTCTACTTGAAGAAATTCATTGAGAAAAATCTCAGAATCAATTACCATCATAGGGCAGACACTGAAGATTATTGGGCTGATTGCATAGATGATTTTGAGGCAAGAAGGAGACATTATGGTAGGTTTCCCCTTCAGCTAATACAAGAGCTTAACTTGTATCAAATTCTGAAGGACTTCAGGATGACAACAAAACCTGTTGTCATATGAGTATGAAACTGTGATCAAGCATACTCCCATAGAGGACATGGATTGGTTTAAAAAAGAGAAAGATGATTTGGCTAAAATCCTCGCTCCTGTCTTAGTAAGGACTAAAGTCTGGATGGATAGGAAGATTCGTGAGCTGAGGAAGAACGTAGGAGAATCCTCTTCCCGGAGACACCACAACCCCAAGGAAGGAGGAACAAACACCCGGTTCGGAGGTTCTGTGCTGGACTCACCTCATCAAGTAAAGGCCTTGCATCCTCCACTCCTTCCTCCTCCACTCAAGTCTATCAAAAGAAGGTGAAGGAGGTTAAGAAGGAGCTTATTGAAGATCCTCTACCAAAGAATTCAAACACTGCCTTCATGGCCGAGAGAACATCATTATTCTCGGTGAGTGAAGATAATGAAATACCAATCCCTTTAGATGCTTGAATCCCCAATGGATACAGAGAAAGAAATTCAAAGCACTGAGCCTCCAAGCACCATTGGCTCCTCTATTCTAGAAGCCTCAGCTGCCCCACTCACATCTCAACTGGAGGCAATAACGGTACATACTCTGAGTGCCATGAGTTCCCTTTCTCTTGGTCCTCTTGCCCCCCCTTCTTCTTCCTCCTCCTCTTTTACATGGGTGCAACCTTTTGTTGATAGTAGGAAGAGGAAGTCTTCTTCTCGTATCTCAGGACCCAACTTTGATGTTGTGGCAGCCTTGTTGGGCACTACTCCTTCTGCTCCTACCAAGAAATCTAGGACCACTTCAAGAATAGTGTCTGATGCCTAAGGTCAACAATTCCTTGAGATAGCTAAGCCCAAGGTTGATAAGATAGAGCAGGATTTGTAGACCTCTAATCTTGAGCTTTCAAGGATCTCAATGGGAGAGTCTACTCCTGAAGGTGAAATACACAACCTTCAAGAAACAGTCACCAGGTCATTGGGAGGGTAGAAAAAGGGCAGCAGACTATAGAGCAGCTGGAGGAGCAGGCTCAAGTGCTTTCTAGTTTCATCAAGTCACTGCTATCTAAAGATAAAGTTCTAGACCCTACCCCACTCCGATTGCCCTTCCACCGCTTTGTGATTCTCAACAAAGATGAAGTCCGAACATCAAGGATATACACAGTACTCCATCTATGGGAGGGTTATGGAGGCCATGGTGGATGACATGCTCGTTGTAGGGTTGAATTTCATTGGTAAAGCCTTCAAGATCAATGAGAAGGTAAATTATCTAAAACAAAGCTCTCCTCCACAATTGAAGCTTAGATAAAGAGCTCAAACTATGGAGCAAACAGTATAGTAGACCTTCGCTTGATGGGGCAGATTGATGAAAATATTCGATGGTGAGTAAGGTCTTTGATGATGTGAAAGATAATTTTTCATCATCATGGGTATTCATGTGGAATGGAAAATCAAAGTGTTGGAGGAGGCTTTGGGAGAATTAAGGAGAAGCTTTCAAAACTCTGGTGATATCTAGCTTTTAAGGATATCCACTGCCACCTCCATGATGAGACCTCAGGTGTACCTTTCTCTCTATAGGAAATCAAAGCTCAATTCAGAGCTTTTGTCAAAGGAAACTTGTTTAAAGAGGATTCCATCACCAAGGAGAAGATCAAGGAAATCTGCTCCCTCCAGTCTTATTGAGGAAGCAAATTTAAGGAATACCATGCGTACGAGAGTTCAACAAGGAGATGGAGAAATGTCTAGGATCTTGGACCCAAAGCTGCGCTAACACATCGGTTCCACATGGCAGGACATAGCAGAGGCCTTGAAAAGGTTTAGACAATGGATCCTCAAGTCAGTGGGCCCCTCCCAATCATGAGCACTTGTCTTCCCCTCCTGGCTTCTCTCTTTCTTCTTTTTCTAAATTTGGACTTATTGTAAATTAATTGGGGTTTTGCGTTAAGCATCCCTTTATTTAAAACATTTTAGTTTTAAGAAGTAGTTACCAAGTGTAACTAATTTGTAAAATTATATAATGGTCTCTCTCTCGCCATTTTCAAGGTGGAACTTGGTTTATTTTGAAAGTGTAAAAGTAGCAAAGCAATCAATACAAAAGAAATTTTTTTCTTTGTCCATCTACTCTGTTATTCTTTACTATCCATTGAATCATTTATCCGCATTATGTCAAGAAGTTTTGTGTTCTTGTAGATGTTATTTCGAACTTTGTGTCTTTGCAATAACATCGTATTGATTTAAATACAAATGGTTTTATTCCAAACAATCTTATTCGGCATGCATAAGGAATTATTTTGTTATCTCGTAGTTATGGAGAATGCCTTTCTGCTCATTTTCACTACTTCATTCCTTTGTTATTTTGTATTGATGATCCATTCATTTTGAAACAATTTCATGATATCCAAGTTCCACATTAAAACTATGCATTATACATATGTAAATAGGTTTTTCTTTTGAATAAGGGAACCTCTCCCATTAAAGAGGAGGGACTTCTTGTCCCCTGATTGTTGCTCTCAACAAAGTCCTTTTTGACGACCAACAGTTTTTGGCAACTCCACTGGGGAATCATTTTTTAACGTATTCTAGTTCTATAAACATTTCTTGATCATCCTTTGATCTGGTGACTCCATGTTTTACTCGTGGGAGAAGGGCCCTTGGTATTGAAGATTCTCAGTTTCAACTTTTGGAACAACAAGGTTTTCCTTTCCCTTCAACAGGAAGAAATAGAAGAGCTCGTTCAACAAGCACTCCTCCCGTCGAAGGATACAACCCTATGCTTGGTGGTATTCCTTCGAGAAACACAACCCTAATCTCTATGCTCGATTCTTGCTTGGTGTTTCGGTTCCCCTTCAAGCCATATTTCCAAGGATGGTAGCACCATTTCCCTGGGGCCATCGTGTTGGGCCTCTCGCCCTTCCTCAACCTTTGCATGAGTTACCCGGAGGTAAAGAAAGAACTTCCTAAGTACGGAGGGGGATGGCAAGGTGCATCCTTATGAACATATTGTATCCTTCATAGTTGTATGTGGAGTTCTCGAAGTTGAACATGAAGATGTCTCAAGTGAGGCTTTTCGTAGAGACTTTACAAGATAATGTAGCATTGGTTCTATCACCTTCTAGCTAGAGCCATTACCAGTTGGAACACGATGAGAACAAGGTTTGAGAGCCAACTCAAACTGCAGAGGATGTCCATGCTTTGCTAGCTCATATTTTTCAAATAAAGAAAGATTCACAAGAACCTATGAGAGAATTCGTGGCTAGGTTTAACAAGCTAAATAACAAAATCCCACCAAACACTCAACCTATAGATAAAATACAAAAGTGTTTCTTCCTGAATGCTCAATTGCTTGAAGTTAGTTATGCATTAAGAAGAGCCAATCTTGCTACATTGGCCGAGGATCAAACTCTTGTTGTTAGTGTCGAAGATGATTTGATTATGTCTCGGGAAGTTGAAAAGAGACCTGCTTTAAGTCTAGATCTTCTTCCTCCTCTTCCACTCTGGGGCCTAATACTTTGATCCATTAGTGCAAAATATTGCCAATGATCTCATTGCCATCAAGAAACAATTGGTGAGCACGCCCCCGTGCGAGATGTTCCAAGGAGGAATTTTCAACCTAGGAATCATTTTCCTGCTTCTCAGACAAGGCTAGCACTTGAGGGGCCACCTATCAAGGTTCCTGTTAATCACGCAACCTCTAAAGTGGAAGAGCACGGAGATGAGGAGGTTAGTGAAGATTGTGAAGAACTTGTTGAAGAGGCTGATGAAGAAATGGAAGAAATTGAGGGATCTCGAGTTAATTTCTTAACTACTGAAGGTGTTGATGAGGAAGATGATTATGATGAAGTGGTAGCGAGATATGAATAGTGAATCATATGTCTTTGTTATGACTCGAGAAACAGAACAAATAAAAGGAGAAAGTGATGTAGCGTATTAAAAGATCCAAAGAGCATCCCACGACTATCCCCGTGATTACGAAAAGAGGATCTTCTATCCCCACTTTGTCCATGCGAGAAGGTGAGTGCTCACTCTTTAGACTATTGTCCTCGGGAAATCGGCAAGTTGAATCAACAAACAAAAATCGGTGGCCATAATAAGGAAATTGGTTAATGAATCTCATAACAATTGGCACAAGAAGCTCTATGATGCTCTTTGGGCAGACAGGATTACACCTAAAAGAATGATTGGGATGTCCCCTTTTCGGTGGTATATGGAGTAGAAGCTCAATTGCTTAGTAACGATGGAGTTACCAAAGATTGTATTTAATGAAGGCCATTGAAGACAATAACTTTAATGATTCTTTGGATAAGAGGATCATGTATCTTTACAAATTGAATGAAGACAGATTGAAGGTTGTTGATAGAATATCTGCTCACCAATAGAAGGTGAAAGCCTTGTTTGACAAGAAGGCTAGGCCCAGGGATTTCAAAATTGGAGATACCATTTTACTGTGGGATAAAAGACATGAACCTCGTGGCAGCCATGGCAAGTTCGATTCTCTTTGGCTCGGACCTTTCAAGATCAGGCACTTTGCTGGTGAGAATTCTTTCTACCTTGATTACATGGATGGTTCTTCTCTCCCACTTCCTTATAGTGGGTAATACCTAAAATTGTTTAAGTCCTAGGTGAATAGGAAGTCCTCTGTATATTTTGTATAGGTGTCTCCTTTCTTGCTTGTGTGTGTTTCCTTCCCTTGCTTTTTGGTGTGTTTTCCTTCTTTGTTTGGGGTGTTGTTTTCTATATTGGTTACTTTTGACTCCGTGGCCCAATGGATAAGGCACTGGTCTGCTTCCCCTAAGTTTTCTGAGAGTTCTTGCCTTGTCTCTTTCTTTGAATCCAGCCAAGTCATCCCCAGAAGGAGCCAACTTGTTGTCCTCTCAAAATCTCCCCTCTTTTGAAAGTCAAAAATTGAAAATTTTGAGTTTGACACCTTTTTTTGATGTTGTGTTAAAGAGAAAAGTCGATAAGTTGGAAAAGTACTACATTTTTGGGTCATTTGTGTGATTTACTGATGTCTGGCTGAGACATTTTTGTCCCAACTATCCCAAGTTCACTTAGGTTCTCTATTCGCCGATCGGTCACTTTCTCCGAAATCTGTTAACTTGTGGGCCCATCGAACTTTTTGTTCCAACTGTCCCAAGTTCACTTAGGCTCCTGTTCCTCGATGATCGCCCGCTGTCGTTCGCATCGTGCACTTCACGTAATTTTGTCCCTCATCTTCCTAAAGCATTTGTGCATCATGTCCCCACATCTCCCGCATCGGCCGAATCACGCTTTCACATCCCGCATGTCCCAAATGTACCAAAGGCCATCCGGGCTAATTTTTCCCGCTCTTCCCAATGCTTGCTTTTTGAGTTGGTGAATATGAATTTAATGCACATTTATAACCTTCTCTCTCTAAACATATATTTATTAGATCGCCCCTCTATGCATTTTGCACTTTGCTTTCTCATTATCATTTGCTCATACCCTTGCGATTGAAACCCTTTTCTCGCGTCCTCATTCTCCCTAAAATTTCATCATGAATTCAAGCCGTGCATTTGTGTTTCTAAGTACTATCAACATGAAGATTAAATTCCAAGGTCAGGAGCAGGTTTCTCCACTTGAGTCTACCGTTCCCGATATCGGGGACAATGAAGTTTGTCACCTGGACTTTGCCAATTTTTGGACCAGGTTGACAGACCCGAACCCCTCTCCAATGGCACAAATGATTAATGATAGCAGCTTGGCATTTTTTGTTGGTTTTCCTATCTCGGTGTAATGTGTAGACACGGTACTCACCTACAGGGCTCACTTTAACCCCAACTTGAGTGAATTAACAAATGTACATGGGGAGCTCATCACCAAGCTTGACGCTATTACCATTGCCGTGCTGCCTAAGGATCCCAAAATGGATAATTCTGTGGTGATCTCCCAAAATCAAGCACAGGCACTCTTTGACCAAGACAGTGAAAAATACAAAGCAAGAGTTGCAAAGTCATGGCTGAAGAACCCTAAGAAAGGGGCATCCCGACTATCCAAAGCTCTATTTAGGTCTGATTTCAATGAGGAGCTTATCGACTTCATAATCCTGTTAGCTCAGGTCATGGGCTTGCCCTCTACTAATGAGTTCCACTTCTGGATGTGCCCGCTCATCAACATAGTGTGTGAGGGTACTCAGAGCATCAATTGGGTAGAGATCATCTACATGAACTTGACAGAGCAGCTGTCCAACGTACAACATACTAAGAATTTTTACATGACTTCTTATCTGATGTATACCCTTACAGCTTCCAGACAGTGGTTTGGCTTCACCTACATTGATGCTAAAAAAGGTGATCCAATATATGATTACTGCCCTCAGTTCACCCTGAACACTAGAAATCATAATTTCGGGAGGGTGAATGATGCTTTCACCATGTACATTGTAAGGCTTCTAGAAAGTGACACTATCAGGAGATTCTCAGATGAAGCCATGAGCCTGATAGCGAAGTACGGAGCCTACTTCATTCAGTTCAGAAGGTTCTCTTATATCAGGCTAGCAGGTTATGAGAGCACCCCTCTCAAGCTCCCCATGTTCTGTAATGATAAGATGGCCCTGATTGAGGTGTGCAGGCAATTAGACAAATTGCACAGAACTTGTAGAGACAAGAAAATCACTGGTCTACACTTCCCCATATCTTTGGGGAACTACACATGCAAGACGACTCTGGATGCCCAAAACATAGAGAGAGCCCTAGCTGCCATCACTGTCCATTTCTTTAGGCCCAAAACTTGTTTCAACTTGAAGAAATTCATTGAGAAAAATATCATAATCAATTACCATCATAGGGCGGACACTGAGGATTATTGGGCTAACTGCACAGATGATTTTGAGGCAAGAAGGAGACATTATATCATGTTTCCCTCCACTAATAAAAAAGAGCTTAACTTGTATCAAATTCTGAAGGACTTGAATGAGAACATAGACCTATTTTCATATGAGTATAAAATTGTGATCAAGCATACTCCCATAGAGGACATGGATTGGTTTAAAAAAGAGAAAGATGATTTGGCTAAAATCCTCACTCCTGTCTGGTAAGGACTAAAGTCTTGGTGGATAGGAAGATTTGTGAGCCGAGGAAGAACGCAAGAGAATCCTCTTCCAAAGACACCTCAAGCCATTTTTCCAAGGATGGTAGCACCATTGCCCCTGGTGCAATCGTGTTGGGCCTCTCGCCCTTCCTCGGCCTTTGCACGAGTTACCTGTGAGGTAACAGAAAGAAATTCCCTAAGTACAGGGGGGATGGCAAGGTGCATCCTGATGAACATATCATAGCCTTCATAGTTGCATGTGGAGTTCTTAGAGTTGAACATGAAGATGTCTCAGTGAGGCTTTTCATAGAGACTTTACAAGATAATGTAGCAGATTGGTTCTATCACCTTCCAGCTAGAGCCATTACCAGTTGGAACATGATGAGAACAAGGTTTGAGAACCGTTTCAAACCTACAGAGGATGTACATGCTTTGCTGGCCCAGATTTCTCAAATAAAGAAAGATTCACAAGAACCCATGAGAGAATTTGTGGCTAGGTTTAACAAGCTGATTAACAAAATCCCACCAGACACTCAACCTATAGATCAAATACAAAAGTGTTTCTTCCTGAATGCTCAATTTCCTGAAGTTAGTTATGCATTAAGAAGAGCCAATCTTGCTACATTGGCCGAGGATCAAACTCTTGCTGTTAGTGTCGAAGATGATTTGATTATGTCTAGGGAAGTTAAAAAGAGACCCTGCTAAGTCTAGATCTTCTTCCTCCTCTTCCACTCTTGGGCCTAATACTGATCCATTAGTGCAAAAGCTTGCCAATGATCTCATTGCCATCAAGAAACAATTGGCTCAACACGCCCCCTATGCAGATGTTCCAAGGAGGAATTTTCAACCTAGGAATCGTTTTTCTAGCTTCTCAGACAAGGCTAGCACTTGAGGGGCCACCTATCAAGGTTCCTGTTAATGCAACCTGTGAAGTGGAAGAGCCTAAAGATGAGGAGGTTAGTGAAGATTGTGAAGAACTTGTTGAAGAGGCCGATGAAGAAACGAAAGAACTTGAGGGATCTCGAGTTAATTTCTTCACTACTGAAGGTGTTGATGAAGAAGATGATTATGATGAAGTAGTAGTAGACATGAATAGTGAATCATATGCTGTCATGACTCAAGAGCAGACAAATAAAAGGGAGAAAGTGATGTAGCCTACTAAAAGATCTAAAGAGCATCCCATGACTATCCCCGTGATTGTGAAAAGAGGATCTCCGATCCCCACTTTGTCCATGCGAAGGTGAGTTCTCGCTGATTTTGCTTTTCCTAAAGTTTCTTCTTCTTCCACAAATCCTCAACCTGACAAAACTAAGGTTCCAAGTGATGACACCCATCCACCTCTGGGTCTTTTGATATCATTGATCATCTTAAAAAGACAAAGGTTCAAATTTCGGAGGCCGAGTATTATCAAACCCATCCCAAAGCTTTTGCCAAAATGGTTCACTTTGTTAATTCTCAATCCAAAGCAACCACCAAAGGCCTTTTACCTACTCCATCCTTCACACCTCAACCCAATCAGCTGCCATCACCTCACCTAATGAAAATATCAAACCATTATATGTGACCCTTCTTATAAAAAGGTCATAAACTCAACAACTTTGCCATAGACTCAGGGGCATTAGATAATGTAATGCCTACCAAAGTAGTCCTTGCCTTAGGCCTAACTCTCACACGTACTTATGGGTCTTGTTATTCCATGGAGAGTAAGGAAGTACCCCTAGTTAGAAGGATTAAAGATGCACAGTAGATTTTACTACTTTACCTCGAAAAGGGTTTTGGCTACTATCCTCATAGCTGATATTTCCCCTTCATATGGTATGCTATTAAGTAGGAACTTCTGCAAGGACATTGGAGGAGAAATTCAAATGGATTGGTCACATGCCCTCATACCAGTTAATGGAAAAATGAAGAAGCTATTGCCCGAGAAGCAATCCGAGTATATTGTACAAAAACAAATGATCCCAAAGCACAAATACTTTATGAAGATATGGGGCATGGTAACTATATGATTATGTCTTCAGAGGAGACTCAGTTTCCTAAAGGAGTACTTCATGATCCTAATGAGGTTTGGATTTTAGAATTTGATGGAAGTTGTTCCTCGGCTGGTTCTGGAGCTGGCGTAGTATTGGTGCCTCCTGAGGGAAAGGTTCATCCTTTCTCATTCAAACTACAATTTGAAAATACTAATAATACAACAGAGTATGAAGCTCTCATTCTTGGGCTTAATGTGGCAAAAGAAAAAGGTGTGAAGAATCTTCTAGCTCGTGGAGATGTAGAACTTGTTGTTAAACAAGTCAGAAACCTTTTTCAAGTAAAGAATAGAAGGTTGAAGCATTACAGGAATCAAGTTTGGGATTCTATTGAATTTCTTGATGCTTTCTCCATTGAAGTAGTACCTAGGGAAAAGAACACCAGGGCCGATTCACTAGCTATCTCAGGATCATTGCTAATACCTCATCCTGACTTTTCTCAAGATAAGTTTACCATTGAGATGATCCATAGGCCCAGTGTACCTGATAATGCAAGCAAATGGCAGGTTTTCAATGATGATCAACATTTTCTTTCTTTCTTAGAGCTCAGGGACAATTTTGAGCAGTTGTACTTTGAAGGAAGTGACAATTTGCCTCATGAGAGTGTGTCTTCCCATGAAGAGGATGTCAAAGAAGAAATGGATCAGATGGGTGTATTAGGCTCAAAGGTAACAAGATTCCAAAAGGACTGGTGAGCTTAGAAGAATTGTTTGATAAGCACGACAGGTATGTGAGGTCTAAAGCTTCTATTGATCAAAACAATCTGCTGAGTATGAAAAAACTAATATTGGAAGTTCTTTCAATCCCAAGCTTGTTAACATTGGAAAATGTTATACACCGGAAGAAAAGAAGAAAGTAATCAACCTTTTAAGGAAGTATAAATATGTTCTCACGTATTCCTATGAGGATCTAAAAGCTTTTCAACCAAAAGAGATGCAATATTTCGTCCCTCTCAAACTCGAGATTAAACCTTTCAAAGGCGTAAACAAAGGCAATACAATCCTAAGATAGGCCGACACTATTTTTGAGGAAATACAAAAGTTTTTGAAAGCCAAAATCATTTTTCCCATCCACCATTCAACATGGATTGCCAACATTGTGCCTGTCAGAAAGAAGAATGGTGAGATTTGTATCTGTGTTGACTTGTGAATCAATAAAGATTCTTTGAAGGACAACTATCCTCTATCCATGATGGATAAGGTCTTGCAAGTTGTTACGGGATCTGAAATGTTGTCCATGCTTGATGGCTTCTCAGGGTATAATCAGGTAGAAGTCAATACCACAGATCAACACAAGACAACTTTCACTACTCCTTGGGGTACTTTTGCCTACAAGAGGATGCCTTTTGGGCTCATTAATGTTGGTGCCACTTTCCAAAGAGCTATGGACTTGGCCTTTGGAAGTTTAAAAGGGAAATGTATTGTTGTATATCTAGATGACTTAACTGTGTTTT
Source organism: Taxus wallichiana var. yunnanensis (assembly GCA_018340775.1). Classification (NCBI taxonomy): domain Eukaryota; kingdom Viridiplantae; phylum Streptophyta; class Pinopsida; order Cupressales; family Taxaceae; genus Taxus; species Taxus wallichiana. The sequence goes on from CM031239.1 coordinate 356,612,751, forward strand.
CCAAAAATAGAAGCGAGACCATTTTCAGCACATGGAAACAATTCTCTTGAAGTGCAGAAACATGGAATCTCTTTGAATCCTAAGAAATTTGTCTTTTGTTTCACAGAGGGGAAAATTGTTAGGGCATGTTGTCTCTAAAGATGGTATTAAAATTGATCTGAACGAGTTCAAGCTATTCAACATATTCCTCTTCCAACTAGCAAGAAGGGAGTGCATTCCTTCTTCGGCAAGATTAATTTTTGAGAAGGTTCATCTCTGATTTTATAGAACTAACTTTGAACATCTCTCAAATGATGAAGCGAAAGAAAACGTTTGGCTGGTCTTCGAGGGGAAAGAAGCCTTTGAAGATATTAAAAAGGCTATTTCTAGAACTCCTATCCTAACATGTCTAGATTTTAGCAAAAATTTTATTATCGATTGTTATGCCACGATAACACCGTGGTTGCTTTTTTTCAAGAAGATTCTAATGACCATGAGCTCCCAATTGCATTTATAAGCTACATTCTTAAAAATCATGAGTTGAAATACACAATGATGGAGAAACATGCTTTGGTAGTGGTCAAAGTTGTCAAGCGAGTTTCATTTTTATATTCTCAACTCACACTCCACAAGATTGTGCCTTAGATGACTATCAAATCCATTCTCACGCAACAAGAGTTTGGATTCAAGAGAGGGAACTAGGTGGCCAAGGTTCAAGAATATGATATTGACATCAGACCAACCAAACTAGTCTCGTGGAAAAGGCTTGTGTGAACTCATCGCTGAGGGAGCTGGACATGAGTTACCTAAGGATGAAGTTGATATTCCTACTATTCTGTTTCTTAGCTCAATTGATGAATGGTATGCTGATATCACACATTTTATCACCTATGGGGAATGTCCCTCCCATTTGACTGCTAAGGAGAGAAGAGCTATTAAGTTAAGATCAGCCCAATATGTATTGTGGGAGAATGCTTTGTTCAAACGTGGGATGGATGGAAGATTTCTAAAATGCGTGGATAAAGAGCAACAAAGGAAGCTTCTTTCAGCTTTCCATGATCAAGCATGTGGAGGTCATTACTCGTCTACTGTCACTGCTCATAAGATTCTTCATGTAGGATATTATTGGCCTACCTTGTTCAAGGATGCATCAAAGTGGATTGATAAATGTGAAGCCTGTCAGACCTTTGTAGGTAGACCCAAGTTGGTTGCCTTGCCTCTTAAGCTAGTCATGATTGAAGAACCTTTTCAACAATGGGGTTTAGATTTCATTGGAACACTTAATCCCTCTTCAGTGCGCCGATATACCCATGTATTGACGCCACGATTATTTTACTAAGTGGGTAGAAGCCATTCCAATAAAAAGTACTACTTCTGAAGTAGTATGTAATTTTATCAAAGAAAACATCTTGGTAAGGTTTGGTGTGCCAAACAAGATTGTGACGGATAATGCTTCAAATTTTTCTTCAACTGATATGATGGATTTTTGTTATGGATATGGCATCTCTCTGGCTCACTCTTCAGACTATTATCCTCAGGGAAATGGGCAAGCTGAATCAACAAAAAAAAATTTGGTGGCCATAATAAGGAAATTGGTTAATGAATCTCAGAGGAATTGGCACAAGAAGCTCTATGATGCTCTTTGGGCAGACATGATTACACCTAAAAGAGCTATTGGGATGTCCCCTTTTCAAGTGGTATATGGAGTAGAAGCTCAATTGCTAGTAACAGTGGAGTTACCAGCCTTACATTTAATGAAGGCCATTGAAGACACTAGCTTTAATGATTCTTTGGATAAGAGGATCATGTATCTTTACAAATTAATGAAGACAGATTGAAGGTTTCTGATAGAATATCTGCTCACTAATAGAAGGTGAAAGCCTTGTTTGACAAGAAGGCTAGGCCTAGGGATTTCAAAATTGGAGATACCATTTTACTGTGGGATAAAAGACATGAACCTCGTGGCAACCATGGCAAGTTCGATTCCCTTTGGCTCTAACATTTCAAGATCAGGCACTTTGCTGGTGAGAATTCTTTCTACCTTGATTACATGGATGGTTCTTCTCTCCCACTTCCTTATAGTGGGCAGTACCTAAAATTGTTTAATTCCTAGGTGAATAGGAAGTCCTCTGTATATTTTGTATAGGTGTCTCCTTTCTTGCTTGTGTGTGTTTCCTTCCCTTGCTTTTTGGTGTGTTTTCCTTCTCTGTTTGGGGTGTTGTTTTCTGTATTGGTTGCTTTTGACTCCGTGGCCCAATGGATAAGGCACTGGTCTACTTCCCCTAACTTTTCTGAGAGTTCTTTCCTTGTCTCTTTCTTTGAATCCAGCAAAGTCATTCCCGGAAGAGCCAGTGTTGTCTTCTCAAAATCTCCCCTCTTTTGAAAGTCAAAAATTGAAAAATTTGAGTTTGACACCTTTTTGTATGTTCTAGTAAAGTGAAAATTTGATAAGTTAGAAAAGTATTGTGTTTTTGAGTCATTTGTGTGATTTGCGGTCTCATTGGACATTTTTGTCCCAATGTACTCAAGTTCACTTAGGCTCTCTATTCGCCGATCGGCCGCTTTCTCTTAAATCCGTTAACTTGTAGGCCCGTTGAACTTTTTCTTCCAACCTGTCCCAAGTTCACTTAGGCTCATTGTTCCCGATCACCCATGTCATCCGCATCGTGCACTTTGCATACTTCATCCCTCATCTTCCTAAAGCATTTGTGCATCCTGTCCCGCATCTCCCCGCATCGGCCGAATCGCGCTTTCAGTGTCCCACGTGTCCCAAATGTACCAAAGGCCATCCGGCTAATTTTCCCGATCTTCCCGATGCTTGATTTTTGAGTTGGTGAATATGAATTAAATGTGCATTTATAACCTTCTCTCTCCTAAACGGCTATTTAATGACTACCCTCTATGCATTTTTACACACTTTCTTTCATTATCATTTTCCCATACCATTGCGATTGAAACCATTTACTCGTGTCCTCATTCTCCTTGCAATTTCATCACGATTCAAGCTGTGAATTTGTTTTTCTAAGTACTATCAACATGAAGATTAAATTCCAAGGTCTAGGAGCAGGTTTCTCCACTTGAGTCTATCGTTCCCGATATCGGGGATAGTGAAGTTCGTCACCTAGACTTTGCTGATTTTTGGACCAGGTTGACAGACCCGAACCCCTCTCCAATGGCACAAATGATTAACGATAGCGGCTTGGCATTTGCTGCTGGTTTTCCTATCTCGGTGCAATGTGCAGACATGGTACTACTTTGGGGGCTCACTTCAACCCCAGCTTTAATGAATTAACAAATGTACATGGGGAGCTCATCGCCAAGCTTGACGCTGCCGCCATTACCGCTGCCCTAAGGATCCCAGAAATGGATAATTCTATGGTGATCTCCCAAAATCAAGCATAGACACTCTTTGACCAAGACAGTGAAAAATACAAAGCCAGAATTGCAAAGTCTTGGCTGAAGAACCTTAAGAAAGGGGCGTCTCGACTATCTAAAGCTCTATTTAGGTCTGATTTCAATGAAGAGTTATCAAACTCCATAATCCATTAGCTCGGGTCATGGGCTTACCCTCTATTAACGAGTTTCACTTCTAGATGTGCCCACTTATCAACATAGTGTGTGAGGGTACTTAGAGCATCAATCAGAGATCATCTGCATGAACTTGACAGATCAACTATCCAACATACAACATACTAAGAAGTTTTACATGACTTCTTATCTGATGTATACCCTTGCAGCTTCCAGATAGTGGTTTGGCTTCACCTACATTGATGCTCAGAAAGATGATCCCATATATGATTACTGCCCTCAGTTCACCCTAAACACTAGCAATCACAATTTTAGGAGGGTGAATGATGCTTTCACCATGTACATTGTAAGGCTTCTAGAAAGTGACACTACTAGGAGATTCTCAGATGAAGCCATGAGCCTGATAGCGAAGTATAGAGCCTACTTCATTCATTTTAGAAGGTTCTCTTATATCAGGCTAGCAGGTTATGAGAGCACCCCTCTCAAGCTCCCCATATTCTGTAATGATAAGATGGCCCTGATTGAGGTGTGCAAGCAATTAGAAAAATTGCACATAACTTGTAGAGACAAGAAAATCATTGGTCTACACTTCCCCATATCTTTGGGGAACTACACATGCAAGACAGATCTAGATGCCCAAAACATAGAGAGAGCCCTAGCTGCCATCATTGTCCATTTCTTCAGGCCCATAACCTATTTTGACTTGAAGAAATTCATTGAGAAAAAATCTCAGAATCAATTACCATCATAGGGAAGACACTGAGGATTATTGGGCTGCACTGAGATGATTTTGAGGCAAGAAGGAGACATTATGGCAGGTTTCCCCTTCAGCTAATACAAGAGCTTAACTTGTATCAAATTCCTGAAGGACTTCAGGATGACAACACAGACCTGTTGTCATATGAGTATGAAACTATGATCAAGCATACTCCTATAGAGGACATGGATTGGTTTAAAAAAGAAAAAGATGATTTGGCTGAAATCCTCGCTCTTGTCCTAGTAAGAACTAAAGTCTAGGTGGATAGGAAGATTCGTGAGCTAAGGAAGAATACAGGAGAATCCTCTTCCAAAGACACCTCAACCCCAAGGAAGGAGGAACAAACACCCAGTTTAGAGGTTCCTGTATAGACTCCTCCTGCCTCATCAAGTAAAGGCCCTGCATCCTCCACTCCTTCCTCCTCCACTCAAGTCTATCAAAAGAAGGTGAAGGAGGTTAAGAAGGAGCCTATTGAAGATCCTCTACCAAAGCATTCAAACCTGCCTTCTTGGCCGAGAGAACATTGTTGTTCTCAGTGAGAGTGAAGATAATGAAATACCAATCCCTCGGATGCTTGAAACCCCAATGGATATAGAAAAGAATTTCAAAGCACCGAGTTTCCAAGCACCATTGGCTCCTTTTTCCGAAGCATCACTACCCCACTCACATTTCAATTGGAGGCAACAATAGTACATACTACGAGTGCCGTGAGTTCCTATCTCTTGGTCCTCTTGCCCCCCTTCTTCTTACTCCTCTTTTACATGGGTGCAGTCTTTTGTTGATAGTAGAGGAAGAGGAAGTCTTCTTCTCGGTTGGTAGGACCCAACTTTGATGTTGTGGCGACCTTGTTGGGTACTACTCCTACTACTCCTACCAAGAAAGGCAAGACCACTTCAAGAATAGTGTCGATGCCCAAGGTCAGTAATTCCTTAAGATAGCTAAGCCCAAGGTTGATAAGCCGGAGCAGGGATTTACGAGATCTTTGATCTTGAGCTTTCAATAATCTCAATGGGAGAATCTACTCCTGAAGGTGAAATACACAACCTTCAAGAAACAGATCACTTGGGTCATTGGGAGGGTAGAAAAGGGCAGCGGAGACTATAGAGCAGGCTGGAGGAGTAGGCTCAAGTGCTTTCTAGTTTCATCAAGTCACTTTGCTATCTAAAGATAAAGTTATAGACCATACCCCACCGATTGCCCTTCCACTTTGCTGTGATTCTCGGCCAAGATGAAGTCCAGAGCATCAAGGATATACACAGGTACTCCATCTATGGGAGGGTTATGGAGGCCATGGTGGATGACATGCTCGTTGCGAGGGTTGAATTTCATTGGTGAAGCCTTGTGCTCAATGAGAAGGTAAATAATTTGCACCTTGAAGCTCTCCTCCACAATTGGAAGCTTGGATAAAGAGCTCAAACTTTGGAGCATTTGTATAGTAGTCCTTCGCCCGATGTGGCACTGGCCCAGATGAAAATCTTCGATGGTGAGTAAGGTCTTTGATGATGTGAAATATAATTTTTCATCATCATGGGTATTCAGTGTGGAATGGAAAATCAAAGTGTTGGAGGAGGCTTTGGGAGAATTAAGGAATAGCTGGCAGAAGGGAGAAGCTTTCAAAACTCTGTGATATCTACTTTTAAGGATATCCACTGCCACCTCCATGATGAGACCTCAGGTGTACCTTTCTCTCTGCAGGAAATCAAATCTCAATTTAGAGATTTTGTCAAAGGAAACTTGTTTAAAGAGGATTCCATCACCAAGGAGAAGATCAAGGAAATCTGCTCCCTCCAATCTACCATTGAGGAAGCAAATAAGGAATACCATATGCACACTGAGTTCGACAAGGAGATGGAGAAATGTCTGGGATCTTGGACCCAGCTACTACCAACACATCGAGTTCCACATGGTAGGGACATAGCAGAGGCCTTGAAAAGGTTTAGACAACAGATCCTCAAGTTAGTGGGCCCCTCCCAATCATGAGCGCTTGTCTTCCCCTCCTGGCTTCTCTCTTTCTTCTTTTTCTAAATTTGGACTTATTGTAAATTAGTTGGGGTTTTGCGTTAAGCATCCCTTTAACTAAAACATTTTAGTTTAAAGAAGTAGTTACCAAGTGTAACTAATTTGTAAAATTATATAATGGTCTCTCTCCGCCATTTTCAGGGGCTGGAACTTGGTTTATTTTTGAAAGTGTAAAAGTAGCAAAGCAATCAATACAAAAGGATTTTCTTTCTTTGTCCATCTGATCCTGTTATTCTTTGCTATCCATTGAATACTTGTTGAATCATTTGTCTGCATTATGTCAAGAAGCTTTGTATTCTTGTGGATGTTATTTCTAGAACTTTGTGTCTTTGCAATAACATCGTATTGATTCAAATACAAATGGTTTTATTCCAAACAATCTTATTCTGGCATGCATAAGGAATTATTTTGTTATCTGTAGTTCTGGAGAATGCCTTTCTGCTCATTTTCACTACTTCATTCCTCTGTACTTTTGTATTGATGATCCATTCATTTTGAAACACTTTCATGATATCTAAGTTCCACATTAAAACTATACATTGTACATATGTAAATAAGTTTTGCTTTTGAATAAGGGAACCTCTCCCATTAAAGAGGAGGGACTTCTTGTCCCCTGACTGTTGCTCTCAACAAAGTCCTTGTTGACGACTAACAACTATTCATGTCGAACTATGACCGTGTATTGATGAGTGGGGTGAGTGATTCATCCAATGTATGTCCCCCTCATTTGGGGTGCATGCGATGTTCTTTAGGAGGATGTGGCCAAAGTAGAGGAGTGTATTTGAGTTTGAAATCGATACCTTGTAGGGGAAGGAATGTGCTTGGTAGAAACCAAGGCACATGTAAACAAAGTGGTTGTAAACATGTGTTAGTGTAAACAATAAAAATATGGATATAAAAGACAATATGTAATCTAGCAAGCAAGGAGAGAATGTAGATCGGGAAAAGAGGGTTTCAAACATGAGACATTACTCACAATGTCACAAGAAAATCGGGGCCAAATTGGCGAAATCATACGGGCAATGATCAAACAAGACATAGGGAAAATCCCACCAATAATGACATACTGATAAGAGACAATGAAAAATAGTAGCAAGAAATATATTAGATAACCATGGTAGAAATAGTTCATGTGGCTGAAACATGTGTTAGTGTAAACAACACAAATACACATATAAAAGAAAATATGTAATCTAGCAAGAAAGGAGACAATGTAGACTGGGAAAAGAGGGTTTCAAACATGGGACATTACTCACAATGTCATAAAACAATCAGGCCAAATCGGCAGAAATCATATAAGAAATGATCAAACAAGACATCTAGGAAAAGCCCACCAATAATGACATACAATAAGAGACAATGAAAAACGGTGGCAAGAAATATATTAGATAACCATGGTAGCAAATAGTTCATGTGGCTGAAAACATGTGTTAGTGTAAACAAGATAAATATGCATATAAAAGACAATATTTAATCTAGCAAGCAAGGAGACAATGTAGACCGGGAAAAGAGGGTTTTAAACATAGGACATTACTCACAATGTCACAAGACAATCAGGGCCAAATCGGTAGAAATCATACAGGAAATGAACAAAGAAGACATAGGAAAAGCCCACCAATAATGACATACAATAAGAGACAATGAAAAATAGTAGCAAGAAATATATTAGATAACCATGGTAGCAAATAGTTCATGTGAGGCAAATCTTTTTACATGAAGCACCATTAGCATGTCGAAAGATAAAAAAGTATGCCAAAGTGTGTATGATCTGATATAGAGTAGTTTATGATCCGATATTACTAAGGTTGGTGGCCTTAGTAATCAATATTACTAAGTTTAATCCTATACTTGTTCATTAAAAATAAATAAAAAAATGGACACCTAAACCGTAAAAACTACTTCAACTCTAAAACGGCCCCATTATTTTTCTAAGTGAGATATAAAAAAAATTTTAAACTTAAAACCTAAGTAGTTTTTAAAATCATATGGCATTTTCTAAGGGTTTTCATGTGGCATTGGCAAGTATGGCATGTTTAATTTAAAAAAACTAATATCCTAACTTATGTTTCCAAATTATCATGTCATATTAATGTTTATGGCATAGTTTATGTTTATAAAAACCTAAAATAATAATTACATACCAAGTGGACGATATTTTTATTTGGTCATTGTGTTTTTTATTAAAAAAATACTATAGTTTATAATTTTTATAGACTATATGTTGTTTTTATTTACATTATATAAACTATATACCTTTTTTAAAAAGTGAATATATTTTTACATTATAAATTATAATAGGCTATTATAATGTATTAAAATATAACCTCCTAATATTATACAAAAGAAGAAATTTTAGAATTTCACATTCTGGAAATACACAACAAGTTTTGACTTCATTAAATTTGACGGTCAAATGACCATCACGACAGACAAAAAAAAGCCATTATGACGGTCATTTAGATGTCAAATTTAAGCTGGTTGGATCTTTGTCTACATTAATTTTTTTCAAAAATTTGAAGTTGTTATGCATTCTTAGGGGTCTCTTCTTCACTTCTATATGGTCGAAAATATTTTTATATAAATTTGGGGTATAAGGCAGAGCCCTTTATATTGCGGGTTATTATTTTGATCATGAGAGGTTAATTATAATGCATTGTAATGACATAATTAGTTATGATCAAATAGTTTCTTTAGATTTGATTATATTAAAAGTGTTTTTTTATTATCGATAAATATGTATCTAACTTTGTGGTACATTGTTTATTAATAATGGGGTGTGTTTTACGAGTTTAAGAAAAAATGACATTTAGCTATTTTTCGTCTTGACAAAACCCGGATCTTGAATGAAACCAACTAAAACATTTGGGTCAAAACATAATTTATAGCGAGGAAACTCGGATGATTGTTTTGGATTTGAGGTTGCTCCCACCGGTTGTCAAACAACTGTAGATAACATAAATGCATTCTTGCAACGAATGCAGGAGGCTCTTTCTATGATTTTGTGCAATGTGAACAGATGAGTACCTTCTACACATTGGTAATATCAAACATCCGAAAGAGGTATGGACACAACTAGAATCTATGCATGAAGGATACTTGGTATATCAAGGATAGTAATGAGAGTATAATAGCTAAAGGAATTCAAAGAAATGGTCTGTATATTTTTGATGATTTCTCTTCTGCATCTTGTTTTATATCTCAGAGTTTGAATAATTCAAAACTATGGCATGAAAGGTTATGACATGTTAATTATCAAAGCTTATATGAAATGTATAGATATAATCTAGTGAAAGTTTTACATGTGTTATCTTCTTCTCTTGAAGTTACTTCATTAAATGCTTCTAAATGATGGTTTTGATTCTGATTTAGTAAATGGTCATGATGATGTTTTGATGCTATATATGTTTCTGAAACTCTTATCTTCCTAGATAAGAAATTAAATTGGGCTCAATCTATGTTAGAAATTTCAAATCCTATTAACCTTAGGAAAATGACCAGAAAGCTATCATATGTACCATGCATTAATTACCTTGTATGAACTTGAGCCATGAAGTATTATAGGGTCTAGGTGGATATACAAAGTAAAGTATAATGTTGATGGTAGTATTAACAAACATAAAGCTAGACTTTTTGCTAGAGGTTTCAATCAGAAACTTGGTATTGATTATGTTGAGACATTTTCCCCTGTAGCTAAAATGACTATTATGGCCTTATTTGTAATTTCCACTCAATTTGGGTGGGAAATCCACCAAATGGATAAGAAAAATATTTTTGAATTGCGATTTAAAAGAAGAATTTTACATGTTTCAACCTAAAGGATTTGAAGAAACTGGTAAAGAAAACTATGTTTGTAAGTTGAGAAATCCTTGTATGGTTTAAAACAAGCTCTTAGAGCTTGGTATGTGAAAATTGTTTCATTCTTTAAACTATTAGGTTTTGTTAATTGTTATTCTAACAATGATATATTCATTAAAGCAATAAGGCTCGCATATTATCATTATATGTATATATGTTGATGATTTTCTTATGAATGGTGATAATTTGATTTAATTCATAAGATTAAAGAGAAATTGAATCAGTACTTTGAAATGAATGAGTTAGGTCTCTCACATCATGTTCTTTGTATGAATGTATTTCATTCTATTATTATTTTTCAAAACACAATATGCAATCATTGTATTCAAAAAGTTTCTTATGATTGATTTTAAACCATTTTCTACTTGAATGGAAGTTGGAATAAATATTGACCCTAAATCGCATATGAAAAAGGTTGATCCTATTTTATATATGTTGTTAGTTGATAGTTTGATTTAACTAACTATAACTAGATTAGATATTTCCTATACGGTGGAAATTACTTTAAAGTTTATGCAGAACCTTTTTAGAGATCATTGGAATCTTGCAAAAATAATTTTAGATATACTAAAGGAACAATCAATTATGGGTTGCATTATACTAAGAATGAAAATTCTATCTTATATGGATTTTGTGATTCTAACAATACTAATGTTGTGTTATAAAATATACTAGATCTGTGTTCAAGTTTTTGGTGTAGGAACCATTACTTGGAACAAAAATGCAATCAACAATATCCATTTCTTCTATTGGCGGATAAGTACAATGGAAGAAGCAAAGAAGCCATGTGGCTATAAGCGGTACATTGGTAGAGATACACATGGAAGTTAACAAAAATATTCTTCTTCTATGTGGTGGCCAGAGTTTTATTACTCTTGATTAAGAATTTGGTTTAACATTAGAGGAAGAAGCACATTGAGATACATATATGCTTCACTGTGAGAAGGTGATAAGTGGTGACATAAATATGTAGTTCGTGTTGATTGAAGAAGCGGAGTTAATAACATCTTCACAAAGTTCTTGAGTCTTTGAAAAGTTTTGTCACTTTTGTGAAAAGCTTGGATTGTCAGAGTTTCCATTGAGGGGGAGTGTGCATGACAATGTCACCTCCTAATGGAGCTTAGTTTTTGTAAAAATACCTTCGGGCATTTGTAAAATACCTTCGGGCAAGTGTAAAAAAATACCTTTGGGCAAGTGTAAAAAGACCTTCGGCATGTATACCTCCTTGACTTCTTTTTTAGAAAAAAGTGTAGAAATATCTTAAAGGCGATTTTCATAAAATCTTTAGTGTTATTGAGTTTATTGGTAAACATCCAAAGATCAAGCATATTTTAAGGAGGTCCTTGGTTTTAAAATGCTCCTATATGCTTGTGTTTAATAACCTTTTATGAGAACTTGTGAGAACATGTAAAACTCAAAAATCATACTTAGCCACTGATCATGAGATGATCTTTAGGATTCCAAATCCTTTTGTACCAAAAGGTAAATTGAGTATGATAAAGGTGTTATAATTCTTTCAACCGATATGCTATCCTAAAACCTCTATGGTTTAAGGATTGTATTGTAAATGTAGTGTACCACAAGTAGGTAATCTATTGGCATATGCTATGTTATCCCACTTAACATAAAGAGGGAGTGTTGGAACATAATGATTAAGTGGTCTCTGCCAACCCTTAATGTATATGGGTCCATCACTAATATATAGGTTAATATTTAATAATATTTATATTTTTATTATTAAATATGCTAACCTAGGTATATACTTTAGGTTAAATATTTAATATCATGAAATGATTATATTTATAATATTAAATATTATAAACCTAGGTGCATGTGTAAACCATTTTAGGTTGAAAGGTGGGTAGGAGACATACCCGATCACCTTATATAAAAAGGACTTTAGGTCCTCATTTGATATATTCGGGAAATATATCAAAGGTATACAAATCAAGTGATTTGGTTTTACCCTTGGTAAATAGGGTTTCAAAGGAGGAGGTGATCTTACTGGATGTAAAATAAGTTCTTTGAAGTAAAATGTTATTTTCAAAGTGGTTTTTACCCTATTGGGGTTTTCCACTATAAATATTGTGTCACATGTGTTATTTATTTCATGTAAGTATTTATTTATTTACTTATGTTATGATGTAATATTTATTTAAATATTTATTGTAACATTATATAATATGTAAGTTGATTAAATTCATATTTATTAGAATCCTCAAATTCTAACATTATTATCCATCCTGACAGTCTCCCGAAATTTATACACCACTATAGATGATGTGATCTTGCTTTGTTCCAGTTTGATCAAGTTTGATCCAAGTAGAAAAAGAAGAAAATGGAGATAGAATGCATTCGAATTGATAGATGGTTGTTCTTGTACTATGAAACTTCTCTGTGAAATGTTGAAAACTATGTTGATATGAGGAAAAAATTGTAACCTCCCATGGTCATAGGTTTCCGAAATGTCAGGAGCTCCCAGAACTCATGTTTGTATTTAAGCAACGACTTCTATGCTGAAATGAGGACCCAAGTTACATTACGTCATTTCGTAATTTAAGATTGCTTTGTTTCGTACTATGCATGTCCGAACTATGACCGTGTATTGTTGAATGGGGTGAGTGATTCATCCAATGTATGTCCCCCTCGTTTGGGGTGCATGTGATGTTTCTAGGAGGATGCGTCCCAAAGTAGAGGACTGTATGCGAGTTTAAAACTGATACCTTGTATGGGGAGGGAATGTGCTTGGTAAAAACAAAGGCACATGCAAACAAAGTGGTTGAAACATGTGTTAGTGTAAATAAGACAAATATGCATATAAAAGACAATATGTAATCTAGCAAGCAAGAAGACAATGTAGACCGTGAAAAGAAGGTTTCAAACATGGGACATTACTCACAATGTCACAAGACAATCAAGGCCAAATCGACATAAAGAATACATGCAATGAACAAGACATGGGGAAGAGCCCACCAATAATGACATACAATAATAGACAATGACAAAAAAAGTAGCAAGAAAAATATCGATAACCATGGTAGTAAATAGTTCATGTAAGGCAAATGCTACACATGAAGCACCAATTAGCATGTTAGAAAGATAAAAGTATGTCAAAGTGTGTATGATCTGATATAGAGTAGTGTGCTAGTAAGAATAAGAAGTAGTATAAAACGAAACAATAGCACTTGTAGTGTGTACGAAAGTAGATGCCCCTAGGAGCCTCAATGGGATTGGTAAGAGGTACAATGCCAAACATTTGTGCTGCATGTAAAGATATGTATGAAGTCTACATTCATAACTAGAGAACTAGTGAACACATATGTGTATATAAAAGGATAATGGCATACAAAATATATGACTAACATAGTAAGAAATGTGTGCATGTAACAAGTATAAGAAAGCAATAGTATAAAAGATGAACTAAACTAATGAATATAACAAGATTTACCATACAAGAACTAATTTCAGTCATGTTCAACACCATTATCCAACCAATATGATCCATTGTATTAAATATTGTAAAACACAAAAGCTTCATACATTATAAAGGTATCTTCATGAGTCATGTGCATGACAAAACCAACAACATAACTCTACAATAATTGACACTTACTTAACCATGCAAATCAATACATATATATAGGGGTGGGGACTTTCCCTTCACCACCCATGCACTATCTCAAAATAGGCCACATGCTAATAATAGCCATGCACCTTTACAAAAGGATGCAAAACATGCAAGTTCTCTAACAATAGACTTCCTATAGTTAACTCTGAGTAGAAATCCTATTATTAGCCTAAACTATGCATGGTGCTCGATTGATGCTTGTTCCCAAAATACCCTTGCATGGACCACAAGTCTTCATGTCTTTGTGTGCTCACACACTAACTCCAAAAATAGCCTTAACAATAAAAATGATAAGTCCTGATCCTGGCACTTCAACCATATTGTAGTGTCACGTGCTCTTCCAGCACCCTACATTCACACCCCAACACTTAGCCCCTTTTTTCCATCCAACATTACCCCACACTAAAATGGATTTCCACCCCGAAAATGGGTAATCACCTTGTCATTCCAAAGAATATAGGATAATGAATGAAAGAATAAAGAATAAAGAATACGTTGAGTCATCTTATTGTGTACCCTTTTCTTCCTCTAGTAGAATGAATTCTGGATATTCACTTTGAATTTCCCCTTCAAACTCATACCAATCCTTAAGCACTGCATTTTCTTATCAAGGATGTCCAAAACGATGCCATCTAACTCATCTAGAGTCATGTTTCCACCCTCACTCTTCAAAATTCTAAGGATGTTGGCCATACCTGAGACCATCCCTTCCATGACATCCATCTTTGTGGCAATGAGCTTCCCAATGCTCTTGATTCGATCCATATGTTGTTTCCTTGCAACATCCAGTGCATCACACTTTGTTTCTACTAGGTAACTCATTCTGTGTGCCCGAGTGTTTCATCTTTTTTTTCCTGTAGAACTTCATTTTCCTCTGCTTTCATTCTTTCCTGTACTAAGTTATCAGGCATTGTACACATGGCCAACACCAAATCTTCCTTCTTCATTTCATCCTTTAAGGCTTGCAAAACAACCTCATAGCTAGATATCTTCCTTGCAATTGAAGCCTTGGCCCTCGATGCTTCTTCCAAACATCCTTTTGTTTAGGGAGGCATTGGTCCTTCCTCCAGAAGTAGATGAACTATTGTGCGTAGATAATGCAGTTTAGACTTAAAATCCTGTGGCACCTTCTCCTAAAATCGGCCTCTTTCTGTAAGATCTCATCCGCTATCTATTCAGCCATCTTCTTAACATTTTTGCCTCAACCACTACATTATCCCACTCCTGAGTGAGTCGCTTGATCTCTGTGTCTTTATCCTTCTTATCATCCAACAACACATATTATTTGTTTCCCCTTATCAATATTATCCGCATGCTACTTCTGTTGACACTTTAACCAATGCATTGCTCACTTGTTCATCTAAAAACTGTGTGGGCTTGATGGTCATATGGTGTGTATGTGGCACCTTCCTCATCTTCTTCAAACTACACACCTCCTCGTAGACATCAAAATAGGGCTCATCCATGTGAGTCTACATACTCCATGATAGTTTCTTGCGAGTGCACATATTTTCCATCTCTGGGTCCATCCAATCCCAACCATATAATTTTGTTGGGAGAGTGCTCTGAAAGTGGGCACAAATAATTTTTGATGGGTCATCCATATAGCCCAAATTCTGAGTACCTACTACCTCTTCATCTTCATGTTGACCTGTATGTTCCCCAATGTCCTCATGAACAGACGTGCCCTCATCTTGTTGTACTTCATGCATGCTCGTCATCCTATCTGCAATACACCCCACATTCTGGTCTACTTCTTCTTCATTCTCTCCTTCTTTTGGTGCATGGGGCATACTAAGACTTCCATGTGTCTCCACCGTGCTACTTTCTCCTTCACCTGAGCATTGTTCATGGACACTCATGCTTTGGTCTATAGTCTCATAGACTACTCACTCTCTAATATCCTCATCCTCCTACATTTCCACACTAGGGGTGGCCTCTACTCTATGCTCTCCCATACTTGGACTGGCCTCCTCATTCTTTGCACTTGGCTATGGGGAATCCTCCTCACTATCCTTTACTTGAACATATTTTTTACTTTCTCCTTTCTTCTTCCTCATTCTTCACAAGAGTTACGCATGGTGATCTTCTTACCGGCTATGCAAAGTCCCTACACTAGTGTCTCTGGATGTGTGCCTTCTCCATAGAACTCTCCTTGTATGAATCAGTCTAGTGTTATTTTCTTTTGTTCCTCCTACTCTAGGATATTCTCTAACCCGGTAGGCACTAGGATCTTCCTGAGTAGGGGGCACCGATGCAACTTTCCTTGAGGTTCCTACTATCTTCCCCTTCTTCGGAGGTCCTAAGTGTCATATCCATGCCCTTCACCACCTTTCCATCCTTGAACCTTGGCCTCATAATAGATGTATACATGTACACATGCATTTGGTTCAATTTTTCCTATGACCAAACTCTCCGGTGTAATGTCCACATTTGTCGACTCCATTGTTTCAACATAGGCCTCTTTACCTAGCCATACATAGGTCTTGCACAGAATGTGAACATCTACATCTACTTTATCCATGTCAAACTAGAGTTTGTGCACGTCATGAATCTATTCACAAAGTCTCTAAAGTACCTTGTAGTAAAGGTGAATGGAAACTTACACCATGGGATTTTCTCGCCAGACTTCATATGGAAGCACCCTAAGCTGAAGTGTTGGTAAACCACAAATTCAACTTCTCCATCCAACACCTTGGGTAATTCACGTGGAATGCACCATTCTCCCTCAAATGCCTACGCAAAGCCTCTTGAACCACTTCTCTCAGGTGCTCCTTATATGTATTATAAATAGCCCCACGCAGAGTATACTTAGCATATTTCTTTGTTGGGGATTTTTTTTCCAAAAACTCCCAGATGTTCTCCCTTGGTCCATCGGTATGCCAATTTCACTAAATACAATCAACAACAAGATGGTGCCCCAAGTTATTTTCTCACCTTTATCTTCCTAGACACACACCTCATTCACCAAGGATTTTTGCAATGTACCCAACAATGTTGTAGTATGTCTTATTTACCATCTTGTGTGTTATATGCAACCAACACATATTTACCTCATTCCACCACTCAGTGGCACCCAACTTGCTCCCTACTAAGCGTGTTGCAACCCTGGTGGCCATGTCTACAATGTTGGTTACTTTAAAGGCTCGGCCCCCTTCTTATACTTGATGTATGGTGGCCATCATCAATGCCTCATCATCTGATAAATCACCAGTGATCTTCGAGCCCGAGTCACGTAACCCTGTCACCTTCCCAATCAACTTGGTGGTGATCCTCATTCTCCTACCCATGAAGTAGAAAAAATTCTTCATGCACGCACGACATGAGCCATTGATATAACTTCTCGGGCTTCCCAAAATAGGGTAATTCCAGAATTTGCATGACCCCACACTGTTCGAGTAACCTTTTCATGAGGCATCCAAAACCCTAGTGTCATCTGCCAACCAACCACCGATTAGTTTTCCTATAGACTTCTGCTAATGTCCTTCAGAACTTCTCAGTTTGGTGGTTGATTTCAAACCCTACACTATGTTATTTTTGTCTTCCATGGCCACCCCTCAATCACCTCTTCTGGGTATAACATTTCAACCAACCATTCTTCTATTGGGTCATCAACCTCCTTCTCCACAACTGAGCCCTCCATGGTGCCATTGCTCCTTTCGATCCTATAAGTGTGAATGAAACCCTAGCTTTCATGTGAAATGAAACCCAAGTCACCCCCTCATCATGCACACACCACCACTTGAAATCCTACTTCCATGCCTGGATGCTCAACAACATGCTTTGAATCTCGATAGGTTTACTCGATCTACAGAGTGCTCATCATCTCTAGCTCTTCTTCACACTTCTCAATTTTCTTCAACTCACAAGGTAACAAATGACGTTGCAAAATGCCGATTTTTATTACAAGTTTCAAAAATCCCTTCCTTAATTTCTCCACCTACCACCATACACAGACATTAATTCCCATTGAGTGCATTTTTGCTTCTTTTTCCCACGCCCCAATCTCTCGCACCTCAAACTTTTACGCCTCAGTCATAACTTTCTGGCGCACCACTACTTATCATCACAGATCTCCTCTACCCACTTCCTTACACCAAGTAGTTTATCCAATGTGACCCAACATACATAGTCTCTAATGTTGCAACCTCCTTGCTTTATACTGAGCACTCATCACCTTACACGTGGTGTTAACTTTGAGCAATTTCTCTTGAAGTTTTCATTAATTTTGAAAGCTTGTTCCCTTTATGGTCACCCATGAGTTTATTTCTTTTATACCATAGACTAACCTTCTTTATCCACCCCACACTAAGGGTATGTGTAGTCCTCTACACATGAAAACACTTTAGATTACAACTAACTTCCTGAATGCAAAGCACTTTATTACACATAACACTAAACTAAATTGACAAAGCATAAAATGATGAAGGAAACACATCTAAAGGAAATACATTAAGGGAAATCTAATCTAAATGGAAATACTACCTTATTACAAACACCAAGAAGGCTTATTTATAGTAGGGCTTCAACCTACTCCCGTTGAAGTAACCGGGAAACCATGTTCCATCAAGCACCTCTAACTGGAAAGCACTTGAGTCAAGTATATGAGTGATAACATACGGTCCCAACCAATGCACCTTAAGCTTTCCTGGGTGGCACAAAACTTTGAATCATAAAGAAGTACCATCTACCCAACCTCAAGCTTCTTGTCCCTTGATGTGCCTATCATGCCATGCCTTTTCTTAGATTTTTCTTTCTTTTGACTCCATCGTGTTATGCACCTCTCATCTAGTTGTATCAACTTGTCAATTCTTTCTTCCAATGCTTTCTCATCATCCAGACCTCCTACATGCACAATACACAAAGAAGGTAACATGAATTCCATGGGAAGAACTACCTTTATGTGCCAAACACCAACTGAAAGGGTGTTGCCTTATTCAACCATTTTGTAGGTTGTTCTATATGCCCAAAGCACAACAAAAACTTTATCATCCCAATCTTTCCTTCCAACATCACAATTTTTTTGTCAAAGTTTGGCTCAATATCTTGTTGAAAGCCTCAATAGTCCCATTTTCTTGAGGGTGATAGGGTGTTGTCTTATGGTGTGCAACCATAAATTCATCCAATAATATCTTGATGGTCTCATTAAGGAAATGAGTGCCTCTATCACTTGTCAAACTTAAAGGACATCCATACCTGGTAAGAATATTTTCCCACAAGAACCTTGTTTATGTAGTACATATGTACAATCCTTTGTAGGTGTCACTTCTTCCCCACCTTGTAAGATAATTTGTACAAGTGATGATGTAGCATGATCCAGTTCTACATGTGCGGGTAGGGAAATAGGACCCACAAAGTCAATTTCCCACTTCTCAAAAGGTTTTGCACTAGTAATAGGCCTCAAAGGCATTTCATCCCTCTCCTAGGTTTTCCAAGGCATAAAATGATCACACGCCTTACAATATTCTTTGCAATCCTTGTACAAGGTCTCCCACCATAAACCAACTAGTAGAATCTTGCACATGGTGGCATACCTCTACATAGTGTCCACCTGCAATACCACCATGAGCCTCCTCCATGATTTCATTCGCTCATGCTCTAGTACACCGCAAATACTTCATCTCAGCCTAGTTTGTATAAGTCACCACTGATCAACATGAAAGGTGTGGTGAATTACAAGTTGTTTCTTTTCCAAGGCCTTCATTCCTTCGGGTGCCATACCTATGCGTAAAAAGACAACAATATCCTCTAATTCCAGGGCACATGGTTTAACCTATATAACTGTGCATCCGAACATTGTATCTTCAATACTCTATGTGTCCTCTCCTGATTGAATCCTTGATAAATGATCTGGACCAGAATTTCTTTTACCTAGCTTTACCACCACTATAAAGTCAAACTCCTGAATAATAGAACCCATCGGCATATGCACCCTATAAAATGGATTGTTCACCAAGTATCTCAATGCCATGTGATCTGTATAGAAAAAAAAAGGTGTTGCTAGCAAGTATTGTCTAAACTTATGCAACA
The DNA here is from genome assembly GCA_018340775.1 of Taxus wallichiana var. yunnanensis. Taxonomy (NCBI): domain Eukaryota; kingdom Viridiplantae; phylum Streptophyta; class Pinopsida; order Cupressales; family Taxaceae; genus Taxus; species Taxus wallichiana. The sequence continues at coordinate 356,632,547 of CM031239.1, forward strand.
CGTAGATCATTGACAAAGCCTCACACTCTCATAGTTGTATAATTTGTTCTACAGAGTCAACTTTCTACTAGCAAAGAAAATAGGATGATCTACAATACCTTCTCTAGGATGAGCTAGAATTATGCCAATGGCCATGCCAGGCATCCACATGTACGTGAAAAGGTATATTCCATGAAGGAAAATGTAGAATAGGCATCGTAGTAAGCCTTTCCTTCAACGCTTCAATGCGTGTTATTGTTGCAGTTCTCCCCAATAGAACTTTCCTTTACCCTTTAATAACTCCTCCAAGGGCACAAAAATCTTAGCATATCCTTTGATAAATTTTCTAATACCCTGTGTGGCCCAAGAATCCACGCACCTCACTCTGACTAGTAGGCTCCTCCAAGCCTAAGATGACTACAACCTTAGCTGGATCTACTAACAAACCCTCCTTGCAGATGATATGCCCTAGCAGAGTTCCAAAAGGTGTAGCAAATACACACTTCTTGATATTTAAAGAGATGCTTAACTATCTACACCTCTCAAACATTAACCTCAAATTGTCACAATGATCCTTGACAAGCCCATACATGGTCCAATCATCCAAGTAAACCTGCAAGAATTTGTGAATAAAATCTAGAATGCTTGAACAACAATGCATGAAAATACTACATAGCACGTTTCTTCAATCCAAAGGGCATCACCATGTATGCAAAAAATTCCCCATTCAATGGTGAAAGTTGTCTTCTCTTGATCTTCTTTAGCAATTCTTACTTGATGATACCTAAAAATCCATCTATAAAAGAGTAAATTTCATGCCCTACAATGCCTTCCAATATTTCTTCAGTGAATGGTGTAGGGAAAGGATCAATCACACATGCAACATTCAGCTCCCTATAGTCCACAAAATCCTGATTCTTCCATCTTTCTTTATGTTGATTACCATAGGGCTAACCCACTCTGATTCCTCTATGGGCTCAATGATGCCAGATTTCAACATCTTGTCAATTTCTTCTTTAACTTTTACGCACAGGTTAGGGTTCATCCTGTAAGGTCTCTTCCTAACCAGGTGCACACCTTCCTTTAACTTAATTTTCATCTCACCCAAAGATTCATGCACTCCTTTCAACTCATGGTAGCCTCTAGGAAACAAGTCCTGGAAATCACATAATAACTCAATTATCTTAGCCACTTCAGAGTCGACCAAGTAATCTCCAATTATGGCCTCCTTAGGTTCAACATCCATTCCAATGTTCACTTTCTTCATCTTCATAGGTTCATGGTAGGTGTGTGCCTTCTCATCCACACTATCTAAGACCTCGTGCATACCCTCTAAATGATCTATGTCCAAATTTTCCACTTCTTCATCATCCACCATGTAGACCATCTTTCCTTTCTCCTTCTCTAGGAAAGTGCACTCAAGTAGTTCTTTGCATTTGTCTCATCTACTTCTTCAAAATGCTTCTAGGTCTGACTCACCAAGTAACTCCTGAATGAGTTCTTCAACTTTTGCACTATCTCCCATAGTCAAGTGCTTCATAACCTATAATGCCTCATTCACTAGAGGTTTAGTGGAGAAGTAGTCAAAATCTGATCATACCTGTATAGTCAAGTCTTGCCAATTTCTAGTCTCTCTATTCAACTCCACATAAACATACCATGCACGCATGTAAGTAACCTCACAAGGTGAAATAAAGTTTGTGCACCCACAAAAAGGTGGTAAAGCTTCCTTCCCCTCTTGTCCAGAGTCTCTCACACTTGTTGAACGTGGTGTTGAACAAGATTATTACCATGATATTCACATATTTGAGTAGGTGCATTACTTCTGAGAAACCTTGCTGATAGAGAAATTCTCACCTCTCTCCATTCTATGAGATTATCCCTATGAACCATCCACCAATGCATTGTTGTCCCACGTAGGGTATAAACTAACATGTTCCTTCTGTCCACCTGATCCTTCCACTATACTTCCATGGCTCACAGGAATACCTCAGGGTTTCCTTCACTAGTGTACTAGGGTACAAGGTTATTTCCTAACCACCTAACACAACATGGCTCTACTTACACACACAAGTGCTTTGCTTCTTACCTCACACCCAACCATCTCATAAGTGTCATGTGCCCAATTTTCATAGGAAATACTTGTAGTATCACTGATGGACTGTGCATCATCCCACTGGAGAACTCCTTCCTTAGATGGCTCAAGTACTTTGGGTCTCGAATGGTGTGCACATAAATTTTGTTCAGATCTTCTTCACTTAAGGGCTCAACATAAGGTGCAGATTTTCCCCATCTTCAAAGGGATAATAACTCATTCTTCCTTGTTCTCAAAACTGATATATCCCTTATTGAACCATAGATCAACATTATTTACATAGCACCAAGGGCACCCAAGTAGAGTTGGGAAGTTTTCCACTTCTACAAGTGCTAAGACCTCAAAGTCCCCAGTGAACTTGGCCCCCTGTATAGTAATGGATGCATCCTTCAAGACTCCAATTGGCATGGCCTTAGTCTGATTTTCCATATACATATACATTAGAAGATGGTTGTAATGGAGGTCTTCCCATCTGAACCCATGCATCTAAAGTAAGCACATTCACTTTCACCTTGTGTCAATCAAAATATTGCTCAAAATCCATCCATCCACAACAACATTTAGAGTGATCTCCTTTTCATAATCCAAGCTATGAGGAGGGAGATTAGCATGCAAAATCTTCCATCCATTCTCAATACCAATGCACATGGAGTGTTTCCCTTTAACCAACTCCCTAGTAATGGAATAATGTTCTCCTGACGCAACATCTTGCATACTTCCTTCAGATCATCAACATCCGATTGGAAAGTCTCATCTTCCTTCTTCTGTTCCAACTTTCGTGATTGTTCTTTAAACATTGTATTTCACCCTACAAATTTTCTGAGTACCTCCATGGTTTCCTGATAAACCTCCTTCTGATGTGTAGGGTCTGGATATTTTGCATGTAAAACCTCCTCCTTAGTAATGGTAGGATTTTATTGCAACATTTCTCTGCATGCACAACCTCAATGCATGTAGTAATCTTCACAGTACCATCTCAAGATCCAGTGCTAACTTTGGCATCCATTGGTTTTCCATGGACGTGTTGTATTCTAACCATCCCTGCACCCTTGTTCTCTTATTTGTGCTTCTTTCTCATATGTTCATATAAATCTGGGAACTCTTCATAGTTATGATTCTTTCCACAAAAAAAAACAAGTAATGTTCTGAGGGCACTCGCCTTGTAATGGTCAGGAGATCCACATGTATAACATGTTCCATGAGGGAACTCACCTTCATCCACCACTACAGCCTCGCCTCTTGAATCCACCACGGTATCCTCGACCTCTACCATGGCCTCCCTCAAAGTGCCCTTCATTATGATCATAGCACCCTTGAGTGTGATCATGATCATGTTGCTCACTTTTTTCCTTAGAGTTATTCACAACTCCAATCTGATCATACACCAATATCAATAAAACATCATGGATCTTCGATCAATCTTGAAACCATGCAAATCTTCAGTATTGTTGATTGTGGACCATAAAAAATATATTACATAAATCTAGGAATGGGGTTCTTCAGTTTTATCCAAATATTGATTTGTAAAATGAATGGACACATCATAAGATAAATATCATTTTACAATTCCTATTAAATGTAGAGTCTTTAAGACACTTTTTCCCATGAAAACTTAGTCTAACAAATAGTAATTACCCTCTGTTCTCAATATGTGCATAAATGAGCCTCTAATAAATCTCACCATTAGTATTGGTGAAATATGTACATGAAAAAAAAAAATTATTTTATTTAAATGGATTTGATGAAGTGATGATGAAAATGGGCTCTTCTCATTTACTCAATATGTCCTAACTGTCTGCCATTTTATAAAAAAAATGAGCTCAATAAAATGAAATATAACTCGATGTGTATCGTACAAAATAAAATTATGTTATGAAGATATGTTTTGTAAACTGAGAGGGAAATGGCATGCTATATATATATTTATATATATATAAATAGGATCATATTTTGGTATCTACTATATATATATATCCAAAAAAAGTTGATCCAAAGGGGCAGTCAAAGTAAGATTTGACTAGGTTTTAAACGAAAGTAATCGCACACATTGAATTTTGATTGTTTAAATAGATTAGCCTAACATTTCCATTGTTAAAAAATTAGGTAGTTTTCAAATTATTGATTCTTTAAGGCAGGAAGTCAATTCAATGAATATGGTTTTCTAATTTTGAGTGTACATATGCTAACATATTCCAACAAGTTGATATTATGTTGTTAACCTTGAGATGAAATATTAACATGTATCATTGACCCCTTTACAAGAGGAATCCCAAAAGACCTTCACTATGACATAGAGGGGAGTTAAATGTGTCATGTTTGTTGCTCACTTTTATCCTTAGATTTATTCGAACTCCAAAGAATACACCAATATCAATGGCATCATGGATCTGATCAATCAACTACAATGTTCGTATTATGAATTGTGGATAAAAAATCTTACAGTAGTAGGACATGTTCTTCCTTATCATGCATTGAAAAATGGGCGACTCACATCATGGTCTAAATGACATATCTCACAATCTAGTAACAAGGAGAGCGATCTACAAGGAAACTATCCTTAGTATGCCCTCTACTTCATAATATGTGCACCAAATTCCAGTGTGTGTCTCATGTGTTGTATTGGCTGATAATTTCTCCAACTATTTTTCCATTGCTGCAATATGAGCTTCTAAGAATGGGCTCACTCTAGTGTCTATGCTCCCAACTACCTCAACACAAAAGTTTCTTCAAGTGCCTCATGTGGGTTTATATAAGTCTTATGTGAGAGCACCCTCCTAAAAGGCATGATCAGCCTCCGAAGAACCACTGTGCATGCTTGACTTGCATGGATATCATAAGATAGTTTAGACAAGAGTGTTTTCAAATGAAGCATCATATTCTCTGGACACTCTCAGTAGTGCCCTTTTGATATCCTTGAGCACTAGTTTATACTTTTCTTCTCGAACTCAAGGATATAAAATTCTTTAAGGAAAGCATCTCATAACAGTAATGTATAATCCACACAAGTCTGATCAGGGTCAAACTTCATATACTAGTTGTGCGCGCGTCCCTGCAATGTAGTTACAAATTGATTGGCCTTGTGACTCTAAAGTTGTAATTCCTTTCATGTGCCATAATATATCTCACATATATGGACATGCTCAACAACATATTCTATTCCCCTATACTCTGGGAGATGAAGTGACATCTCCATGTAAATATTTTGGGGCTGTGAGGACCATGCCCACCAGATCCAGAACCTCCTGTGTTACCTCTACCTCTAGATCCACTAGATCCACTAGATCCTAGCCACATATGCCTCTTGATCCTCCCCCTGTAATAAGAATTGAACCAGAGGATGCACTACCTTGTGTCCCAATAGTGGTGCTAAACTAAACTCCCATAGTCACATGAAGTTGCACTACTCCCAAATGTGAGTCCAAAGTTTTATGCATGCCTATGTTATGTGCCGATGACATGCCTAAAAGGTACCTCTAACTGGACCTCCAAATAACAAGGAAGACATCTACACCCATAAATGTACTTGCTATTTGATTTACTCCTAAACTTGCTGATAAGTCAACTTTACCTCTTACTACTCTACTGCCCAAACTAGCTTGTTGACTACTAGTTGTACTAGAAAATGGAAAACCAAGTGCAAGGGCTAGGTCACTAGGTAGATTCAGATGTGCACCATGGCCCATGTTTTCTCTATTTGATGCACTCTCATAAGAGGTCGATGAGGGTTCCTATCATGCTTTCCCAAATGGGGAGTTCTAGATGCTCTAGCTCCACATCCTCTGCATGAGCTCTAAATCCTTCACAAGCCATCTCTCTCCACAATGCCATCTATTTCTATGCAACCTCACATTACTTCTCTAAATCCCTCTCGCATGTGCCTCATTGAACTTAAGCTACCTTTCTTCTCTTTTCCTCTCTACCGCTAGGTCCACCATCCTTCACCACACTGCTCCTTCCCCATACATGGTGGGGTTTAGCTAGCCATCGACTTCTCTTCCAAATTCAAGGTTACCATCAAGATCTTGATCACTAGTGGAATTCCATGTAGATATGATCCCTTGGGATAACGTAAAAATTGAAACTCAACTACCTCCGACAAGAGTAAGTGGAGATTGAGTACTCCAAAATATAGCTATTCAAAACACCATGGAACCAAGTATCCACAACGCATGTCAAATCAGATCAACATCATAGAGGGCCTAAAATTATTCTTACATCCAGAAAAGTGTACGAAACCTCCAATTCCTTTTAGATGCATAAGCAACCAGCCACTCATATAGCTCTATGGGAAAAATAGCAAATAAGCTCTCATATAAGTAATCATATAGATTCGATCAACCCACACACATGCATCAAACTCAGATCCAGTGTTGAATCTCCGAGCGTATTCTTCTTCTAGATCTACTATCCACTCCTCAACACTTGCTAAGGTCAATCCAACATCTTCATCATGTAACATCCTAAAAAATAACTAAGAAAGAGGTCCCTAAAAATGGAACCAATGATGCAACCTAGAATTCATTATAAATGACCCAAGCGCACTGACACATCACTCATCCTAAGTTGAGCACTCACCCAAAGCACACAAAGGCACCAGTCCCTCTTTAGAGTTTTCTTGTACAAAATGTTAGCATGATAGTGCATATGTATATTCAGATTCATAACCAATAGTAAACAATCCATAATGCATAAACTAGATCTAGATCTTAGAATATATAAAAGATGAACTAAACAATGACTATAACAAGATTTACCATACAAGAACCAGTTCAGTCATGTTCAACACCATTATCCAACCAATATGATCCATTGTATTAAATACTATAAACACATAAGCTTCATACATTATAAAGGTATCTTCATGAGTCATGCATGTGATAAGACCAACAACATAACTCTACAATAATTGACACTTATTTAACCATGTAAAATCAATACATATATATATATAGGGGTGGGGACTTTCCCTTCACCGCCCATGCACTATCTCAAAATAGGCCACATGCTAATAATAACCATGTGCCTTTACAAAAGGATGCAAAACATGCAAGTTCTCTAACAATAGACTTCATATAGTTAACTTTGAGTAGAAATCCTATTATTAGCCTAAACTATGCATGGTGCTTAGTTGATGCTTGTTCCCAAAATACCATAAAGTGTGAAGAGCGTGAATGTGGTGAGGTCCATTTCAGATTTTGACCCTCAATAGTCAAGCACAAACCATGGAACTAGAGTGTATTATAGGGTAGTGTGATGTGTGATAGTGTGATGTTAGAGATATGTTTCATGAATGTGCTGAGTGTGAAATGCATAGTGTATATGGTGTGAGGTTCATGGATGTAGTATTCCCTCAAAATTCAAGTGTGAACCATAGCACTCAAGTGCGTCATAGGGTAATGAAGATACAAGATGTGTATCAAGGTGCACAATGAAGCTTATAAATATGAAGTATGAAGCACAGAGTGTATGAATAAGAATGATAGACACCTAAGAATGGTAGGAGAGAAGGGGGAGAATGAGTGTGATGCCCCCCAAGTGTGTGATGGAGATATATCCAAGAATGGAAGAGAAAGCATGCCATGGTGATGGATGTGGAAATGTGTTAGGAGTAGTATATTTACCAAAGTAATTTGTAGTATTGAGAGCAAATGGAAATTTATTTTTGTGATGGTGAGTATGTGAAATAGTGTAAACCTCAGGAGGAGATGTGGAAGAAATAAAAGGAGCGAGCTTAGGGTGATATCTCGAGACCGAGTCTAGTGGATTGTGTCATAATAGAAATAGTTTCTTTGACTCTTTTGAATATTTACCTAATCCAAGTGCCATTGAAACTATAGCAAAAGTCTACCGATACCCAAGGCTATACTTTTTGAAATTAGGAGGAGGGGTAGTCGAAGTAGGGGTTGCAAGTGAATGATCAATAGTGTTGCAAAAGGAAAAGGGGGATGGATCGGCTAATGCCTAATATACCACACCTTGGTATAGGAACTCAATACACATATCAAGGGTTGATGGGACCGTGATGCATGACATGGATCCAAGGTCGTCTAAGAATAAGATTATAGTTAATATTGTTAGGCATGAAATCGAATGGGATGGACAAAGTGCATGGCCCTTCAAGAATAGGAAGCATGATTATACCTCGAATATTTTAGACATATTATCAAATATGCAAATGTAAATAGATGATGGAGTTAAGGAGGCTTCGGAGAGGCCAAGTTTCTTAAGGAATTTGAGATTACAAATGTTAAGCCTAGATCCATTATCAACTAAATCTTGTTTAACCCCTATGTTATTGATACAGAATTGAATATAAAGGGGGGATCATTACCTAAAATAGATTGAGAAGCAATTTCATCATATGTAAAAGTAATATGCTCTTCATTAAATGATAATGTTGTAGTGAATCTATGATACACATAGTTAGGAGAAGTATTAGGATGAAGATAAGTAGTAGATAAAAATATTGAATTTGATTGGAACACTCAGGATTGGCTTGCAAGAAGGAATTGAGGGAGATACTCATGGTGGAAGGATATAGAAAATAAGAGTGTTCGAATGTGGGTTCACCAAATGATTTAACAAAATGGACTTTTGTAAAACCCTCGGGATATTTTAGAGTCACATGTGATAAATAAGAGACTAAAGTACATATTTAACACAAGCAATAAGCTAAAGAAATGTGAAACACTGGATGCAAGAGAGGGAATAGAAGACTTAGCTGATTTCACAATTGATCCCGAAGTTTTATGGACTAGAGGAATGATGAACATCATGAAGAAATTGTTGCAACCATGCCCGATAAATTTAGAAAGTGTCGGATATGCCAGACTATGGCGCTTAGACTAGGTTAGAGGCACCTAGGCGTCGAGTCTTCTTCTAGGTGCTTGCATCTGCACAAGACCTTGAAACTGATTTTTATTGTGTCACACCAATGTCACTAACCTTCGTTGTTGATAAACTATATGTCACACTATTTCCATAGAATTCGCTTCAACCTACAAAATCAATGATCTCCTGTAAAACCCCAAAAACATCAAATCCTAAAAATAAAAATATACAAATGGGGAGTCAGACTAACCTCGATGATTACCCGACAAAGTGAACTTACAACCAAGCATTGCAAGACATCACAAACTCTATGAAGTTTTATGTGCCTATATGTAGAATTGTGCCCTAGGAAACTCTTTTCGCAAGATGCACTTGATAACGAGCAATAGCTAGATGTAACAATGTAGATATATGTGTGGATGTCAAATGAACCTCCTCCTATGAAGTGTATACATAAAAATTCAGTCCCTTATTCTAGGAGTGATAGCTAAATGGATGCTTTGATGCTCTTAGAATGCCTTTAGATGTAACCTTAGGTGGTGATAGTAGATGCTTAGAGCTTGGTCCTTTATTATGATCACATATATTTGTATTTATATGATTCCCTTGTTTGAATTTCGTAATTGAAAACTAAAAGGCCAACCCATAAGAAAACAAGATGCCTAAAAGATAAAAGAGGCCCAAAAGGGGTGAGAAAGATACAAAGAGGTCGGGGCACCCAAAGGGGACGAGGGCACTGTGGCGCTGGCATCCTGGCTAGGTGCTTTGGTGTCCAAAGTCAATAAAAATAAACAAGTAAAACATCGATCAAGGGTTATAGGGTGTGTAAGACCATAAAGAAAGATGAGAAAGAGGCCAAAGACAATAGTCAATTACTAGTTTTATCACTTAGGAATCATATGAATAGTGGTATGTGATTAGGACCTAGAAATGTACCCAAGTGCATGATTTTTGTGTCTACACCAAGCAAGGTCAACATCATATGGAGAATTTGGATAAATGTTTCAAGATATGTATAGAGTTTGAAGTATCCTTGAACCTCAAGAAATGCATTTTAGTTCGTAGGGTAAAATGTTGGGTCACATTATTTCTAAGGATGGAATTGCCATCGATCCTGAAAGAATTTCTTCCATCCTCTCTCTTTCATTACCAACTCACAAGAAGGCGCTTCAGTATTTCCCGAGTAAGATAAATTTTATTAGGAAGTTTTTTCATAAATTTGCAAGATTAGTCAGTCCATCACCTTGATGCTAAGGAAAGACATGACTTTCAAATGGACCGCAGAAGGAAGAGAAAGTTTTTCCAAGATAAGCGACGTGATTGTGCAGTAACTCACAAAACTTATCAATCCAAATTTCACAAAGGATTTCACCCTTTACACCTATGGGATTGGTCTTAGTGTTGCCATGGTTTTGACACAGAAGAATGATGAAAAATTGGAGCAACATGTAGCCTTTTTCAGCCAAACACTCAAAGATTTTGAGCTCAAGTATAGTCATTTAGAGAAACAAGTCTTCGCCATCTTGTGGGATCTCAAAAATTCAATCCCATGCTTTCGTTAACTACATAAAATTCTTAGTCTCACATCCTAGCATGATATATTTCATCATGGGGTATAAATCATCGAGAACAAATGATGGGTAACCAAAATCATGGAGTTTGATGTGACCATAAGGGCCACACAGTTGGTGAGATGAAGATAAATTTATGAGAATCTTTCCTTGGATGCAAAGGATAGTCAAGAGGCCTCACTATTCATGGAGGAATAGTAAGAATAAATAACAAAGGATCTATAGAATCTAGGAATAAGGATTAGAGTATGAAAAATCCACGAGAGAATGGTGGAAATCTACATAAGACAAAAGATCCATGGAATGTTGAGTTTTTGCATAACACAAATTTCTATAGGATGAAAGATTTCAACCTAGCCACAACACTGGATCAATGACATAGCAACATTCTTGGCAACTAGCGGTTACCATTTCTAGTTTGAGAAAAACAAAGAGAAGGCACTTGAGGTTGCAATCAATTCCTTACGTGTTAATAGATGGGATTATTTTTAGGAAGAATTTAGATGGGAATATTTTTAGGAATAATTTTGATGGTCTCACAATTAAACCTATAAGAGTAACTCAACACATGTAAAGTTAGAAAAATACCCTAAGGAATTCAAAATATTTCACATGTGCATAATAAGGGTTAGTTAAAATGAGATAAAGAACAAAAATCTTAAAATCAACTTCTTAAGACCATGGAGTTGTCCCACCGGACGTGCCAAATGTGCTCATATGTAAATTTTCCATGCTAATCTAAAGAAGATAACACCTAGTAGCTTCAAAGCAATAATCAAACCTACTATAGAACCATCAAGATAAGAGCTTATGAGAAACAAATTCTTCAATGCATGAACAATCTCAAACTAAATGCTAAGCTATTTCTTACTCTCTAGATTGCTAACTAATAAATGAACCTATTTAGATCACTTTAGCAATCAAAATGGAGTGGTTTCCTCAAGATTTGAAGATGAGATCTCACCAAGAAATGGCTACAAGGCCATTTTTGGATCTTCCCATGCTCTTCAATTTGAGAGAATGGATGCAAGATGGAGAAGCTATTTCCTTCAATGGAGAATGGCTCAAGATCAAAATGCCTATAGTTTACTCTAGGGAAAATAAGGTGTAAGAAGAAAGGTAAGGAGGAGGGTTTTTTATATAGCTTTTCAGTTCAGAAAAGCTAGCAATTTGATGAATGTGGGATAAACCCAAAGAGGAAATACAAAGGCCATGTATGTTTAATAAAGTATGTGCACTTTGTGGGAGTTGAAAGGGGGTTTAATTAATCAAAGGTGATTAATTAATAGTAGGGGTATGCTTATAGAAGCTTATTAGAAGAAAGTTAGTATGATTTAGGAGATTTAAGAGAGGAAATTGGTTCAATAAATGGTGATTTATTGATTTAGATTAGTGGTAGTAATTAATTAAGAATAATTAATTAACCTAGGTAGAAGCGAATGTTAATTAATGAAAGGTCGTTAATCGACATCTTGAATGATAGGAGGGTTAATTAATTAGTGAAATGTAATTAATTAACAATGATAGAGGGATAATGGTGGTTTATTGATGAAGTGTCATCAATTTACGGAAAAAGGATAGTTAGTGCAATTTAAGTATTAAAATTGCTTGACCAAATTATAGGTGTCTACACGTGGTATGAGTGAGATGCATCATTGAGCCCTAATGTGGGAGGACAAGTGGAAAATGGCTAAGTCCAAAAATCCGTGAACACTTCCTAGTGTTTTGTGGATGGTGAAAAGTTAATGTCTTGTGGATTTCTGAATATGTGGAAACATGTACGATTTAGAAACCACTAAGTGAAGGCAAGACCCACATAATCATATGAGGTTAAAAGCCATGAAAGATCTACGTAACATTGAAGGTTATGGATTTCTTAATCTACATAGGTAAAACACATTTATAGAACATAACAGAACATTAGAATTCCATGAAAGGTATAAAATCGACACCTATTTTAGTTCATTCATGACGCCTCGACACCGCTTTCAACTACTCAGATTTAATGAAGTATGGTGTTGTGTTGCATACACCTGTAAGCGTGTAATTGAATCAAAGGCTCCCATGTCATGGTGGTTGGATCTCTTCAAATTTTTACCCATGCTTGTACTACAAGTCAACACTACGATAAATCATAGCGACCATGTTTGTTCAAAGAGATTTAAGAGATCGGTACTTTGGTATGGCATCAATTCTTTCCCTCTTCTCTTTCTCTCCTCCTTCCATGAGTTATATAAATGTAAGTGTTCATGCACATTTAAGGGGTTCTTCCTTGGTTCTTATCTCACATATTTTTAGTTCCTCCTCGCGAACTTAAAAATTTATAGCTTTCGACCTCTGCAACTCATGTATAAGGATTTTATTGCCTCGACTCTGCGTGTAAATTATTAAGCATAAATTTATGCAAGTGTGGAAACTTTCATCTTTCCTTCAAATGTTCTATGTTTGGTGTGAATATCTCTACCATCTTGTGTGATTTGTATTCTTTTCAGCTTTTTCGTTATAATTGTTTGCATGCTTTATGATCCTCATTCTACAAACTTACATCTATGTCTTGTAGAACCAGGAGCTCCACATTTTAGTTTGGTGTATCACCCCCTATTATTTTTAGTTTTTTCCTACTCCTAACCCTGTCTCCTTGGAATATTTAGTTTAGGTGAGATAGTTTAGAGTAGAAATATGGTATAATATTAGTTACAATGAACTCGGGATGAAGGGAAACAACCCTTTCATCTAGAGAAAGATCATGCGTGACCTCATGACTCATGTTCTAACAAAATTTCACTGAAATGTTGAAAATAGTTTCAGCAAGGGTGTAAATTTAAGTGAAAACAATTTCCTTAGAAACAAGTGCTTCACACATCATTTTAGACCACCGTCATCTATTATTGATAGTAAAAAATTATATTAGTAATAAGTGGGAGTGTATCTTTATGATATTTTGTGCACTTCTTACGACTATTTCCACATAGGTTCTTGAGTTTCTTCTTCCTCTTGTGGTACTATTTCTTCATCAACAATGTCACATTAACTTAAATTATCTTCAAAGTATACCTTGACCTACACTTTGTTTGATTCTTCTTTTCACTATTTTTTTTTATGTTTCAACTCAACCTCATTATCGTAAATCCATTTGTGTAGGAACCCTCTTCAATTATGTGAATACAACATTATGAGTATAGAACATCTTCTCTTTTCGGATTCCACAACTTTTACCATTTCACACTATTTACATATCCCATTATATGCTCTTCTTAGACTTATAGTTAACTTTTGTCCTATTTTCCTTTGGAATATGAACACATCATAAATGATTCTCATAAGTTTGTAAGGAATGGTTTCTCACTAGTCAATATTATTATTGATTCATATTTTCTTATGATAATTATGGTGATTGGATCACCAAATAACAAGAAATAATGATTACTTCAGCCCAAAATTTCTTCCCCAACTACATGTTACTCGAACATACTAAAAGGATTTTTCCATCAATGTCCTATCCATCTACTCCATAACTCCATTCTAATGTGGCATGTATGAAGTTATATTTTTCTCTCAATTTTTAAATCGTTGCACAATTTATCAAATTATTTTGAATTAATTCACCCCATTATAAATGTGCAACACCTTGATCTTATTCCCCTTATAGTTCTTGAAAAGGGATTTTAAATCCTTGTATTTATTGAAAACTTCATAATTCTTTTGGAGAGCATATGTCCAAGTTTTCCTTAAACAATCATATATGAAAGACACATAGTACATGGATTTCCAAAGCGATGTAAACTTTACAAATCTAAACACATCACTATGTACTAATTTCAAGATCCTTTTGCATGCAAAAACTTTTGGGAAACTTCACTTTGCTCTACCAGTCTATAGACATAATGATCACAAAAGTAAAATTACAAGGGATCCTCATAAATATATTTCTCAATTCCTTTGGATTAATAGTGCGCACAACCCATTTTCACCAATATGACCCTTCATATCATGTAATAATAATTTCATCACCACTAGAGACATTTTGGTTTTCTAATGCACCTCACTAACATTAAGAACAAAAATGTTGTCATAAGCACTAGTAATCATACTTACATCCACGCTGAACTAAATTATAACACACACTCTTTTTTAGAGAACCATTTCCCCATGCACCATTTTTATACCATCCTTTGATGACACCTACACTCCAACATCACACATGTTGCTAACTGAAATATGATTCCTCACAAGACCATTAATTTTTAGAATACCAAGGAGATTCTTGATACTCCCATATTTAAAACTTAGTTTAACTCTTCCTCGACCTAAAATCTAGTGAGTAGAGTCATCTCCCAAAAATACATTACCTCCATCGACTTCTCGTAATTACATAATAAATTTCTATGAGAATTCATGTGGTAGGATGCACCCGATTCAACAACCATTCTTCACTGCACAATTGAAAAATAATAGCTACTAAGTATCTATCACAAAAGTGTCGTGACTTGACACAACTCTAACACTTCTTTACTGGAGGGCTTGTCTAGAGTTTTGACTTACCCCTAAACTTTACAAATTTCTCCCCTATCTTCTGATGTCTTTTGCTTGTGCTCTCCCATGCACCATTAACACATCACTTTGGTGGTATTCAACAATTTTTACCTTACTTATTTTGATAATAAGGCCGAGACAATCTCATCTATCTTGAGCTTGGTAGAAGTGCCGATTTATCGACATCACTAGATTATCCCAAGAGTATGGAAAAGAACACAAAATTGTAATACATCTATCTTGGCATCAATATAAAGTAAATCAATTAGAATTTTTAAAGGAATTCAAGTTCTATGTAACTGATTCACCATTCTTCATCTTTAAGAAATACAAATTCCTTTTCATAAATAGTTTGTTAACCAAATATTTATCTTGGTATAACTTTCCAAATCATCCCATAAATACTTTGTTGTATTTTCATTAGGTACATTCAAAAACAATAAATATGAGAGATAGAATCACATAAATCTTCTTTCCTTCCTTTCAAAATTTTTGAATTCCTCTTGTTTGAACCACATAGGTTTTATTTATGACATAGAAACCCATTGATCTCTATCAATCAAGAGATCTTCCATATTGAGCTTCAATAGTTCAATTTTTTTCCCATTAATTTTTTTAATATCTATTATATCACTTCAAGACATGTGTGATCCTTACAAATGATTCACAAAATTTACTCAAGATTTTTTTCAAAATCTAGTCCCAAATGTTTCTTTTTTATTTAAAAACTCGGATGTTTTGATACTTGTATGTTGGGATGTATTTTACACATACTACACAAACACAACCATAAACCTAAATATATATAATGAAAAATATTCAAATAAAAACTAGTGGTATGGAATACAATGTGAATATACCAATACCAAGCGTGTGACTACTATAAATTATCATGTGGGAACTTTATTAACCCATATTATCGTGTATTCTATCATCATGATGATGTTACACACTCTAGTCCTGCTAGTTATACTTTTATTGGCCCCAATAAATTTAATGGCCCATTTTTCAAATGGGTATTGGGACAATATGGGGATAAAGGGAATCTAATCTTGTAGATTGGGTTTCAAAATTCTTGGAAAATAACTCACCTAAGCGTGAAGTATTTAGTATACTTCTATTGGTACCATTACATGTGCCAACTCCCATTCCACCACCACTAATGATGACGTTGTTAAGACCCACACCTCAAATATTTCCAATGGAAATGGGGAATGTTGGTACCAAAATCAAAATCATTCCACCACTCCTTATTCCCCAACATGTATAAAATATATAGAAGGTACATCAGAAGGCCCATATTGGAGTTTGAAATGGAAAAATAGAGGAAATCATAGGGTGAAGTTTTGATGAGAGTGGAAGACATAAGAAAAGAGAATAAATGATGCACTCGATGAAATACTATCTAAGTAGCCATTAGATAGAGGTTCCCAAGTAGCTATAACCCTAGGAAGAAGAATGGCTCAGATAATAGAAATCGAAGAGGAAGGACCTCATCATAAAACAATAGGAGGTAGAAAACCTAAGGAGCATGTTAATTGCAAAGGGGAGAGACCGAGTGCTAGGAAAAAAGTGAAACATTGCACATATCTCCATGCCACCCACCCCATTAAAATCCATGAATATAGTTTTGATGCATGGTTGGAGAGACCCATGGATGACAAGGTGGGTTATGAGATGCTAAGATAGAGGGGAAACCATATTTGATCTAAGATCCCCTCTTGATGTTCCACACCAAAGAAGGATCCACACATGGATAAAATTATGTACCAAAAGGGAAAGGATACCGATGAACTATACGCCTTGAATTTCATACACTAATCGGGGCATCATGATGGATGTATAAACAAGTCTCATTCTAAGATGAGACTTGTATTGATGTGCCTCATTTTGAGGTTATGGATGCGGCGTTGGAAACAAACCCACAAATAAATAAGTTGTGAGATGAGAGAATATATTTTGTAAATCCGTAACTCCTAAGTGAGGAGTAGGCCTCTAATGCCCTAATGAAGCTAACATTTGAGGTCATCTATTAGAGCCTACAAAATAGGTACAAAAAATAGTGACTGAAAATTGGGATGGGTTGAGAATGCATAACAATAGGTGATGAAAATTGTCAAGAGTTTGTAAGCGTACACAAAATATTATGTGCTAAATCTTAGGAAAGGGTTTACTTTGACATAAATTCTACCATGGCAGGACCCCATGAATCACCTTGATCTTCTCATGGATGAAGTATTCTCAAGTGCAACATTCCAATGGAGAAGATAAGACTTGAGTGATACCCTCTATAAGCAAGTGGAAGCCTAATTGAATATCTCGTAATGAGATCCTCAGTAGGGATAAAACTAAAAAGAATGGTGATCGGTCAAGTATTCACACCTACTCAAAGAATGAATGAACTGATATCAAAGTTCGAATAGAGGTTGCAAAAATAAAAAAATGTGCTAGAGAAGTAATAGGTCATAATCAAGGACAAAACAAAGCATGGTCACATAATTAATCAAGTGAATGCCTTCAATATATAGATTAACGCAAAAGAGACTTTCTTCAAGGAAATGTTAAAAATGTTCCTATTGAAGTACTAGAGAAAGAGGATGACCTAAAATAATATGATTACAGCTTTTTGGATAAGGTCTAAATGACACACAGGGCCAAGGAAAATGAAGAAGAAAGATTTTCTTTATCCGTTGAATGACCACAAATTTTTGAAGGCATAAAGGGTGTACTTTTCAAGAAGAGTGCTTCGAGGAAAATTTACAAGCTACCACACTTGAGTTTTTACAATAAAAGAACAAAGGCTTATCAGGGGAATGAAAACAAGGTTTTTAAGGGGATGTAGGCCCCACCAATTTCGGAGTGCATAAGGTAGTACATGTGTATAGTTAGATATCCTAACATGGAAGTGGATGCATGTTTTGGGTGCATGATAGCAAATAATATGACTATTTTTTGGTACAATAGGCTAAATCCCATGTGGGAAAGTTATGAGGATCCATATCAACATGAGAGTTAGTAGGACAAGGAGTAAAACTAGGGAGGAACATGAATATGCTCCAAGTGGAAGTTAGGCGGGTATAAAGAAGACGATGACATGCATTAGAGGAAAAAGGATGGTGGCCATTTTTAGATGATAAATCTCCTCATCTATCATCATAAATAATGGGATACGACACTTAAGGAAGTTATATCACCAAACATGATTTATCGACATCCCCTACCACTAGAGTTAATGGTTTCCTCAACCACCAAGGAAGTGGTAGCCAATGTTGGGTGGGAAATGGTGTATCTGGTTTTGAGATCTATTTATATAAGGGAAAGGCCTATATAATATATTTTTGTTATTATCCATTATTGTTAGGTATAGGTTGGTTAAGCTAGTAGATAATGCATAGATGTTTCCAAAGGGATGCAATCCTAAACTATTTATGTAATTGTTGTTAATAATCAATATGTAAAACATCTACTATATGAATGAATGAATGGTTTCCTATCTATGTCTACATATGTTATGGTTATGTGGATAATCTATTTATGTTTTCCTATATTTTTCTTAATAATGTAACTATTTTGTTTTCCTCTTTTATGGTATCAATTTTAGACACTAGAAAACACACCTTGTGCATAAGGTCTTCTAAGCTAAAAATATAAAACAATATAAAAAACATGAATAATCCCTAAAAACCAAATATAACAACAAAACAAATAAAATGTAAAAAGTAAGGTTGATTTAAGACATTCGACCTATCAATTATCCTCATCCACTCTCATTTAATGTTTTCACACCCGCTAACCACCCCACCTACCCATTTTCATCCCAATGCATTATGGACCATTATCATCTTACCCCTCTTTCACATTGTACCCATACCCGTAATAATCTTCTATCCACTCAAAAACTATAAAATAAAACTCACTCCTTAATTCTACCCCTCGCATGCACTATTTATAGGTATTTTCAAAGGAGAAAGAAATACAATTTGATTGAAACCATTGTCATAGGGTTGGATGACCCCTATTCATCTTTTGTTTTTGCATTGCATCCTTCTTGCAAAACACAAAATGTAATAAGGGAAAAATCTAGACACTATAAAACATACCTTATGCATAAGGTTTTCTAAGTTAAAAATACGAAATTAATATAAAACCATGAATAATCCCTAAAACCAAATATTCCCGAAAAACACCTAAAAGTAAAAAAATAAGGTTGATTTAAGACATGACACCTATCACTTATACTCATTCAATCTTATTTAATGTTGTCACATACACTTAACCAACCCACCTACCCATTTGCATCCCCAATGTACAATATACCCTTATCATCTCACCCTCAATGCACATTGCACCCATGTATGTCATAATATTCTATGCACATAAAAATATAAAATCACACTCACCCTCTCATTTCAAATTCTTGTCTCTTGATCATTTGATAACTTTTTGCTATTTATCATGCATGTTTTATTCACGGGTTTTTCTTATGGAGGAAGGATACCATTTGGACACCATAAAATCTCATTGATCAATTAGATTCTAGATTTTCAATTGTGCTACCAATCACACTTGCAAGGATGGCTTGCGACTTCTCTATGATTTTTAGTGATCACACTCATGAATAAGATGTAATTGGGAGAACTCCAAATCAACCCATACACCATTTATAACTATAAATCATTTAAAAATATCCTACACCATGGCTTGGTCCCCTTAGGTTCATAAACTTGTATATCATTTCATTTGTTTTCATTTATCAATCGCATGTATTACATGTTCGTATCACCAAAATTGAAAAGGGATAAGGATTTGGTTGAGGAAAATATCCTAGCCACAAAAATAACTAATATTTTTATATAGTGTTTTACATGCAAAATTTAGCTCACTTTAGTCAATGAAAGAACCTTACAATGTCCTTCACTTTTTACATGGAAACAATGCAAGCCCATTTTATTTAGTATCATTGTTTTGAGGTTTTCTAATACATCATCTATCACATCTTGCATGGTGATCCAAATCTAAGCATACACCAATAAATGATAAGTATGCATGCATTTATTCTATTCTCCAAACACCAAGGAACTTAGCACTAGAAATGTACTTTGGGTGAGCACACAATGGATAACCTCATGTAATATGTGAGCATGCACAATGTGTGACAAGGGTTTGTTCTCTTGGTTTAAGTTCCTTTAGGATAAATGAATGGGAAGAATAAGAAGTAATAAGAAACCCCAAACAAGTACAATATATGCAATTATACCCCATTATGTGAAAAGAGTGGTCTTTTCCTTTTCCTCATTTGCCATTTTTTTATGAAAAGGATCTTATATTATATTAAATGCAATAAGATACAAGATAGTTTTCAACAAAAAGCAAAGTGTATGAGAGCACATCCTAAAACCAAAAACAAACTAGGCAAAGACTAGGACATAAAAATAGAAGAAACATAATCAATCACCACCTTTGTTAAAAGCCTAGAAGGGGAGGATATTGATCATCAAGCCAGCCATGACCGGGAGGTCCTTTCGATGTTAGGAATGTCCCAACCCAAACCGCAGTGGGGGCCTCCTCTTCATTTTCATCTCGCCACTCGTGAGGGAGAGATGACAAGAGAATCGAGGAGCTTGTCTAAAGGCAACGAGGGTAGAGGTGGAAGGTTCCACCCATTGTGAGTGCGTGACTCGGGAGCCACATACCAGCCCCATCCAAGTTGATGAGTAGGGGGTAGCCCTAGCCTTGCTAGAGAACTAGTGGGGAAACACTCCTCCGATGGCTACATGGAGAGTGGTGAGCACGATGAATGAACGACGCCGAGAACAACTCTAAAGACCTAAATGGGGACAATCACCATGTGGTGGAGAACATTAAGAAGGTGAAGGTGGTTCCCTAAGGATAATACATGGTGCATCACCCCAAAGCCACATACGAGTCTACAAATGTTCCACCTCTCCTAGAAACTTTATTAGCCCAAATTTGAGTCTACAAAAGCACATTGAGATAACCATAGATTTTTTTATACACCGAGAATTATTGATAAAATTTAGAATTAGTAAAGAAAAATGCATTTTGTTCTTTCTCGTATCCAATAAAAATTCACCTATGAAAACATGTCAAATATGGGCACACATATGCAGAATCTGTGGGCTATCTCTTAGAAGAATGTGATGTCAAGTAAAAAAATTAGGTTTGAGAGGGAAGAAAAAGGAATGAATCCAATTCCAAGCACGTTGTGCTTTGGGGAAGTACCAGAAGAGGTGTATCAAGGTTTCCAAGTGGTCAGAATGAACATTTGGGAGCCGAAACCCCAATTTGAACCAGGCAAGAGCCAATTGGAAGACCTTGGTGAAGAATACACCAAAGAAAATGAGCAATTTTTGGTTCCACACAGACAAACCAAATAATGTCAAATATCCTTCCCCAACATGATGGGGAAGAATTAAGGATTTTTAGTGGTAAATATTCTGCTTTTAGGAAAATTTCAAAAGGAATTTTTTTTTGGAGCAGTTAGTGACACTTCACCTAAAATTTACAATATATATTTTTTTGGGTCGGCTTCGCCTACATTGAAAACATCTCCTATAAAAACCTAGGTGATTCGTCGGGTAGTATACTACTAACTTACTACTATTTTACTGAGGTACCGACATATAAAGTACTATGAACTTGTAGGGTAGGTTGTTGACGCACGACAAGAGGTTTTTTATGCATGGAAGGAAGTTGTTGACGCATGACAGGAGGTTGTTGATGTGTAAAATTCCTATGTTGTTGACGCATGACATGAGGGCAGAGACTATAGACGAATGATAGGATATTTGTGCCGTCATGACAACAAGGTTGTTGTCATGTGACAACAAACCTCCTGTCATGTAATAGTAAGGTTGTTGTCATGCAACAACAAACTTGTTGTCATGCTACAACAACATATTTGTCACATGTTATTGAGGTTGCAAATGACGCATAATAGGAGGGGCGAGGCCGCAGACGCATAATCAATATTTTCAACCTCGTTGTGTGATAGCAAGGTTGTTGTCACGCGACAACAAACTTGTTGTCACATGACAACAACCTTGCTATCACGTGTCAGTGAGGTTGTTGTGACACACAATGGGAGGGTGGAGGTCGTAGATGCATGAAAAAATATTTGCGGTCGAATGCAGAAAGCGAGGTTGTTGTCGTGCAACAAAAAACGCCCTATCGTACATAATAAGGTTGTTGTTGTGCGACAACAACCTTACTATCACACGACATTAGGTTTGTTATCGCACGACAACAACCTTACTATCGTATAACTACAAATCTCATGTTGTGAATCTATAGCCTTTCTGTCACATGAATTGAAAATGAAAGATTCTTTTCAGGTGAAAAATTTGCACACAAACCCCTAGAAAAAAATTTCATGTTCGCGAAAGTGGTTTTGGGGATATTCGTCAGAATATTCCACCTTTGATTTCCCATAGGTCTCTTAAAATGAACCCCGGAAGACTAAACCCCCACCGAGTGTTGATTTTTTCAACCATGGGAAAATGTGGGGAGAGCCAACGATAACCTTTACTAGCTGAATAATTGCAAAACGAGGTGTCAAAATACCACTTCAAATCACGTCCACCAAGGGTGGAGGGCTACCTAGAAATTTTATGCAACATATGGTTAGGGACCAAGTTGATGATATCGGTAACATTAGCACAATCATGGGTGGTGAGCCAAAATCAAGATTTAAGTTCAAGCTAAGAATACTAGGATTTTGCGAGAACAAATATTGATGGTATGAATTATGCACTTAAAAAAATTGAGTGCAGGAATTTTAGGGACTTCTGTAAGAAACCAATCTTGAGCTTGAATGACAAGCGACCACCAAAAATATTGATGATTGATGGAAAGACCATTTTGGAAACCATTTCCTTTCCATCAGAACCACGGTTTGATGCATTCCAATGTTTTCCAGATACTTTTTATCATGAAAGTGCCCACAACTTTAACGAGAACATGAGAAATGATAATATTGACAAATCCTAAGCCTTTCCAGGTGGGGCATCCATAGGGTGAGCCCTCCTCAATGTCATGGCGCAAAATTACTTTCCACGCTTCATGACCTTCAATGCATCAAATTATCCATTTTGCACAGAGTGCTTGCCCTTGTCGTTGAATGTCTATGAGGCCTAACCCCTAGAGTCATGAGGAAGGAAAAATTTCCCAAAAAACTTTGTGAGAAAGCCTTTGTCGGTGGAGGCATTAGCCTAGAGAAAGGCTTTGAGGAGATTCTCCAGTTTCGAATAGAAGCTTTAGAAGGCACCCAACATGAAGAATAGTAAACGTGGGTGGTGAGGACTTTAGAACAAATCTGAAATTTTCCTACTAGTGACAATGGTCTCGTGATCCAGTACTCCAATTTTTGGCCACCCATTGAATAACATACTACCAAAGCTCAACCGGCGACACCTGAAAGGAAAAGGGAATACCAAGGAATTTAAACATCTCACTATGGGCAAGAATCTTCCACTCAAATGAGTCCACCAAGTGGGCGCAGGAGGAAATATTTCCTGTTTCTGTAACACTAAGTTTTGCACCATTGAATGGAAGAACCAGAGGCTAAACAAAAATATCAAGGCAATGCATGGCATTGCAGATATTGGTCTCATCCTCAATGAGAGTAAGGAAAGAGTCATCTGCGAAGTGACCATTAAGCAATTGAGAATTATTCACAAAAGGCAAAGTTGTAATTCCCCCGACAAGCCTTGGGATTTAGCCTCGTACTAATATATACCCAAAGCCTTCACCAATGAGTACATACAATGTAGGTGCCAATGGGCACCCTTGGTGAATTGAATGGAACAAACCAAAACACTCAAATTGTCTTCATTAATGGTGATCTTGTTGGGAATATGGAATGCGGAAATGGAATCAATCCCCCAAAATGTACAAAGAAAGGAAATGTAAACTAGATAAATCCAAATCAAAACAAAGTACACACACATAACACAACATGTACAAGTGGTTCACCCAATGTGGGCTACGTCCACCAAAGATAGAGATCTCACATATATATATATATAATAAACAAGAGTACAAATCAACTCTTCCCACAAGAATACATTACATATCTCCTGAATATCTCCTCCTCTAGATCTCTAAATAGATCTCCATGAGTACTCTACAACCATGCCTCCAAACCACTAAAAATCTCACATAACTCGGGAACTACTACATCTCTGAATCACAACCAAGCTCTCATGTGAATCTACAAACAAGACCTCTCACATGGGTCTACCAATGTGCAATCATAATTGTGCACCAAGAAGTAAGTCTCTCCTCCATCACTACATCAACCTGTGAAAACATGAAGACAACCTCCTCTACAATACTAGATCTACATGGATCAACAATACAACATGATCTCATGGATCTACAATAAAAGATCTCATAATAACCCGTGGATATTATAATATAAGATCTCACAACAACATGTGGATCTACAAGAAGAAACTCAATACAAGATCTCACAACAACATGTGGATCTACAAGAAGAAACTCTATGTGCTTTGCATACTATGCAAGCCATTATAATGAGACAATAACAATACAAAGGAAATACAGTAGAAGACATTACACTCTTCTCACCATTCAGATGTACATGTTATTTCCTTCTGTCCAGCTTCTCTCCATGAAATCTTTGTCTTCATGTAACCATATTTTTCTTCTTCTTCTTCATCATCCTCTCAACCAAGGATTCCACATGCAATAATAATCAATTACATGTAATCACACTTCTAACCCTATATTTCAAGCTTATATAGCCATATACAAACTTAGTGCACCTTAGCTATACATTTAGAGCATGTAGATCACCTTAAAATCAAAGGTTGGATCTAATCCCGCGTCTAAAATAAAAACATAAATGGACAAATGACCCGTGTCGGTTCCTAATTGTTGACCGATGTCAATTACTATGTAAACCTGCAAGTTGTAAAACATGTTTATTTGTGAAGCAATTTAGCTCCACAACTCAACAATCTCCCACTTGGAGATAAATTGTTGAACCTGTACTTGTACATTACCATCCTCTACATACCATGAAGACCAACTATTCTTTACTTCAACAATTATCTCAAAAACAAGAAGATTAAACCATATTCTAAAACCAATAAGATAACAAACCATGACTTACCATATACCTACATGAAGCTACTACTAATTCGTGATACACGAGCTATCCATACATCAAGATCCCACTGAATCATAACTCCAAGCCTCTCATGCAACCAAGCCACCATGACTAACACACTTGCAAGATCTCCCACTCAAACTGAAGTATTGAGCTTCAATCACAACCATAGCCATACCTTTAAAACCAACCATGTTCTCCAACCATCTATCCATGTCTCCATGCAACCACCAATGCAACTAACCAAAGACAAGTCAAAATGGAATATGCATAAGAAAACAAGATCCTGGGTAAGACAACCCAAATGAGTTCTACATGTAACTAGTGGGTGATCAATCCACGACACCTGTATAACTCGAAGAATCCAAAGATTGCATTCTACAAATCCAACACTACATAAACAACTTGCATGTCTAAGACAACTATCTGTAGAAAACATATCTATCATAGAGTAACATAGTAATAAGAGGAAATACAAACATCCCCTACTCATGTTCAAGGGCATCTAAACCATGCTCATAGGAATCCATGTGCAAAACAAATATCTGCATCATCATAGACTCACAAAACAAAATCTATCCACATGTATAAACTCACCATATACATCCATCCATATCATCAAGCTCTCCAGAAGCTCCAAGTCTCTCACCAACTAACTCCAAAGCCACATATGAATCATGTGCTCATCAATGTCATAAAAACAATAACCATGTTAACCATGCTACTAATAACTAGTGTAAATACTAGCAAAATAATGTCATCAAACATATTGCACAAACCATCCAAGATGAAAGCAAACAAGGACAACATCAATAAGATGTAAATATACAATGTGTCACACTCAGTAACTCAGTAACAAACATTTTTTCCTTCTTTACCCTTCAATGTTAATAACATTTTTCTATCTTCTTCACCCAACTGAACAACCATCAACTATCATCTTATAAGGATATCCAGACACTACAAAGTAAAACTTGAAGTGATGTCATCATGCAATAATCTCAAAATAACCGTAAAATGTGATCATGTCCTCCAAAACAACTCGTGCCCCATGCCACTCTGAATAGTATCATATTCCTCTCACTCCGCATGTGCATATGTGTCCAACTTGTAATGCCAACAACCATGGCTTTCTCCCACTCAACATGAACTCCCTTCACTGCTTCTAATCACCAAGCTCAAAATCTCTAATATATATATCAGTGAGAAATAAAACAGATGAAAGAAAATATAAAATTGATTCCCTTCTTATCAAAGAATACTTATACATCACAAAAGTTTGGACTTCTTGTGAAGTAGGCTGAATCACCTTCTTTTCATCCATATGTACTCAACATCTCTTGTTACCTCGCAATTGTGTCTAAACATGACTTTTCATTGAGGATCTCATCCTTAGACTAGATACCCTTGTCCTCAAGATTCCAACACATCTAGAAATAAAATTCAAGCTCACCAAATATCCATGGTGCATATTTTACTTGTGCACACAATCCAAACATAATACCAGTTGCTTCAAACGAAAGAAATAAAACATGAACCATATAGAGATACCTAAGTCTCATTAGACTCACGAGCCAACTCCGTCCTCTTTTTAATTCAAACATTGAAGTGATCTACTCCATTTCTACCTGTACACTTTGTGTAAGAAACTTGATCCTCCAAAACAGACACCGAACTATTGATGCCCTCTTCTACCGCAAAACCATGTGTAAAATCACTCTCACAGAGACTCGACTCACGGTCTATCGACTCAAGATTGGTTTCCCTCTATGGCCGATGTTTGTTCACCGATCGATGTCGATGCTATTGGAATGAACACAACACCACAAATTGGCATAGTACACCAAACCAGGTGCCTACTCCAAAAAAAAGACGATAACCGTGTCTTGAGCCAATCATTTCAAGAAGCACCCAAACCTTGCACAAAAATTTACAACAACATACATGCAATAAAACTACACCAAGATGAAATACATCACCTTACCAACACCAAGACACTCACTCACATCTTCAACCGAAGTACTTGCCTCTCTGATGGAAGCCTTGTCTTCATTTTGTGTTAATTGGATAATGCCCACACCACCACCTATACACCTCATCTAGCCACCTCACCACCTCACCCTAAGACCTATTCTTAGTATGTTGCCATAACTAACTAAGACCTACCTAAACCCTAAAAATCAAAGCCTACATTCCCTCTAACCACATTCCCACCCATTAGAAAGGAAGCTTCCATTCTAATCCATGGAAGAAAAATGAACGAGATCCAAGAAAATCAAAGGGGATCTACCCATTTTAGAAAACCTAGGAAATCCCACCCTAACCGACGCCGGTTACCCTAAACCACCACCGGTCAACCCGAACCATCGTCGGTTACCATTTAATCCCCAAAACAACCTTATTTCTGGTTGGCAGGTCGCACATCTTCTGAGAGCAAGAGATGAAACCAGAGCTGCATGCAAGCAGAACCAACATTCGTACACGCATCAGAGCATCCATAACCAACACTAAAAGCAATCACAGAGCCATTTGCCTTCACGGGAGCATCCGGGAAGCGCCAACACCACACCAAGTTCCTTCCATTTGATCACCCACCATTTCCAACTAGACATCAAGCTCATATAACAATAAGTGTTTTGTTAACCAACACTTGTCCATTGTCATTTTAGTAGACTCTTTTACTTTTGTTATTAGTTTCTACTCCCATTCCCATTCCCCCACCATTTACCTCCATGCAAACTTGACCATTCCTTCACCCACACCATTGAACTACCCATACCTAGATTTTAATCACCCCTGAGTATACCTAAGACCCACACAGACCTTTCCATTTCCCTTTACATTTCCATTTAGCCTTAGATCTACCCTCACCTCAAGTTTTTATTGAGTTTCTACCCCGACCATACCGATCACCGGTTACCCACAACCATCACTGGTTCACCTAAACCGACATCGGTCATACTAGACCGACGTCGGTCTCTGTGTTTTTTACCCTCAAACCAAGAACAAAGCTTAAAACCTCCACCAAATACCCAAAACAGCCTAAAACCTAACCCTAACTAATACCAATACTCTGACAGAGACCTTGACCTTCAGATTCAATCATAGCTTAGCCTATTGTGAATGAATTTTCTTATTGTAGTCGAATGAGATACCTAAATCATTTTAACTACAGTAGGATTTCCTTTATTATTAACATTAAGTTGTTTTAAATAGTGGATTGACAATCATCTAGGAGTATCACACTTCCTGATCTAGCATACGCTAGGCAGTCCACTACATATACTATTTAACTTTTATTTGGTGGTCTTGTTTTCCATTTCAGGTAGTTCCTCCAAGCCAAAAGGAAGCTCTCACGATCAGCTATGGATCAAGAAGTCATACGCACACAACCTACAACCAACATTTTAACAGTATTCCTCCTAGCCCTTTACCCTTATCTATTTTCATCAACATTCAAAGAAATGATCTAGAATCAAGTGAAACATTTTGGCACACCTGTGGGACCCATTCGGGGTTCTTTGCATTTCTTCATTTCTAGGTGAAAATTTGCATGTTTGTTTCCTTTCTAAAAGGTTCTCACATTAAATTTTCTCCCCTGAACCTTCTCTT
The DNA here is from genome assembly GCA_018340775.1 of Taxus wallichiana var. yunnanensis. NCBI lineage: Eukaryota > Viridiplantae > Streptophyta > Pinopsida > Cupressales > Taxaceae > Taxus > Taxus wallichiana. The sequence continues at coordinate 356,661,324 of CM031239.1, forward strand.
CTTCTATTGTCTAAAAGCAATCATATTTTGGTGCTTTAAAATGAACATTTCTTTCCTTTCATTAGTATCACATTAGTGAAAGAGCATCCCTTCTCCTGTTCATCTTTTTGTGTCATCAATTCAACATTTCGATTTGGGTTTAAAATCATTTCATTTCATTCTACTTTTTTGCATTAGCTCACATTAATTGAGGGCAACCTATACGCTGGAAGTCATTCCCAGCTGATGGTTGACAAACGAATCATAGAAAAGCACTTTCTTTCTCTTTCTCTCTCTCTCTGAGTCTTACCAAACATCACAAAATTGAAAATATACACATTCTTAAACAACATCTCTCCTAGAAGAAGTTGTAGGTGATCACACAATCACGGACATAGTAGGCACCCAACTCACTTACTTCTATCGAGTCATACTTCAGAGGAAGGCCCGCCCCCACCATAACATACCTGAAACCTCTCCTTATAGATCTCCTTCTTCATGTAGGAAGCCATCCTCACCAAAAATTCTATTCTAAAGTTCATGAGTCAGTCCTTAAATAGCATAAGCTAAACAAACATAATAGAAAAAGCACTCTTAGGATCATATTTTTCTTAGTGTTTCTACTTGGCTTGCATTTTGAGGTGAGAGGACACGTTCTTCATTTTCTTATTTCCCTTGCACACTCCTCATCATAGTTGGTGTATTCCAACTTCATCTGAGTGTGCCTGACCCTATTTTCATCATTCTCAGAATTCTGGGTTTGATTCCATATTTGATTTTAACTCACAACCACCTTTTCTTCATCTCTGTTTCAATTTCACAATAATCGTGTCGGTCCAATGACCATCATCGGTTACCCTCTGACCATCATCAGTTTTACCCAACCGAATCGTTTATCTGTTCTTTTGGTTAACCTACCCAAAAGGACACCTGTTTCACCTTCTTTTTGTTCAGAGTCTCTATCACTCTCATCATATTCACTTTCCTAGTAAATTTCATCAACATCTTATCTACTTGGCAAAATTATTGGCCTTTTACCTTGTTTTGACAAACTATCCATTTTCCACAGTGACCGACAGTGGTTACTTGTGACCGGTGTCGGTTTACCCTAACCGGCATCGGTTAGCCTATGTAATTTTCCAGCTAACATTTTAACCCCAATCCACCTACCACCACCTATTTTTCTCCTATCTCTTGTTGTATTTCTGTGTCATTTACAGAAAAGCAATCCTACCACGTCAATACTTGTTCACATGGTGCTGACACATAGCCAAGAAAAACCCCTCATATTCCATGCCAGTTGTCAACCACTCCCACCTAGTCCTTCACCACCTTCTATTTTATCACCCATGGATCCTACCCAACCTATCACTATCGCCACAGGACGAGGAGTTCACACGACTCCTTGACCAAAACCCTACCCCTTGCAGTTTTATCTTTCCCACTCATCCACTCGAGATGCCTCGGTCAGTTGATATATGACATGCCCGTATCTATCCCCCGACACTCACTCCTACTTCTACTCAGCCTCTCTCTAGCTCTGTACTACCCCCTCACCTACCTTGCCCCATCATTTTTCACAGTTGGGCCCTATACCTACTATGACCACCACATCTGCCACATCTATTGCACTCCTACCACACCACATCCACTATACCTTCACCAACCACCTAGAACATAACCTCATCCATGCCTATTGTCTCACATATACCCATAGCTACACAACCACCCCCGGTGTTGGTGACCCCTACCCCTTTTCAAAACATTTTCCTTTCTATTCCACAGTCCTTAGCCCCCATTACTACTAGGGTCACCACGACCCTTCCACCTCCATATACGTACTATCAAGTAGCCTCCCATTTCATCTATCATTCATTCTGGGTACGTACCCCTATCTCACTCCTCCTTCTCAATCTACCTATATGGCAACCACCATATACTAGAATGCCACCTCCATCATATGTCCAACACCAACCTCCTTACGCTACAGAGGTACCCATACATCACAACCTACCAATGACCTAATCAAGTTAATGATGGACAAGATGCAGACATTGAGGCATCGGTTTCTGGCACACACAACTCTCTCACCTACGATGAGATTTGTAATGAGCCTATCCACCCATCCATTCCTATCCATCCATATCCCATGCATTGGGAAATGCCTAAATTTAACCACTTCAATAGCAAAGAGGACCCAACAACATTTGCGGTCTTTCAAACATGGGTGTTATCTGATCACCCATGATGACGCTTTACTTCTGAGGACCTTTCCCATGTCTCTGACCGGCCCACATTAGATTGGTATAGTGGGTTACCTAGACATTCTATCTTCTCATTTAATCAGGTAGCCCAAGCCTTCTTGGATCACTTCTCCATCAATGTTGTTAAGAAGGTTACCATGACTGACCTCTACTCTACGCGTCAATATGACGATGAATCTATCACAGATTTTGTCACTCATTGGCGTAGCCTGATCAATCAACTCACATTCCAACTACCACAAACCAAACTCATAGAGCTCTTCACATGGGGCTTGTGCTAGACATATCTCACCAACCCTAGGTGTAGACTTTCCAACCTTCGATGAAGCATTCACCATGGCACAAAAGCTAGAGATTCGGGCCATCAAAGAAAAGAAAATCCAACTACGCAATAAGAACTCAATTTAAGTCAAATGATACCTCTTCTTCTTCAAAACCACAGAACAATTATTCAAAATCCAAGGGAACCACTAACGCAAGTACTCAAAGCCGGCCACTCATCCATCAAATCAAAGCTAACCTCATCTAATCTTTCTCCTATCTCCAGACTTTTCAATTCAGATGGAACAATGGAAATACACCCCAATTGGAACCTTATTCTTCTATCTTAGAAAAAGCTCATTAAAGTTGGGGCCATCACCCTTCCTCCCATAAAACCACACACTAGTTTTGATCCTGCTCACCCCACACCCACATGGTACAAAGAGCATGACTTCTACAACTATCATCGAGTAAAAGGTCATAGTGATGGAAATTGCATCACTTTCAAAAACATTGTCCAAGAAATGCTCGAGAAAGGTGAGTTAACCTTGGATAATCCTAATGCACCTACCAATCAAAACCTACACATCTTCAAGAAACCATTTCCTAATCATGCCCCTTCTTCTGATCAAACCGAGAGACCTCAACTCATGATAGCCATACCCGCGAGGTCCATGCTATTTTCAATGATGCACCCATTGCTTCCCAATTACCTCATATTCCTTCCATAGAGGAAATCTTAGCCCAAAGTCCTCCACCTACACTTGAACCCACTTCACCTATTCCTCCACCCATAGAGGAACACCCTTCATCTCCTCCTCACCCATGAAGGAGACTCTCTATTAACATCGAGACCATTTCACCTTTGGCTTCTCCACCTAGAGATCTATCACCCATAGTACCTCTCTCGACCCACCTAAAGATGCTTGTTTATCTCCTCCACCCACAAAGGAGCACCCATCATCTCCTCCACCTATCACCCATCATCTCCTCCACCTATCAAAAGATCCAAAGTAGAAATGCCTTTACTCTAGGTGACCATTCTCCATCAGTTACCCAAGATCCTATGGACTTACTTTCGCTCTCTTACCCACAAAGTCAAGCTAGCTAAAATTCCCCATTTCTAAGACACATTTTATGGGAATCACCATTGGATCCTCATCAACCTCACCTACTACAAGTGCCATTCTCATGCTTAGCCACCACCTAGATTATGTGGATAGAGCCTTACTTTGGGGGCATCTTCTACTTCCTCAAACACAAATGCAGATGTCACTCACTGACACTTCCACTATCTACCCAAAAATATTTCAGCCAATCAAACCAAACACAACCACAACTATCACAAATTCTTCCACGATACCACTCATGGCTCAACTCACACCCCTACCCATAACCCAACATGCATCTACATCCAAACCCACACCTACATCATCTTCCTTTCCTAAACCTATTACTACCTTAGGGGTCATCCCAACCACCAACCTTACTCATCCACCCATCAAATTAGATTTAGCTACATCCTCCAAAGCCAACACCAAACTTAATCCGACACCCAAACAGAAGAACCAATCCCATAGATCTCATACTCCAACCTCACCGATCACACCTTCATCACCTTCACCCCTTCATCCATCTTAGGACCTCACCTTCCAACATGGTTAAGAAACCTCCACCCACCGGTAAACTAAAAACACAACAGCCCATTCCTCCCTCATACACCTCTAACATACCCAAGCACCCACACACTTCCACCCACACCTACAAACATCTTTACCACCCATACCTCCAATACCATCGATAACTTCTTCACTACCCATGACACTTCAGTCTCTTTCCCTCACACCTCCTACACACCCACGCCATCTACCTTCACAACACCTCGGTTATCCCCATGGGTAACTCACCCTCTTCCACCATCCACTTTTCCCTCTAGATCTCATGCACCCCATATCACCTTTACCCAAGAAGGTGCAACCTAAAGACAAAAAATCCACTACCCTCCAATAAGGTAGTCAAACCAACCACACACTCTCTTTCCAGTTCATCTACCATACCCCTACCCAAGCAAACACGACCAACACCTAAGACCACACCAACACCTAAAACCATAGGCTCAACCTACTCCCCCTCATGCAAAGACCCTTCCTCTACAATCAGCACACCTACACCCAAACCCACTTTCACTTCCCATTGTGATCCACTAGCGGGATCCTATGCCAAAATCTTAACCAACCTCCTTGAAACTTCTATCATCACATTACCACCTCTCTAGACCTTATGACCCTCTCAAACCCAAACCAAAGGGGTTTGACGACACCAAAATTTGTGCCTACCATCATGTGCCAGGGACACGATGTAGAGAACTGTAAGGCTTTGAAAACCATTCTTATCCAGTTGTGTCCTCCTAAGAAAACTTTGATGATGATGACCTTCTCGATGAGGACCCCATTTCACCAACACCCATTCCCATAGTTCTTCCCTCATTACCTACTCAAAACCAAGACCTCCACCCCACAACTCTAGAGCCACCCCCAAGATTTGAAATTAACATGGTTCACATCAGAGAACTCACCAAACCTCCACCCAAATGTCATCATGTGCCAACTCATCTCACAAGGTTCCTTCCCACCACTTGGCTTTTTCCCTTCCTGTCACTATACCTTTCATGGCTCACCTACTTCACCTACCTCCCCACCTCAAATCAACATGATCCATGTTGCTACCCATGCTCAGAAGGATAAAGGAAAGGAAAAGGCAACCGACCCACCAACCAACCCTATACCCAACATACCATCTACCCACACCTAAAATCACTATCCATGCCCCCCACATATCCTATTTCTAATGGGGTTACACATCACGCGATGCTCAAACAACTACACCAATCCCCCTCAAAATGTCCCTATATGACCTCATCCAAACCTCAGAATCCCATCATCAAGCTCTCATGGAGGTTCTTCAATCTATTGAGGTCTTACCCAATGACCCTACACCCGTGGCCTCCATTATTACACCCCATCATGTAGCCTCTCTCACCAAATTACCACCTTCATCTACACCTCCACCTACTCACCAAGTAGCCACACTCAACTTCTCAGATGAAGAGATCACACCACACCAAACCGATGACCCAGATCCAACTCTTTCTTCATCTCTCATCCACATCGATGATATACGTGTATGATGTGTTATGATCGATGGGGGCGCTAGCATTAATATCATCTCCTCCCATGCATTCACCAAATGCACATACCTGATAATTACATGCATAAACATCCCATCATGTTGCATTCATTCAATGATGCTATCACCTCTACACTTGGCACCATCATCCTCCATGTTCGCATGTGGGCCCCGCACTATTCCAAAGTTATTTTACATCTTGGAGGGGGAATTTCAATATAACTGTTGCTTGGTAGACCCTGGATTCATGTCATGGGTTATGTTCTTCCACTTTGCATCATTGTGTAAAGTTTGAGCATGAAGGACACACCTATACCATTCCAACTGACCCATCACCTTTCAAAACTTGCAACATGCTTTACCAACCCAATGACATGCTTATACCCATTAAAGCATCTACCTCCACAACCTTCCTCTCTTCACCTACACCTCCACTCACCAGTGCTGCACTACTACCTCAACCACACCTACATCCTCCATTCCTACCACTACCACAACCTCCACGGCCAAACCATCAGCCTCCCAATCAGTTGTCTCCACCTCTGATCCAACCTCTAACACATCATCTATCCCAGCTACCCACATATCAACCACCGATCCCTTAGAAGGCATTTTTCAATGCCTCACTCTAGGGGAGTATCACCTATATAGTGTCAACACATTCCTTACTCCACAAGAGTATGGAAGTCTTCACCAACACCCTCGCTATGATCACCACATAGGAGAGCACCTCCTTTATGGTCCTCCCCACCTTCATACCAATCTCACCTATGGGGGACTTGATACTACCACTTATACACCTAACCACCATCACAAACCCACCCATTTTCTTTGACCTCCAGTCACTCACCAATCACCATTTCACCCACACCTTCCTACACCGATGTGCATGGAAGGGTTTTGGTTTTGGATTTTATGAGCAAGGCCACCATACTATTATTCCATGTACTACCCACAAACATAATGACCGTAGTGGTATCGGCTTTGTTGAACCACCTACCAAGAAGGCCCGCATTGAACTCATTGAGGACATCAACCCTTCTCCACCTTCTTCACCACTCCACCTTCTTCACCACCTTCACCGACGAGTCGATGGATCCAGAATCCATTCCTCCTAACTTTTTTTTTTCATAAACACCATTTCCTTGGGGCCTCTGACTTATCAACGCGAGGGCGAGGCTCCCTCCTCTCTTCCCTTCCTGTATCCTGAAATGATCGATGATGATACACCTTCGATTAACATCATTCAATGTCAGGATGATGAATCTATACTCACCTACCTTGGTGTCAAGACTCATATATTCATCGGTCATTACCATCTGAGATGTAAACCATGTTGAATGAATCAACTATCAAAATCAACATTCATACTCAGGATGACCCACACATTCTAAAGATTGGCCAATCTTTAGATGTTGCTAAACAGAAGCCATCACTTCTTTTCTCAAAATCATAACCACGCTTTTTCTTGGTCTTACGCAGACATGCCCGTATTGACCCCACCATAGTGGTCCACAATATCATAACCATTCCCGATGCCAAACCATAAAAACAAAAGCTGAGGAAAATGCACCCTCGCATTGCTCTTCTGGTCAAAGAAGAACTTCAACGCCTTCTTTTTCGTTTCCTTCATCTTACCCATTGATTATCCTCGATGGATTTCTAACATTTTCCCTATCACTAAGGTGACAGGGGGACTTCACATTTGCATGGATTTTCCATGACCTCAACCTAGCTTTCCCAAAAGATGACTTTCCTCTACCCGGTATTGACCAACTGGTTGACCTTACCACTGGTCACGAGATGCTATCACTCATGGATGGTTTCTCGGTTATAACCAAATCTTTCTTGCCCCAGAGGATCAACACAAAACCACATTCATCACCCCTTGGGGGACCTTCTACTATCGAGTCATGCCTTTTGGCCTTAAAAATGCTGGTGCCACATATCAATGGGCTATGACTTACATCTTCCATGACATCATGCATCATATATTGAAGATTACGTGGATGATCTCCTTTCCAAATCTAAACACCGCTCTCGAGCACCTCACCATCTAAAACCATCTTTGACCACCTCATTAAGTATTATGTTCACCTTCAGCCCAAGAAGTGTGTCTTCACGGTTCTCTCAGAAAACTCCTAGGATTTATCATCTCCTTACATGGTATAGAGGTTGACCCTGCTAAAGTCAAGGCCATTCTTGAAATGCCTCCACCCACTAACCTTAGGCAAACTCCATAGCCTACAAGGTAAGTTGCAGTCTATTCATCATTTCATTTCACAATTGTCTGATCGGTGTCAACCATTTCATCATCTTCTCAAGAAGGATGTCTCCTTTAAATGGGATGATGACTACCACAAAGCTTTTGAGGCCTTAAAACAATACCTTCTCCAACCACCCATACTCATTCCACCTAAAGATGATCAACCCTTCTACCTATACATCTCAACTACCGATCACTCCTTAGGGGCCATGCTCACTCATCATGATGAACAACACAGGGAGCAGGTAGTTTATTACATAAGCCATACTCTTTTGGACTACAAAACCTGATACACCCATGCCAAAAAAATTTTTTTAGCCTTAGTTTTTGTTGCCACAAAACTCCACCATTACCTACTCAACCACAAAACCTATGTTGTGACCAACACCGACCCCCTTACACTTCATGTATGCCAAACCTTACCAAAATCAACGTGCCACATGCTGGCTTATGCTTTTGGCCACCTCGACCTCAATTCATCCATCAAAATCCATCAAGGGCCAAGCTATCACCGACCAATTGGCCGACGCACCTATTTCTGGGGATCAACCCTCTAACTTTGACTTCCCAGATGAGTCAATTGCTACCCTTTCCCTGATGAACCCGCTTACCAAATGACACTCTTCTTCGATGGTTCCAAGTGTCAACATGGGGGTGGGGCTGGTGTTATCCTCATTCCACTTGATGGTGAACCCATGCCTTTGTCTTTCAAACTCAATTTTGATTGTACAAACAATATTTTGCCAAATACGAAGCACTCGTATTAGGTCTCCAAGCTACCTATGCCTTAGATGTTAAGTCAATCAACATCTTTGGTGATTCTCAATTGGTCATAAACCAAGTCAATGGTATATACCAATGTCATAATGAGACACTTCAAAAGTATAAACATCATGTGGACATACTTTTGACCACCTTCACCGCTATGACCTTCAAACCATCCCCCGTTCAACCAACAAATTTGTAGATACCATGGCCTTGTTTGGCCTCTCAAATACCCGCTTCACCCACCGATTCTAAAATATTTGTCACCGTACAAAGACTCCAATCACCCTCTTATTTACCTCATGAAATTTACTCCATCGAAACCACTACCCCTGACCCGAGTGACCTTTGGTATAAACAATATTCAGACTACCTTTCCCTCTCCATCTTGCCTCCCGACCTCACTCATAATGGACAACGTGCCTTTCTTAAAAAGGTCTCTCATTACATCATCATGGGTGGCCTCCTCTATAAGCATGGCTTCGATGGTATTCTCTTACGGTGCCTTACGAGTTCTAAAATTCCTTATACCATTAAGGAAGTTCATGATGGCATATGTGGAGGTCACTTCAATGGCCTTGCTGTTGCTAAGCGTATTCTTCACCTAGGCTATTACTAGCCGACCCTTAACCATGATTGTTGTGACTACGTTAAGCATTGTGTTGTGTAAAATGCCAACAACATGCCAACCTTCATCATACACCCAGTCATGCCTTATAGGTCACCCGTGACCTTTGGCCCTTCTCTCAATGGGGTTTGGATCTTGTTGAGAGATCAATCCCCATTCTTCCCAATGACATCAATGGATCATCACCACTACCAAATACTACACCAAATGGGTTGAAGCCATACCTCTCATCTCCACAAAGCCGAGAAAATATGTGAGTTCATCAATCATCACATTATTTTTCACTTTTGTTCCACATCACCTCATCACTGATAACGGAAAACAATTCAAAAATAAAACCTTGTGAAAAATTTATGATGCCTTCTGGCATTCAACTAAGTTTCTCATCACCTTATTACCCACAAACCAATGGCCAAGCCAAATCCACTAATAAAACCTTAAACAAAATTCTCATGAAAGTGGTTAACGATACTGGGAAGGACTGGCATACACACATTCCTTTCACCCTGTGGGCATACCGCACTAGTATCCACTTCCACTACCTACCCACACCTTTTTCTCTGGTCTACGGTATAGAGGTTGTTCTACCTCTCAAGTCCAGATTCCCTCACTTCACATTTCTCTCCATGACATGCTCAATGATGATGACTTTCATCAGACCATTTAGCACAACTTGAGTTATTAGATGAACATCCATCTTAATGCTCTTGACCATCTTCAAGTTTACCAAAAATGTATCAAACGTGCCTATGACAAAATGTGTCCATGAACGAACCTTCCAAGTCGTGACCTTGTCCTGAAAGAAAATCAACATGTAACCAAAGCAGAAAAAAGTAAACGGGGAAAATTTTCTCCTAATTGGCTTGGACCATACATCGTGACTCATACTTATGGATCAGGTGCTTATCGTTTATCTTCACTAGATGGTAAACCCAACCCGAGCCCCTCAATGCCTTACATCTTCGACCATTCTACTATTGACTTTTAGTCCTACCTCACCTTCTACCTCTTTCCATGCTCATCCCTTGAGCACTATCCACTTCCTACACCATCACCAATGATTAAACAAGAATCATGTGCATACCCATCACTCTTTTATCTTCTCTTAAATATGTGTACCACGGACGTTGCACATGGCATGATTCTCATGGATACTTTTCATCTACTTTTAGATGAGATCCCATGGTCATTTCACCTTTCTTTCTGAACAAGAATCCAATTCTTCACCTTAGTCTTGTCCATGACTTAAAATCCCTCACATGGGATCCAACTCCTTGAGTCAAACTTCCAATAAAAGATGACTCCCTCAAAAGGACATCTTTCTCTCTACATCATTGCTATAAATAGACTACTCCCTCAAGGACAACTATGTAAAGCTCTTTCTTAAAAGAGAGAGAGAAATCAAAGCTTCCCGCATCGATCAACTTCACGAAGACCTCAAGGAGTTAATTTCTCTCCCCCATATAGACTTCCCACATCGATCAATCTATCTCAAATACAAGTCAAAATAAAAAAAAAATTTTTCATCATGGACTTGCCCATTGTGATCTTGGATCTCTTGCCAAAATGCATGCTACCAAATACCATATAAACTAACCACTTTTCACCCTCTCACCATTCACACTTTCATTTCCTACCACCTCAAGGGACCTACTGAAACTATGACATTTGGTGATCATGTGACTACTCTTCACCTTTAGAATAATCAATCATGCAATGTCTTTAGGGTCTTACGTTCATCAGCCTATCTAAGGTATGACCTACTCATTATGATCCTTACCAATCAGGTGGCTTTCTTCACCTCCTCTTATCTTTTAACCTTCTTCATTACGTATTGATTACCTTATACAGACTAGATCCTCGATGCTTATCTTTGGGTAATTTTCTCTTTTTCACCATAATCAACTCAAATCACCCATACCAATGTGCCCACAATTCACCCATACCTAAAAATACCTAGACTCAATCATGCCTATAACCTACCAACCCATACTCATACCTCCTCACATTCTTCCCTAGCTTATGGGAGAACTACATCGGCCTGAGGTCCCTTTTCACCGGGACTATGTAGGCAAGCACTCGAGGGCATGGGGCCCTTGAGAGGTTAGCTCGCCACTCTCTACCCTAACCAATTCACCTTTCATTTTCCTAAATCACAATCTACCCTTGTTAGATTTCTTTTTATATCAATAATTGGGAATTAAACCAAACAAACAACAAATTGCTTTCCACATTTTTATCATCATCATACATACATTCATTATGTCTACCATTTCTTTACCATTATCATGCATATTACTATAAAACATCTCAAACATGACCCATATCATCATTAATTACACAAATTAATGAATTACAAACTCAACCAATTTCCTCAACTCATGCCTATAACTCAACTCATGCCATGCCTACAACCTAACTCCACCATGCCTAAAACCACCTAACTCCATCCATGCCTAACTCCCATGACCCATGACCTGAACTCCATCCTATGACCTCACTCCACCATGCCTGCCTCTCCAACTCCATGCCTAACACTATGACTATGCCTATGACTCCCTATCATGACTCCATGCCTAAACCTAACTCCATCCATGCCTAAAACCTAACTCGATCCATGCCTATGACCTGACTCTATCATGCCTACACTACTTGGTTTCCATCACATATACAAATCAAAATAGCAAGATAACCACAACCATGTATACACATAATGACCATAATCATCATCATCTCTATAAATAAAAACATCCAAACATGTGTATCCATATACATAACTCTCAAATATCTTTGGCATGCAGCCGTGTATATAAAAAATCTCTCAAAACTCTCATATACAACCTCACCATCTTTGGCACGCAGCCGGTATATGATAAAAATATACAAAAAACTCTACATACATCCTCACTCTCTTCGGCACGCAGGCGGTATATATAAAAATGAATAAAATACATCAAAATGGAGGGATGTACATCATACATCATCCTATCAGATATCCTCCATATCATCTCTCTCCTCTCTCCTCCTCCTCGGCTCCTATCCAACAGCTTGATAACATCTCACCACCCACCATGGGTCATGGTCGGGTCCCTAGCTGGTACATCACCTGAGCTGGCCTCCATGAACTGGTGGCCTCACCTTGATCCTGTCTCGGCTCGATGGCCCCTTGTGCTCTCCACATGTGGGTATGGGATCTGGTCCTCTCACTCAGGCCTGCTGTGCCCTGTACTCTCCATAGATAGAAAATCTATCCCCACCACCATCAACTGATCCTGGTAATATCTGGCCTCACCTAAGGCATCCTGTAACCTAGATATGGGTACTATCTGTGGTGGCCCCATCGGCCTCTACCCTATACCTATCCTGTGGGACCTATCCCACCCCCCTGTGAACTGGGACCCTATCCCCGGTGCCTGTGGAGGTGCCATCGGCCTCACACCCTATGCCTATACTCTAGCCTCGTAATGCCTCAATATACACACTGTGCAAAGTAAAGGGCCAACTGCCTCTATAAACCTATAACTTGTGCCTATAGGGCCACCACCACCATCGCTCATCATCTCCATCTCCATCTCCACCCTAGGCCATCTAGGCCTGTAGACTGGCCACCTATGCATGCAATGCGGCCACCTCCACCTCCGAACCTACTAACTACCCCTGTACCATCCCCAACTATGTAATCAAGGTCACCACCTACCCCTAGGGCATCTCTCTACACAGTGATGGTGGCTAAATCTGCTGCCCCGCCTGGGAGGTACTACTCATAAATGGGCAGCCCACCACTATCTATATCTATCTCACTCTCCGACATCATCAATCCACCGGTCTATAACCTACTCCTCCTCCTACCCCTATAGTAGGTACTATGGCCATGTGGTAGAGGCAATGGCTCTCCACATCATCTCTCTGGTACTTGTGGGAAGGGTGGTGGTATATCCTGTGGTAGCCCAAACTACCATCTAACCCTATCTAACTGGGATCATCTCGTGCTCCCCTACACGATGCCCCTCTAATCCATCTGAGTATCTAAGGCCATCTAACTCATCGGCCATCTATTCTGTATGAGGGATAGCCCACATACGGTCTCCAAATAATGTCCACACTGAAATCCCTCCAGTAACTACCTGTAATAGGCCACATCATGTCTAACCCTACCTACTCGCACTCTCCTATCACAGGACCCATCACCTATACCCCACCCAAACAAAACCAGGCTCAAATGCATCTTTCCTCAGGGCATACCAATCGATGAACACAAACAATGTGCTCATAGGCCCAATAATGAAGAATAAATGTGCAACATAGATTGAACCTACGAGCCACCCATATGCCCATAGCTCTCTATATAGCTACACTAGGAATGTTGGCACCCATGTAAAAGTAGGTCCTATCCATCATCATATCATGTAATACCCCCATCAGTGATCATGGGAATCTCCCACCCTCTAGCATCCGGTAGTGCAAAACAATAGACTACCTCCATCAATAATACTACTAGCCTCGTCTCCTCTGATGGGCTAGGTACATCTCTCCATAGCTCAGGCTGGCACTTGTGGAATGTCAGCTCTCACCACCCCTCACCAAATACCATCAGCATCAACTCCTCAGATGCCTCTGAGGAGATCAAATATACTGTCCCCAATATAGGTAATCACAGATCCTATACACATCCTCCAGGGTGACGGTCATCTCCCCCATCAGTAGGTGGAACGTGTTGGTCACGGAATCCCATCTATCGATGAGAGTGACCATCAACTCAGCTACTGGAACTACATGATGGTAGCGCTTGACCCCACTCAGCCAACATCTGTGACATGCCTCCACTCCTCGACTGTCACCACCCCATGAACTATCATGAGCAGGGTGGCACCCTATCTCGCATCCTCAACTGATCTCTCACCTGCATCCAACAAAACAATCACATTATTAAAACATGACCATATCTACATTCACCCATACCCATACCCATTACCCTACCTATTTTACTTCACTACTTACCCATTTATCCCATGACCTACCCTCCACCCCAACCCAACCCTAACCTACCTACCTACCCAACCCAACCCTAACCAACCACCTACCTACCCTAAACCTACCCAACCCAATATCACCTTACCTATTTACACACACCCCGACCCCTCACCTACTTCCATTTTGACCCACTCCCCGACCTTACCTATTTTCCCACACATCTATACATTTTTCCCTAACAACTCAACCCTTGCCTATTTCCCTTTTTAGGGAAAGTGTTTTTCTACCTTTTCTGACCACTTCTCCGTCCTCACCGACCACCCATCACCATGGTCCCCCCCAACCAACATCGGTCACCTCATCCGACATCACCTCACCACATCTTCTTCGGCACTCGATTCCACCCCACCACCGACGCTAACCAACCTTCGACTCCTCTTCGACGTCGGTCACTTCGTGGTGAAACCCATGACACCCATGCCCTATTTTACCTCAAAATTCACATTTTTTTCCTCTTCCCCACCCCAATCCCTACCTAAAACCCCTTCCCACCCCTCATTTACCTAATTCTACCCCTCCCCATTCCTCTTTTACCCACTATCTTCCCCGAATTCAAATTTCATTCCCCCAAAACCCATCTCCCTCCTACCCAAATTTTTATCAATCTACTTAACAAAACAAGGAGGGACATTGAATCTTACCTCATCACACTACTCTCATGGTGGTGGTGGCACCATCTGCCACTACACCGGTGGTCCCCCGATCCCTCTCCTACCTCTAGCCATCACCGAATGACCTCTCACTCTCCAACCAATCAAATCGATCCAACCCACTCTGTGGATCCACCTATCGACCAACTATCACCAGCCACGTGGCTCACCAACTCAGTCCTCCATCTCACTCTGTCACTTTCCACCTTTTTCCTCTCTCTCTCTGTCATTTTCCCCAATTTGGTAAAAGACAAATGATTTGAAAAATACAGCAATTTTTCTTTTTATAACCTACCCGACTTGACCGGCGATGGTTTTACCTTAACCGACATCGGTCCTGTGCCCTAGCTTACCATGGTCGGTCCATCGTGACCGCATCGGTTCCTTTAAACCATCATCATGGTTACTACCTACTTAGTCTTTTTTTTCCTACCCCCTACCCCCAATTTTTGACCTAAATCCTTTTTTACCTCACCCACACCTCACTTGACACTTCACTTTATCTTCTTGACCTTATCATTTACCCCCTCACCTCATCCTCATTCGGGGACTCATTATTTTACCCATACCTCGGCCCTACCCATGCCGTGACCTAGATACTTGACCTGGAACATCGCTAGTGACCTGTGACCTCATGTGTTTCACTATACCTTGTGGCACTATTACCTGTGTTGATGGACATACTGACCTTACCTTGCCTCTTGTCATGACCATTTATCCTGACCCAACCCTTGGTGTACTAAACATACCTAAACATTCCTACACCTACCTACGTCATGTTTCCTAACCATATCCTATACCTTGATACCGAATCACCTCAACCTTGTTTGATAAACCTATCGACCTTAGACAATGTAGAGTTTTCTACTCTTCAACCTCGGTACCATGTTGTAGTTTATACGTGTGTGTGCATTTGACTATTACTACCTTTGACCCTGACCCATTACCTAGATTACCCAGTAGACCTTTTTCCCTTTTTTACCCCCTTTCCCACCTTCTTCTTCATCACATTCACCTTTTATCAAACCACTCACCGATTCTACCTTTTTCCTCATCAGTTCCTAGTTTGAGGGGGATCACCTTCACCCACACATGGGGCAACCACATCTTATTTTTGTCAACGTCGCTTACTTACCAATACAAGCTACGCAACAAAAAGGGGCAAAATGTAGACACCAAAATTGGGTCACACTCCCTTGGTCCCTCGACAAATAACCAACTCAACACACTCACCTAACCATGGCCCCTTTCACCCCACTCTAATATTAATTTAATTAATTTAATTAAATTAATTCATGATCTCACAATATCTATTATTTAAATATCCTAATTGGATAATGCCCACACCATCCACCTCACCTATACACCTCATCTAGCCACCTCACCCTAAGACCTATTCTTAGTATGTTGCCATAACTAACTAAGACCTACCTAAACCCTAAAAATCAAAGCCTACATTCCCTCTAACCACATTCCCACCCATTAGAAAGGAAGCTTCCATTCTAATCCATGGAAAAAAAATGAATGAGATCCAAGAAAATCAAGGGATCTACCCATTTTAGAAAACCTAGGAAATCCCACCCTAACCGACGCCGGTTACCCTAAACCACCACTGATCAACCCGAAACCATCATCGGTTACCATTTAATCCCCAAAACAACCTTATTTCAAGGTTGGCACATCTTCTAGAGAGAAGAGATGAAACCAGAGCTGCATGCAAGTAGAACCAACATTCATACACACATCAGAGCATCCACAACCAACACTAGAAGCAATCAGAGCCATTTTCCTTCACGGAGCATCCGGGAAGCGCCAACACCACACCAAGTTCCTTCCATTTGATCACCCACCATTTCCAACCAGACATCAAGCTCATACAACAAGTAAGTGTTTTGTTAACCAACACTTGTCCATTGTCATTTTAGTAGACTCTTTTACTTTTGTTATTAGTTTCTACTCCCATTCCCATTCCCCCACCATTTACCTCCATGCAAACTTGACCATTCCTTCACCCACACCATTGAACTACCATACCTAGATTTTAATTACCCCTGAGTATACCTAAGACCTACACAACCTTGTCATTTCCTTTCCATTTCCATTTAGCCTTAGATCTACCTCACACTCAAGTTTTTTATTGAGTTTCCTGTACTCCGACCATACCATCGCCGGTTACCCACAACCATCACCGGTTGGTTCACCTAAACCGACATCGGTCATACTGATCCAAACGTCGGTCTCTATGTTTTTTACCCTCAGACCAAGAACAGAGCTTAAAACCTCCACCCAATACCCAAAATAGCCTTAACTCACCCCCACTACACAAGACTCCTACATAGAGACTTGACCTTCAGATTCAATCATAGCTTAGCCTGTTGTGAATGAATTTTCTTATTGTAGTCGAATGAGATACCTAAATCATTTTAACTACAGTAGGATTTCCTTTATTGTTAACATTAAGTTGTTTTAAATAAAGGATCAGACACACTTCTCTAGGAGTATCACACTTCTTTAACTTTTATTTGGATCTAGTTTTCCATTTAGCCTAGTAAAAGGAATCCACATGATATATTTTTAACTTTTATTTCGTGGTCTAATCGCCCGACCACGCCACCATGCCAACATCGGTTATGGAACATAAGTGCTGCATCGATTTGCATATTGATGCGAGTCATTTTCATTTTAAACAACCTTTCATTTCCAGCTCCCACTTGAGATTAAATCTCTCCCTGTGATTTTCACATTAGGAAAAACAAAACCTACTCTCATACATCTATCAGTAATACCACTAACAAAACCACTCGAAGCAAATACTTTCTCCCGACAACTAAAGCCATCGATCTTGATACCACTTGTTGGTATCAGATAACAAAGCTAACCAAGCTCTGATACCAGTTGTTGGGAATATGGAATGCGGAAATGGAATCAATTCCCCAAAATCTACAGCAATGGAAATGTAAACTAGATAAATCCAAATCAAAACAAAGTACACACATAACACAACATGTACCGTGGTTCACCCAATGTGGGCTATGTCCACCAAAGATAGAGATCTCATATATATATATATATATATATATATATATAATAAACAAGAGTACAAATCAACTCTTCCCACAAGATTACAATGCATCTCTCCCAGAATATCTCCTCCTCCAGATCTCTAAATGGATCTCCATGAGTGCACTACAACCATGCCTCCAAACCACCAACAGATCTCACATAACTAGGAACTACTTGCATCTCTGAACTGTAACCAAGCTCTCATGTGAATCTACAAACAAGACCTCTCACATGGGTCTACCAATGTGCAATCATAACTGTGCACCAAGAAGTAAGTCTCTCCTCCATCACTGCATCAACATGTGCAAACATGAAGACAATCTCCTCTACAATACTAGATCTACATGGA
The DNA here is from genome assembly GCA_018340775.1 of Taxus wallichiana var. yunnanensis. Lineage (NCBI taxonomy): Eukaryota > Viridiplantae > Streptophyta > Pinopsida > Cupressales > Taxaceae > Taxus > Taxus wallichiana. The sequence continues at coordinate 356,679,766 of CM031239.1, forward strand.
TCAACAATACAACATGATCTCATGGATCTACAATACAAGATCTCACAACAATCTGTGGATCTTACAATACAAGATCTCACAACAACATGTGGATCTACAAGAAGAAACTCAATACAAGATCTCACAACAACATGTGGATCTACAAGAAGAAACTCTATGTGCTTTACATACTATGCAAGCCATTACAATGAGACAATAATAATACAAAGGAAATACAATAGAAGACATTACACTCTTCTCACCATTTAGATGTACTGTTATTTCCTTATGTCTAGCTTCTCTCTCCATGAAAGCTTTGTCTTCATGTAACCATATTTTTCTTCTTCTTCTTCTTCATCCTCTCAACCAAGGATTCCACATGCAATAATAATCAATTACATGCAATCACACTTCTAACCCTAGCTTTCAAGCTTATATAGCCATATACAAACTTAGGGCACCTTAGCTATACATTTACAACCTTTAGATCACCTTTAAATCAAAGGTTGGATCTAATCCCAGCGTCTAAAATAAAAACATAAACGCATAGGTAACCGGTGTTGGTTCTCCAATTGCTAATCGGCGTTGGTTCCCGACCGGTGTTGGTTCTCGATTGCTGACCGGTGTCGGTTCCCTTATCGGTGTTGGTTCTTTGTGTAAACTTGCAAGTTGTAAAGAATGCTTATTTGTGAAGCAATTTAGCTCCACAACTCAACAGATCTAGGTAGAAGCATTGATAAAAATCATCTAAATAGATTGAATAAAAATAGGGCCAAAGTGAGGGCTTGAAGCATGGCAAGAATAAACGACCATTCAATCCAATCATAAGCTTTTTCAAATTCAATTTTAATGAACATAGTAGATTGATTAGATTTGCGTGCCCATTCCATTCCTTCCCAAACAACAATGATGTTGTCCAAAATATAATGCCCCTGAATGAACCCAATGTTTTCTCGGTATGGATGACAATAGGAAGGATATGATGCAACTGAATAGCGAGCCTTAGCAATAATCTTGTACGAGACATTCAACAAGGTAATAGGTTGCCAACTAGTGATTTGCTTAGGATCTCTAGGTTTAGGGATAAATTTGATGTTCCCTTTGTTGATAAGCGGAACAAGCAACTAGTGATTTGTTCATTTGCCATTTTGACATGAAGGTATCGTAAAAATCCACAAATGATAGTGTAAATCGACATCCCACCACCCATTATAGAATTTATTTTGTGAATGAGGCAAGAATTGGGTTATTCACACATTCCTCATTAAAGGACATAAGTTAACATAGATTCATATGTGCTCATTCTTTTTTATGTTAATGACCGTTGGGTAATCCATTCAAATTAATTTACCGTATTGATTTCCTAGTAGAAAACATGTTTACAATTTTATTTCTTAAAGTTTTCTTTGAGTTTTGAGTTCATTTGGTATGACTATTATAACAATAATTTTGTTCCTCCATTGTTAGCGTTATTTTAATGGTAGGGAACAAAGTTATATGTTCATCGACACTTTCAATCAATATTTCCCTTGAAGATCTCACCAAAAGCATAGTGAAGTGAAGATCCCTTTGGGAGATAATTATGAGCATTAGATATTATCCATATGGATTTACACACTAGTAATCATACATGCACATTGTAAAAATATTAATATTAATATTAATAGATGATGCAAGAAACTTCGATTATATTAATAGATATCCCATAATTACATTCATTGACATATTTTCATGCTAGATTACAAACAATAACACACAATTCATGCATAAAACCCTATGATGATTACATACAATGGCTTAAAAACCAAAATTATGGATAAGAGCAATAACCATCTACTCTCCCAACACCTAGGTAATACTTATGCCGATACGCATTATTTACAACCAGATTTTACTATACTGTTTCAATCAACGATGGAAAATGAATTCTAGCAATATAAGACCATTGGACATGGCTGAACCGTTGATTTGAATACTTGAATTTGAAACTATGAACATTGGGAGGGTAGATTTTTTCTAGAGGGTGAGTCGGGAGTTTACTATATGGCATCACCACTCATAAATTTTGAGTATGTTAGCCCATTCCTCTTACAATAGATGTTGTCATAATTGGTTCACGATGTAATGGTTCATTTACTTTGTGGCACGTTGTTACACTATTGGAATGATTTATTTTCGTTATAGCAATAGAAGAATCCCTCCTGCATAAATACAAATACTACATAGGAAGGGCAATCCCATTTATGATTGGGATCCAAAAATGGCACTCATATATCTTCTTCTTTCCACCAGAGAGTTTGCTACATAAACAAAGAAGAGAGAGAATGCCCACGCCATATTCAATGGATTTTTCCATAGCAGTAGCTACGTTGCTATGGTCACATAAGGCCAATCTAGTAGAAGGGACCATGTAGACAGTCATTCCCTTTCCAAACAGATTGTAATTTTCCCCAGCTACAGAAGATCTTTCAGCCTAGAAGCATTGTGTAGTCTTCACTTGGTTGTACGTTGCAAAGCCATGCAGTATTATATCGTTTATAAATAATATGGAATGTAGACTATGGTGGAGTCTGCAAACAAAGCACTTAACAACATAGTCACCATCACCTTAGCCTGAGAGGTAAAGATTAAGAGGAAGCTGTGGGATGTTCTTTGTTGAGAGCGGGTAAGAGGTTACGTCTGGTTGTGTACAAAGTGGTGGGGGATACATGGAACAATGCTGAAAATCATCCACACTACCTCACTCATAGTGGTTTCTTTCTAGAAGAATTTTGAGTATTTCTCCTCGATATGAATTGTTTTGCCTTATTCCATGGGTTATGTATATCCATTCAATATTATTTCCAGAAGCAAAAATGTTTGGTAGTAGGTTTTATACGAAAATTTATGTCAGATGATACTTTATTTGAATCCTCTTACCATTGATTTTTATGTCTATTAAGATGGTAGTTGTTCCCAATTAAAAATATATACATGATAAATCTAGGTTGCTTTGAATATTGGAATAGATTTTGTGCTGTGTATGAATATCACCGTGAAACTTTATAACTTTTTTTAGTTGCATCTTTACACTAATCCTTTTGGTCACTTGGTATCTCAAGATTCAAAGTGTTTCATTACAAAAATACAGGACTTATGTAGATATAGAAATTGAGAATTATGAAAAGCTATGTTCCACACAATATTATCGATGCAGAACAATAAAAATAACATTGTCTTGTTTACCATCATTTTTTTCTACTAAAATATTTTAAGCTCAACAACATTGGTCTTGTCTATTATGTTTTTTTGACATTTTTAATGGAGAATTATTTGTAAAAATTATTTGGCTCATTAATTATCGGACGAATTTAAAATTAAAATCTAAACACATTTTTCAACTTTATTTACTAAAAATTTCAACATAATTTTTTTCTAAAAAGGTTGTTCTAAAAAAATCATTATGAGACGGTTTAAGATTACGTGGGATTAAAAAGTGTCATCATTTTTTGTGTGCCTACGTGAATAAATATGTGTGTTCTGAAGAGTAAATTAATAAAAGTAATGCACTCACTTGAATTCCCGTCAACAATTGGGAGGCTTCAAATACATTGGTCGCTCAAGTTTTAAATTTGACAAATTTATATGTTTTTAAATATTTCTAATTTTTGAGATCACTTTTTATAATAACTCAAAGATTTGAAATATAATAATTATTTGTATATATTTTATATTTATACATGAAAATATATGTTAAAAATTTTTAGATTGAAATATAGTTTCGTTTTTATACAAATTAAAAATTATTGTCATAAAAATGTTTGACTGACATAAGTAACCGTCATAGAAAATTGTTTGACGAACATGACTAATGGAGACCACCTTTCTCTTTCTTGTATTTTGTAGATTTATTACTGAAATAGATTGACACCATTTCAAAACACGGATACTTAACAATGGAAATGGCCCTATAAAATTGTATGACCCCATTACTTGTCAACACAAGTTGGTTTTGTGGATTGATTAATTGTGTGATGTAATATTCATTATATGTGTAGTTTAGTACATATATAAATTAAGTATACCTTTAGATGATTGTTGGTGTTTTGTAATTTTTAATTGATTTTACATGTAACAAGTGTCGGTTGGTATTCAATCAAAATGTAGCTTTCTTCCATCAAGTGAACTCATGTGAATAATTTTTAGTGTCAAATATTTTATGATATTGTTGTTTGATCCTTCCCTACCGGCATGTCCATTGCAACTTTAGGGACAATTACTAGTAATAATAAAAATCATAGTTATATAACTCATGTGTTGATTTATAGCTATATATAAGAGTTTCTCACTTAGGAATATATATTTTTAATATTCCCTTCTAGATAATTCCATGGTTGTACATATGGTGCATAAAATATATTTTTAGAATATTTGATCATCATTTCTTTAGTTAATCTTTTACCGTAATGTGTTTTGAGTCAACAATTTATTTTTGGTTATTTTGGTTCATGTATATCACCCATATTCTTTAGTCAACCATATTTCTAAGTGTGCCTCTCGAATTTTTGGTCAACATCTCCTCTGCGATAAAATTTGTATTTGTCCTTGATAAATTTATTACATTATATTTTGTAGAATGTGGATGCTTAGAAACAAAGTACTTTGGGAATATTTTTCTTAAAATTATTGACAATTGCATCTTATTCCCAAATAAATATATCATATGTCCCCTCTTTTTGGCCTTCCTCCAAAATCATTTGAAAAAATTGCATCCTTTGTATGTGTATTGTTGAGAATATTCTCTATATTCTCCATTGCTTCTTGTAGATATTTTGCCATTGCTTCTAAATCATCATAACTCTTATATTCAATGATATTTTCTACAAGATTATTTTATTCATGCAACTATTTTTATGAAACTCCCAAAACCCCATTCCTTATCATTTATATCAATAATTTAATGTTAAAACTCCATGTTGGTCTTAAAATCATCTCGCATATCGGACATCCGTAAAATCAACTTAGTTTAAATATTTATTGAGTGAATTCTTTACCAAAAGTATTTTACACTATTTTCTCTTCTTACTTTAGAATGAAAATGAAGTCTATCAATTCCTTTCTGAAATTCATATGATGTCTTTAGTTGTAGCTCCCACAACTCCATAACATTACAATAGATTGGTCACAATAACTTGTAACTTATAAATGGATATGCTTCCCTAAAAAGAATCTTATTTAATGGTTAGGTATTCCTTGGTTATGCCTGGTAGCCCAAGTTTTTTTCCCTTTCGCCTTACGATATATTGACTATTATATAATTCCTATGCTAGTTGTTTTCCTTTATCTTTAATTGAATTTCGCCGAATTTCATTAGCCATAAAATTCAATAGGTCATATCCCTTATGTGCATAGGTAAATGTATTTGGGTTATGAAATGTAACATTAGAAAGTCCTTGTGGATTACCATGTACCAATACTTCACCAAAGCCAACCCAAGGGACCACCCCAAGCTATAATGCAAGTATCAAATTACTCAATATCCTCTACAAATTTTCTTTTGCTTAAGTTTTCACTAGGAAGTGTTTATTCAATCATCCGTGAAATATATTGTTGGTTTTTTTTTGTGATTCCCTTGATAGAATATTATATGATTATTCTAAAATTACAGGGTCTTCCCCTTACTTTGTCTTTCCTCCTTTGTTTATTCTTTGAGATAAAAAAATTTGAGAATTTTGTAAGGGAGGACAATAAGGCCCATTTAATTATATGCATCATTTATTTATACACTTCCTTCTTCTATGAGATTTTTATCTCCTCCCATGAGATCTTTCAACTTGGTGTCATCCATTTATTATTCATTGGTGGCAATAAATCCACATTTATATGTTATAACCTTTAAAGTATTTGTGTGCTTGGTCTAATATCTAAAATCCATAACCATTAGTTTATTAGGTTTTAACACCTCAAATATAGTATCCTTAGGAAATTAACTCCTTAAATTTCTATGTAACTTCTTCCTTTACAAACTTGCATGGAATCTTGGGACTGTTTTCCATATACTTAAGCTTAACGCAGTGGACTATATCACACCATTTATCTTTTCATTATGGAACATAGATTTTCACACTCCTATGCATCTTAAGGTTCATCCTTGAAGTATTCATCATCTAAAAACTCCTTTTATTTGTGGATAAAGAAACATCTATATACTAATTATAAGTTAGAATCTAGTGCCTCACTATCTACATTCTTGCACTTGACTCCCTTTAGCCACTCTAGTAAGTGCTCCAAGTAATTCATCATTATTATATATAACATTTTCATCCAATCATTTATTTTCTTCATGCATTCTAAGTCAAGCCAAATTAGAATAGGGTATCACACAAAGTTCCACACAATCCTTGTACATAATAAAAAAAATTCATCTATGTTGTGTTCCTCTCCAAAACACCTTCATAAAATTCTCTTACCATTTGAGAATTTTGCATTTATATTTCTCTACCATTTATCCCAAACACTTGTACTCATATTTTTTTCCATTGCACCTTCATGAACTACTTTAAAGGGTAATACAATGTTTAATTTGTTACGTAATCAATTGTATTTATAAAAATTAGTGTATTACTCCCATGCATCTTTCCCAAAATATTGCTTGAAAATTACGAACTATCGACCCAAAACTATATGGCCTAAGGCCAGGCCATATTACGGTCTGGGACAATTTATACGGCCATGTATCCTACTCTCCAATTACTAATTTCTTAATTTGATATGTTTTTTTGCTGTTGTTTCTTATCCTTTAGGTCAGCCTTAATGTGACATCTAATCTACAAAATCCTATATAAGCAAGTAAAAATCATTTAAGAACTTCCTGGCACTCTCTAGAGTTCCTATTGTAAATAAAATTCCAAAAACACTTGAGGCTTCCCTAAATCTCCCTAAACCATTGAAAAATCTATTAGAGTAACCATTACTCAAATCTAAAGCACTAAAACTAGGTTTACAATTATAGCTTCCCAATCCATGCAAGCCTCTACAAGTTCTATCAACGAGTCATAACAAGAGAAAGTCAACACAAAGCATTGCCAAAGTTATAAGGGACAAATGGAATCTATCTAACATATGAGGCACAACCCACTATATCACTACCATGCAAGGTACATCATACTTTATTTATAGTTACACCCATTATTATTTGTGTCAAGAGACATATGGGTACAAACGAGGGTTGGCTTATCTTTGCATGCCTAGTTGAAAATACACTCGTAAAACTACATGGAGCTTTCTCCTTCTTGAAAGGAGATGTAGTGTAGTTTTTGTATTGGTTCAATTGGGTTTTACCACCACGGTCATTCTAATTCTACCCACAAATGGATTCTCCATTTTCTATTTATTTATCTTCATGAAGTGCCATAAGAAGGTATTATAGGGTTTCATCCATTACATGTCACTATAAGAATGTGTCACATAGTTGAAAACATAGACATAAACAACAAAGCATATTTCCAAGCCACTAATGACCACCAAAATTTGGACAACCATAGAACCTATTGGTCCAATACTATATAACCAAGCAAAATCGTACTACACCTTGGGACAAGATGTATGATTTAGTATATGCTCAATTTTCATACATAGTTCTAGAGACAAATACTTTCTAGATATTATCCATAATGTGCATCCAATTTGTACTCCTATATCACCTATTTACCTCTTTACTCATCTAAGTACTCTCCCTCCTTGTGTTTCAAGAAATTGTTTCACCATTTCCTTATCGTATTGCACATTATATTAAAAGATTTCTTATGTTTTACACATTTATGTTTATAAATTAATCTATAATGTATTCTACCCAGTAACAAACTTACACATTTTAAAAGATAAGGAAAGGACTAATATCAAACCTTTATTTATTAATTTAGGGTGTAACAATGACAAACAACACGTGTAAATTTAAAAATATAACAAATTAAGTCATATGTAGGTCATGATTTTGTATTTTAAAAATATTTGAATGCTTTTGTGCTTATTGAATTGTTTAAATGGTTTTGTATTTTAGAATATTTTTGTAAAGAATAAGAGAAAAGAAAAATATTCAACATTGAGAAAATAATCCTTACTAGGATCAAAACCTACAAATCCTAGATCAGCCATATGATAGAGATTATGAAAAAGGGCCATTTAATGAACTACTTTTTGGAGACATCGCACATTAGATAAGATTTATCAACATTTTGGGCCCAATTATAGGACCCATCATTAGGATATTTTTCATTTCATTTTCACAAAGAAATTTATGACAATATATAAGACCTTGCTTGATGTATGACCTTCCATATTATTTGAGCCCACTTGAGTATTTATTTTTCATTAAGTGCATAAAGGGTTTCCAAGAATTACTTAAAAAAAGTCCATCTTTATTTAAATTATTAGGGATTTTTTCAGTTTTGATTTCCTCGTGTATTTAGCATTCTTTTCAATGGTCTACTTTCACAATTAATCAAATGTATTCTATACTAATGTGTTGCTTGAAATTGGAAGACTATTACGTCATTACGCTTTCAAATCATTCATGTAAAATATTTGTTTTGTGCTCCTTAAGTCTAGTTTTCAATGGTCTTCCTATCTCACCAATTTATTTATTTTTGCATGAGCATGGGATCGAGTAAACTTTGTCATACAGTTTGGGGTCTTGAGGGTCCTTTTCTCTATCTAGGATGTTCCTCAATATTTCCAAGGGAGTAAATACTACTTTGAAATCATTCATTGTTAAACATCTTGTAATCCTATTAGTGAGGCCTTGTATGTAATGTACTTTAATTATGGGCTTTCTTTCATCCCGTGAAGCTTTTTTCCTAGCCTTCTTGCAATATAGTTTTCTTTCCTCATAATTTAACTATATAGTTTCTCGAGTTGGTTTAGTGTCCTAATTTATTCCTTATTAGTATACGGTGGTCCTTGTTCTACCATATTATGTTTCCACATAACAAAATAATAAGAAATAAGGATACTGAAATCATTTTACCCAAAAACATAAATATATAATTGTAACAATTTCATATGAATTTTTATATCAAAATAAATATTTATAATACATACCAAGATAAAACTCGGGTAGCTGAAACAATCCTTGAGCAACCCCTTTTTCATAAATGACATTTATATTTACTTTGGCAAAGTATCAAATTCTGGGTCAATATTAAGATCATCTTTGTTTCTCATTGTATTAGTGACTCCTCTTCTTTCAGTAAGTGAAGTCCAAATGGAAAGTTCCCTTTCATAAGGAAATGCGTCAACAAGATAATGCAAAACATACAATCTCAAACATGTCTCTAGATTTTTATCCAATCTATTCCAAAGTTTTGATTTAACAAAAGATAATGCACTAAAGACCCATTCATCTTCCATTGAGCCCAAAATCATTGTTTGGAAAAGATCATATAATTGAAAATATTCACTAATATTTTCCTACATGACTCTGTTGGGATACGAATTTTTCATAGCATTGTGACATTTCCAAATTTTTGTTGGTTCATTTAGATATCGATATTGATCAATCATTATAAGTCCAAAATGTGTTGATTGAGATGTCAATAAATCTTTTTGTAAAATTCCTTTAATTTCAACTCCATTTATCTATACTGAGACTTGTTGAAATGCTTAATCAGAGCACTCATGTATTTGAGAAATAAATTACTTACTAGTTCTTCACTATGACCATCAACAATGTTCCAAAATATGGGATTCACTACTCCCATGGCTTCAAGTAGGTCATCCCTTTTAAAATGATCTTGAATTTTTGTAGATAATCTTTGCAAAATCTTTCTCAATTTCATCCGTGTATCAGAAATAATAGTGTCATACAGATGACCACACATTACATGAACTTCTTCAAATTTTTTTCTATCAAATCAACTCTTTTTGAAAAGTATGTAGTGGTATCTCCTTGTCATTAATGAAGATACAAAGATAATCCTAATATTGAATTTCAAATATCAATTAGGATCCTTGATATATGTTAAAATTTGCCAATTTTCAAATACAGACTCTTTACAACCGTCTTGGGACATGTATAAAATATCTAAAGTTTGACATACTCATTTTCTCAACCGTATGAAATCAACAATATATATGGATCTTTGTTGAGTGTGTTTAATAAAATAGTTTATTTCCTTCAACATGGGAAGAATACTTCATAATGTAAGTAATGTTTCCAAATACATTAAATAGTACAACAAATATTTTGCCTTGTAAAATTTTCTCGTGATATTTATACATAGCCAACAATGGATATTATTCATAAACTTTGCATGCATGTCCATACATGAAAATCCACCTTGTATCAACATCTTTCATAATATTTTTACCATTAGTCACTCCAATTGAAATTTTTTGGAACTCTAGAAATATTTTTGGATGCTATATATATAGATATATAGATATATAGATATATAGATATATATATATATATATATATATATATATATATATATATATATATATATATGCATGCAAGTTGCAGATAAGCTCTTCCACTTTCGCAACACTTTCAAATGTGCTAACTATTTTGTATGCAAGATTCATTCTATGAGCCATACAATGAATTGGAATCATATATGGGGAAATAGTGGTTTGTAGTTGAACACAAAGACCATTTATGTGCCCCTGCATTACTAATGCACCATCTATACCAACACACACCAACTTAGTAGTAGTATAATCATCCATCCCAACTATATCCCTCAAACTTGAAATAACCAACTTGTAAAGGTTCTCAGCATTGCAATTTTCTATCATTTTATGGATTGTTAATAAATGAGGTTTCCTTAAATGGTTCTCAAAAGTATAAACATGAATGCAAACCCATGAATTTTTTTCACCTGTTGTGACCTCATCAATAGACAATGAAATAAATCATGCATTTTTTAATTTTTCTTTCAAATACTCCTCAATCATCACTAGACATTTTACCATTTCCCAAGAACTACTATCTGACCAATGTGATTGTGGAATATTAGGGAATCCATTATGTTGAAACAAAATTTAATAATCCAGAAAATCATAAATAGGTCTACCCTTTTTAAAATGTGGTAAATAGTTGAGAATTGTATATTTTTGGCACATAGATTAGATTGAATAACTTTTCCTAATTGAGTTATAATTGTTCCTCCTTTCTCAACAAGATTTTGTAGACATTTTTGTTCATTTTCATACTCGATGCATATCTTACATGCATGCATTCTTTTGCATTTTTCCATCTATATGTTCATTTTATTTGACCATATTTTTTCTTAACCGATACATATATTTTACCACAATGTTTCTCAATTGTGTCTAGCTTGAGTTGTATTTTGTGTTCCTTTCCAAGTTTCCAGCTATAAATTGCACATTTACATTATGTTGGAGTATCATTACCATTTTCTAGATCTATTGGTTCAATGAATGGATATTTAGCTACCCATTCAAACTTAAAATACCTTCCAATTGTCCATCTACTTATCTTTCTTCACACAAATTTTTGTGTTGTATTATCAACTGAAATATGTGTTTGATCATGATGTGTAGAAATATCTTCTGTTAGTTGGATCTCATCATTGGGAATGTCATCTATTCTCCTCTTCCTTGGCATAAAATTGACAATAAAATTTCCAAATGAAGTTAGTGTTTGATGACAGAAATGTATTCTGCTTGTTGCATATTGTAATCATGAATGTCATCCAATGAAGGCACATAATAAAGATTGTCCTCAAGTGGAGGCATGTCATCATCAATAATATTTTGAGGTGGTGACAAGTTATTGTGATTAATTATTTCATGTGGAATATCACTATCAATGGGTTCTGCATACAAAAGGTTTTTTGACATTTGTATTATTAAGTATATTATTGCAATTTGTAATTTGAGAATAAATAAGAATTAATTATTTAGTTAGTACATAGTACCTATATTTGGTGTGGATGTTAGTTGCATCAACATGAACCCTTTTTGTGGATGGCTAAAATAAGATAAAATATTCACATTTTAATGATTGGCCCACCACCTTTCAATTATCAACAAAGGTCATCAAATCTTTATTTAATTTCAGAACTAAAAACTTGGGTGAGGTTGTTGAAAGGTGCCTCTAATGCGATAAACGATCGTAAGAGTATGTATTGTAGATGGTCATTTGGATTGTTATGTGTCCTTTATGTTGTGGTCGTAGCTTCGGACTCGTGGTTGTTTCTTTAACAATCGCGTGTCTATATTTATTTTATGGTCGTGTGTTTAAGTGAAAACTCGACAATAAAAATCATGACACTTGCATATGGGTACTTGGGAAAATTTTAGTGGCGCGTAGATGACTTGTATGCAAGCGAGTGACTAATGCTCATATTTTTAAAAGTATATATTGGTGAATGCGTCTTTATTTTAAACTCTAGGCGAGTCGACTTGTAAAAGTAACTTGCATCCTGATATTTTAGGTGAAACGATGCTCAGTACGACTCCTTCAAATTGCCAAATACAAATATAAATATTCATGAATTAGTGAAAAAATCGCCACTAAAATCTTCCTTGGTATATGAAATTCATACTTGATTGGTTGCATCAAACATGCACTAAATGGGCTCATGAGCATAAGTTTACTAATTTCAACTAGAACTTCATACTTGATTGGTTGCATCAAACATGCACTTAATGGGCTCCCGAGCATAAGTTTACTAATTTCAAGTAGTGTATTTGCATTCAACCCGAATGTGTTAACTATATGTGCATGTTTTCCAATTCTTATAAAAGAAATGAATGCCCTTGAGGGAAAAAAATTGTTTTCCAACAAAAATAAAGCACATAAAATACATTCTCACTTATGAGATGAGATTCATAGGCCCGAAAATGCTTAAAAATGTAAATAACTAATTATTTTAGGCTTTCCTTTAGCATAACAATAAAGATTTTGGGGTAGTTTTATTATACTTGCAGGAGACCTAAGGCATCCCACCTCAATTAAGTACATGTTGATGCATGTGGTGAAATCCTTTGGTCACACTAGCAAAAATTTAACGCAACTATAACATTAGACATAAATTTTTGTTAACAAGGGTGTAATGCACAACAATTATTGTTCATAAACTTATTGATCAACATTGGAAATGCAAACATAATAAAAGAGGAAAAGAATATTCTCGTATCCAAAATGGACTCTAACACGTGTCTCTAGAAGAACAAGAAGCATTTAAAAGCTTAACAAATGTATATGCAATCGATAATTTAGCAATATTATGTAATAAGAAAATATTTAAATTATTAAAAATTTCAATTGCAATAAGAAAAGAAGAAAATAGAAAATGATATATCTAACCTACCATCAACGACACGTGGCTATGGACATTAGTTATTTTTTGAAAGGAAAAAAATATATGTTATCCAATTTATGGGTGAAAATATGGTCACTTATTGAATCTCTCAATCGTGTTCATATTGTCTTCAATCTAGAATGAAAACCCCTAGATTTTTCCAATATGTATGTGGTTATCAATTTCAAAACCTACTTTGGCCCACCATGGGATATCATTAACCCCACATATTTTTGAACTCTTTCTATTACATGAAAAATGTCAACAAATTCCATTCAAAATGACATTGTCCACTAAGAATACATACATAACAAGGCCTCGTCACTAAGTAAGACAACATTAGATATTGGAATCATTGTTAGAAAAAAATGAAATTTATAGACATTCTTAAGAGTAATCATTATGTGACCTTTATACCCCTAGTGTTTTCTTTGATAGCTACACAATAATGATAATAAGGCAATGACAGAGATTGGAAAACATTGATATGCAAATATTGACCTTCACTACATTTTTAGAGCGATGTCACTATGTGACTGCCATAGCCCATACACTTTCATTTGATCACACCACACAATAAGGAAGGATATTAAATATGTAAAATATCAAAAAGAAAAGGCCAAACTCACTTGAAAACATCTTTTCCTACATTTACAATAAATACGAAGTTTGATCGTAATGTACATAATAATATTTACAATTTTGTCCAATATAAGCATAACAACAATATTGTTAAAAACAAAAATTAAATGTTATGTTAACATCCCTCTTGCTTACTTTGAGATTTGTGCAATTGCATGAGTGACATCATTAAATCACATTTTTTATCACTTTACAACAACTTAAGATAATTTCATGAATTTCAATTGTGATAATATTGTCCACTATTACCTTGTTACATTCTTCAAAGTATCACTACCAAATTACAAAAATCTATTTAATTTAGGCCCACAAATGCAATTGGTCATAGAGAAAGGTCATCGAAAATAGAGTATGAATTAAAGAGTACATAAGGGAGAGAAGCCAATTCAGGGACCAATACTTGTGATGATATATAAGGAGGTAATGCCCAAAGCTTGAAAAAAAAAAAAGAAAAGTTATTATGTATAATTAACACATTATTTTACAACATGTACCCACCAATAATGTAAAGTAGTCAATCAATCACATGGTGAAAAATTATACTTAACAGATTTTACGTGTCTACACACATGGTACATAAAGTTTATGTAGCCTCCGCCTAACCCCGGTGGAAGGATTGGAAATGGTATGTTGATACTCAATTTCAAAATTACATGACTAACAAAGCCTATGAGCGGTTATCTCCCCACCTCTCCATGGTGGCTAAGCTTAATGCTAGATAGATAATTTGATCCACCACCTTGACGTGGAGTCAAAGATTCCACACTATTTGGGTGGCTTGCTTAGAGCCCAAAATAGCCCACTTTGCATGAAGCATCTTGCACTAAGGCCTTCTGTTGGGAAACAACTAGTCCAAATTAGAGCGGCCAACGTAACTTGCCCATTTTGTGGGGGCATTCGAGAAAAATTATTGCACCTCTTTTGGTTTTGCCCCAAGACTCAAAATTCTTGGAATTTGATCCATAATTTTTACTCCGATAGGTGTTCCCTCTCTTGGTTGAACCCCCCGATTGTCTTGAAACATGGCGAAAATCGGCGGGCAAATTTGTTATCCGGTACATGCGACGAACTACGGTCGCAATTGAACCGCTTGGTAGTCACCCATTGTCGTGCCATCACTAAGAAAATGACAGTCTATAAGGCCACCTCTGCTTTGGGTTTTGGAAAGTGCTTAAACTCGATTGGTGGGTTTTTCGACGTGGCTCTATATTCCCAGTCAAATATTATTGTGTTGTTACACTCATGAGTGGCAATGGTTTTCAAACGGCTATTGGCGAGAGCTCCATTTAGCATACCTATAACATTTTGTTTATTAGGCGACGACTAGGCATGGAAATTAACAGGTTGTAGCAGGTTTTGTGAGCTTTAGACCGTAAAGGCAAAAATGGAATAGGTCGTAGAGGGTTGCAACTTACAAATTTAAGTAACCATCAAAGTTTGTAATAATTGCTTTTATAAACATTAAAATAGTCTTAATTATTTCAATAAATAAAGTTTTTCAATTACAAAATGATTATTTTATACACTATACATGTACCAAAAAAATGGTTGGCCATTAACACATTATATTTTAAATTCTAAGTCTGGTTACGCCGATAGGCATTTCATTATATCGGATGACCATGTGTTACACATGCCAAAAAAATTTAAGTAATCACAAATTTTGTAATACTTGTTTGTTAAATATATACATATAAACATTAAAATAGTCTTAATTATTTCAATAATTAAAGTTTTTCAATTAGAAAATGATTATTTTATACACTTATACATGTACCAAAAATGGTTGGTCGTCAACAAATTTTTATTTGACATGCACAATATATTTTAAATTCTTGCCCTGTTACATCGATTGACGTTTCATTCTACTTTGGGTAAACATGTGTTCATACCAAAACATGCCATACAATGGATGCACAAGATGGTTTTATGAGGGCAATAAGCGATGATGTACATAGAAATTAGATTCGAGATGGATATTAAATCTTAATTTCTTGTCTAAATTTGGTACCGACACTTGTTAGACAATGGATGCACAAGATGGTTTTGTGAAGACATGCAACGATGTATGGCAAACGGAGATTCATACGATATAAAATTTGTATTTTCTGTTTGAAGTTTTTAGCCGTTAAAATATGGTCAGGAAGAGGTGTACAAAAAGGTGAGGAAAGTGTTCCTTTCACCAGACGCGAAACTAAATCAACATCCACAAAATTCAACTTCTATTAAGCCTTTATGGTTTACTTTGCCTTGTTATGAACTACCATTTTAACGCAGTTGTAGGGATGTTGGTGCATGTCCAAAAAGAGTTAGATGGAATCATGTTCATTTTCAAGCAAGTGGGTCCTTGACAAAACAACATGGAAGAGAGATGTTATCTCATAAGACAATTGCATGACCTCTAACAAATCCATGAGATGTTGTGAATGGCCTCACCAACTTTTCATTGCCCTATGCCCACTTTACAAGCCTCGCAGAGGAGGAAACATAGTTTCAAATGTCTTATTTGATTTTGAACCTAAGCTCTACATAGGCCATTGAGGAACCAAAATGACCCATGTCTAAGGGAGCAAGCCTTGAGCCATTGATTGCGCTTTCCATATTCTCAAAGACCTCAAAATCTTCACCGAGTCTCCTTCACCGCCACCTACAAATAAGAAGCTTCATCATTTTTGAGTCTCTCGCGTTTTTCCCCGGCTCATCACTCCCTCAAACTCATCCTCGTTACGTAGCTTATCTTCATCATTGCAAAAACATCAACAAAATAGTCAACGTTGTCCTTGGAGTTGTGGATGTCTAGGCCCTTGAGTCGTGTTCATATGCAAAGAGATCTCCAAATTTAGCAACTCCCTTGTCTCGTTGGCCAACATTCCCACTACATCTAATTATTGAGAACATGGCCATTAGAAAGCGGGAGCTTAAAGAAACCATATTCTGATTCAATACTTGCTTCTGTCTTCGGATTGAATAGTTGTTGCTCTCACCTTCTCTTAATACTACTCCACTGTGTTGCCTCCATTAGATTCACTCCAATACACTACATGTATTTCCACCTTTCCCTTGGTTATATAACCTCCTTTGTATATGCCACGTTTTCTTCTTTTACGACTATCGACATTTCCATTGGACCCTTTCAGTGTGATTGCTAGTTCTAACCCTTATGCCCCGAGAATTTCTCATGACAACATGTTCTTCTAGGGGATAATCCGAAGATGCCACAGAAATTCACCCAAATCGGTATTCTTTCAAAGGGAGATTTGTTTTTTCAATATGGAAAGAAAGCAACGTTTTTATGTTTGCCAACTCTACCATAGATTAACACTTTTCTTTATATAACATGTTCATGGTTATATCCAATGTGTTATTGCAGATCCCGTTTAAGCAAACAAGGCTTCTCTCCAAACTCTCCTCCATTATTAGGGCGATGCCTCATGCAATGTTTCTCAAGTTCTATCATCTCGGCTCATCACTCTTCGCCTTGTGGTCGTGGTGAGAGTCCACAACAAGGTGGTTACCACAAAAGTCCCAACATCGGTCTCGCAGCCATGTTCATCAATCCCTTCATAAATCACCTATCAAATGGAATGACATGCCACTTTCGTAGCCACAAGCTCAGGGATGGGGTTCTCCACCACCACACAGATCACCCGGTGTCTTTTCTCACTACGAGTGGAGCCTACTACCACCTCTAGACAAATTCCTCTGACTAGTCTTAGCCATTTCTTTGTCTCATGTGCAAGTGGAGGATATTATTAAAGAAGGAGAGCACATTGGCTTAAGATCACCCGGTGTCTTTTCTCACTACGAGTGGAGCCTACTACCACCTCCAAACAAATTCCCTTGCCTAGTCTTAGTCATTTCTCTGTCTCGTGTGCAAGCGGGGATATTATTAAAGAATGAGAGCACATTGGCTCATGCTTTGGTTGGAACCCACTTGAAAACTGATAAAAAAACCTTTCAAGTCTTGGTTGGCATGACCAAGACCCATGGTTGGGCAATAGTTCAAACAACTACTTAATTTTTTTGGTTTTATTTTTTGATGTAATAAATCATTTTCCTAGGCCCGACCTAATTTAGGTTATTATGTTCCTAACTCTTATGGCCTGAATTGACTCAGGCCTTTGAGACGTGCTCCTATACCACTTATCTTTTATGAATAGATTATGTCATTTAATATAACTAAACTCGAAAAAGGTTATAGAATACATTGAGTACTAAACTGGAAAAAGGTTAGAATACATTCAGTACCAAACTGAAAAAATAAATTTCAAACTATGGATAGGACACCATTTAAATGCCACTTTAGAATGATGGTTCACCTCCTCTATCACAAACTTCCGAAGACATAATAAACAAAAACACTTTTCCAGATCTCATTTCTCAAAACAGGAAATATTTTGCACACAAAACATTACAATACAATACAAGACACTGGAGTGGTGCCTGTCAGGTTTATCTGACACCATTTAAATGCCACTTTAGAATGGTAGTTCACCTCCTTTAACACAAACTTACGGAGGCATAATGAAACAAAAACACTTTTCCAGATCTCATTTACTCAAAACAGGTAATATTTTGCACACAAAACATTACGATACAATACAGGGCACTGGAGTGGTGCCTGTCAGGTTTATCTGCTTATCTGCGAAGTCGTGCATGTTTGTAAAGAGTATATAAAGACATGAGAGTGAGAATGATCAAGATTCCCATTCCAACAAAAGAAACACCCAACGCTACACCCACATGCTCACAAAACTTATCGTAGACATTGCAGATTTTGTTCCAGTTCGTGTGAGAATTTCCCTTCCACCCAATATAACCAACGGCCGCCGCTGCAGAGGCTGCTGAGGAGACGAGTGCTACCATGATCTACACAATTTAAATAAATAAAACAAATAAATATTTGTCTTTCACCATAAAAATTAATTTCATACAATGTTATCGCTACGTGGAAAACAAAAAAATATCAAACGGTGACAAAAAGAGCTTTTAGATTTCTGAAAAAATATTGGAATGGAATAGAATTCAATTTGACGGCCACCTATGCCTGCCTGTAATTTTTAATATTGCCCTTCAATTACGTAATCCAGTGCCCAATTCGACATCTTTAAAGATGTTCAATCAAAAAAATTCTCCTTTCAAAAACACAGATTTGTGTTATTTATATTAATAATTTCATAATTATTTAATTATTTTTAATAAAATATATATATATAAATCTATATAAAAATGACTACCGTTTTAAATAGTCACGGTTATTTCAAATATTTGCAAGTATTTTGTGTCTGAAATCACATAGACATCTAAACGGCCATGTAAATGAAAGATTTTAAT
This sequence comes from Taxus wallichiana var. yunnanensis, assembly GCA_018340775.1. Classification (NCBI taxonomy): domain Eukaryota; kingdom Viridiplantae; phylum Streptophyta; class Pinopsida; order Cupressales; family Taxaceae; genus Taxus; species Taxus wallichiana. The sequence goes on from CM031239.1 coordinate 356,699,031, forward strand.
GATGTCTATAAGGGGGTGCAATATGTGGCAACAGCTGTTTGACTGTATTGTACATTTATTGTTATAAAAAGTTGTTTTCTTTTATTTTGTTTTTTTTTTTAACTATAGATTTTGATTAAGAGATTCACTGTTTTGTCAAGAATCTTATCTTCAGAACAATTCTATTACCCTGTGATTTGTCTTACCATAAAGTTTTAAAGAATGAATTGAAGTTTTTAAAAACATTCACAAGACCAAACAGTTCATGGGATCAAGACTCAGTTAAATATGTGGCATCCGTCTGACTATTCTTGCAGAAAAATATTTTCATTTATGATGTTAATTCTTCTACCATGAATCTTAATCAAAATTTTATTTTATTTTATTGACAATTTTATCAAATCTCACTACTCAATTAAATGCACTTCTTTAACATTCATTAAAAACAAGAAGTCAAAAGTGACGTTCCAAAAAAAAGGTCCAAAGAAAACTTACAAAATCCGTTATGGAGAGAAGAAGTGCAGAGGTAACAGAGGATGCTGAGCTCTTGAGTTTAGGCAAAGACATGATTATTGACAGCGCTGTGTATCCACAGGCCACAGCGTTTGCGATAACAAAATACCTGCAAAATGGACATGAAAAGAAAAGAAAAATTCCACTCATAAGTACTAAAAAATATGTCTGAATCAATTCCGAGGTTGGAAGAGAAAAAATTACGCACACGAAAGCAGGGGAGTAATGGTATTTGGCGGGCACAGGGAAAAACTGCGGAGCCAAGTTAGGAAAGAGCTGGACCGGCACAATCTTCGTCTGTTTGGCTGTTCCCATAACTATTGCGGCGGCCATTGTTGCAGCAATTACCAGCACCCTCAACACAAACTCTACAACGAAAAATCCCTTACCAGAACCAGCGGGATTCTCCCTTGTTGTCTCTCCCTCTCTCGTCTCACTTTGGGTATAACTATTACCAGACTCTGAATATCCAGGCTTGATTTGAGTTGCCATGATCAAAGACCTTGCGTTTATCTCTCTCTCTCTCTCTCTATCCGATGCTGTGTGGCCATATAAATACACACAAGCTGGATCTGCTTTCTAAAAATTACTTTGAAATTCGCGCCGTGTGAACGCAAGAGAAAATAGATAATGAATGCGTCAACCATACGGAAATCAGCGCCGCCTCGGAGCTATATAATTAGACGGTTCACGTCATCTCAACCCAGCTGTAATATGAATACAATCGACCTTTTTTTTGACAAAATTCAACTTCAAGGATAAACATTGAAATTCTAGAACTTCACCTCGCCCATCAAATATTTTTTTATGTATTATAACTAGCAGTGGCAGTTGCCCGCACGGTAGCAATTGTATGCCTTAAATAAACGTCAAAGTTTGTGTACTTGTTTTTGCATGTTGGATGTGAAGAATACAAATGACAAGGTCTACCTAGGTAATAGTAGGTATTAAAGTTAAAAGTAGTCACGAGAACGTAAAATTGACTTGACACAATTGAAAACTATACACCTTTTTAAGTAATAAAATTGAAATTTAAGTTATTTTTGAAAATAACATAAATATTTTACAATAAACCTAAAGAGTTAAGGATAATCATTGTTTAAAGATGCATTTTAATGGTTATTTCCAACCCTACTATTGCACCTACTAGTTTTAGAGGTAAAGTATGTTCCCACGTCGATACAATATGTTTTTATTAAATAAGATAAAATAATATCATAACCTAGCATTAGCTTTTAATAACCCGAAATCATTTCCCACTTTTTCCCATAGCCCTAGCATTAGCTTTTGAATGTTAGGAAGTTTTGTATTTTTATTAAAAAAACTTTAATATTTTTGGTTGAATTTTCAAAGCGGTCTAATATTTAGGGTTTGAAGTAGACAACTATTATGGGAGAAATAACTTATGTGGATTAGTATTATTTATATGCTATTGATAAAATTATAATAAACAACCTTATATTTAAAATGTTTTACAATACATTATTACTTACAGATGTTTGAGCAATGTAAGCCAAGTCAAGTCAATATAAAGTGTACTCTTAAAAATGATATCGATAATATTTGAGTCCAAAAGTGTGATCCATCTATGCCAAAAATAAAACATTAGGGAGAGGACCCTATAACCGAGCGGGTACCAAAACATGTACATCTCTTTTCACCATAGGTTGTTGACAAAAGCACCAATAGTTGTTCACTTTTTGGTTAATTACACTTTTTAAGAGTTAATGAGAATGTGACACATAGGGCGCTCGGTCATTGGTCCCTCTTTCAAATGCTTTATATTGATTTTCTTCATATTAAATCAATTCAAAAACTACTTTTCCCTCCAAATTAACACGCGAAACGAAAATGTCAATATGGCACGATCATACACTACACGATGATATAATTTTTTTACGCTACCGACATACCTACATATATTTACGTGCCCCTAAAGTTAGGTGCACGGTTATAGGGTCCTCTCCCTAGTATTACTTTCCTAAAACTAGCAATTGCACATGAGTTGCAATCAACGCCGGTGAGGTTAGATTGTAAATTTATTATGGAGGGAATTGAGTGTGACAATATATTTGATATTTACTTCTGCATTTATGTTGTTTCACCAAATTAATTCCAAACACTGTTCATTCAAAAAAACATTGCTTTAGCAAATAAATATGCAAGACAACTCACACTATTTCACCAAATATATTAATTGTGAATACTATTGCAACTATAAATATCCAAAATCCGGCAAACAACAAATATCTAAAATCCGGCAACCTGTAAACATTGGATCCGCCGGAATTTGACACTTTCCAGCAGGAGCATCTTCAAAGGAGAACGCCACTTTTGCGAAAAATGATTGGTAAAATCAAAACTTATCTTTTAGATTATTGGAAATTATCTTTCTCAAAGAGGAAAATGATCTACACCAAAATAGAAAATTAAATAAAACTTATTTAAAAATTATTATTTGCCGGTAGGCATCCACTTTGAAGATGCCTTTTTTTGGAAAGTGTCAAATTCCGGTGACTCCAATATTTGCTATCTTACCGGATTTTAGATATTTTAAAAGTTACCAAATTAAATATTTTTCTAGAATCCTTTTACTATCCTGGATATTCATCAATAAATCATATATATTTAGCATCCTAGATATTTCGCATAGTTGAATTATCTCAATGACCAATATTTGCTACCTTACCGGATTTTAGATATTTTAAAAGTTACCAAATTAAATATTTTTCTACTATCCTAGATATTCATCAATAAATCCTAGATATTTAGCATCCTAGATATTTTTGCATAGTTGAATTATCTCAATGGCCAATATTTGTTATCTTACCGGATTTTAGATATTTTAAAAGTTACCAAATTAAATATTTTTCTACAATCCTTTTACTATCCTAGATATTCATAAATAAATCCTAGATATTTAGCATCCTAGATATTTCTGCATATTTCTACAAAGATAAGAATGTAGGTGACTTTTCTTTATTCATCGCTAAATAATTTCTCTGTACTCAGCTGTAAATTAGAAAGGAAGTGCTATTGAGGAGTCGACTTAGTAGTCCAAGCCTGTTGAAGGCTGTGCGGCTAGACTTAGTAAATAGAACATCATACAAAAATTTCAACTCCATATCCACAATTTGGAACACTTTCTCACACGGTAGATTGTTATTAAAGAAAAAAATTCTGGTTTTTGGCAAGACTCCTATGTGAAAGTCTTATACAATTTGTGTAAAGCATGAGACATGCACAAGATGGAGTTGTCTCGTTGTCTGTAGCCCCTCGTGTTCCCACACATCATTAATTTTTACTATGTCCTTTCCATTTTTCATCGAATTTCTACCGTTGGCAATTGTTTCTCTCTCACTTTTATGTTGTATTACATTGAGTTTTATGTTGGCAACTGGGTATGCTTCTCTCGCAGACTTTATATGTTCCTCTCCCATAACTAGATAGTTGAATACATTGTCATCCTTATTCTCATGCTGCATAAATGTGTAAATTGGATCAGTAGAGCTCACTATCTAGAAGTGACTGGGAAAGCCAAGGCAGCAATTCTTTCTGCATATTTGCAAGTGCCTGCAATAAATAAAAGAATAGCTGAGAGCAATGGATAGCCTTTCAATTTGGTAAATCATATTGAATTTGTGCCTCAACCACAATTCATTATCCGGCATGGAAAATGTGGTGATGGTATCAAGCCCGCCTAAATGGAGGAGCAATAAAGGAATCCATATTCCATATATTTTGCACTTTCCATTAGTGGAAGAATGCATCATAGTTCCAATTGCAGAGGTTTCCACTGTTAAGCGGTCCAAACAAGTGTCCTCATATATGGACTTGAGCTTACATATCTGATTTTGATTTTATTCTTCATAAAGTAAATTGTATAGTTTAGTTTTTGGAAAATAATATTGGTCATTCATTATGTTGATGTTCAACAAGATAAACATTATGCAGATTTAGATCTCTAATATCATGGCAAGTCTAAATTGAATGTCAATCCTAATTTCTAAAATAAATTTTATTACAAGCTCCTCAAAATGAGATTATTGAATTTGCCTTGCGAACATTTAAATGTTAAAAAGGTAGTTTTAGTAGATAAACATCCGGTGTTTGACCAAATGAAGAAACATGATTTATTTTGCGACTATCATAATTATGTCTTACAAAAATGTGGGCAATAGCAAAATAAGAACTTTGCAACAACATATAGACAACTAGGCAATATCAACACGAAATACAACTCCAATAAACTAAACATTACTATTTTCTCTGGCGTAATTTGCAACTCATTTGCAATTGCTAGTTTATTAATATTTATAAAACATAAGGATAACTTTATTGTTTTTGACTTTGCACAATTTTGAAGGGAAATTAATATGTGCGTGAAAACAATAATATATTGTTGTGCAAGTACTAAATATTCATACACCAATGGGGTAGTACACAAGAGAAATCTAAAGAAGTGAAATGGATACATTATTAAATTACATCATGGATTTAATTATGAGCATTTAAATATTCCCTTTAAATAGAATGGTTGAAATATACTATCCATCCTAAATTTGTATGGGATTTTCATCTACTAAATCTAGTCGAGAGGAGATCCAATAAGTAATTGACATGATCGACACCCAAGCAAGCATAAACATTGTTTATAAAAGAAAGGGAAAAAGACAAAAAAATTAGGGGAAGATTGGGCTATTTTAAATGCCTACAACGTAAAAATATAAAAGACAGTCTTTATTTATCTAAAAAAATTGATATATGTTTATATTATTAATATAATTTGTATGTCATACATGTTATATATATAAGTTGAAAGAGATGGAGATTTCAAAATGTATTAGTATGTTATGACTAATAACATGAATAATGTGTAAATAACCATAACATTTGAACCCTTTACGAAATATTTGCATTAATGCACCATTTTTCACTTTATCAAAATGTGTGTAGAAAAAGAACACATCTAATTTTGATCCTATACGTGTTATTACTATGGAATTAGTGTATTTATATCTCTATTTGTTATCGGATTAAAAATTAGGCTCTTCGTTGACACATGTTCCTTGTATTGTTCAATTTTTGGCTTGTTCCCATTATTTTTATACGATTTTCAATACTATATACTTTACATTGTTCCTTGCGATACTTTACATTGTTTCATTGGTTCTATGTTTTGCTTGTTGGATCTTTGTTATTTTATGTTTGACCTTTTATACTTCTATTTCACCATGCTTCTCTTTTCCCCTCCATCATTTTTCAAAACTCATTTTTTTATCCTAGACCCTTGAAGATAGCATCGATCAACTAAAAACACCCAAAAACCTACGAAACGACTATTTTTGTTTCCATGTACGACTCGAGATATGTAGAAACAGTCAATTAAGGATAATACAAGTGTTGTATAGTTCTACAATGGGTTGTAAGATACTTCACAATACTATGATTTGTTGTTTTTAGAGTTGAGCAACATGTTCCTTGTCATTTCACAAAGTACACATTATATAAGGGGTTGTAAGGTGGCACTCAAAGTGCAAGTGATGTCTTCTAAGCCATGGAGCATGTTCCATGGAAATACACATGAAGCACATGATTCATCAACCTTTTTCACAAGATATGAAAGAAAAAAATTACATATAATGGTACAAGTTATGAAGGTACTCAATGAAAGAATATACGGTTGCATTAGTGCAATCGGATCATAAAAAGGTGGAGCATACATCCTGCTTAATTTTATTGGCAATCTCCAGTCACTATTTTACAATACAAGATGTTTTATTGCTTCCACACACAAATGAAAATTCAAGATGATGCAAAACATGCCTCACTTGGTCTCATCATGAGATACACCCATACTAGATATAGATGCATTGGTTGGGGTGCATTTAGTTAGATTCAAACTCAACACAGACTCTAGAGACATTCCCATAAATTGAACACAACCAGGTGATGTATATATATTCACTTGCATGTCTTTATATGTTTGCAAGAGAACAAATTTCCGGACACATGAGCATAAATTTTACCTCCAAGATCTTCATGGTTGTGCACCATTGATATCGGAGTTCTCGCAATCCTTTTGACTTTCTATTCATTGTTTATCACTTAGTAACTCTTCAAGTACGCACATCATATGGCAAGGCAACCACAGTGGAACACTCTCACAAAAGTGCTTATTTGTTTCATTTTGATACATATGCATAAACATATCAAAGCATGACATTATGTAGACACCTAATTTTTTTACAAGACTAGTTAATTGCTATAGTATTAATTGGCCCAAATTAGGATCTTCTTGGCATGTGTTCCTTGTGTTGTTAAGCTTTTGACATGTTCCACTTATTATTTGTATGAATTTCGATACTTTCTACTTTGCATTGTTCCTTATGCAACTCTATCTTTTGTTTGTCGACTCTTTGCACTTCTTTGTTTGACCTGTCCAATTTATTTTCACCATATTGTTTCTCTCATCTCCTTTGTCATTTCGAAACTTCACTTTATCCTTATCTTAGAGCCTTAAAAATATTACCAAGCAACTCAAAGCACCCTAGAAGAACTTATAAATGACTATTTGCTTTTCCCATATAATGCTCGTAAAAGTTCAAAAACATTGTTCCCTATTATTCTAGTCATTGACTAGAAACAAAACTATCAATGTCGGTTTCCTAGCAACGTTTTTGGTTGTTTGCACAATTACGGGTCTTTGCCTTAGTGCTCGTCCTCCCCTCCCCCACCCCCCGCCTCCGGATCATTCATTTTGGTTTCTCCAAGTTTCCGTAGTTTTTTTGTCAACTTTCTTGTTGATTGTGTGGCAACTTATGTTCCAATAGTTTTTAATTTGAATTCAAGAAAGGAATATTAATCCATTTAGAACAATCAATCAATCATATATAACCATCACGATTAAATTATATTGAAGTTATAAGAACACACAATATATTTTATTTTATTTTTATAGCATTCCCACATTCAAAATTAAAAATACTTATTATATAAGAATAAAAACTGAACATATATTTTTATTTTAGCAATTTTTAACACACATATGTAAAAAATCAGTTATATTTAAAATTGTAAATTGAATGTGAAAAAGATCTTCAACTTTATTTAAAATAAATAAATTGAAACATTAAAAATATGACTTATTGTGTTGTACTATATGATTGTGATTTTAATCAAAATATGAAAAACCCATTTCATGTTAGGTATCCCTTAGACTTCATGATCTATTGTCTTATTTCTTGTGAATGTAACAAGTCCATACTAATTCAATGGTTTTGTAAAACTGCTGCTTTATAAGTATTATAGGATATGGTTTTGGGTCCCATAGACGGTATTAAAATTCATCTTTCTTTCATTCATTCATTGCTGTAGAGTTTTTGACTTGCAGTTGCCGAAAAAGTGGGCACGATAATTCCACCCCGGCTGGTTTGGTAAGTAAGTTAGTCCTGTAATCACTGAAGTGGGAACACATCAATAATTTTTAAAATAGCAAATTTTAAGTTCTGAAAACGACGAACATGCCTGTTTAATGATCATGTAAATTTGGCTGTTGCGGAAACAGTGTCGGCCATCCCGGTTTAACAACCCGAGAAGAAAGAGGCACCATTGACCATACATTATTTATCAGACGTTATGATCCTCGTAACTAATTTATTAAATACAGTTCAAGTTCATAAAGGAAAGATAACGATGCTCCTCGATTTTATCGACTTGTCACAGTCAACAGCGATGTTGCATTCATAATTCAGCGACCATTTTAAAGTGATGCTATATCACTTCCCTTTCACACGCTGGACATAATCGTCAATTTTTCTTATTGTTGTACGTACATATTTAAGTTTTAATCTTTCTTTAAAATGTAAAAGATAATTGTGTACTTGTTTTAACTGTTTTTAATACAATATTTACGGATACTATAATATAATTTGTATGTAAAAACAATGGTTATATTTTAAATATGCTGGAGGAGATGGGTATTTCAAAAATTTATAAGGATAAATGTGTAAATGGCTATTAAATTTAAACCGTCCGTCCATGTCATGGAGCTTGACACCAACTACCCAAAACTGAAAATTTAGTATCCATTGAGTGGAGAATGAGGCAAAGAGCATGTTGGCGTCGCCTCACACTTAGAAATTGAAGAACCCCGCACATGAGGGTAAAACAGTGAAAAATGCGGGAAGAGGGTGCCCTCCGACAAAAATGCAAATCGCGTCCTCAGCGAGACCTCTCCTGCTGCCTATGCCTCACCGGAAACTCTGCATGGAACAGTCAATCACATTTATGACAACCTATCACATCTGTGACAGTCACGTACAAGTAGATTAAATTAATTTATTTTCTCCATTTAAACAACGCCACATAAGCATTGACTTTCAAAACATTGCACGGAGTCTTCACCGAGGCCTTCATTCATGTGCGGAGGGCAGGGTAAAATGCGCGCTCGCATCACTATAGCTGCGCATCCGGACTCGCATCCTTAGTCGCCATGTGCGGGATCTATGAGTCTCTACGCCCTCTTTTTCGTCATTTTGATTATATATGATGAATAAAAAATTAATGCACTTGTAGGCAATTACAATATGATAAATTAGTATATATTGGCCATTAATTTGAACAAATATAGAATTTGTTGATATTTTTGTTTAAAAGAGACTAGCACCAGGATATTTGTATGTAAAAATTGTAATTTATAACTACTTGCTAGCAATCGCACGTAAACAGTGTGATGTGAACACCAAAAGGGATCTAGTACAGGAATGGACAATGGTGTGGGGAAGGAGAAGCGAAATTATGTGGCCAATGATGTAAGTGTTGTTGGTGTCATAAAGGAAGTTGAATGGTACGATGGAGACGACGATAGGGAAAGGGAGGAATGCAAACATGACATATTAATAAGGAGTGAATGGTAGTAAAACCCGAGGAAGGAAGATATAAAGATAAAGAAAAGCATATATATTGAGGAACATTGACAATAAGCAAACCCTAAAAATAGAACTTGCAATGGGTAGTAAAAGATGGGAGAAGTAGACAATAATTACAATGAGTAAGTAACATGAACAAGAGATAACAATTGATCTTTTCATTCTTGATTTAAACATAGGCATAGGCTACCTTTTCTCGCGAGTGGTGGTGGTTAACTAAAATGTGGTAAAATGGTAGTTAATCTAACTAGGAACAACAATAAATAATAGTAAATAAAAACAATAAATAAATATAGAAAGTGACCCAAACAACTAGGCTAATGAAAATAGAAACCCTAATATGCAAAGAAGGGTTGGAAGGAGCTTAGTTGATTTGGTGAGCTTGTTGGACTATGTTGTAGAGCTGACTAGAGAAACAAGAGGAGGAAACAAGCGTGCGGCAGAGGTCCAAGAAAGCACAAATCTAGGCAACCCGAGTGGACCGAGGCGCGAAGGAGAGGATCAGGGCACATGTGGGTGCCCTAGTCTCAGCGTTCTTAGTGCCCTGGCGTGCGGCAGAGGTCCAAAACCAAACTTGCGGGTCGCCAGGATGACTTGAAGCCTTCGTTGTCTATCGCATTAACTTTGGTGTACTCGGTTGTATGTTGCGAATAATCAATGATTGAGAGGAGACTGTAAAACCCCAAAATGAGCATCAAACCCCTAAAAAAGAAAGATGCATATGAAGGGGTCGACTGTCCTTAGTTACCACAATGGTGGACTTACTAACTGAGCGCTGCACTACATCTCAGACCTAATGTAGTTCTATGTGCTTGTGTGTGCAATCATGCCCTATGACGTTCTTGTGTCAGTCACACTTTGTGAAAGTAGCGAGCAATAACTATGTGTAGAAAATGTAATAAAATGGTGGATGGAATAGAATAAACTTCCCTCCTATGCAGTGTGATGTAGATGAACCACCTTGTGCCTTGTGATGGAGCTAGATGGATGCAACCTTAGATGATGATAGTAGTGCCTAGTGTTTGGTCCCTCATTATGGTCACATAACTTTATATTTATATGGTTCTCTTGTTCTAATTTCGTAATTAACCTCGAAAAGGCCGACCACAAGAAATATGAAATGCTCAAACGGCTAGAAAGTGCCCAAAAAGTGGCGGGAAAGTGGGAAAAGGATTAGGGCACCCCGACTAGGAACATGGCGCTTGTCGATGCCTCGGTACTAGCATGGGCACCCGATACTAGCACATGCACCCCGGTCAAATTCAAAATAACATGGAATGACAAAATGCAGTGGGCACACATGTGTGGGAGGTCGGCATTGATGATAGAAAACAATGTAAAATGTCCAAAAGACGGGGGTCAATTAGTACTTATTCACTCAAAAACCATATAAATAGTGGTATGAGACTGGGACTAAATAGTGTCTAAAGTACATGATTTTGTGACTACATTTTCCCCACTTTATGTTGGTGAGTGGAAAGCTTGGTAACATAAAGTAGATAGAGATGTGTACCTGATAATCCATATAGAGTGATGTAGAAACGTGTTGAAGGACTACACAAAGCGTGGAGTGACAAAAATATGATGGAGTGTGGAAACTAAAGATGTAAAAGTACAAAAAAGTGGTGAGAGTGAACCTAGGGCGGAAACACGTGTGTAGTTGTCGATGTGTGTGGTGTACTTGCATGGTTAGTATCATGTGTGCTACCACAAGAATGTTGTTGTTGCTCCCATTGTTGTAGTTGTTGTTGTTGACTATTTTTTCTCATACAAACGGACTGCAGGAAAAACAACCAAGTAGTCAAATACACATGTATATATGTAAAAACACATGTAAAAGTTGCATGTATATGTAAGAGTATGTAAATGTAAAACACGTGAATGAGAAATGCAACACGTGGACTGATTCATGATGAGAGAAAGGGTGTAGAAAGAGGATATCTTGTCCTGGGTTTTTAGGCGATCCGACGCCATAGGACAAAGAAGTATAAGGAGGAATTCTGTTGTATCCTCCAACCTTTAAATGCTTCCTTAAACATGTGTGAAGAGATCTCTGTACTACCTAGTTTTTGGGTGATATGACGCCATTAGCTGAAGTAGTGTAGAGAGGAAGTCCACCATATCCTCTAACCTGTAACTACTCCCCAGAATGCTAAGGATAACCATGTCCTATAAAATCCGTTGTGTACGGGGTTTGTAGACTGGTTTGAACCCACTCATTGTATAACCCACAATGCTAAGGGTGGAAACAAAAATGAACTGAATCAGTATATAAGCGTTGTATAATATGTAAAACCCCAAATGATGCCCCCTCTTTGAGGGCGCATGCGATGTCATTCATAGGAGAATGTGGCCCCAAAAGAGGACCAACCACATGAACTCTGTAACTCTGCCCTGTAGGGAAATGAAATTGCTTGGTAGAAACCAAGGCACACACAAAAAAGAGGCTAGCCAAAGACAAGTGTTAGTACGAATAAGCATGCATGGATAAAATAATGTGTAAGCTACACAAACAGTGTATAAGCTACCAAGAAATGTAGTAATGTAAACACACAAGAAGACAAAGTAAGCCACACAAAGTGGGCTGCAAACATGGGACATCACTCACGATGTCGCAAGACACACAAGGCCATCATGGTTGTATACAAAAAACAAGTGTGCACACCAAACATAGGGCATGACCCGCATACGATGTGCAAACAAAATGTTCAAGCAAATCTACAAACAATAGATAGCCATGGAAGCAAGTAATCTGCGCAAAACAAATGTTACACATGAAGCACCCATTAGCATGTTAGAAAAATAACAAGTATGTTAAAAACGTGTATAACCATGTAATATATAGTGCTAAGTACAAAATGAAATAATAACACCTATGAGAGACGAATGTGGATGCCCCCAATGACCAATGTAGGATGGGTAGAATGCGAACATTCGTCTGCGTGCAAGAGATCTATATATGTGATCAAAACTAAATAAATGTGTGAACATGCATGTGTATATGGTATAGATAAATGAAATACAAGAGATCTAACTAGCATGTGTAATAAAATGACCATATACAAGCAAATGCAAGCAAGAGTAAAAGCAACCAAGATATGTAATATGTTGTGGATGGATGGAATGGAATGCAAGATGGATGATAGGAGTCGTGTGCCCCCCAAGTGAATGGATATGTATGTAGTGAGGTTCATTTGGTTTGCCCCTCCATAATCAAGAATGAACCGTAAATGAGAGTGCGTCATTGGGAAATGATTGAAATGTGTGTTGTATCTAACACATTATGAGGAATGTGTATGTGTGAGGATATGCGGCCTAGAAATGATGTGTTGTCAACTCTATAGTGAAGAGTATATGACGACAAGATGATATAAAGGGTGATAATGTAGCATAAAGTATATATCACTACTAAATGAATGGAGGGAGTGGCGTTGTAGCCTAAAGCATATACCACTACAAGATGAAGGGATAGGTGACCATTTAGCCTAAAGTGTATGTCACTAACCTAGTAATGTCACATGATAGATGATTGTAGATGTATGTATGTATGAGTGGTTATGTAATAGATAGATATGTTAATGTAAGATGAAATGAGGTTCTTTATTGTAATAGACCCCTCAACAGTCATATAAGAACCATAAGAATATGAGTGTCATCGGGAGGGTAGGGTGACAAAATTCACCTACCAAAGACCAAGTTTGCGTGAAGCGGTGGAAGCATGGTGGGCAAGAGTAATGATAGGACCATGCGGTGGTGGAATTTGCAATGTGTCTTGACCAGCTAGTAGAAGGGGTAGTTGCTTTGACAAAAATGTTTGGTCTGCTGAAGTGGTGTAGGATGGGGAGGTATCTTGAATGGTGGTAGTTTTGTGGTGTTGATGACACTGTTGAAAGCTTGATAGGAGGCCAAGTTGCACTAAGTTTTAAAGGAGGTTGCTTAGATTGACTTGTTAGTGTCGTAGATGCCTTGAGAGGAGGGGGAGTGAGAATAATTTTGAGAGGTGGTTGCTTGACTTGAGTAGATTTCATAGGTGGTGCTTGAGTGATGGAAGACGAAACATTAGAAGTGATGAATGGATGCTCATTAGACATGGTGGAATCAGATTTAAGAACCCATTGAAGTGGAGCATTTGTAGATGGCCTTGCAAAGAATGTTGTGCAATGAGTGAGATAAAGCCCTGACACTCAAGATGTTTTATTTTTCATTGTAAAGCATGGAAATTAGTGTCATTATGTCCATTGATTCAATGAAATTGTAATATGGACGACCTTGATACTTTGCTAGTCAATAAGGAGGATAACAATGAGTAGGCGGTAAAGTGATTAATTGGTGATTAAGGAGCTCAGTAAGAAGGTCATGTTTTTTAGTATTACGATCAAAGATAAGAGGCTTTGGTAATGGTAGAACTTGAGGTTCGCTAATATGAGCACATGTAGCTGTCATAGAATGATATGGAGATGTAGAAGGAGAACAAACATGCACTTGAGAAGCATCCTTAAGTTGTTCAATTTCATATTTGAGAGATGTAATCATGGATTCCATAGCCTTAAATTTGTCTTGAAATAAAGCATGTAGAGCTTGAATTGAGTCCAATACGAGTCGATTATATGGAGGAACACTAGGACTAGGGTCGTCAGATAGATGGTGGAAAATAGGACTTATTTTGTTTGGTGGCATATTTTTAGGATGACATATAGAATCTAGTTCTTTTTGTAGAACAACTTGACAGTCAGGATACATTTTAAGCAAATAAGACAAAGGAACTTGAGGAGCTTTATGACCCATGATAGAAGAAATATGAGGATCCAAAACGTGAAAGACGCGTGGTTCACCAAAATGATTAACTAAAATGTGGTAAAATGATAGTTAATATAACTAGGAACAACAATAAATAATAGTAAATAAAAGTAGTAAATAAATATAGAAAGTGACCCAAGCAACTAGGCTAATGAAAATAGAAACCCTAATATGCAAAGAAGGGTTGAAAGGAGTTTAGTTGATTCGGTGAGCTTGTTGGACTGTGTCACAAAGCTGACTAGAGAAACATGAGGAGGAAAAGACTATACCAAGGTCCATTAAAGTGCAAATATGGGCAATCTAAGTGGACTGAGGTGCCTAGGAGAGGATCAGGGCACTCGTGGGTGCCTCAGTCTACATTCTGAATGCTCTGGTCTATGCAAGAGGTCCAAAAACTAAACTTGTAGGGTCACTAGATGACCTAAAACCTGCGTTGTCTATCACATTGTTGTACTCGACTATATGTCGTGGATAATCAATGATTGAGAGGAGACCTACAAAACCCCAAGACGAGCATCAAACCCCTAAAAATGAAATATGCATATGACGGGGTCAAGTTGTCCTTAACTGCCACAATGGTGGACTTACTAACTAAGCATTGCACTATCTCGTAACCAATGTAGTTCCATGTGCTTGTGTGTGCAAGTGTGCTGTACGTACCTGAAATTGTAAGGTATTGTACTACGAGCAGAGTGTAACAAGTGCCCCAATCCCACGTCCTTTGTTTTCCTTTTTCCTCTCTTTTCTTGGCCTTTTGCTCTTGATGGCAAACCACCGCCTGCGTGCAGGCGGCGGTCTCGTGACCGCCGCCACGATCGGGCGGCGGTCTGTAACCGCCACCCCTGCTCGAGTGGCGGTCCTTTACGCATTTTCCAGAAAGTGTTTTAACGCGACTCACGTAAAAATCAACGTTTCACCAACTTTCCTTGCCGACTTAGGCTTGCATTTATGTTTTTGGTCCCCTGGAATAGTGTTTGGCCATTGTTTATTGTTTTAGAGTTCAGTTTGGTTTTGATCTTTGGGTGAATGAAAAGCTATAAATAAATGGTTTGTGCACAAGCAAATGGTCTACCCCTCATTCACTTTCATGCTCTGATTTTCATAGTTCAGTCTTTTATTCTGTTTAGAAGCCATAGTTTTAATTCCTTGCATGCTTAGTTAGCATTGTTCAGCTGTTGGTAAGCCACATACCCATCTTGTGCAGGCAGTACTGTTATTTCACCCAATCCATTGGAGTAGAATAGCTTAGGAAGCCATTAAAGTTGCAGGTTTTGCTCTTCAAACAGGATAGTTTCAGGTTCTGGACGCTTTATGTTGCATGACTCGCAGTAAATCCCGCTAGGAATTGCATAAGCCAAGCTCTGTACTCTTGCGCTATCCCTCTCCTACTCACATTATATTCAGTCTGCATTCTGAGCTGCCTTTGTCCCAATATCTACTTTTGTTGATGCTAGCATTACACGCTTTTCTGGATTCACGTGAATACGAAAGAACGAGGAGATCACACTGAGGGGACAAGATCACACACACCATCGGATTCGCCACTGTTCTGCGGAATCCAGGTTCTAGCTTTCAAAGTTCTAGTTAGAATCATATCAAATAGAGTAGATAATTGCTTCATTTTAGTAAATTCTATTCTCGATATTGCCAGGGAAGCTGTGAGGATTGATAGTTTCTGAGAAACTATGATTCACTCCTCACTTCTGAGGTAGGATCGAGAATCTTGCAGATAGATTAGATGAGCTATTTTATTTGTTTAGAATAAATCTACAAATTACACAGGCAAATAACTACACTCGGTTATCTTGTTTGTTTTAAATTGTTATTTAGTTGTTATTTCTAGATACGTTTAAATAGCTTGCTTTTCTTAAATTCTTAGAAAGTCTCATAGAAAAATAGAAGTTATATATGTTTTAGATTTATTCCACGTAGTTTAAATTTACTTTGTTACAGTTAGATTTACATTTTGTTTTGTATGACAATCACGGGACCTAGGGAGCCCAGAGAATACGTATTTGAGCCAATCGTGCCTCAGCCCAACCTCGTCACAGCAATAGTTGACATAGACCAGAACCTTAGAATACAAGTCTTCCAAACAACAACAGATTTACGACTGATTAGCTCTCAGTTGAGAGGATTAAATATAGAAGACGACCAAGCACACACGTTTTGGTCAAATCAACCGAACTACAGATTACCCTAGGCAAACATTCACATGACTGTAGAAGGGTTCGAAAGAGAACAAACCTTTGGTTGTGATCCTTTGGTCCCATAACCAAATGCAGGAGACACTCTCACAGACATAGATACTAGTTTAAGAATCCAGGTTGCACGAACGCTGTAAGATATTCCGAGAAAATCACATAGTTATTGAGTCTAAACGTAGAAGGCGAGAAAGCGTATGATTCTTGGATCTAGGGATTAGGACTTGATTTCGTACATGACCATAGCGGGACCCGCATGACAACCAAGAGTCTACGGTTGTGATCCACAAATCCCGCAGCCTAACGAATCCATAAGTCAATCAGATATAGACACTGGCCTACGCACACTAGTATTCCAGTCCACTCCACTTCCACCCATCATCATCGAACAACTATCCTTACTAGATATAGCGGCTATCAAGCTAGAGAATTCTGGACTAGGCCAGAGAATCGTCCGTAGAGTCGATTGTATTCATTACCCACCATATGACCTTATCTGGAGATATACACGAAACTATCCCAGGTCATTTTCCACGTATTCCACAACCCATAGATCGAATCACGCCAGAACTCGATATTGATTGGAGCCTTCGAGCAGTCATCCTTGCTGATCGATCTATCACACCAGTCCAAGTTAGAAGGGCCTTCTTTGCCTTAGATTCACAAATTCCATTAGTGCGTGTCGAAGACATTAGATTGCCTAACTAGTTCATTTGCATCCCACGCATATTCCATCCCCACCGGCTGTCTCGGCACGACCTCGGGAGGTCGGGTACGTGGAAGAGTTACCTGTAGATTCCCACGCTCGCTTGTCACTTTTCCGCGTACAAAATTGGTGAACCCGACGTGAAACAAACAAAATTAGTGAAGCTGACGTAAACTTCCTACTTTCTAATTCGGAGTCATAGTATCACGTGTTCTTCCAAGTTTAGTTTACTTTTCATCTTCTCCGCCTCATTAGCCTTTCACAAATCACCTTCGCTCCTTCCCATTATTCTGCGGGTATTCATATACCCCCCGAATATGTCGGGATTCGATGCATATGGCAGACCCCTCTTGGGTCTTGAGGCATACTACGCCCAACAAAATAGGCAATCATCACCCTCACTCTCGGTATGGGGGACAACTACTCAACTAATCAGTTGTCAACACAAACTCCAAGAATCAGATATAATTCATCTTTTCAAGCTGAGGAGTTAGATCAAACCCCTCGAACACAACAAACAGAGCCTTCAGGCTCGAACAATATGACGTTCACCGGAGAATCTGGATCATCTCCTCAGGTATTGTTTAGACCACAAATTAGTAGGCAATCAGACCCATACCTGGTCTTAGATGATGAACAGTCAATACGTTATCCTAGGAGTGAACAACGCTCCTGGGGTATCTACCCACCTATAGGAGGTTTACAAATACAACCCGAGGTCTCTTTTCAAGAAAATACCTCTATGCCACTACATATAGGAAATACTCTCGGAGAAACTTGGCAAGATAGCGATCAGTTCATAGCAGGATATCACATGCCTATACAACACCAGGGTATACAACAAACGCCGCTAAGGCAAAGCACCGTGACTTCACCAAATGAAGTCATTTCAACGTTAGTAGAAAAAGTGAGAGGGTTAGAACTTGCTCAAGCAAGTCAAAATTCTCAGTTCATGCAAGCAGGAAGTTCCAATCCTCCATACCACCCTGGCCAAGTAGATCTCCTCACAGGAGTAGGCACGTTAGGCATGCCTCCTCAGTATCCACAACAAACGCCAACAAGGCCCATCATCTCTAACACCATTCCTCCCGGTCTAGTATCAAACAATCCATTACTAGACAATACCCCGTCATACTTAAACATGTACTCCAAATCACCACAAGGAGATATGTTCTCCTCTCCCGGCATGTTTTCTCAAACACAGGGACTTCCCTATGCCCCTGCCAACGCATATGTTGCGCCGTATCAACAACCCATCCCACCACCACTCCCTCAGCAACCACCATCAATGGTCGAAACCTATGCGATAGGGACTTATTCAGAATATCTTGAAAGAGCCCTTAGACTTCACCATACGAAGCATCATGCTTCAAGACCTCTTCCCAATTTACCCAAGTACAAAGGCGAGGGAGATCCAAACTGCGCATATCAAAGCTTACGCTACAGCCATACGCGAACTACTCCCTTGGGATGGGGTTGTTGCTAAAATATTCCCCAAAACCTTGGAAGGCATCGCTCTTGATTGGTATTATAGAATACTTGAGGCTTCCATCCATTCATTTAAACAACTCGTATCAGAGTTCATCAAGGCCTTCGACATGAACAAACTGTTAAGAACAAGAATCAGGGAATTCTTGCACATCAAACAAGAACAACACAACGAATTTGTCCCATTTCATCCAAAGGTGGCGTACGAGTCCTTTATTCCTCGGCAAGTGCTCCAATATATGGATCGAGATGGAACTATGTGATTTATTCCTTCATTCTCTCGAAAGAGGTGAAGGAAGAAGTCAGTTCCCACTAAAAACTTACGATGAAGTACTCGAGCGCTCTTGAATAGATCAAGCAGCGATAGATAGTGGCCGTAAAACATATGGAGCAAACGGGAGGTTAATCACCCCCAATCAGAACACTACAAATTATCCCACTACCACAAACGTCAATCAGGGACCTAAAATCCTTAACAAAAATCGGGGTGTAACAACGGATGGAGTAACCGACCAGCCCAAGAAGGTAAATGTTGTCAATACTCCATCACAAACAAACAACCAACGAAACAACAACTTCACCCCGACAATCAATACAGTGGATTTTAACCATCCACAACAACAACAACAATGGCGAAATCCCATACAAGGGCCAAGCCAAAACTCATTTGGTTATCAAAACCAAAAACAACAAATGCAAAACTTTAATCCTAATAGGCAACAATTTGATCAGAATTTTAGGCCACAATATACACCAAACCAACAAAATAGGAATTACAATCCCAATTCATATTGTGGTTTCCACAAGATTCGAGGTCACGATACTAGAACGTGCCGTGACTACAACAAATTCATGCAACGTTTGCCAGAAGAACAAAGACAGTTCTTCACAGATTTGTTTTTGGCAGATCCCGTGTCACCGCCACCAAACACGCTCGCAGGGGCAGTTTCCCCTCAGAATGCTCCCCTCAAAATCTTTAACGATCCACTCCCAAATCATGATAGCAACAGGCTGAATCTAACTGGGACGAACAAGGGTGCAATGACGGGAAACAATGATCATGAAGCCTCGACTTCACTAAATCCATCAGTTGCGCCACAATTAGGAAATCAACCGAGACCCAAGATAGTCGGTTTGGTAGAACTAGACGCTGAACTACCTATCGAAGCTATAACAAGAACACGAGAGTATTTCTCTCAACCAAGCCCAAGTCATCTGCCAGAAATAGATAAGAGTCAACAAATAGTAGAAAAACCCGTAGGTGCCTATGATTTAATTAATGACCTAACAAAAACCTTCTCACACATTTCATTTTTGGACTTACTAAAGAACTCTCCTACTCACAGAGCTGCTCTTTTAGAAGCATTAGGTTTAGGTCATCTAATTAACATCACTCCACCTCCTGAAACACAAGTAAATCACGTAGATTTTGATATCCACCCTCTGGGCAGCCGGACAAGGATGTCGAATTTATATTCGAAATAAGTAAAATGCCTACAGATGCTGAGATTGCACGCCGAGGTGATCCAGCCTTACACTTACAAGTATGGGTTTATAATAACTACGTAAAATGGGCAATGGTTGATGATGGGGCCACAGTTAACATAGTCCCCTTCTCTTTCCTCCAAAAACTAGGATATGGGGAAACAAACTGTTCCACCACTCGAAATACATTGAGAGGCTATGATAGCCTTAAAGCCACTTCGATAGGAACTATAATACTACCGGTCACCTTAGGACCCAAAACAATCCTGACCGAGTTTTATATTATAGATCGGAAACTAATTATAATATGATCCTCGGCCGACCATGGATACACCGAATGAAGGCAATCCCTTCTACTTTATTCCAAGAAGTAAGATTCCTGCATCTAGGAAAGGTATTTGTAGCCAAAGGTGATCCAAAACCTTTCGATATACACCTAGCTGACTTAAAGAAAAGACCAGGTGTGCACTCGGAATTTGAACTTCCAACAAACCAACTTAATAAACCCACTGACCCAAAACCAGAGGAGAAGTTGGTACCTACAACGGATCTTGAAACTATCAGCATAGCCAAAACAACCCCAACCCCCAAAGATAAGGCTAAAGAAATGGTGTCATTAGGGACTACTGCAAAAATCGTTGAGTTAATAGAACAAGATTTACCAATGTTCTTACCATTTGATTCAGTAGGCATAGGATATTCACTAGGTGTTGGTTCCCTTCCATCAGAGGATCTCTGCATGGTAGAAGTGGAGTGCACAAATGCAGCAGATACCCCAACATCTATACTCCCGACTAAGTATTGGACTCTCCATTTCGACGGAGCTAAATGCCGTTATGGAGCGGGGGCAGGTATAATTCTTACTTCGCCCGAAGAGAAAGTCCTACCATTTGCCTTTAAGCTAAATTTTGAATGCACAAACAATGGCGCTGAGTACGAAGCCCTCCTCCTTGGCCTCACCTTAGCCAAAAGAATTGGTATTGATAACATCAGAGTCTTAGGAGACTCGCAATTAGTGACAAACCAGGTTTCTGAAGTATACGAAACCAAAGCCAAACACTTGCAGCTTTACAAAGAAGCCGTATTAGATTTAAGCAAGGCGTTTAACTTCATATCCATTGAAGCAATCCCGCGAGAGAAAAATCTTCTCGCCAATTCAATAGCAACTTCAGCATCGCGTTTTACTCCAAGCAATGAGTTAGAAGATACTCATTTCACGGTGTCCATTCGTGATGAATCATTGATAAAAACAATGACAAATCCCCTTTCAAGCGGAAGTGAATCTACCATCCTAGACCATGTTGATAGTGACATGGCCACTTTGGATTACTTAAACACCTATGCAGCACTACATCTCTCCTATCATATGCTAGATTTGTCCTTGATTCCACATTCGTCTTCCTATTTCGGAAATCCCATGATGGATCTCCCCTCACAAATGGAACCTAGCATATACGCAGTAGAAAATGGGGATGATTTGGATTTGCCTCCAGCACCACCTGAGTTTGAAGAGGGTAACGCCTCTTTAATTGAGGAAACAATCGATGTCAACATCGGGACAGATGACGAACCAAAAATCTTGAAATTAGGATCATCCTTAACCCCAGAAGAAGTAGAGATACACACTCGGATCCTCAAAGAACATCAAAAGGCATTTGCATTTAATTATAAGGAGATGACAGGAGTCACACCCCACATTGCGGTGCACAACCTCGTCACTAAATCAGATGCAAAGCCAGTTAAACAAAAATCAAGACCCATGAAGCCCAAGGTAGCTCTCATGGTAAAGGAGGAAGTAATAAAACTCCTCCAAGTAGGATTTATCAAGCCAGTCGACTACTCCCAATGGGTATCGAACATCATTCCCGTTCTCAAGAAGAATGGAAAGATACGCATCTGCATAGATTTCTGAGACATCAACAAAGCATGTCCTAAGGATGACTTCCCGTTACCATCTATCGATGTCATTGTTGATGCAACAACTGGATTTGAACTTTTGTCTCTCATGGATGGATTCTCGGGATACAATCAAATCAAAATATCTGAGCAAGATCAAGCTAAAACTACATTTATAACTCCTTGGGGAACCTATTGCTACGTTGTTATGCCATTCGGTCTCAAAAATGCTGGTGCTACATACCAGCGGGCTATGACATATATATTCCACGATTTAATTCATAAAATCATGGAATCCTACGTAGATGACTTGTTGGCTAAGGCCAAGAAGCGTTGTGACCATCCAGAAGTACTCGTCATTCTTTCATGCCTAATAGAATACGGAGTCACACTAAATCCAGAAAAATGCATCTTTGGCGTAACGGGAGGAAGCTCCTAGGTTACATCATATCGTCACGAGGATAGATGTTGATCCAACAAAAATTTGGCTTTCCTCGAAATGGTCCCACCTTCGAATGAATCTGGAATCAGGTCATTTCTCGGAAAGTTGGGTGCAATACGAAGATTCATCCCAGACTTGAGCTTCGTTCGTTCATCCAATCAACAATTTACTCAAGAAAGACTATAGCATTGATTGGACCGAAGACTGCAATGAAGCCTTTGATGCAGTTAAGCGTTTCCTATTGTCACCACCTACGCTAATGCCACCTAAGCTAGATCACCCATTAATTCTATATTCACGAGCTACCAATGTCTCATTAGCTTGTATGTTGGCCCAAGAGGACGATGACAAGAGAGAACGTGTGATTTATTTCATTAGTCGAACGTTACTTGACTATGAAACATGTTATACACAGGCAGAACGAGAATGCCTTGCCATAGTCTTTGCTACTAAACGCTTAAGACACTATATGTTGAATCAAGAAACGAGGGTCATGGTAAAAA
Organism: Taxus wallichiana var. yunnanensis; assembly: GCA_018340775.1. Lineage (NCBI taxonomy): Eukaryota > Viridiplantae > Streptophyta > Pinopsida > Cupressales > Taxaceae > Taxus > Taxus wallichiana. The sequence goes on from CM031239.1 coordinate 356,721,974, forward strand.
CGGACCACTTACGAACTTTCCTCACACAAGGGTCATTGTCTAAAAAGGCTGGACGTTTTATAACCTTAATGGGAGAATTCAAATTAACGTTTGTAAATCAGAAGTCAGTTAAGGGACAAATCATTGCGGATTGGTTAGCTGATAACCCATTAGATGGAGGTGATTTAGTAGATTTAGACTTTCCAGATGAGTGCGTATACTACATCGAAACCCGACCCTCTATCTCTGAGTGTCCCTGGTACGCTGATATCATTAACTATATCATAGACCATACGTACCCAGAAGGAGTTACACCACAACAAAGAAGGCGGTTACGTATTATCGTAGCCAAATACGTCATTATAGAGCAAGTGCTCTATCGAAAAGCATTCGATGGAATGCTCCTAAGATGTGTCGACACAGAAGAATCCAAGAAGATTCTCCATGAATCCCACAGTGGAATATGTGGAGGCCACTTCGGTGGCCATGCCACCGCTCGAAAAATACATCGAATGGGCTATTTCTGGCCCACTCTAGAACATGACGCAATAGAGTTTGTACGCAGGTGTCATAAGTGCCAAGAATTCTCCCATGAGATTCATATGCCGGCACAAGCTCTGCAACCAATCGCTACTCCATGGCCCTTTTCTACATGGGGCCTGGATTTGATAGGGAAATTCTCTCCCTCGTCTACAGATGGCCACAATTTTATAATCACGGCCCTGAATATTTTACCAAATGGGTAGAGGCTATGCCTCTTACTCTTTGTGCACAGTTACTGTAATCGCCAAGTTCATTTTAAACCAAATCATTTGCGAGATACGGTATCCATAAATCATTATCTCCGATAATGGAACTTCTTTTAAGAATGAAGAGGTTCGCGAAACTATGCAACAAATTTAAGATAAGCCATCATACGGCTTCCTTGTATTACCCTCGAAGCCAACGGACAGTGAAGCGACAAAAAAAAGACACTTTGAAGCCATTCTTCTTAAAAGCTGTGAAAGAAAACAAACGAGATTGGCATTTGAAGTTATATCCGGCCTTGTGGGCCCACCGAACCTCAATAAGAACACCCACGGGAGCAACGCCTTTTTCACTAGTATTTGGGGCAGAGGCAGTTCTCCCACTCGAGGTTGAAATACCCAGTCTCCGCATTTCATTACAAGGATTACGGATGAAGACGCTTACGAGAGAAGCACGTCTTTCTCAACTAGAAAGCCTAGATGAAACTAGGTTAGATGCTGAACAACGACATAGAATCTATGCTGACCGGATGTGCCGGCAGTACAACAAGAAGGTCTATGAATGCGATATATACGAAGGGGATCTAGTTCTAAGACTAGACAGCCGGATCGACAAGAAGACCGGCGAAGGAAGGAAATTCCGGCCCAAATGGTTGGGCCCATACCGAGTCATGAAGGACTACGGAAATGGTGCATACCTCTTATGTACGCTAGAAGGTGAGGAATTTGGTGAAACAGTCAATTCCCTTCACCTCAAGCGGTTCTACGCATAAGCGGCTAGCACTACTTATATATATTTACATTGCATCTTCATATAGATTAAGATCATTTTGTCCACCTGTTCCTTACATAAATGGTGATCAAGGAATCTATTCTCAAAGCAATTCATAGCAAACTCATGATGTTGTTGGCATAAACTCTTTAATCATACCTCTCCATTTTCATGATATCATCAAATTATCTCAGAATCTTTTATCAAATAAAGTCAGACATGACAAAGTCTTAACGGTAACCATACCAAGATCTGCAAGTTTATTCTCGCTTTGATTTCTTCTTAGGGCAGGTGTCTTACCTATGGTCTATTCTAGAAGCTTCATGGTGTCACATCTATCCCATATGTATATCTCTTTGGAAATAAACGCATACTGACATTTTACTCAAATAAACAAGTCAAAAAGTGATTAAATAAAAAATTTTAATTTTACACATTTCCTTGCCCCACCAACCTTCGGTGATGAGCTTGCATCTCTTACTAGTGACGTAGGGTTGGGAAGGGATGGAAATGCCCTTACTCACCTATACCTTGCCCACGGTGATAAACCCACGCTTCTTACTAGTAGCATGGGGCAAAGTGTAGGGGGTCCTCTTGACAAATAAATGCAAATGATCATATGAAAACAATTCAAAACTTTGAAACTTTGAGTCAAAAACAAATGAATCAGATGTTCAAAATTCCAAGAGAGTTAAAATCCTAAAAAACCAGATTTTGTCTACTATGTGGCCATCTACGGATCTAAGTCTAGATAAACCGCAAAGTAAGTTGCATTCTAAACTATGAAGTCACTCGGGTAGAGTAAGCTTGTAGCTTCCAATTTGGTTCCACTAAAGCTTTGTCTGTCTTTCATCACTATCATTTCAGCTACACCTCATAACTTGTGCCCTTTCTAGCTCTCGGTGATGAGCCCTCGCATCTTACTAGTTGCGTGGAGTTAGGAGTGGGGCAAGTTAATCTGTTCATCATACTAGTTATATTCATCACTTTGCAAAACAAACATGAGATATCAAAAATTGCTTACGGAAGCTAAGATTCAAAATCACATTATATCTACATATATCAGCATCATGAAATACACAAAAGGAAACAAACATTTGCATCATTTGTTCTCCATTGCATACATTCTAAAAAGCATATAAACATACATCGTAGTATACACAAAGAAACTGGAAATAGAAAGGAAACCATGAGTGCCAAGATTTTGATCCAAAACAAATGCATATATATAAATGATCAACGTTTATATACAATGCCATCATGCACTAAGCATGGTCAAAACACTCAAAGAGCCCATGATATACAAAGAAATATATAATACAAAATACACGAGAGCCAAGTGGCCTCTCAATCCCTACGCGACCCCTCCGAAGGTGCACGCCCACGCCTAGGACTCCGGCTACGCCGGCGCTCTGAATGTACGGAGGGCTCAGGATCCCGAGGAGCAGCCGCGGTCTCACCGCGAGAATGGCTCCTCATAAGATGCTCAGCCATCCTATAGCCCGCTAGCTCGGTGCGAAGGGTCGATACCATCCTGGCCACATGCCAGACTGGAGCAAAAACGTCGGTATGCCTACCGGCTGCTGAAGGCTCCCCAGCATCTACGGACAGCTCTGCATGTCCTATCCATGGGGATCATCAGGGAATCGTACATACCCTGTGGATCAAATCCCGCCACTCATCAACAGTCTCTGCAAACAAAGGAGAAAACAAATTAGAAACTAAGAAAGAGGCTAAAAGATACAAAATAGCAACTAAGGAGAGCCTACAAATAAACATTAAAAGGGAGAAAGGGTAACTTACTCGGATCACCAGGCCTCCAGGATGGGTCAGCTGGGGCCGGCACCTGCCGCGGATGCCGCTGCCGACTGAGGGGCTGCTCCTGTGGCAGGAGCAACATGTCACCCCGCGACGGACTCATCCTCTCCACCATGGCCCTAGGAGAGGGGCTCCTCTGAAACTAGAGTATCCCTCTCTGCGCTCTGCTCAGCCCTCTCTGCCTGCATAATGTCCTGAGTGTCATGCCACTCAGGATCGCTGTCCTCGGTCTCCTCCTCTGTCCCTCCCTCTGTGAACTCCTCAGACTCGGAGTCGATATCAATAGGGTCATCACTGCTATGAGCAGGACCCGCAGCAATCTGAAGCAAAGGTGCCCGAGGCGCACCGGCTCTCCCTCTAGCATGAACTATCCTCCTGGCTGCAATAGGAATGCCAGGAGTAATCAGCTGTCCCGACCTCGGCCTCTGGGCCCCCTCGCCTCGCGAACTGATCTATAGGGGCGCCACTTTGGGGGAAGCATACCCGTATATGGTAGGCCAAACTGCTGAGGAACTCGGCCAAAGGGGTGCACCTCCACTCGTCCCACTCTATCAATGAGCTGCCCTGTGGTGGAGCAGGAGATCAAAGTAAGAGTCTCCTCGCCCCATATGCCCGCCATGGTCTGATACGGTGTCGCCTCCATGTCGGCAGTAGTCAGGGAGGCAACTGGCTGATGAGGTGCTCTAAGCACCGACATGTCTGACCATCTCACTGCCCTAACAGCTCCAGGATCTGCCACCTCCACACCCCTACCATAAGGGATGAAATGCTCATAAACCCAACTCATGACTAGAGTCGGGTGGCTCAATGACTGTCCCTGTAAATGGACCACCCTGTATAGATCATGGTAGGTGGTCCCAAGAATGTCTGCTCCCCAAGCGTATATCCGGCCGTGCCCCTCTATCTGTGCAATAATGGGGGCCCAACAGTATAACAATGTGTCCCCTCCCTTGTCCCCGATCAATCTCGAGGCAAGGATCCCCATGATGGCCTGTCGAAATACGGGGATGGGCAAAGAAGGAATGGATCGAACTCTCACCCCCTTCTTCGACCCCGTGGAGATGGCTGCATCTCCCATATAAGTCACCCACTGTGCAATCTGTGCCCGTGAGCCTGTTGTCTCCAAAGTGAGTCACCTCTCGATGATCGGGACCCCCAGAATGCGGTAGACGTCCTCCAATGTAATGGTCCACTCGCCACGGACCCCAGCAATCGGAAGGTGTTCGATCTACATCCCGGTAAGAAAATAAGTCACAAAGGATGTGACTAGATGGTGCAACATGGGGCACGCGTGATATGCGCAATATGCGACCCTCTGAAGTGTGTCCTCCTCGTCCTGTGAGAGGGCATCTAATACCCCTGAGAGCCAATCACACTCTCTCTCTCTCTGCTCCATCGGATGTACTCCTCTCTCGCCTGCATACACCCAAAAACACACAAAACAAAGTAAGTTAGCATCCAGGCAATGCTGAGAAAGTCATAAAAACACGTAGAAATGCTAAAAATACAAACACAATCTCAAAAACAAGTTCTTTTTGCATTCTGTGCAAAACCACCACGAGGCGGCGGTTTTGTACCGCCTTAAGGTGGCGGTCGTGTAACCGCCACCACTGAAACGGGCGGTGGTCATGTAACCGCCACCCTGGCCAGGGCGGCGGTCGTGGTCCGAAAACCCACATGGGTTTTAACCTAAAAAGGCTTAAAAAGTGCAAAAATGGCCTTTTAACCTAAAAAAAAGAACCTACCCAGTAGGCGCCCCCTAGGTGGACCTGTTAACACTAGCATTTTCAAAAATGACCCCCCCATTGCAGAGTATTTAGCATTTCAAAATTAAGGGGGGAAAAACAATAAACTGAAGAAAACTAACCTGTGATCGCTGAGGTCGGTGTTCCACACGTGGAGGCATGATCACGATCTCGCTGCGACGTTTCGACTCTACTCACGCAAGAAACCATCACCGTGGGTCCCAGAGCTCAAAATCAATCAAATCGACTCGCGCAAATGAATAGGAAAATGGGCCCACTTTCATATATATAGCACTCTGTTTCGTTTTAAAATGACTTTTTCACAGGTTTGGAGCGCTGATGGAGGTAAGTTCCTATCCCCACACAAATGGTACGTTCTCATTCCCTGTTATTCTTAGTGTTTATTTTTCGAACTATTGTGTCTATCTGCACTTGAGTTCTCTTTTCATTTTGCAGGTAGCGGGAATTTTGGATGGCGTCATTTCAACACACGGACGTGTCAGGTATAACTTCTAATTTCCCATTTCGGGACTTCCATACTCGGACCCACCGTTTTACGCCTCTTCATGGCTAAAACGCTTCTCGAGGGGGCAATATGTACGTACCCAAAATTGTAAGGTATTGTACTGCCGAAACAGTGTAACAAGTGCCCCAATGATGATATAGGTCTCCTCGCAAGGTGTTCGGGATCCGGAAAAAGCTCTCTCGAGTGTGCGTTAACATCCCGCATGCCCCACTTAGCCCCCGCGTCCTTTGTTTTCCTTTTTCCTCTCTTTTCTTGGCCTTTTGCTCTTCAGTGACGAAACCACCGCCTGCATGGGCGGTGGTCTCGTGACCGCCGCCCTGATTAGGGTGGCGGTCTTGTAACCGCCGCCCCTCTTTGCAGCGGCGGTCCTTTACTGCATTTTCCAGAAAGCGTTTTAACGTGACTCACGTAAAAATCAACGTTTTCACCAGCTTTCCTTGCCGACTTAGGCTTGCATTTATGTTTTTGGTCCCCTGGAATAGTGTTTGGCCATTGTTTATTGTTTTAGAGTTCAGTTTGGTTTTGATCTTTGGGTGAATGAAAAGCTATAAATAAATGGTTTGTGCACAAGCAAATGGTCTGCCCCTCATTCACTTTCATGCTCTGATTTTCATAGTTCAGTCTTTTATTCTGTTTAGAAGCCATAGTTTTAATTCCTTGCATGCTTAGTTAACATTGTTCAGCTGTTGGTAAGCCACATACCCATCTTGTGCAGGTAGTACTGTTATTTCACCCAATCCATTGGAGTAGAATAGCTTAGGAAGCCATTAAAGTTGCAGGTTTTGCTCTTCAAATAGGATAGTTTCAGGTTCTGGACGCTTTATGTTGCATGACTCGCAGTAAATCCCGCTAGGAATTGCATAAGCCAAGCTCTGTACTCTTGCGCTATCCCTCTCCTACTCGCATTATATTCAGTCTGCATTCTGAGCTGCCTTTGTCCCAATATCTACTTCTGTTGATGCTAGCATTACACACTTTTCTGGATTCACGTGAATACGAAAGAACGAGGAGATCACACTAAGGGGACAAGATCACACACACCATCGGATTCGCCACTGTTCTACGGAATCCAGGTTCTAGCTTTCAAAGTTCTAGTTAGAATCATATCAAATAGAGTAGATAATTGCTTCATTTCAGTAAATTCTATTCTCGATATTGCCAGGGAAGCTGTGAGGATTGATAGTTTCTGAGAAACTATGATTCACTCCTCACTTCTGAGGTAGGATCGAGAATCTTGCAGATAGATTAGATGAGCTATTTTATTTGTTTAGAATAAATCTACAAATTGCATAGGCAAATAACTACACTCGGTTATCTTGTTTGTTTTAAATTGTTATTTAGTTGTTATTTCTAGATACGTTTAAATAGCTGCTTTTCTTAAATTCTTAGAAAGTCTCATAGAAAAATAGAAGTTATATATGTTTTAGATTTATTCCACGTAGTTTAAATTTACTTTGTTACAGTTAGATTTACATTTTGTTTTGTATGACAATCACGGGACCTAGGGAGCCCAGGGAATACGTATTTGAGCCAATCGTGCCTCAACCCAACCTCGTCACAACAATAGTTGACATAGACCAGAACCTTAGAATACAAGTCTTCCAAACAACAACAGATTTACGACTGATCAGCTCTCAGTTGAGAGGATTAAATATAGAAGACGACCAAGCACACACGTTTTGGTCAAATCAACCGAACTACAGATTACCCTAGGCAAACATTCACATGACTGTAGAAGGGTTCGAAAGAGAACAAACCTTTGGTTGTGATCCTTTGGTCCCACAGCCAGATGCAGGAGACACTCTCACAGACATAGATACTAGTTTAAGAATCCAGGTTGCACGAACGCCTGTAAGATATTCCGAGAAAATCACATAGTTATTGAGTCTAAACGTAGAAGCTGAGAAAGCATACGATTACTGGATACTAGGGATTAGGACTTGATTTCGTACATGACCATAGCAGGACCACAACAACCAAGAATCTATGGTTGTGATCCACAAATCCCGCAGCCTAACGAATCCATAAGTCAATCAGATATAGACACTGGCCTACGCACACTAGTATTCCAGTCCACTCCACTTCCACCCATCATCATCGAACAACTATCCTTACTAGATATAGCGGCTAACAAAGCTAGAGAATTCTGGACTAGGCCAGAGAATCGTCCGTAGAGTCAATTGTATTCATTACCCACCATATGACCTTATCTGGAGATATACACGAAACTATCCCAGGTCATTTTCCACGTATTCCACAACCCATAGATCGAATCACGCTAGAACTCGATATTGATTGGAGCCTTCAAGCAGTCATCCTTGCTGATCGATCTATCACACCAGTCCAAGTTAGAAGGGCCTTCTTTGCCTTAGATTCGCAAATTCCATTAGTGTGTGTCGAAGACATTAGATTTCCCAACTAGTTCATTTGCATCCCACGCATATTCCATCCCCACCGGCTATCTCGGCACGACCTCGGGAGGTCGGGTGCAGCGGAAGAGTTACTGTAGATTCCGCTAGAAAGCGCCCAAAAAGTGGCAAGAAAGTGGGAAAAGGATCAAGGCGCCCCCATTGGGACCGGGGCACTGTTGGTGCCCTCGTACTAGCTCGGGTGCCCCAATCAAATGCAAAATAACATGGAATGACAGAAATAGAGTGGGCATGCATGTGTGGGAGGTAGACAGTGATGACATAAAGCAAAGTAAAAATGGCCAAAAGAGGGGGTTAATTAGTAATTTCTTCACTCAAAAACCATATGAATAGTGATATGAGACTGAGACTAAATAGTGTCTAAAGTGGGTGATTTTGTGACTACATGTGGAAAGAGGAAATGTAGAACTATGCAAAGCCGATGCAGAGAACAAACTATAAATATGGCGATAAAATTAAGAACATGCCAATCTATGTTTTCAATGACAAATGTTCCTTTTTGTAATGCCAAGCATTGTGATGTGGTTTGTCAGATCCCAATCCATTTGAAATAAATTATCTTATATTTTTCATGGGAAACATGCGAGGTGGGTACAGGATATAGGTTGTTGACATCTTATGCTCGGGTGATGTATTTATTTAATTTGACATCCATGAATGTTTGTAATTTAGGTTTTTGGTAGATTTATATACAATAGAATGAGCTCAGCTATTTTCAATATGTAGAGCTTGACTTTCGCCACAAAATTACCAAGAACTATTTTTGCCTTAATAGAGAAGAAGCTTGACTTGTAATTGGCCATCATCAGGGTTGATTTGTGTACTCCATCTTATACACCTAACATTGCTACATGCAAACAGTTCATTTATTGACCTTACATATCTTGATCAAAGATGTCAAACTTGGGTACAAATGTACTGAGGAATGAAAAAAAAATCTTCTAAAGATAAAAGTTCATAGACAAACTTAGGTACAAATGTACTAAGGAATGAAAAAAGATATATCTTTTAAAGATAAAAGTTCATAGATAGTTGAGACATGAATACATACAAATCCTAAAACTTTACCTCAACATTTATAATAGTACGGAAGATGTTTCAAAAGTAACCCAATATGGCTCAAAACTTTGTAGGAATTTTTTTGTGGAATTCTACATACATGGTAAAGATTTGACAAAGTGTTAAACCATGATATGTTACGATATATATGGGGTTTTATTTAATGAGGGATAATGTTGTAGCATTTAATAATATGAAAATAGGTCGTATCAATTGTGTCAATAATAGTGGGACTAACGTAGTATCAAATAAAAACACAACCTCTTATAGTGAATCCCATCGAGCGAGGACCCTAGAAATGCAAAAATATCTAGTTCAAGAAATGGAAACTTTTAAAAAAATGAAGAAACCTCCACATACGGCTAGCATGTGTTCCAAATAGCATATAACCAATTTACCACCATGGATTAAAAACCGACAATGATATTTACAAGTAGTGTCAGGCGTAAAATCCTAGTCTAACATCACTTAGTTATAAATGGGAATTGAATATCCTTACAAATAAAAGGTCATAATACATAAAATAAAATGATATAAGATACTAACAATCCACGAAGCCATTTTATATTAAAGAAAAATATCATGGGATGGCAAATCAATGTTAATATAGACTATTTGTTTTTAATACAAATGTGCACATTTTCATGGGTGTTAGTTTTTCATATTCTTTAGTGAACTTCTAGGTGGAGCACTAAATAATAGGTGAGAAATAAATGGTGATGTGTTCTTCTAGGTTATATATTGATCCAGGGTTTGAGAGACTTCCAACAAATACAAGAAGAGCTTTCTCATTTGTCCTCCATTTAATGTTGATTTGAAGGCTCTCACAAACACATTAATTATATTAATGATTTTGTGTGAACTTTGTACATATGATTGTTAAAGTCATATCAAGATGACCACCATGAGTAGTCATTAGCATAATGATATTTTTTCTTTTTCTTTATGGTAATAATCACAAGACAAGGGGACCCAATTTTTCATGTTCACTTTTTTAGTGAACAATTTTTTGATATTGCCCATCAAATTTTAGACACCAAATTTATTATTGCAATAATGGTAAAAAATAAGGTCACATATATATCAAGTGGGTTGTATGGTCCAACTGTGTGTATGATGGTATAAGGTGCTTTGCCTCAAATTCCATCAAGGTACAAATCCAAGAAAATGTCTTTATGGTGTGATGCTAAATTCGAGTATTAGGAGAAGTAATGGGTAGGTTTATTATTTGTACACCAATATGACTATTGTCAACTTTAAAGAATAATTCTTTAAATAAGTTGAAAGAGATGGTTTTATTACTTTGTAGACACAAAATCACACACTGGGTACATTTCTAGGTCATAATCACATACTAATATTCATATGATTCCTAAACGAGAAAACTAGTAATTGACATCTATCTTTGGCCTCTTTTATGTCTTTCTTGTTTCCTCTTTGGTCTTGCACACCCCACACCCAATCTGATCTTCATTTCTTTATCTTTATTGACTTTGTACACAAGTGCCCAACTAGGACGCCTTGAGCTGCCTAGGTGCCCTCGTCCCCTCTGGGTGCCCCCAACCTCTTTGTATCTTACTTACCTCTTTTGGGAATCTTGTTTTCTTATGGGTTGGAATTTTAGTTTTCAATTACGAAATTCAAACAAGGGAATCATATAAATACAAAGCTATGTGACCATAATAAAAGACCAAGCTCTAAGCATCTATTATCATCACCTAAGGTTGCATCCAAAGGAATTATAAGAGCATCAAGGCATCCATCTAGCACTCACTCAAGGGACAAGGGACTATATTTTCTGCATACACGCATAGGAGGAAGTTCATTTTTCCATACACACATCTATCTACATTGCTACATATAGCTATTACTCGTTATCAAGTGCATCTTACACAAGAGATTCCTAGGGCATGATTTATACACACACACAAAAGAACTACATGGAGTTTGAGATGTAGTGCATCGCTTGGTCGTAAGTGCACTCTGTTGGGTGACCGTTGGGGTCAGTTCGACTCCCCATTTTCATATTTCTTTTTTTTAGGATTTGATGCATTTTCAGGTTTTGTAGGATATCATTCATTTTGTAGGTTATAGGCGAACTTGGCGATCATACGGGGACATAGAGGCGACTAACATCGAAGGTTAGTGACCATATTATGACACAACAAAAATTAGTTTATGAGGTCTTGCGTAGTCAAATGAGCCTCCTAGTGGTCTCTAGCACCTAGGCTCCCTTGCCCCATCCAGTGCCCTAGTTTAGGATCATCAGAAATTACAATATTTTTGTGCCGGTTGCGATAGTCTCTTCCTCATCTTCATTAGTTTTCCAGTCCATAACACTTCAGGATTTATTGAGAAATCAACTAAGTCTTCTATTCCTCTCGTGCACATAGGTTTTCAATTTTCATTAGCTTATTGCCTATGTCAAATCTATTCTTTATCATTTATTAATCATATGTGACTTTGAAATATCTCTGGTTTTACAAATTTCAATATTTGTTAAATCATTCTGATGTTACATGGGGATGTGTCCTACCAAAACCAAATGTCTAGGACGTTAGAAATATCTCGAGAGACATCGGGTAAACGTCCCCACCACGTTTCCTCAAGGAAAAAAGGAGGGGGTGTTTCCAAGATACCATTGAATGTCAAGGGATATTTTGGGTATGTAAAAATGTCTCTAGGACATTTTTTAAAATATTGAAAATAATTTAAAAATTTGTTATTATTTTTCTCTTTGAAAGCTGATTTTTAAATTGCACTCTTGTAGCATAAGATTGTTTTTGGAAGCCACTATATCTATTCAATCAAAAATTTTGTATGTATAAATCTATTTTAATGTCACTTTGAAAGCTCCAATAAAAATTGAACCACTAGGAAGTCCAAAAAATAAAATTAATGTTACATGATGCTAAGGCTAAGAGTGAGGTGACCAACATCGTTACATGTGAAATTTATTTCTAACTTATGGCGTACCTTCAAAGTGCTACATGGCAATGGGGTTTCTTGGAAATCAAGGTAAATGATTTGCAATGTCCTCACCTTGTGTTAGAAGTGCATCCATGATCATCTTTTGATACCAGATTCAGACCTTTCATCTTTGATGTCCCCTTCTCTTCCATTTGAATTTGTTTGAAATATCCAAAAAGGTAATCAAGGGGACATCAAAGATGAAAGGATGGGAGAATGTTATGGTGGTTAGGGTCATTCGATGACAAAATAGGTCGTATCTTATGTGTCAAAAATAGTGGGACTAACGTAGTATCAAATAAAAGCATGACCTCTAATAGTGAATCCCATCGAGTGAGGACCCTAGAAATGCAAAATTTCTAATTCAAAAAATGCACACTTTTAAAAAAAAATTAAGACACCTCGACATATTGCTAGTGGGTGTTCCTAACATCATATAACCAATTTACCACCTTTGTATTAAAAACAACAATGATATTTACAAGTAGTGTCAAAAACATTCCTAGTCTAACGTCACTTAGTTACAAATGAGAATTGTATATCCTTACAAATAAAATGTCATAATGCATCAAATAAAATGATATAAGATACTAAGAATCCATGAAACCATTTTATGTTAAAGAAAAATATCATGGAACAGAAAATCAATCGGTTACTTATAGACCATTTGTTTTTAATACAAATGTGCACATTTTCATTGGTGTTAGTTTTTTCATATTCTCTGGCGAGCTTGTAAGTGGAGCACTAAATATTAGATGAGAACTAAATGGTGATGTTTTCTTCTAGGTTATATAACATGTTGTATATGTAACTTTTTGGACTGAATATGACAACTCTAACATGTTTTTAATCCATATATGCATGTGATCATCTATAAATATGACACATTTTGTAAAGATCGTTGGAGGGCCATTCTCTACCAATCGCTGAAGTATCATTTGGATAGCCCTAAATACAAGAAATTATCCCTTCCCCGCCACTCCCTCCCCTCCTTGGAACTTACAGGACTCCCTCGCCATTAGTCTCCTCTCCTCCCTGCCTCGGTCACATGTGTTCCCGTGAGGGCCAAGACGAGGATATCATCATGCTTTATTTCATGTCCGTCCCCTTAGCTCATCATACATTGCTATTTTTTATTCCACGAGGACTTGAGAATAAGGTGATTCATGTTGGTGTATATGACTTGTCTCATCATCACTCGATGTCTTGTCCACCTCATATGGTTAGTCATCTCACTTAGTGAGATCATAGGTCATTAGGGTTAGTTAGGGTTTCATGTGTCCATGTGTCATGCACAGGAGTTACACAACACTCCTATATGTACCTCTTATTTTTATCTATGAGAATGCTAGACCCTGTTTCTTTCATACTTGATTTTCCTTTGTGATATGATTCCTTATTGATTACGTGGAGCGTTCACGTCACCATTGGAAGTACAACCCTTTTTATGTGCATGAGGTTTTGTATTGATCCTTGTAGAACAATCTGATATGGTATCAGAGCTATTGTTCGGTAAACATGCACTCGATTATTCTGGTTGCTGATTACTTCATTTTTGGTTTTCGTGCTTCTCGTGTAAGTTTTCAATCATCTTTTGGAATCTTGTTAACAGGTTTAACAATCTCATTTTTAGAGTTTGTGTTGGTTTTTTGGTTGTGCATGTGTAGGTTTCAGATGTTTCTCAACCAGATCTAGCTAGATGCAACTAAGTTTGGAGGAAAGCTAAATTTGGAGGTTGGTACATTTTTGGTTTTATCAATAATTCCTAATTAAAAGTGATTTTTTTAGAAGTTATATTTTTTACACATGTTTAAATCTCCTCCCTTCTGGTTTACTTTACTGGTTATACTTGTTTGGTCATCTTTGTCTTTGCTCTGGATTAACTCGGTAAGTTGGGTTACTATTCAAGCTATTTGCATTGCATTATGTGCTCCACTCTTGGGCGAGCTAGCTATCTATTTGGTTGAGCTACCTTTCAAGTCTATTTTGTGCATCGGGCCAAGAGTTTTCTTTACCCTACCGAGTCATTTTCGGTCCTTGTGTGCATCGAGTTATGGTTTTGTAACATTTACATTTGAGTTTCCTTAACTCTTTGCATTTGTGTGTTTGAGCTCGAGTTAAGTTTGGTTCTTTCCTTAGTTGAGCATGCATTGGGTTTTACCTCAGTAGTGTTGTTTTATCCACTTGAGCTGGGTCATTATTTGTTTCTTTGAGCTCTATCGATCCTCGTGTATTGGCTTGATTTTTTCTATTGCTTGGCTTGTCGAGTCACTTTGACCCTTGCATTGGTTTGTTATTGCCTTGCTTCTACATTGGTTTCAAGATGAACCAACCTTGTTATATATATTTTACATTACTTTTGCATGTCTCAGGCCTTGATGAATTAAAGTTACCCGTCGAGCCAAGATCTTACCACTCTGCACCCCGATCTATCCCACCTCATCTCCCTCTTCTGCCCGGTGATCTCGTTGATCTTCTTGAGTCCAATCTCACCGCCCAAGCCTTTTCCTCCCGTTGAGTTAAGCCGTTGCATATCTTTCCACCGAGTCATCCGCCTTACTTCATGGTTTCCCATTCAACGTTCTAACTCATTCATTACATTTTCCCACCGACCAAGTCTCCCCGACCTTCCAAATGTTATCCTCGAGCCCCCTATATATCTTGCTTTTACCGATCCACTTCCTTTTTTTCAAAACCTAGCTTGTTTAAATATTAAGCGGTCGGTTTTAAATAAAGTGGGGTTTTAATATTAAAGTGGGCTTTGTTTTTAGATAGTTTAATGCTTTTGACCGGAGCTTAGAACCGGGGTTCTTGGATCCCCTCCCTTAACAATGTCCTTAGACAAGATATTATAATTAATCCATCACAAACTGCAACCACTCAACCCACACCGATGATGCAATTTTTCCACCACTTCCCTTTTTAGAGCCACTAGTTCTACATTTAACGCCAATGTCAATGATGCAAAGTACACCATCGCCGAGAATAACTACTAGTGTAACCACTGGTGATGCAACACCCACCACCACTAGTAAACCACCTCGAAGGGATCACACCCAATGGGATTTTAACCTGTGGATTCAAACACAACCATCCATCTTAACCAAACCACCCAAACCCCATTGGCGATTAAAGTGGGCTTTGTTGTTATTAGGTGGGTTAATTAATTAAATTGGGGGTCCTTTTTTAAAGGTTAGTGTTTTATTAAGAGTAAGGTTTATTTAAATTGTTAGGTCTTAATCTCATATTAGGATCTATTATTTTTTTATAAAGGAGGTAAATTTAATTCATCATGAGCTTTATTTTTTTCCTTAATTAGGCATCTAATTAAAGTTTTAGAGCTCTTTTGGTTTAAATTAGTAGTTAATATTATTGTTTTTAACATTATAATAACCTTTTTGCCTTTTTATCTCTAACTTTAGAATAACTAGGCATTTCAAAAGTGTGTTTTTAAAGTTTTATTGGTGATTTTTTTCTACTTATCATTTTTGGAGTGTGTAGTGCACTTTCTAGCATTTTTTTGCCACACTTGGAGTGTTTTCGGTGCCTGGAGGACCACGGACTCGTCTTGAGCTGTTTCTTTCATTATAATAACCCTTTTACTTGATTGTAGACTAGTGAGCACATGCACCATAGTCTTGCAAAAGAGCGTTTGTTGCGATATGAGACACTTTTTCTCACAACAGGACTTACTTTCACCCCTTCTCTTGGTTTTAGCTCATTGTGCTTGTTTACGGTGTTGAATTGCTTTGTGATCAATGAAAATTGATTTTAGTCTTCAATATTGAAGTTGATTGTAAGGTGAGTGGCCAATTGTTTCACGATGCACATTCGTACATGATTGTATCCAATGCACTAAACTATAAAGTTCCAAAATTATGGGGATTATAATATACTTCTAGGTGGTTGTGGTTCTTGTTTTATTTTCTACATTCCTTCTTTTTCTTTCTTCGTGATGGATGCACCTTCAATTCCTTTTCTTACATCGTTCAACATATTTGAATGGAGATTGAAAATGGTAATGAAACTAAGGGGTAATTGGTTATTTCACATCACTATGGAAGATGAGATTGAACCTGACAATGAGCTCATAAAATCTAAGTGGGTGAACCGAAGTGACGAAGCCTCAAGTATTCTTTGCATGTCTATTTCTCCTGACTTGTTCTTCCAAATTGAGTCATATGAAACACCTAATGTTGTGTGGAAAACATTAGATAATATGTTTGGACAACAATATGACATGAGAGCACATGAGTTGGAAAACAAACTACTAGGATTAAATCCTAGAGACTTTGAAAACCTACAGATATTCTTCTCGAAGTTCATCCACACTAGATTGTTGTTAAAGGAATGTAATGTGGAGAAGAAATATTCCTAGTTGATTTTGTTGATTCTTTCTAAGTTAAGTCCCGAATACTTCATCTTCACGTGTCAACTTTTCATGCTATGAAAGCCGCCTAGGCAAAGTGCTTGGAATATGCCCTCATTTGACACTTTTCATCCTAACTCATTTGAGAACAAAACAAACTCATTCAAATGAGGACTCTCAAGTCCAGTTCACATACCCTTGTAGCAAGTACTAGTAAGGGAAAGAAGACTAAAAATAATGAGAAGAGAAAAAGACCAACCCAAGAAGGAAACCAATACAAACCAAGCTAAAACCAAACCTAACACAAACGCTTGACTTCTAAGCCTAAAGAAAATAAGGAAAAGTGTTAGTGTTCGTATTGCAAGAAGACTAGTCATGAAGAGAATCAATTTATGAGAAAATAAATTGATCACCTAACTCATTTACTTAAGAAAAAACATATTGGCATTCTGATTCTAGTAAACAAAATTCTCTAAAAGTTGAGTCTTCCACTGTAAAAAATTCTAAATTTTATAAGAAGAAAGGAAAGGCCCTTGTAGTTAGACTTGTTTCTTCGTCAACGTGGATTATAGATTTTGGTGCCTTACACCACATTTCTTCTTTGCATGTTAATTTCTCCAACATTGAACCATGTGGCATGTCCCAAATTACGTTGGGTGATGACACTACAGTGTCAGTTTACGGTAGTGGATCGGTAGAGATGGATGGGGGATCATTTAACTAAGTGTTGAGTGTTCTTGATCTCTCTACCAATATCCTATCAATTTACCAAATCACTCACCTTGGTGAAGGAATGCGAGTGGAATTTGGTCCTAACTTGGTGATTATTCATGAGCTTCACTCCGACACTATTGTGGCTGAGGGAAAGGAAGATCACCATTTATGGTTGTATACCTTCTCCCACTTTACTTCTGATTTGATACCCACTACCTTGCTCACTCATATATATGAGGTTAGTAAGCTATGGCATGATTGTTTTGGCCATTTAAATTTTAATTACCTTGAACAATTGATCCAAAATGAAATGGTCAATGGGTTACCCCACGTCAGATTTTCTAAGGGTCTTTGTGAGGGTTGTGCTCTCAGAACACCACGAAAAGAGTTTTTACAAAGGAAAATCTTGGAGAGCTACTCGTCTTTTGAATCTTGTTCATAGTGACATTTTGGCCCTTTTTGTCTCCTTCATTTACTAGAGATCTTTATTTACCGACCTTCATTGAAAATTTTTACGTTACACTTGGGTGTATTTTCTTAATCTTAAGTCCAAGTTTTGAGCGCTTTTGAGACTTCAAGACTCTTGTTGAGAAACAAGCTAAAAGGTCTATCAAGGTTCTTCAAACTGACAATGGAGGTGAGTATGTGAGCAATAGGTTTGAGGATTTATATACTTCTAAAGGGATTGATTTGCAGTGTACAATTGCTTATAGCCCTTCGTAAAATGGAGTTGCGAAAGAAAGAACCAAACAGTTAAGGAGATGGTCACTTGTATGGTTCACTCAAAGTCCCTTCCTCCATAGTTTTGGGTTGAAGCAGTGAATTTTGCTTGTTACATTCCGAACTGTGTTCCACACAAGGCATAGAGAGGGATGACACCTTTTGAAGCTTGGTTTGGATGCAATGCTGATGTTGAGAACTTTCGAGTCTTCGTATCCAATGTTATGACTCGGATTCCCAAACATAAACACAAGGATTTGGAACCACAGTCAAACATTGTATTTTTTTAGGGTATCCTGATGGCGTGAAGGGATATTGATTGTTTAACCCTACTACTCATCATATTTATATTGAGAAAAGTGTGAAATTTGATGAGTGTCTTCGACTTCTACTTCCATACCTTTTGAGGTCCTTATGCTCTCTAATTCTAAATCTAAATATTCAGATGATGATGTTTTTATGAATTATTTTCCTCCACTTGATCCTCTTATGCCTCCTAACCCTCATGCTTCGTATTTTTCTGATTCGACGATAGTGTTGATTAGGACCTTGTCCCTTCTCACTCCAGTGTGATAAATGTAACGACTCTAAGCCTGATCCTCTTGGTCCATGTTGGGCTAAGAAAACTTTACAAAGTGTTGGAGAGTGGATGGGAAATCCTTCGGATAAGATACAAACTCATTTGGAGTTTGTTGAACCCCACTCCTTCATCGCCTCTGTTTTTATCCTCGGTCTTTTCGGGAGGCTTTTGGTATTCTGAGTTGGATTCTGCCATAGATGACGAGTATTACTCACTCATGAAAAAAGATACATGGGATCTCACCCCTCTTCTGAAAGGAATAAAAATCGTTTGGTGTAAGTGGGTGGTGGTACAAATCAACTTGCAACAATTAATATGTTGTACATTGAGTTACATTCATTTAATTATCAAACCAGGGAGCGTAGACTTGAAATATTGTTGGTGTTGTATGCATAGTTATAGTTGATCTAGGAGGTTGGAAAGGAAATAACTTGTCACATAACAATGTTGAAATAAAAATAAAATTTAGACTTGGAAATGAATGATTGCTAAATGCTTACCACTGAAATAAAGTTAAAAATTCAAAACAAAATTGTTCGTAAGTAAATATTCATGAAATAAACACTGGAGGGAATTTAGCAGACCTCAAGTGGACCCTAACTTGGGTGATAATCCGTTCCTAATTCTGAAACCAAAAACTAAATAACATAACTCGATTCCTTTATTGATTTTTCAGAAATTATTACATCCAGGAACAAAAGATCAAAGTGATCTCTATTATCTAATTCCAAATCTGACTCTCTAACTTACTCTCTTGTTCACTTCCCTTTTACAAGGCACCAACCCTTTCCTTTATACCTTATCATTTACAACATAGGAGAAGAAGAAAAATACAACATAACAAGTAAAATATCTTCAACATAACAAGTGAGAGATTCGACACATGTTTGAAATACACAACAAGTGTTGTTTATAAATCAGTTCTTCATGAAACACACAACAAGTGTTAATCTAACAATCAATTCTTTATCAATGACCAAATCAAAGATTGATTTGTTTCCAATTTTTCCACATTCTTGTTGTAACTGCTTCTTCATGGCGCATAAGGACTTGAGTGCCATAACTCCATGTTTTAAAAGATCTTCATAAATGCGGGCTCTTTGTTGTGAATGATTTCCTTATGCTACGAACAAATTATTTGGCTGCGGACATGTTCCTTTGTTGCATATGGAAAATTTATTACAACCAAGAGTGGCATCAACACATATAATCATCCAAATAATTTATTGGAATAACAAGAATAAATACACACATAATATCACAAAATAAAGATAATTAGATATAACTATATTAATTAATCATTATGCCAAAATTTCATGGTTGTGATGGTGATGTTCAACAATGTTCCTTGGAAATACATAGACATGGTTTACAATAGCCTTATTAAAATATAAAATATGAGTTGTTATGAAAGTAATTTATTTAGCTCATCAGTGGGTGTTCTGAACAAAGTATGGTTCTGACGGAGACGTCGATAAGTTTAAAACATGATTGGTAGTAAAGGGTTTCTCCCAGGGAGCTAGGGTTGATTACTCAAAAAATTTTACTCCGGTTGCGAAGATGACTTCCATTCGAATGACCCTCGCCATCACTATTATGAGAAGATGGGAAGTCCATCAGATGGATGTTAAGAGTTCCTTCCTTCATGGGGACCTAGAGGAAGATATCTACATGGAACAACCTCCGGGTTATGTCTATGATCCCTCCCTTGTTTATAAGTTAAAGAAGTCTCTCTACAGTCTCAAATAAGCCCCTCGGGCTTGGTATGCCAAGATGGACTCATTTCTACTTACATCAAGGTTCACTTAGTGTCACTCTGACCCAAATTTTTACATTTTGTGGCAGGATGACTCCATACTCATCCTTGTTCTGTATGTTGATGACTTGTTGATCACAATAAGCTCTTCCTCTATCATTAATTCTATGAAGATTGCCTTAGCCAACAAGTTTTCCATGTCTGACTTAGGATTGCTTCATTACTTTCTTGGGATTTAGATTTCACAATCTGACTCGGGAATTGTAATTTCACAGCCTAATTACTCCCTTGATTTGTTTTCTCGGTTTCATATGTCCAATTGTAAGCCTTCTCTTACTCCTTTCCTTTCCAGGGGTTAAGTTGGTTTTGATTGCTCTACTCCCTTGGTTTATGGTACCCTTTATCAAAAGTTGGTGGGGATCTTGATTTACCTTACTCACACTCAACCAAATCTATTGTATGCTTTCGGGATCATGTCTAGATTCATACAGGAGCCACATGAGTTGCATTAGAAAACAACAAAGTAAATCCTTCACTATGTTCATAACACTTATATGGATGACATTCACTATCAGAACACTTAATGTACATACAAACATTAGAAAATACCACAGTAAGTGTTCTGATACAACTGATATGTATCCCAACAGGACCTGAGGGACAAATACAACTCTCCAGATTATAGGAAAATAATTTACACTATTAGTTGTGTATAGATATCAGAGAGCTTTAGAAAAATTGTATCAGAGATAAACGTTGTTATAAGAATTGTATCAGAGAACTTTAGCACAACTATGAAAGAGGAAAATGGAGATTCATACATTTTTACCTAGACTAGAACCATGAACACTATAGAGAATATATTAGCCAGGCCAAGAAATTTTTGAAAGATTCCACTCAAAGATTGACAGATGAGGCCACAGAGAGAAGGGAGAAAATAAAAGTTTGAAAGATTTTGCTAAAGACACGACGTTTGAGAAAATTAAAGAGAGAGGAAAAGATTTATCTAGAAGCTCCTAGTCCTTGCAGGACAAGGCAGGAGATGTATACGACTATGCCAACAGTGAAGTTTCAGATGTCAGGGATAAAATAAAAGGAAGTGCGGAAGAGGTTTATGATTCTACAAAACGCAAAGTTTTCGGCGCCGAGTAGAAAATTGAAGATAGAGCAGAGAAGACTTACAATTTTTATAAAGACAAAGTTTCTGGTGTAGGGCATAAAATTAAAAAAGGTGCATAACAGACTTACGATTAATTCCCGACGGCTAGGGGTTCTCTTAATGTGGGAGCACAGATACTTCATTTTTTGGCTTCTTCTACAATATATGGGAGTTCCGTGTGAGTGAATTTTTTTTCGGGGCACATTTTGGCCACCACCATTCCCAGACAGCAGTTTGCTTTGATTCAGAGTAAAATGTATCTTATATATTTCAATACCATGGCCTATGGCTTGGCAACCTGTATTCTCACGCACTCTGCCATTCATCCATGGAAACTTGAATTGAAAATTCAGAGTTGGCGGGGATACACTCTGTTAATTTCTCTTCTACTTACACTTTTCAACATGCTCATCTTGGAGCCTCGAATACGTATAAATCTCCATTATCCTCATTCATAGTTGTGCTAAAGGCTGAGCGAATAGACAGTTCTTGATGCTAAAAATCCAATCAGTGCATAATACGACTTCTATCATGCCACGTAACACCTCTGATATTCCAACTGCAACACGCTGCCCTACATGTTTGTATTAGTAAGGATATCCGATTAATGGTGGAGATTAGTTTGATCAACGACATGTATGAAATTACCTCACATCCGTTGATTGTTCTACTATTTGTGTCACAGGAAGGAGGGCTTTCTAACAAAGCAAACACCTTCAACATAAAAATAGCTAGTGATTAACAAATTTTTAATTGATAGATTCTAGAGTTAAACTGTGCTTTTGTATTTGGTTTCATCGTATCAATATAAATATTTGTCTCTTCACTCATTTGTCTCACAATTTCGATATATTAGGCCTAAATTTGAGGACTTTATATCCAGGTAAAGTTAATACCTATGAATTAAAAGTTTACTTACCAAAATGTTATGCAAGTGTTGGATAAAGATTGGTTCTTTAAGACATTGTCAAATTTGATACAACCCCTCATTGTTGTGATATTTTAAGTGGTAACTATTATACTTCGGGTTAGATGAATAACCAATTTTTGGGTTGATTTATGTAGTTACCCACATCAAGCATTTAAATCTTTTATGCGGTTGTCTCAACACAATATTTTTGTGTCTATTACACCAAGACTTCTACACCGCCAAACCATATAAATATTAACATGGATAGACTTCCTCCACATAAATTTTCAATTTATGTACCAACTCGAATAAAATGGAGATAAACAGGGGTATCAAAGATGAAATATATAAAGCCAACCTATGGTCCAAATGATTATAACCTTTGATGTGACTTTCCTCTAAGCTGCATTACTACTACAATACATATTTTCACTATAAGGATGTGTTCATCTAACCTTCAAGTTATAGTAAACTCAATTACTATATGTTTTGAGATTTCAAATGAAAAAACTAAGAATATTTAACATCATCAACTAACTTAGAGATATATCACCAAATTCATCTAGTGTTATGTACTTCTTAAATGCTCTCATTAATATAAGATCATGGACAATTCTATTGCCTTTAAATATTTTTGGACCCCTAAATTCTTATTGATTCTTTTGAATAAGTCCCACATTAGGTGGTTATCATTATTTTCTCTTTCATATTATTTGAAGCACACAAATTTGTGGGAAGGAGAAGGAAAAGTTGTGTGTAGCTGGGAGAATAAACAAAGGAAAAAACCCATGCGTGAAAGAAGAATATGAGGAAAAATTTAAATGCATAGGTATAGTGGGGAAAACCAAACATGTAGATAGAAGCTTTTGCGCACAGACATCCTAGTCGCAATAATTGTTCTTCTAATCACCCTCGAATGACTTGGGTGGAAAATAATATATATGATGAACTTTATGAACCCTTTTCCAGCAAGCTTCTGAAAAATTTATATGTTTGGTTAGTGACCTACTATTTGGGAAAGAGTTTGAATCTAGGAAAGAAGTACACTTGGAATCCAAAGCGCATAAGAAAACTTGCAAGACACGATGCAACTTGGACACACACTGTACATTATTGGGGAAATATATGCTTTACTGCCATTTCCTTGCACACATGGTGTCAACTTTTTTTTTTGTAGACGAAGCCTGGTTCAGTTTCTTTCGTGAGCCGCATGGATCGTATTTGACACAAATTCCACTAGAGAACACAAAACTTGAGGTATATTTGGGAATTGAGAGCTTTTGTATGGGCGGATAATTTACCCACACGCCTGAGTAGTGCACAAGGGAAGGGAAAGGAAGGAAAAACTTGACTGCACCATGGATTCCTCATATGAGCGCACATTGAGAAGGTTGTGGTATGAAGAATCTCGGTGTAAGATGATATCTGAAGGGGAACTAATTCAGAGGAAATATTTAAGCTCAGAAACTGTCATGGAAAACCCGGAGCATTGGTTTAAGAGGAGGGAGAAAGGATCAATGAATATTATCAATAGAAAAATGAGATGCAGCACGTCGAGACAACAACAACTCAAGAGTATGAGAAGTCATAATACAATGTGGATGGAGTCCTTTCCCAACTTGTCGGGCCTGCTCATGCAACTGGATCCCAGAATATAGAACACCAAATATTAACTGAGATAGATAGCGATGAGGAGGTAATTACATAAAAGGGAAGGAATTTATGGATAGTAGATTTCTATTTATTTTAAAGTAGATTATGTCGATGTCGGAAAGAATATAGTTCAATCCTAACACCCCAGAGTGTGTATATTTGGAATTATAAGTGTTAATCAAACAACTCAAACATTAGGATGTGTGTAGGGAGGAACACATGAAGTTTTAAACCAATAGAACAAGTTATAATTTTTATTGCACAAACTATTAATGTCTCCTCTCGGGCACTTCAAGCTAGTTTATGATCACAATGATAAGCTATAACAACTACTGAACCACTACATCTTCCGAATATCATGGAGTTGAGAATGCCACGAGCATGTACATAAGTGTGAACTAATTTTGCGCATGAAAGAAATTAATTCTCTAGAATGTAAAGTAATCATGTTTTCTACAACTCTATTAGATCGTGCACACACTGTATAGAAAGCATGATCGACAACAAGTAGTCATAGACTATTATTGGCCGAAGGATGCCTTTTAAAGGAGTTTGATATACTATAACTTGAACAAAAATTCTATTGAAACTCAAGGATATAAAACGCGAGCTCACTAAAAGTGTGTGCGTATGATGCACATTTCAAAACATTGATCTCAAAATTGTCTTATGAAATTTGACTTAGCACACACAATGGTTTTGTTGGAGGGTTGTTTTTTCTATTTAGACATGGCCAATCACACGAGACATTTATAGACTCATGTGAAGCATTGGAATAAATAGTATGTGTAGAAGTTTTTTTCAATGTAGATACTATAATAAGCTTGTTCATGGAATCATAGATTACATCAATGATGATTCACGTAGGAATTAACTTCACATAATGCCAGGGAAATGTGCAATGAATTTGGTGCATATATAATGAAGTAGAAGGCCATACAAGGAACAAAAAACCCTCGTTGCAGCGTCAAGGAAATGCTTGTGGCTTATGAGACCTGTGGGGATGGGCATGCTTTTATACATTTCCCATTGTTACACTTGTACTTCAATTAAAAGAGTCTTGTTATTACAAGATTTGTGACGCACACACCTGAACACTAAGGATTGTCTCATAATTGACAAGATACATAAAGCGTGATCATTGGGGTTAAGGAAATCCATTGTACAAAATAATAACGAGGAGTGCAATGGAAATATACGAGAGAGAGAGGTTACATAAGAGGTGCATGAAGAGGATGAAGATTTATGCCAAGGACTTGTTCTGAGTGCAGCTCTGCAGAGTCATTATCAACAAGATTTCCTAGCATTCCCTATATGTGGATATTGTGGGAAAGTTTATAAGGTAGAATACTACGCTGATCTTTACATGACCATGTTAGAGAAAAGTGAGAAGGGTGTGGGAATGATTAAGATAGTACACAATGTAATGAAGATTCCATAATAGATAGGTGCACCAAAAGTAAACTAAGGACCAAAATATAGATAAGCGATAGGGGAACTACGATGCGCAAGCTTCTAAATATTTATTAGACAATATTCAACATGAGAATACCTAGATAGGAAAAATATCTTGGGATGCAAATAAACAAAGGAGATTTTTCAAGAGACTAAGGAATTGGTGCACGAATCACATGAAAATATTAAACTCTCGAGAGAAGAAGTGCATGCTTTAGAACTAAATCACAAAGAAAGCATGACTTTGAAAATGTGGTGAGAAATGAGTTTTGGGAAGTATATAGGTTATTGTGCATCGAAGGTGTAATTCCTTTGCTTAGCTAATGGTTGTCACACCAAATAAAGAATATGGTGCTTGGAAAGAAATTAGGGTAGACACAAAAGAAGGATGTTAAGATGTTTAGCAAAAAGATTATGATTGGAAAATCCTAGTTAACACTTATATAGAAAGGTGGAACATCAATGATACATTAGTGGATATAGGCACAAAATTTAATATCTTGATGATTGATGCTTAAAATAAGATGGTTAAACATAGACTTCATTTTTCACCACATGTTCTATTCATGGATAATAAGATGCGTGTTATGCCTATTGGAGTTTTACAACACATAGTTGTTAGCATATCGAGGTAGATTTAAAATTGATTACCTTGGAAAAGGAAGATAATTTTCCCTCATTACTTGGTAGAGTATGATGTTATGCAAAAATGTTGAACTGCTCTTCAAAAATCACTACATAAACTTTGAAAATGGTATGCAACGTGTGATACCTCCAAAGGACCCAAAACAAGGAGTTTTGTATATTGGAAATGTCAAAGAACCTGGAAATTTGGAGCACATATACAATATTAATGCTAAGGGATTAGAAAGTTTTAAGACAAATCAAGATGGAGTCTTACGATAAAATGAATCCCAATCAAAATTGGATACAACCAATACAACATGCTCAACTTGGGTGCATGGCTCATATGAAGTGATTGGGCTCAACTATGACACGGTGAAGTCAAGCCGAAGCCGCGGATTAGCAAGACATCCATCTCAATGCAAAGATATGTAGGAAAATTGAGAAAGGGAAAAATATCCCACGCCAATTTGCCAAGGTAGTGGAATTTTGTAGGAGTATATTAAACATATGGAGACCTATATTCCCTCAAAATAGGCGCGTATAAATTATATGGTATATACAATTAGGGTTACTGATTGCTTTAGATAGTGATAAACTCACCTAGGAAGCTTAAAAATGTCGAAACAAATAAGTGAAGCCATGCACGTCAGATTTAAACAAAGGAATTACATGCGAAGACTCCCTATTTATAACGGAGTAATTAAGCTCGAAGACCACTTAAGGAAATGTGAAAAGGCTTGGAGTTCAGGTGCCATGAGTCTCAACCAAAATTATCGTCTCATGATTTCTACCATACTTTACAAATTTAGGCACATGTGTGGTATGTTGATTGTGAATCACATTGAGGAACATCCAACTGGGAGGACTTGAAATCTAATTTTGTACACACACTACCTTTTACGTACAAGGCACCTAGGTTAAATCGCTCACTACAAACCATCAAGAATGCAATATTTGGGAATTAATCTATAATGGAATAAATAATGTTAAAGATTCATAATGAGAGGTAAATGGAACTACCAAGGATGTTTGAAGAACAAAACAATAATAGTGATTCTAATGATGAAGATGAATATGTTTGGATGGCATGCAATTAATAACATAAAGGAAAATAAAAGATGGTTTGTCAAATTGATGAAGAAACAAATGCAAACCATTTAGATTTTAAAACTTCATATGGATATAAGGACGCCATTAAAAAAAAGGGTATAGATAACATGCCACACAATGAACCATTAAATTATAAGGTAAACTTTGGAACTAAAGAAGAGCTGAAAATTGGCACTATTGGAGATTATTGGTTTGAAGTGAAAGCAAAGATAATAGAAATTTTAGGCATGTATGAAGACTTATTTCCAAGAAACTACCAAGAGATGAAAGGATTACATCCATCATTGGGTAAAATGCACAAAAAAATGGTTGAGAGGGCCAAATCAATATGCAAAAGGACATACAAATTGAATCTAAACTTGCACACTAAAATCAAGGAAGAGATAGATGAAATGTTGGCCATTGGAGTCATTGTACCCATAGAAGAATCAAAATAGATAATCACAATGATTATAAGCATAAAAATTGATGGGTACATAAGGGTTTGTATTGAATCCAAGAGGATTTATAAAGGGGCAAGTTTGCTCTTTTATAGAATTGAGCAGTAGTTGGAAGTGGTTGCAAGAGTTTGACTAAGCTCTAGGTCATAATTGTAATCACCTAGGAATAGGAAGTAGACCGAGTATAGGAGTTGCAGATTTCAAGGGGCAATAGACATTTGGAATAACGAAGTTACATCGAAAAATGAACTTCACGTATAATCCAATTTCCCCCACTCTTATAAGAATCTAGAAGTGGAGTCCAAGTGGGATAGAGGAGTTTAGTTCAAGTTGAGTTAACTAGAATGGGGAAGTGGTATTCAAGTTGACTTAACGAGGATAATTGAGTGGTAGTTGACTAAGAAAATAGGTGGATTTTCCTAATTAAGTAACTAATTTAATTAGCTACAATGTGCAAGATAATTAATTAATAATTTATTTAATAAATGATAATTAACTTATCTAAAGTGTGTTATGGAATAATTTAATTAATCCAAGGGGTGGATGTACATGATTAATTAATTGGATTAATCAATCATAAAGGGGATAATGTGAGCAGGGAACAAGTATGTAATTTTGGGGTGTCTACATTTTCCCCTATTTAAAGTGCTATTGCGAAGTAATAGTGCTTTAAAGATAGTAGACACATACAAATTAGTGAGTAGAATGTAGTGAAGCATTCATATTCCCCAATGAGTTGGATAGTAAGGGAATGCCCCTCAAGCGGGTAGATGACACAACAAGCGGTGGATGGCCACTTGATAGGAAGAAAAAAGGATTTGAATAAGGATTGGAGTAATTGTTATCGTAGCATGAGCACCATTTGGAGAGTGTGAATATAAGAGAAACATTTATTTTGTTGTTACACAATAGATTTATCGCCACGATTATGAAAGAATCAAGATGGTTAGCCCAGATGCGTAAAAAACACACAAAAAACAAAGAAAAGATAAAAAGGAAAAAAAAACCAATATACATAGTAGGTGTAGGCATCAAGGTTATAAAGGAACCAAGATGTTATCACACTACTTGTAAGTGGTCCAAAAATCAAACAAATGAAAACAAACAACGTCAAAAGAAAACAATCAGCTATGCCCCTAATGCATACCACGGCGAAAATTAAGTAGATGCTGAAATGCCCCGGGTGAGAATAGGATCATCTTTGGAAGAGTAGAGTATAATTCGAAAATCCTCATGACACTCTTGTTGGATCTATTTGAAAAATTATTTGAGATTAATTTCCCAAGAGAAATTATATTGCGAAGGATTTTTTTATTTTCCCCAAGTAGAGTTAGCAATCATACAAAAGGATGTAAGTGATAGTCGTAAGATTGGAATGATCAATATGGTAGTAGATAAGAGTAGAAATCTATCAAGATTATTTTAAATGTTGAAAGATTCACGTCAAGGGTTTTCCAATTGTAGGATTTCTATGATAAGTGAATGCTTGTGTGGAATCTTTTTAATGATATTTCTTATTTTTGAGACTTTTGAATATATGATTTTTTGGAATTTTACGAGTTATTGAAACAAAATTTGAAATAAAAATGCAAGGAAATGTAAACAAAATTGAATACACATCAAAAAGGAAAACATACCATGGTTTATTTAATAAATGAGGAAGGAAACAAAATAGTGCAAGAGATCAAAAAGACACAAAACATGCATTACATGACCAAACCCAATATGAACAGGGCATTAACTCACACCAAATTTATATATGAACTAAAATGTTAGTAATTCAGCTACAATTAGCCTATAACTGCAACAAAATTCTAGATACACGAACATTGATGAATATAAATAATTAAACCAGAAAATGATCTATGAACATACAAGACAACCATTTACATGTACAAAAAGCGAGCATTTAGTTAGCCACAAACAAGCAAGCAAACAAGAAGTTATAATGTTAAATCTAAGTAGGAAGTAACAACATAAAACAAGTCACAATAATGATGTCTAAAGACACTCCTAATGTGTTCCATAGTGGAGAGATAGACAGATTCGAATACCCCCAAGCAGTAGCTTAGAATGCGAGATGATTGAATTAGGCCGAAGAGCAGAGTGATACGTAGATACTCCAAAACAATTCTTATGCTTGTCTGATTTATTTGAAGTGTGATTTGTATGAGGTCGAAGTCAGTGTGCCCCCAAGAAAAGTTATATTATGAAGGGTGACATGATTGATTTAAAGAATGTAAATGATTTGGAACAATCATATGATGAAATTGGAAAACTAAGTTATACAGTAGCGAATGTTTTTGTCAAAGATTTTTGAAATGTTTTGCATTTTTTAATTTTTGGAACAATTTTATATTGTTTTTGGATTTTTGAAATGTTTTACATTTTTTTTGTATTTTGAGAAACATATTTGAATGGTTTTATTTTTTTAATTTTGGACCACATGCCAAAGAAGAGGGAAAAATGGATTCCCAAGCCATAACCAACATGTTACACACGAACAAGGTGAACATAAGCATGACAAAAGGCGAACAAGAGTGGTAGACTATGGGCATGACGACCTGACAAGGAATACATGTGACATAAGGTGAAGGTGAAGTGAGACAAGTAGGAGACATGGTGGAATGACAAAGAAAGCGAGCATGTTGATATAGCCCTAACAAAAGGGTTAATTTTTAGAGGCTCAAGAGTAGAATTTTTCATATTAATGTCATTCATAGGATCTTTTAACTCTTTTCCATCCTCAGTGGATATTCGGTATACTCTGGATCCAAATTTTGTAGTAATGAAATAAGCACCCAAATAATTTTTCACGTGGCTTGGTTGTGCTCTTCTGATTCTCTTTTAAGACCATATCACCAATCTTGAATGTCATGGTCAAATATTTCAGTTGTAGCTATGACACAGTTAATTCTATTATACTTGCAGATGATCCAAAGTGTGAATTCATCTATTGTCTAGTAGCTCAAGCTCTTTAAGGCATGTGCAAAAATAATCCTCTTCATGCACAAGGTGTTGGAGGGAAACACGAAGGGAAGGAAGTTCAATTTCGATAGGTAATATGGATTTAGATCCATATACCAAGGAAAAAGGAGTAGCTCCTTTAGGAGTGCGAAATATGTGTGGTAGGCCTAGAGTGGGTGATACTGACTCCATATGCCGATTATGTCTATGCTTATTGAATGTCTTTTCCAAGATTTGTTTAATATTCTTGTTCAAATCTTTAGAATAACCGTTGCATTACGGATAATAAGGAGTGGCCCATTATAGCTAGATATGATATTTCTTGGTAAGGGCTTTGATGTCTTATTCTTAAAGGAAGTACCATTGTCGGTGATATGGCTATGGGTATGCCAAGTGGTAGATGATACTGTTAAAAATGAACTTGGAGATATTACACCCAATGATGTAGGTAAGAGGCATAACCTCAACCCAATTAGTAAAATATTCGATATCGATTATAATGAAGGTATGGTCATCGAAAGATGTGGCCTTTATATTTTGATTAAATCGAGCCCCCATTTAGAAAAAGGCCATGGTGAGGTGATAGGATACAATGATTTGGAAGGTGCATGCATTATATTACCATGATTCTCACAAACTTGACCTATCTTTACATATTTACATGCATCTGTTTCCATTGTAGGCCAGTAGTATCCAATGTGTAAGATATTATTTGCAAGGACCATTCCACTGGTGTGTGTGCCAAAATACCTAAGTGTACTTCAGCTAGCATTTGATTAGCTTCATCTTTGTTGAGAAATCTTAAGAGAGTCCCATAATATCATCTTCGATATAAGGTTTCCACGAGGATAGTGTAGCATGAGGCACGTTGTGCTAAGGATCTTTTGTTGGTTGAGTTTAAGTTTGGAGGATAAGCTTTAGTTTGAATGAAGGTGTATATATCATGATACCAGGGGTGATCAGGACCAACAATCTCATAGACCATGGTGGACTCTAGAAAATCATATGCGGGCACCAAAATATGTTCAATGAGGAACTCATTATGAGTTTTATGAACTTCGAATACACGAAGGGATGAAAAGTTGCCTTGGCATCCACTAATTTTTTTGTAGACAGGAACTTTTTCAAAAGTGATAATCTAGAAATACCATTTGAGACTATCAACCATACATTTGTTGGTAGAAGCTTCTCATATTTTACTTGATACTCACCATTGACATATTTGATGATGAGAAGGGAGTATATGAAGATTGTCAACTCTTATAGTTGCTAAGAGATAACGAATCCCAAACCTATTATCGGTGATTCATACTCAGCTATGTTGTTTGTATAAGGTAAACCAATGTGATAAGATTCGGAATGTGATCCCAATCAAGTGTGCATAGGAAAATTCTAGAGCTTGAACCATGTGTGTTTCATGAACCTTCAAGAATAGAGTTCATGAGGGATTGCATTAATGAAAAACAAGTCTTCATTTGGGAATTCAAAATTTATTCACTATGAACTTTGCCGAAGTGGCGTTGCGACAGGTTGGTCTATCGATTTCTTGACCTTTTATATCCTTCTTATTGAAAAATTCAATATCAAATTCTCTGAGGAGTATAATCTAGCTAGATATCCTTCCTGTTATTATTGGTCTATAAAGTAAATACTTGAGAGGGTCAACCTTGGAAATTAACTTGGTTGTATGAATTAACAAATAATATCACAACTTGTCAACTAAGCAAGATTTCTCAACTTGTGATTACTTAGTCTCATGATCAATTAGATTTATTCTCAAATAATACATTGTTGTTCCAGATCCTTATCATTGTGTTGCAGCAATATTGCCCCAATAACATGTTCCATTTGCGAAGTGTACAACACCATAAGCTTGTCTTGAATGGGAAACATGATTACCTATTGAGTGGACATATGCTCTTTCAAATTGGTGAAAGATTGTTGACATTTCTCTTTCCACTTCAATTGGATAACCTTCTTAAGTAATTGGTTGAAATGATGACATTTTTCTACAAGTTGAGAGATGAAACTCCGAATAAACTGTATCTTACCTTGTAATCCTCTTAACTGACACAAATTCTAAGGAGGCGGCATATCCATAATTTCTTTGACTTTTGTAGGGTCCACTTCGATTCCCCTTCGTGAGACAATAAATCCCAGAAGTTTACCCAAGTGACACTAAAGACACACTTTTTTGGATTAAGGTGAACCTTCTATTCCCTTAATTGCTTGAAGACATGCCGAAGAACTGTTGGATGGTTGAATTTGGTGTTTGACTTAGCAAATGTGTCTTTGACATAATCCTCCATTATGTTGTGAATAAGGTCATGAAAATTTACAGTTGTGGCATGTTGGTATGTAGCACCGGTGTTTTTAGGGCCAAAAGGCATGAACTTGTAAAAAAATGTCCCCCATGGGGATGTAAAAGTGGTCTTATGCTAGTCTTCTTCAACAATCTGAGTTTGATTATACCTTAAAAATCCATCCATTACAGATAACATCTCGTGGCCTATAGTGGAGTCCACAATCATATCAATATTGGGAAAAGGGAAGTCATCTTTGGGACATGCCTTGCCGATTTCGTGGAAGTTTGTAAAAATTAAATTTCAGGGGTCTTCTTTATAACCCATGTACCATGTTGGATATCCACTCTAAATAGTCGATGAACCATATGAATATTGCTTCAAGCAGTTTTTGAAGTTCATCCTTGAGAAACAATGTGAATTTGGGATGCACTTTATGTAACTTTTTTTAACAAGATTTACATATGGACACACCACAAGGTGATGAACCGAAAGAGAAGGATCGAGGCCTGAAATATCTTTATAAGACCAAGTGAATACATCTTGAAACTCTATTAGAAGGTCTGTGAATGCCTTGATTTATGTTTACGAGAGACTAGCACCAAGCTATAATAGTTTAGGTTAATCTTTTGTCCCGATGTTGATAGTTATTTTTCCACCAACATATTATAAGTTTCATTATCTTGAAATGATGTTGTAAATTTATGTAGGTCTTTTTATATTTCCATATCTTTATCTCCACCCTCTAGCATTTCTAAAAGGTTTTCACCAGAGATACACCCTTTTCTTTCTTTTCTTTTTCAATTTTTTTGTTTATAATAGCACCTCGAAAGGTTTTCACTATGCAAGATTTAAGTTTTCTTTTTCTATTGTTGAATTATTTTATTTTTGGATTGGATATTTCAATTTCCTCGTTGAAATAGGTAGTAACATCAAGGTTTATATCAAAACCTTCTTATGATCTGACAAGGGAAAAGGGTCTCGAGCCTCAAAGAACTCCTATATGGCCTCATAATTTTGAAAGAGGTCCATGGAAATATGACATTTTTGGTCGTAATCAATAAGGTAAGGGTAAAAAACATCAATGGTTCAAATAGATAGGTCTTTGAGAAAGAGTGTAGTTTCAACGAGGCTCTCAAAGAGGCTATATGTGGAACCGGTATTAACTTCAAAGTCTATGTCCTCATCGCTAGTTAAGACATCGAATATGAATGGCCTCTTCTCAAAGGTATCATATCCTAGACCATGTGTGTAGAGATTAGATTTGAATTCAACATGTTCAAGAGTGTCATGTCCTTGTGGACCAATCCTCTTCCTTTCCAGTTCATATTTTTCATCATTCTATGTGCCTTGGTATATCTGGTGGATTCATGGAATTCAACCATCTAATCCTCATATATCTAAGAGCCATTTGAGCCTTGAATGTGTTCATCTTCTAAATATCCACATCATCTCTAAAAAGTATTTTCGAGATAGTAAATTGGAGGTTCTCATAAGTGGGGAGTGTTAGGGCATCCATAGTTGTGAGGTCGATAATGGGATTTGGCCAACAAGAAATTCATTTTCAAGTGTACTTGTCAAAACCTTGATTACAAAATTTAATCTCAGGTGATGGTTTAGATGTAGATGCTTCTGAAGAAGATGTGGAGGCATGAGCGCACATCAATTTTTTAAGATCAATGCGGATGTTGGTAATGAGGATGATGCGAGGTTTGGCTAAGGTATCAATAGATGGAAAGTAATTAGCTGCATTATACCTTGCTTCTAGGAGTATATAGTACTCGAAGGGTTTAACATTGACAAGTAAGGTAAACTTGTTTCCGTTGTGTGGGAAATTTATACATTGATAAAAGGTGGAGGGCAAAGATTGCTTTATGTGTATCCAAGGTCGACCCAGGAGGAGGTTATATGATGTTTCTACATCCACGACATGACAAAGAGTGTCACGAATTTGGGGGTGTACTTGAATGAGTTATATTTCCAGAGGACCATTGCTCAGTATTGTCATAACCATGAATAATAATGACATTGGCATCTAAGTCATCCTTTGTATGACCAATACAACATAGCATTTTCATAGAGGAGATGTTAAGAGCTGCTATGTTGTCTATAAGAACTATTTTGACCTTATGGTTCATTATATAGGATTAAATATATATAGTTATTCTTAAGAAGATTGGGGTTCAACATATGTTGAGGACCGAAAAGATAATATGGGACTTTTAGACGAAAGGTTGGCAATCATAGCTTGGAATTGTTGAACATTAAGGGTTGCGAGAACACATGCCTCGTGAAGAGCATGAGTCGATGTCTGGAAGTTAGGAAAATATTAAATAACTCCATTAGATATATATGCACAGGCATGGTTACTAGTTGTTTTATGATGTCAAGCTGATCAAGTAGTAGAAGATTTAACGTTGGAGGTTGACTTTTGATTTGAGGGAACCGTAGGTTTGGACATTTGAGGCTTTTTAGAAGATGTAGATGGTTGGTTTTCCACAAGAACCCATATTATCTTTTGACGTGTGGTTACGACATTAGTCAGAGGTTTGAATTTGATGGTGGTGACTATAGGAGGCACTTCCTCAATAAATTAAATAATTGATTTGAAATCAACATTATTGGAGGATTGTCCTTTGTCAACATTCTTGTTATTAGCACCATGTTTATGGAATGGGTTTGAAAACACTTTGAGATTTTAATTTTTGTATTATTTGATGAAGGTTCTTCAATGGTAATAATTTTTTTGTCGATGAGGTCTTGGATATAGTGATGTAAACATACACATCTATTGATTTGGTGACCATTGATGCGATGAAAGTCACAATAAGTGTCATATTTATACCAAGTGGGTTTAGGTTCTCCTTCAACACAAGGTATTGTGATGGGATACATCACCATGTTTGTGTTATCAAATTTTCATTGGAAAATTGAGAGAGGTTCTCCCAAAGGAGTGAAACATCATTTTTTCAAGTCACGAGATGAGGAAACCTCTTTACTTTAAACAACAAGAGGTTGTTTGGATTTTTCGAGCTTGACCTGATTTTTTTGAATGTTGTGCACATTTCAATTGTATGTGACACCGTCATTGACAACATCACGGTTTTGGTGAACATTTTTGGACTTATCATGATGAGAGCTATATTTATTGTTGTTTTGGTTCCCACTTATCTTTTGAGTGAGGTTTGAGTAAAGCTTTTGCGATAAGGGATTTTTAAATTTTTGATCCTTTCTCAATAAGTTCCTCAAAAATATTGAGGCAATGCATTTTCATGTAAAAGGATAGTTCACCAGTGATATTTGGGACCAAAATGCTCACTAGTTGTTTTTCGGGGATTAAGCAAGGAAATTGAATTACGATTCCGTGCCATCTTTGTAAGAACTGTGCAAAGGTTTCATTTGAGAACATTTTTTAGCATTGAAAAAATCCATCATGGTTATTTCAGAGTCTAGATTGAACAAGAAATGTTTAATGAACTTCTCTGAGAGCTATATGAAAGTATGGATGGAACCTTTAGGTAGGTATATAAATGAGTACAAGGCTTGTCCCCCTAGATTACATGGAAAGAGATGTAATAAGAAGATATCACTATAGGACACCTCTTGGAAATCCATAAAGAACTCCTTGATGTTCTCTATTTTGTCATTCTTTCCCTTGTATTGATCAAACTTAGGCATTTAAAATGATTTGGGAAAGGGTACGTGTAAGATATCCTTATCAAAGGGGTAAGGAAACAATTACAAAAATTGAATTGTTTACACTGGTGTTGCATACCCAAGATGGTGTCTTTCATCATTTTCCATTCTTGGGAAAATGGTGAATTGTTTTGTAAGATAAATGATGAACCATCATTCTTAGGATTGTTGTTCTCTTTGTTAGGTGCAATGTGGATATTAGATGGATTATCATTAGTTTTCGAGGATAAGATAGCTAATTGTTTCACCATCTCATTGATTTGATCCATGAGGATTTAGTTGGATCGATTCCAATCATAGATTTACCCTTGTTCCCATCATTTGATTTGTTTTGGTTCGATCCACCATCATTGTTATTCTTTGAGGTGGATTTTCCATTATCTCCATTTTTTGTTTCTTGGACCAACCATCATCATTGTTATTGTTTGAAGTGGATTTTCTGTTATCCCCATTATTTGTGTTGTTAGGAATAGATCCATCATCATTGTTATTTGACAAGAATGGGTTACCCTTTTTGGTTTTAGGATTTCTCGAGTAATGTTTGCAAAACATCCTTGTCAAAATAAAAGGGTAATTTTCTCCCATCTCAAGGAGACGAAGAAAAAATTGGTCTTTGTTCATGCATAAAACATTTTCAATTTGATCTTGTTCTTTAGGAGAAAGGTCATTTTTATTATCCTTAAGGTTTTGGTTATCTTCACTATCAGATTTTCTACAAGGATTTTAGACTCTTCCTTTTCTCCCAAAGGATTATAATCTCTGTCGTGTTTCCACCATTTTTAAAAGATGGGGAGAACAAAGAGAGATGTGAAAGATAACTCAACCCTTAACAACATGAATGCTAAGATGGAAGAGAGTTTTATGATTAAGTTCAATGATAACTTGTCCCTTAAAAAAGTGAATGCTAAGATGGACAAGGTGTTTGGAAGATTTGGATGATGCGACCCTTAAAAAAGTGAATGTTAAGGTAGAATCATGCGAAAGTGATGATAAAATCAACCCTTGGAAAAGTGAATGCCAATATGGGAGAGGGTCCGATGTGATTTAAAGTTATCGTCCTCTAGTGAAGTGAATGCTAGATGAGAGGAGGATTATAGTGATGGCGTTTTAAACGTGATAAAACTCTAGAAAATTAAATTCTAGAATGTAGGAGCAAGGATAGAAAAGGTTTCAAATGTACTCTACCTCTAGCAAAGTGAATGCTAGATGGGAAGAGGATTTTACAATTAATATTTGATTATGCTCAACCTATAGCAACGTGAATACTAGAAAGGAAGAGGGGATAGAAAGGAAGAGAAGTTAGCGATGAAAGGGTTAAGACTCAACCATCAATAACATGAACATTGAGAAAAGAGATAATGAATATGCCTAAAATTTTACAAAGAGATTTGAAAATTAGAGATACAAAATAAACAAACGCGTATAGTTCAACAATTATGATGTCAAACTAAAGGACATAAGAGGAAGATGAAAATATCAAATATTTAATGAAAGATAAGATGTGGAGGACTTAATCGTGACAAAGTAGGATATGAAAATGTCGAGACTTAATTTGCGAAATGAAAATTCTTGAACAAGAATGTGGATATCCCCAATTCAAGGCTTGACGTGAAAGGGAGTGATCCAAATTTTAAGACTATAATGAAATGGGGATAAAATCAAGATGAGAAGAATCCAAAAGGCATGAAATGTAATGATTTCGAGATGAGATGAGAAGTGAATGGAAGAATAAAAAAGAGAGAATGAGACTTCTAAGGAAAAGATGAGAGCTCAAATAAGAGAGACAAAAGCAAAAGGTCCAAATAAGGAATTATTTGGAAAGGGATGAAACAAGATGATGAAAAATCCAAATAAGTGGATATAAGGATTTTGGGAAAAGATGAAAGATAAAACCCAAATAAAGATTATTTAGGGATCGTGAAGAGAAGATAATGATATATCCAAATAAGGAATATTTGGCAAACATGATGAAAATAAGGAAGTGATTCCAAATGAAGGAAAAATTGAAGAGATGGAAAAGAGACAAATGATCCAAAAAGAGGAATTGGAAGAGTGTAAAGAAGAAGTAGTGAATGACTTCAAATGAAGAAAAAGGATGATAAGAAAAGAGGTGAAGAACAAGTCCAAATAAGGAAATTTTGAGATTGGGAAAAGAGTCAAAAATGAGCCCAAATAAGGAGTATTTGGGATAGTGAAAAGGAGATGAAAAAGAATCCAAATAAGGAGTATTTGGAAAGATTAAAAAGGTACGAAATATGAATCCAAACAAGGAGTGTTTTCCCACCTGGACGTTCCAAAATGTAAATAGAGAAAAACTAACTAAACAGAAGACAAACAAAATGCAATTACAAACCTTCATGTAGGTCTTCCTTACAAAACTTAGTAGATTGTAGAAGCTTAAAGACTTGTTTGATCTTGTAGATTTTGATTTATGGGTGCTCTTGATTCAATCTCCAAATGAAGAACTTACAAATTTTACTAGCATATTTGGCTTCCAATATGTAGATATTGGATAAAAAAATTGATAGAGTTATTGTGCAAGAATCCAAGAGGATATATAAAGGGGTAAGGTTTCTCTTTTATAGAGGCTAAGTAGTGGTTGGAAGTGGTTTCAAGAGTTTGACTAAGCTCTAGGTCATAATTGTAATCACCGGGAATAGGAAGGAGACCGAGTGCAGGAGTTATGGATTTCAAGGGTAATAGGCATTTGGAATAACAGAAGTTACATCCGGAAATTGAATTACATGTACAATCCAATTACCACCACACTTCTAGGAATGTAGAAGTGGGTTTGTAAGTGGGATGGAGGAGTGTATGTAAGGTTGAGTTAACTAGAATGAGGAAGTGGAATTCAAGTTGAGTTAACTAGGACAATGAAGTGGTAGTTGACTAGGAAAATAGGTGGATTTTCCTAATTAAGTAACTAATTTAATTAGCTACAATGTGCAAGATAATTAATTAATCATTTGTTTAATAAATGATAATTAACTTAGCTAAAGTGTGCTATGGACTAATTTAATTAATCTAAGGGTGGATGTACATGATTAATTAATTGGATTAATCAATCGTAAAGGGGATATAAAATAGGATGTGAATTGGGATAGTACTAGGAACAAGTATGTAATTTTGGGGTGTCTACATAATCTTCTAAAGTAATTGATATAAATATACATGTGGAGGACTATGCACATAATTCAAGTGAGGATGATAAAGGTGTTTTCTCAAAAATAAGGACAATGTTTTTCTCTCATGCTGCTCTAATCTTTGGAAATTTATTTGCACAATCTTGCACTTGATAAAAATCCTTGTTACTACCACATTACTCTACCCATCACTTTTGGTCTTGTTAATACATCAATTTTATTATTGGTTCTATCTACTCTCATTTATAGTACCCTATGGTTAGGTCTCCCTTGGTTATGTACTCTTAGGGCCATTCCCTCGGTTATACATCAATGTATTAAGTTCATCCACAATCAACATGTTATCACCATTAGAGGTATTTTTATGATTTTTACCCTTCTAGCGTGCCTAGTTCTCCTTATGAATTTCTTACTCCTAGTCCTTCTACGAGATAGTTATTTGATGCACATAATGCCTCTCATGGCCCTATCACCTCTATGTTACTCCCTAGGCCAGTAATTATGTAGATTCTCCTAGGACCTTTATTACACACACTTATTCTCTTGGTGTTGATCCACTTAGCTATCTAAATGGGCCTTTGATTCCACACTCTACATCTCATGAATCTAGGCCTCTTTATAGCACTATTTCTCACCATTCTCACTTCCCTAGAGTCTTATGTCAGTCCTCTAGTGCACATGATACCTCCATAGATTATTGATACCCTCTTAGTGGCCATCACACTCGTTCCTCTAGTTCATCGCATCGATACCACTTTGTGTATGGTAGTGCTACATCTATAATTCCTTATTTCGAACATGCTACTACAACAATCCTGCAAGCACTTGTATCACCATTGAGGCCCAAATCTCCATCTTATGTGGTAGATCCCACACCTCTTAGGAGGTTATTATTAGATAAATTTCTTACTACCCACCTCTTTTGTACATAGCTATGAACTTAGGTAATACAAAAACACTCAAAATTTTCAAAAATACAAAATAAGAACTTGTGCATTTTACTTGTGTTGTTAGCAATTCACATTACACATGTTGTTGGTTACTTTGGATTGATAGAT
Organism: Taxus wallichiana var. yunnanensis; assembly: GCA_018340775.1. Classification (NCBI taxonomy): domain Eukaryota; kingdom Viridiplantae; phylum Streptophyta; class Pinopsida; order Cupressales; family Taxaceae; genus Taxus; species Taxus wallichiana. The sequence continues at coordinate 356,762,678 of CM031239.1, forward strand.
AACATGCTTTATTTATTTATACACATGTGTTCACTTGGTATATTGATATAGATGTAGGACACATAAATCAATACATGTTTATAGGAGAACTCATGTTTCCTAATTATCATCATTTGGGGAAATCCCTCCATATCCTACAGGTATTATTGTTCCATTATATTTCATTTACACTTCCTCATTCATCCTCAATTATATACATTGTTCACTTGATACTTTTAGACTAAAACATGTTTCTTGTGCATCTTTGGCATTTATTGTTTAACATACTTCACTTGAGTTAGTTATTACATCATATTCTCATGTTTTGAATATCTTGTTTCATGCACACTTGCTTGTGGTACTATTCTCTTGTTTTCCTTGCCTTGATTGTCTTGTGAAACTATGTTGTCCCATATTTTTAGCATCATGCCTATATTTTTACAAATTTATTTCTCTTTTTTGTAGGCATACATGCCATGATTATCTTGTTACATCGTAGGATTTTTTGGGGCCCAAACCATTTTGTATGCTTTAGTATGTCATTTTTGTAATTGGATGCATTGGTGGTGTTTTTATCTACATGTGTTATTTATATTGGTTTCTTTAGTTTCTACTATTGTTGTTTATCACCAATATTATTTTTATTATACGCCATAATTTCCGATATCATAAACACTTATTTTTTTATAGATACAATTTCTCCAAGGTGGCCACCTCTTGACATTTTACACTTGCTTCTCAAATATCTCCTTCAATAGTACACACCTATTTATTTTGATCCATATGCTCAAAAATGGTTTTTGCACATGCCTAAAGTAGAGGGGGAAATCTATCTGTGTTTATTTTACATTTTCAATAGACAGACAAATTTGTGGGGGCAAATGTAGGTACGAGATAGGGTATAGGAAACTAGAAATGTACTCATACATCGAGGGTAGGAAAAAACAACACAAGGTCAAACCATACATACAATTTGGTCAAGACCTAATGCTAAGGTCCTTCCCCACACACATTTCTAACCAAGGACATTTTTAGCGAGTTTTCATCATTTTTAGATTTTCACCGTGTATATAGGTTTTCTGACAATATTTCACATCCAGTTATTCAGATTCAAATTAGTTCATGGGGCATGAAAAAAATTTCATTCTTTTTCGTACTGCACTTTAGCTTGAGATCAGTTTTAGGAATCTTGGGGGCATGTATCTCCTTCCTAGTTTAGCATTGTTAGCACAATTTTATCATATTTCAGCACTTTTTCAGCTCATGCTCAATTCTCTAGCATATGAGGAGAGTTTGGGGAACCTATTATCTTTTGTAATATATGTATTTATTTATAAAATCATTTCTAGATTCATCTGCAACAATGTGATTTGTGGGATTATGGAAGGAAACTAAGCAACTAAGAACTTCATGGGTAGGCTTTCATCCCCTATTACACTTAAAGGGGAAGATAACCGAGTTTCTGAATAAATTTGGTACATGGTCTTCTTCCTTTAGAGGGGTGAATTTGTAATTCTTTATTCTTCTGTTTCTTACACATTTCCTTGTTTGGTTACATGCACATAACACTTTGATTTCTCCTTGGTGAAAATTGAGGACTGATCACACCCAATCCTTTAGTTAACTTCAAGAAATTAAAAATATCCAAGCACAAGAAAAACATGAGAAGACATGTGTATTCTTTCCTTGTTTACGTATTTTCACTTCACATATGCGAATGTAAATATTTTTGTTACATGTTTTATTTGAGTTACGGTTAATTATCTATCATGAACATTGACTATACTATGTGTTACATGTTTCATCATGGAGCATTCCAACACCAAGCACAATAACATAATTATAAAACAAACATTCAAGCAAAGGAAAAGTGTGTTTACACACTCAAGTACAATTTCCTTTAAGCATGAAATTTTCAATTTCATACTTAAAGTGGGGAAATGTAGACACTCAAATTTGGTAATTTGCACTTTGACAACCCTTGATTTGATTATGCACTCTTGCTATGATAAATGAAACTTCTCCATTGTTACTTAAAACTTTTAGAGGTCCATTATTTTACTTATTTATCCTTGCACACTATCATGTTGACACATTCTGAGAATACAATACACAAAATTCAATGGAAAACACTAGTTGTGAGTTCCAAACTTCACTTTGCATGTTTTCTATCCCTAGTCGTGGTCGTCAATTTTGGTCCGGATTTTATACCTGCCCGTCCCGACCCATTTTACAGTCTTGGAATTACATGCTTCCAACCGCACTTTCAAATTAACATCCTTCATTGGGTCTTATACTTCATCTGGGTTGGCCTTTCTTAGATAAATCATCTATGAAACCCTATGTAAGTAAGTAAATATTGCCTCATTTGCTAATTTGGAAGTCCTAAGGGCAAGGCACTAGAGCACTCACTTTATACACTTGTAAAAGGCATCTAAAGCTCCCAAAATCTTACAATATCACATCTAACATCATTAGGGTAGCACCCACATTAGGTCTTAAGATACAAACCAAGTTAAGGAAACCATATCTCTCATTTATAAGCACTCAAACATCCTCTATCCAAGTATATTATCAAGATCAAACTCAAAGAAATAAGAACAAATAAAATTCCAAATATGATTGATCTATCTATATATCACATGCTAGGTAGATAACGATGTATGGTTTGAGGCCTCTTAGGAGTAGTGTTAATGTTGACAGTACACAAGGGTACCCATAACCTTCTAATGTTTGTTTTGTAGAACTCTTCATCCATGGATAGGGTTTGAGATGATGATAAGTTAACTTAAAGAGCCTCACAACATGTGTAACAAATAGTGTTTAACAAAGATGAGATAAATCTAGGAAGGTGAGCAACCTAGAAAGTTGTAAAAGCTAACTCAAACTAGGTCCAAGACCGTACGAGAAGGGGATAAACCATATGATATGACCTTGACTAAGTTGTGTGTTCCTTAACCAAGAACATTCATTGTTCCAACTTTAGTTGTGAAGGTTATCCAACTTTATATCTTCCAGCATTTGCGCACGATCTCGAGAGATCTCTAGTAATCATTTAAAATCAGTTAAGTGCTTTTATACATCTATTTCATACTTTCAATTACATGTTAGGTTAATTAGTGTATGCAAATTCTTAATATTTGATCTAAGTTGTAAATCTGAGTTATTATTCATATTGTAACATCTTTGTAAGATTTGTAAATCAACTCAAATCTAATTAAATTGACCAAAATTTTAATTTAGGGTTAAACAACGACAAGTGGGACACATTTAGAGCATAAAAAAAAATCCATCTTGTACAATATTGGGATGATTTTGTTAGCACTAAGCCAAAGGATTATTAACCCTTTAGACAATATGGCAATGGATTTATGAAGTTATTGTAGTTGTGATAGTATAAGGAGTAGTCAATTGAAGGCTAAACCAATGAGTTCCATGATTATCCACACATACAAGAGAAATTATTTGAGTAACATAAGGTTTTGAATTACATTAACATACCTTCACCTCATATACACACCAGGATGGAGTTCTTATCTTCTAACTCCTAGGGTGAAATATACCACAATGTCGTAAAGATTGAATCCAAGGACAAGATGAAGTAGTGCTTGAAATATTCATCCAAAAACATGGGTAAGAATCAACCCACACACAATGCATACTTTCAAACTCCTGCGTAGAACAAAAAAACACTTTGATTCATAAAAATAGGTGGATATACCACACTAATTTTCACTAACTTGAATCTTACTAACATAGCTTAGTAAATGTTACCAAATAAATCAAATATAGAGTTATGAAGCGTTATATATGAATGTGAATGGACTAAAAATGTACACAAGAAAAAATATAAGTAATACATACACACGAACACAAATTTTTTATCCTTTAGAAACCCAAAGTGGGAAAAACTACAATGGGTGAGGTGGTTGCACTTCAATTCCACTATGTAATCCAAGAAATTATAAAATTTAATGAAGACTATTGCCTTTATGTACACATTTATTCTCTAAAAATCTTGGAAAATAATAATTAAGCACCTCAAACACTTCTCTATAAAAACATGACTATAAATAACAATCTCAAATGGGAAAACCATGAATTCTAAACAAAGACTCCATCTTGCTCAAGTTTGCAATGGGAATCCAACTCCACAACTCTCTCTTGATATATTTCCAAGATCTTCCTATTTCTTATAAAATATTTTAAGTGCCCTCCTATGAAATGAAGAATGGAAAATTTTAGTAAGAAGAAGAGACACCTCTTGATTTTTCACATTCTGGGTGTGTCTTTTCATTTGTCCAGTTGTAATGAAAAATTATATCATATTTATATAACCACCACTATCAGCAACAAATATATGTGTAACCACATCGGCAATCATGCAATCAAATATTTACAAAGTTTACACAAATGCTATAGCATTTATGTAAATGTTATGGAATTTACGCACAAATGGTTAAATGTAAAAAATGTTCCTTATTTAAGCCCATTTCCCATTGTTTCTTTCTCTGCATATGTGTTTGATAGGAGAAATATTTAAACCTTACAATCATGAATTACATTAATTAGGTACATTTGATATTCATATTCAAATCATACCTCCCCAAATTAAGGTTTTATGCCCTTAAAAGCTCCAATAATTGATTTAGTGAGGAAATTTCTTGCTGCATCTTCTCCATAATACCATTTGGATTTTCTAGGTAGTTTCCTTTTAACTCTAGAATCCAATTTTCTTTCTCTTCTTTTCATGTTTTCCTTTCTTCCACCGTAACAAAACATATTCCTCTATTTCCAACTAGCTATATTAAACAAGGTATTTAATAGAAGCTAGTAACAACCCTTCCTTTTCATTATCTAACATATAAGGCTTTAAGAGGTGTAAGTTCTCAACATTGAAAACATGATATATGTTCATATAAGGAGGTAAACCAAGCCTAAAATAATTCTTCCCCACTTGTTCAAAAATATCGGATAGATTTGTACCTAAAAGGATTAATCTTTTTAATTCTACCTTGGAGTCTATCTCTACTCAAAATACACCCATAGTTTTTCTCCAATAAGGAAATAATGCTCATTCCTATGGTAATAATTGTAGATGATGAATAGGGATAGAATACTGATGAGTTTATTGATCTTCAATCAATCAATTTATAATGTGAGAATGCTACAATATTTATAGATATTGCACATCATTTTACACAACAAAATTTGGTTATAAAAGTGTAACAAAATGAACCAAAAACCATGCGGTATTGAAATAAAACAAATATGGTTATAAAACCATATAACAAAATAATATAACAACAAACCATATAGTAATAAAATAAATTACTTATAGTAAATATAATCTGGAATGCATAATTACTAAGAAATATACATTTTACCTAGCATTCCCCTTTATTTTTAAGTTTCCTCAAGAGAAGAGGAAAGAAACTCTTTGAAAATCTCAAAATTTTCATGTACAAGCGAATTTGTGAAAACATCTTCTTGTTGTTCAACAATTGGGAAAAAATGAAGTTGAACGTTGTGTTTCTAAACATGCTCTCGAATGAAATGTACATGTATCTCAATGTGCTTTGTTCTCTCATGAACATTGGATTACAAACAAGTTTTAGAATACCCTTGTTTTCAACATGCAAGGTGGTAGATTTATCATGTGGTACTCCAAGTCCCTAAAGTTGCAACATAGCCATATCACTTCATGCAGAAAACTCATCCTCAGTAACACGATATTTAAATTTTATGGAAGACGAGAAACAAAGTTTTGTTTCTTGTTTCCCCATGATATTGGACTAGATCCCAAAAAGAATAAAAATATAGAAGTATATTTCCTTTCATCAATATTACTTGCATGATATGAATCCAAATATCAAGTCAAGAATAACTAATCATTCTTCTTGTACTCTAGACCAAAATCCATAGTTCCCTTGAGATATCTCAAGATCTGTGTTGATACTTTCCAATGAAAAACTTTGGGTTCCGTCATGAACCATGACATATAGTTGACTGAAAAGTTGATATTTGACCTAATATAAGTTAGGTAAATCAGAATCCCAATAAACTATTGATAGAGAGTTACATTTACTAGTGGAGATGGATCTGTATGAGACAACTGAAGTATTTTCTCCATAGGTGTGGCAATTAGTGTGTAGTCTATCATCCTAAATTTCTCTATAATTATCTTGTTATATTTCAATTGAGAAACAAATATATGATTCTTTTTCTTCCATACTTCCAATCCAACAAAGTAGTACACGAGCCCAAGATCTATCATATCAAATGATCGATTAAGATATTTATTCATTGCATCGACCATCTTCATTGTGCTATCGGTGATCACTAAATAATCAACATATATAACAACTATGAAAATATCCCCTCCTTTATTCTTGAGGTATAGATTGGGATCATATGGATTCCTCTTGAATCCATGCTAAATTAGATGCTCATGAATCTTGATGTACTATGCACGGGATCTTGTTTAAGACCATATAGGGATTTTATGAGTATGCATACCTTTACTTAGATTCTCTAGGTATTAAAAAACCCTTTGGTTGAGTCATGTAGACTTCTTCCTATAAGTCTATGTTTAGAAAGGAACTTTTCACATCCAATGGTGAACTTCTTATCTAAACTTTGTGTAGCTATAGAAAAGATCATCCTTATTTTTTTGATCTTAGCCATGGGATAAAATTTCTCCTCATATTCTATGCCTTCCTTCTGAGCATACCCCTTTGTTACAAGTCTTACTTTGCACTTGTCAACTATCTCATCTACTTTGTACTTGGTTTTGAAAATCCATATACATCCAATGGTTTTATTCCCTAGTGGAAGTTCAAAAAGTTGTTAGGTGTCATTTTCATTACTGATGATACTCAACATCCATGGTATCTTTCCAAGCTTTATTCTATAGGGCTTCTTGGATAGTAAACAGCTCAATAGATTCAAAACTCTACTGATTAAGGAAAAATTTACCTCTTCACAAGATTTACTATGATTTCATGGTCCAAAAGTGGATGTGTTCGAAGGACCATACAATTTTGCATCTCAAATCATATTTTTATACCACTTAGGCATAAATTGTGTAGTTCTCATGGGTTGTGGTCTTGTTTGATCAACACCATCATCCTCATCATCGATGTTATCATCGGGGGAACATCTAATTTTGTTTTCACAACATGGATGTTGTGTACATTAGATGAGTCTGTGGAAGGGGATTCTATTTCTTTCTTCTCAAAAAACTCAACATCCCTATTGGTATATACTTTCTTATTCTTTAGATCCATCAGTCTTTATCCAAGATTTTCTTCATTGTATTCAATAAAGATGTATTTTTATACTTTTATATCCATCTTCTTTCTCTTCTTCTTAGGTATGTACATGATATATTTTCACCCAAATACTCTGAGGTGTGCAATATAGCTTCCGTTCTAACCATGCTTCATGTGAAATTACTCCATCAAGGTAACTATGGGCACTATGTTCAAAAGTAAAATGCGAGTCTTCATTGCTTTCATCCGAATGCCTTCACAAGTCTTGAATCATTGATCATACAACACACCATCTCCATGATAGTATGATTACTTCTCTCGTCAACATCATTTTTGTGGTGTATATGGAGGATAAATATTTCGATGACTCCCATGAGCTTCTGAAAGGCCTTAAACTCATTACTGGTGAATTCCCCCTCAATCTGAGTGGAGAGAGCTGATTTTGTGACCAGTCTCATTCTCAATAGTCACTTTGCACTTATTGAATTTCTTGAAAGCCTCATCTTTAGTACGAAGACAAATATCCAAATTTTCTCAAATAATCATCTACACAAAGCATGAAAAACTGAAATCTAGAATGACTAGGTTGCATCAGACAACAAATATTTATGTGCACCAAAATAAAGCTTACCCGAGCTCGATATGTACTCTTCTTAAATGATTCTCTTTGTTATTTTCCTATGAAGAAGTTAGGATGTTTGTTTGTATCCTTCTTAATAGATGGAAAAAATCTCACCATATTGCACCGTTGAAGTGTGTCGAGATATCCAAAACTTATGTGACCAAGTTTCTAATGCTAAAATTATGAAGAGGAGGTGTTTTTAGCCATAATCGCTTGATCATATTTGTAGAAAAATCAAGCTGGAACATTCATCCCACAATTGGATCTCTTGCAACAATTTTTGAGCTTATGTATTTATCTCAAATCAAACTACTTTCTTACCGTATTTTTAATCAAAATCAATCTTCATATTATGATCTATAAGTTGAATGATTAATAAAAAATTATTTTTCAAACCATGGACAATACATTTTATAACCTATAATTTCATGAAACAAGAGGTAGAGAAATGTTCCCAATACCTTGGAAAATGTAGGAAGAGTCATCACCCAATGAAATATGATTTTTGGAGGGTGTGTCCCTTATTGTGGAGAACCAATCTCTACATCCAGTCATGTCGAGTGGATCCCAAATAAATGTACTAGATAACACTAGCTGACATGATTCCTTCACTAGAATGGGTAGTGTACAAGAAGTCTTCATCCTTTGAATGATATTATTACTCATTAACATTGCCTTGATAATGGGATTTTTTACTCCAGTTCCCATTTTCTACCCTTTCTTGTAGCTAGATTGTCCCCATTAAGATTGTTTATTGTTAGGTTTGGACCATTTATTTTGTGTTGTACCAAGGTAATCTTTCAAATCATGTCCCGCACTACAAATAGGACACTTTTTCTTCTATTTTTCCCCTTGTTGATTTTACTTTTGAGAATTATTGGAATAATGATATTTTTTCTTCCTTTTATGATGAGATTATAATGCATACTCTTCCTCTTCATCATTATTGTATAATGAATCTTCTTGTTACAACAAGTTCACTAGCTTCTCAAAACTGATGGTTTGATCTAACAAGTTGTTTATTGTCACAAAAACTGTGTATGAGGGAGGAAGTGCTCTCAAAATAAGGGGAATGAGAGAATCATATAGTATTCCTTTTCCCATGGATAGAAATGAAACCCTAAATGTTTCAACCATACTTAAGTGTTGTCATGCATTTTTTTAAGCCCAAAAATTCAAAACTTGAGCCATAAAAACTAAGCCAAAGGTGAAAACATGCTCCAAATCCTCCTAAACCCCTCTCCTGGTCAGTTTTTCTTCTGTGTCATAATCATACCAACCTTGTAGGTCCTCATAATATGTTGAACAATAATTTTCAAGTGTTTAATATTATGTGACAAGATCAACTCTTCCATTCAACAAAGTGTAACTGAGGACTAGTTCTCCAATAGGCCTAAAAAAGTCAATTTTGGCCATTTCATGGTAGGTGTGCATCCTTTGGGAATGTTCCAAAAGATAATAATAATTTTAAGGAGTTATTGGAGAGAAAAAAATGTTTTGAATTGATTTAGGAAATATTTTTTGGTTTAGGGAGAGTCTGTGCAAAAGCGGATTTTTCAGGTGTAAGGAGTGAGTGGTCAAAATTTGAACTTGAACTTCTCCAGGTGATTCCGGGAGCTCTGTAATGAGTTTGAAGGAAAACAATATGTAATATAAATCTGAAGTAATTATCTACATGTTTTAAGTATTACATTTGTTGCAATACCTAAGTGCTTCTTGAGGCAATTCAATCTTTGTAGGCATACTCTACTGTCCTGAAGAAAAAGGAGACATTTTTTGAGATAAAAGTAGAATCATGTTTTGAAACATATTACATTAATATTTAAATGGTCTTGGGATCCAAATAATATAAAATTTAATGTCAAAATACCTCTCCAAGCTCTAGGAATCATGTTTTCAAGTCTTTTCTTGTGTAGGATGGGTTTCCCATACTTAGCTAAATTTTAAAGTGCCACATGTCAAATTCTTACTCCATGGAAAAAATTTGTGTCCCTCTTGTCCCTTTCCAAATGGGATAGAGGGGACTAAAAAAATATCCCAATATCAAGCCCCTCTCTAGTCCCTCATGTGACCCTCCTCAGCTTGGCGGAGTGCTTAACTGGCTAAGCTCATTTCCCAAGCTGCACTTTGAAATCTCTCAAAGTGGCACCATCTTGCAATCTTCCTCACATCGCACCACATGCTGAAAAGTGTCAACATTTTGCTTATAGTGTATTTTTGTGTCCCTCTTGTCCCTTTTTCCAAGGGGAACTAGCCCACAAAAAAATTCCCATGAGCAATCCATCAAACCCTAGTTTCAACCACACTCAACTTTCACTCACCCATGGTCAAGTCAGTAGTTAGCAGGAAAACATGAAACCAAAGCTTAACTTGTTGTTGAGCTAACTTCTTTGCACAAGTCTACATATCCTCCATTTATAAAACTATGAAAAGTTAAAAAACATGGGATTATGAAAAATATGCTTCCCATGATCATCCAAACTATTAATGACTGTAAAAATGAAGCTTTTCCCATAACTCTTAATCCATAAATACGATTGCATCGAAAATTTCAAATATGTTTCTCATTCCTAACGCCTTTTTGATCACTAATAATTCATACCAAGTGAAACCCTATTTTTTTATAGCATCAAATTTTAAACCCTTCGTCCCAAAAGTTTTATTTTTTATTTGCAAGAGTTCTAGCAAATGAAACACAACAAAAATTGGAGTAAGGGATCCCGGTGCAAAGCCGAATCCAAAAATGGTGTTTTCTTACAAACTGACACTAGTATGAAATTTTTTAAAAATATCATATGCTCTATACAGTGACCTAATAAAAATAGTAACTCTCTCAAAACATCAAGCTCCAATTAGTTAGAGCATTCGAAATAGTGAAAAAACAAGCAAGGCAAAACAAGTAATTTTCCCAAAATAGTAGTTTTTGAAAAAGTAACCTACTAAAAATAAAAAACTTCCTAAAATGGTAAAGTATAATAAAGGGAGATGAATCAAGTGTGATATAATATTTAGAAGACAAAAATTGAGCAAATAGGTAAAAATTTCCAAAATAGTAGCTTTTAGTCCCACCGCCAAAAATATGAAGTTTCCATTTTCAAGGTCAGAAAGTTTTTTAATAGCTCCATTTTCATTCATATCACTGATTTTTTCCATCCTCACATGGTTTTAAAGTTATATCGAGTATCAAACAAGAAATTTAACTCTCCACAAGGCTCCTAAAGCATCATTCAGATCACAATTATGCCGTATCAAGATAGATCATATCGAGGTGCAACAGTGAAAGTAAGGGACATTGTGCAATTGGAAAGAATTTGAAAATATTCAAGAGCCCCATAGAAATTAAAATCCATCAAAGGATTTTGTCGTGATCATATTTGAAATGAGAAACTCTTTAGGAAAGTTGTGAAACATTGTGCTTGAAGCATCTCTCCTAAAGAAAATCAAAGCGAGCCTTGTAAGTCAAGAAAAAGTGATCAATCACAACCTCCTTCTCTTTGAGAGCATCCAGGTTTGTCTTCCCCAATGGTGGATCTTTTCCACAATGATATAATAAGTGATCTCATAACTAACATTATGTCTACTCTTAAAGAGCCATTCCAGTGGATTCAAGAATTGCTCGAAAATGAACCAAGAAAAAAACAACAAGATGTAATGCCCAACCTTTGAGCTATCACAAAAATCTCGAAATCCAAGAAAAATAAGAAGGCCCAAACAAATTCCTGCTTCTTTAGTGGTTCCTCAGAAATCAATATGTATAAGTTCCTCGTCAAAGAATGTAAAGCTTGTCGAGGATATAACTCCATAAAACTATGAGTTGGCTCGCATCTCATTGGGTCGAGCTTCACATAAGGGTGAATCTTATTTTTAAAGGAATAATCTACCCTCATCCTTTCTCAAAATAAATAATACAGATGAATAATTGAGAAATTTGAGGAACATGTGAAAAATCTCAGTGCTTACATTCAACATTTCTTGGAGCCCAATTCAACACCTCTTCTTATAGAAGACATTCCTCAAATCAATAGCTTCAACCTTGAGGTGATAAATAAATCACGAAGTTATATGATGCAATGGAGGGCTAACAAGAGATGGATCAAGAAGGTCATCAAGAAAGGAAAGACATTATTCGCAGAGGTTCTCTCTCTTCTCAAGTATATTCTCACCACTTTGTCACAAGTGAAGAAAACAAGGAGGATATATAAAAATAGAAGATCCACTCAAATGAGGTGCTCCCACTTGTGTCCAAGATGAGCTCTCTCCACTCTCACACCCTCATGATTAAGAATGTTTTTGCATCAGCCGCTACTAATTTCCCCAGGTTTGGGTCCGCATCATGGATGATAGATACGGTATGATTGAATATGGCATCTCTAAACTCGACTCTAGTGGACAAGATGCTTTTAAGATTTTGAATGAGGTCTACGAATGTGTTCAAAGACTTGGGTTCCATCCACTCACCGAGAATTCATTATCGGAAAAACTCATTGTCTCCCTCCAAGAGTTGGTCAAGAAAGAGGTAGACAATACTCTTTCCTTAAGCGAAGATACCTTAGAGTCCTTTGCCAACATCAGAAGATCTATTTCCAACATTGCAAGAGATCATAAAGAATGGTTTAATTAGTGCAAGGATATCAATGATGTTCCAAAACATGGACCAAGGTGTTGAGATGCATTTGCATTCCTGAAGTGAATAAGGTGGAACCTATGGCAACTTGATTTAGTAATGAATGTAAAGTATAGGAGCTCATTCTAGAAAATATCCCTCGGGGACCATGATAAAAAAATCTATTATAAAATCTTCTCTTCATCGATCAATCAACCCTTCCTCTCTCTCTCTCTTTCTTCTTCTCTCTCCGGTTCTAATTTATCATTAAGAATGCACTTTTTGTTATTTTTCCTTATTCACTTAAGTGACCCTTAGCTAAACATTATAATATTATTTTTCCAATAATAAGAAAAAGACTCACTTCCTAGGAATATGAAAGGTCATAAGTGATGAGGATAGGTGAATATTCATGTGGGGGGTAAATGAAAGGAAAAATTGTAATGCTGTAAATTGGAATGCAGATTCTATGTTCCAAAGGTTAGAAATTGTTAATTGAATGTATGTTGTTGAGATTACCACTTCTACATCAAGTAATAAAAGATACAATTCTTCTATTTCTTGTTTTATGTTCCACTACTCTCTAATTCAAACTTTGCATATATGATAATATTGTAAGATCAAGAAAGGTTTCTGTGCCTTTGATAAATGAATCAATGGAAGTATGTGTCTATGAATTGTTATGTCCTAGCATGGTTTTCATTTTTGTGTTATTTTAATTAGTTGTGAACTCATTGTGGTTATTGTATGTGAATTTTGTAAGCCTACTCACAACAAGTAACCCTCTCTCTCCTTATTTCCCCAACTCCCCTTTACCTATCTTCACTGCAAATTCCTCCCTTATACCATGTACAGGTATTTTCCATAGGTTCAGTGTAGTGTTCATGTATGATCCCCGACCTATTTTCCACCCCACAAATTTTAGGTAGTTTACATTCAATAATGGGAGCCTCCCATACACAAGAAGGAGGGGCTTATCCCCACACTTTTGTGAAAACTCAATATTTCACAACACGACAAATTATTTCACCAACAACAAAAAATCCTCAACTTTCTCATTAGGCTTGAATTTTAGTGTATGTAACTGACTCTATAAATTTAGTATAGTGTTCTTATTCTTGGCATCATACATTGTGCTCATTTTTTCCATGCTTCTTTATCCATTTTGGCATCTCGAATGTGTGGTTACATGTCATTGGACACTGCAAACAAGATGATCAATTTGGCCTTCTAATTGGCCCTATTAAAATGACAATGTTGTCTTGCATCATTTGTTGATTTGGTTACAAAATCATTTCCTACAAGTGATGTTTCTTCAAATTCAAGTTGAGTTTGAATTTTTGTATTCCACACATCATAGTTGTCTCCACAGAGTAGTTTTGAGTCAAGAAAAAGAACTTGGGAGAATTTTTGTCCATAGTGGCTTTTTATAATTTCCCAACTAAAGGGCTTGTTAGCACAATACAAAATAATTACAATACACTAAAAAAATGAATACAACCTCTTGTGTGGAAAAATTGAATGGAAGTTAAAAAAAAATTCAGAGCCCTTGTAGCCTCTAAAGCTCTATCTGTCTTAGAAAGAGAAAACCTACAAATAAATGGCCAAAAATGTTATTACAGAAATACCCTTTTACAAAAGTTGCACTAAATCACTTTTCTTGCAAATTTGGAGATTTTTTTAAACCCCAAAAATAGGGTTTTCCTTGCTAAATTTATTGGGGAATTTATTTGTAACTAGGAGTTTAGTAGAGGTTTGTACCACTATATTTAGGATTTTTACTTTAAAATACACCAAAATTTACAAGTAAAAAAATGTATTAACCAACTCAAGGCTTGTTGACTAGACTTGGCGAGGCAAGATGACAATCGAGTCAAGGGGTTAGGATTTTCCTTGACTCACCTTTGATTTTTCTTTGTATTGGATTTTCTTTGTTTATTTCACCACCACGTTTTTTGCTTGTAGGAACAACTCGGTGTAGGATGGAACAACTTGGGCGAATCGAAGAGGTTTCAAAGCGGGGTGGATTCAAGGAAAATTTTAGTGGCTAATATTCATAATTTGGCTATTTTTGGAGATTTTGAAAGTCCCATTTGGATATTTGGACACCATATACACACCCAAGATTCACCAAAAATATTCATAAATGTTATTATTTCCCACTCACATATCCAAATGAATTCTAATATAAATATATTTTTTGTAATGAATCACCTTTAAATTGAAAAAACCAGATTTTAAAACATGTTTGGATCGCCAAGAATTCTATGTGCCCTTGCATCAAAATCACCAACATTTTAGAGGGAAATTTGAAATTTGAATACATTTTCCACTTGTATGTATGTGTGTGTGTGTGTGTGCAATATGTGTGTGTGTGTTGATATGATCAAATATACTAAAGGCACCAATTAAACTATCTATTCAATTAAAGGATTATCTAATCTTAAAATTAGAATATGGATTCTATTCTATGTGACATGATTTAATTAAGGAATTCTGAGGACCATTTAAGCCATAAAAATGTATTGTTTGCATGTTGATTTGAATTGGTTCAACTAACAATCATTTTGAGCCTTGACAATGGATGTCTTTGTAATTTTTCCTTTGGGAATCATCCCACATTTTCCAAGGAGTGAAATGCATATGTGTATATATAGAAAAAATATCTCCTAGCATGTTGAAGGAAAGGCTTCATGGGAAACCTTTTGAAAAAGTGTTGAAAAGTGTCAAAGTAAAGAAAGACTAAGGCAGGAGACTTCGGAGCCAAAATATCATAATATTTTGACATAGTGTAAGAGATCGATGGATGTGATATAATTCAAGTAGGATTCACGAGGAAGGATTGAGATATCATGGGTTTTCCCAAAATAGCATGAAATGATGACATGTGGCCAATGGATCAATGATCAAGGTTAAATCCTAGGAAGGATTGGGGAAAATGGGTCCAAATTTCATAACTCAATATTTTTTTGGTTAAGTAAGGAATGTATATAAGGCACTTCATACCATCAATAGATTAGAAAAATGAAATCTAACTTGAAGAGGAAAATTAAAATTCACCAAAATATTTTTTAAAATTACAAAATTAGGTAAGATTCGCCTTTACATTTACAACCATTTTTAATGATTTTTTCAGTTTCACCATAGTCACGATAGTATTTTTGTAAGATTCACCATCCCAATGAATCTTGCTTAAGAAAGATTCGCCACCATTTCTATAAGTTTTTTTTTCATGGGTTCCTTAAAATTTTTATTGGGTGGAATAGATCCAACTCGTAATGATGGTCCAACATGCCTAAAATCACAAATATTTTCTTGCAAAATTCTTGATTTAATCCATAACTCAACAAATGGGGTTAACAACTTGGCTAGTGTATATGTTTGGCCTTAAAGGGATTGGCCATGAGACTCAATTTTTAAGTATTTGGTGTTTGGCTCACTCGACCCTTGTTGTTGGTAACTCGCCCACCCGCCGATGTGAATACAAATTTATCGTGGCTTGATTTTTAGTGTTGTGAAGCTAAACTAGCCCAACTCATTATAGAGAGATCAATGAATGGCTTGACACTGGATCATAGCTCAATGATGAATGTAACTCGACTAATAGTCCAACTTGCTTTAGATCTCAATCTCAACTCATTTAATGTAAACTATGCAACTCGATGGGAGATCATCCCCAACTCGCCCCTAGTAGCTTGGTGCAAATCTCGATGCACTTGCCAATGCAACTTGACTCACCCACTAGACAACTTGGTGCGAAACCAACTCGTAAAAATGCCTCTAAATTTTGAGATAAACACCTACTGAAAAAAAATCATGATTTTTATTTCTAATTTTCTAGATTCCTCTGGATTGTTATTTGGTACACGAGGTAGTGCTGAGGACTCCTCCTTACCCAATGCATAGTAAAACACCAATTTTGATTGATATTCTTGCAAATTGATTCAAAGACATATTTTGAACTGCAATGAGTATGGGAGGTTGGGTATGGGGCTGGGAAGTGGCGAGAGGATTCAATGACTCTTCATATATTGCTCAAGCTTCTCCAAGTCCTCCAAAATTTCCTGCAACCTCTCCTACACACCTCAACACTTCTCTCTCCAACTATGATACCAAATGTAGATGATGAAGAAAGACGAAATCCTAATGATTTTATTGATATTCAATAAATCAAATTACAATGTGAGAAGGATACAATATTTATAGATATTGCATAATAGTTTACACAACAAAATTTGGTTATACATGTGATAAAATGAGCAAAAAATGATACAAGAGTGAAAAAAACAAATATGGTTATAAAAATATATAACAAAATAATGTAACTAACCATAAAGTAATAAACTAAATTACCTATGGTAAATCTAATCTAAAATGCATAATTACTAAGCATTATAGGTTTTACCTAACAATCATGTCATGCTTTGTACTTGGCTTTTGAATCCTTCAACCTATCTTGCACATGGAGGTATATTTATTGAATTTTCTCAATGAATTTCTTATCTTTTAGACTTCCTGGTCCACTTTACCATTGTTCTTACATGGTGGTCTTAAAGAAACATCAAATAACGATGTAGGTAGATAGAAAAATGATCTTGAAAAGGATTCTTACTAGTAGAATCATGAACCAACCTATTATGAGAATGTTGAATATATACTAGATTCTCATCACATATCTTAGGAAGATTCATATTATATGATCTAAAGAGTTATACCAATGTTTTATTTACCACCTTGGTATGCCCATTAGTATTTAGGTGGAAATTGTTAGACCACTTTGACTTTGTATCAGTTTACTCCTACAACATAGCCCAAAACTTGATAACTAATCTGGGGGTCCCGCTTATGGAATATTAAATTTAGGAAAGCCAAAATGAACCAACATATTAGTGAAAAAAACACATTTGTATCACTTCCCTTTAGCGTCTTCCAACAAGGAATAAGATTACACATTTTTGAACCATTCCAAAAACACAAAATTTATGCATGCCCCTTCCTTGACATAGACAACCCCCTATAAAATCTATGGAGATGTTTTCCCATGGCCTAGAAGGAACTATAAATAGTATATAAACCCAAATTTCTATTACTAGGCTTGCTAGTACTTTGCATAATATACATCATCTTATAAACTTGGAAATATCAACTTGCATATTAGGTTAATAAACATATCTTTATAACTATACAAAATACTTTGTAAAACCAAAATTTCTTGCAACCATAGAAGTAATTTCTTCTCTCATCCACTGAACAATTTCCTCCTTAGGCATGAAAAAAAAATCATCTTTTGGAGTAACCCATCTTAGAGATCTCCCTTAAGATTAAAACCCATACTTTGGGTCTTCTTTTCTTCTCAAAATAGCTCCCCAAAATCTGAATCTTGCTCATATCCTTCTATGTAAGACTCGCACACAAAAGGATCAAGAAGTGGTAGTTTAAGGTAAAGGAGGTATAAACATCATATCATATAACTTTTCAGCCATACCTTTCTTATATTTGATAGTCAAATAAAATTTATACAATAAACCCATCCATTAATAGTGCCTAATATATTGAAGTCTATTTTGAGATTGCAAATTTTCTCTCTCCTAACTCACACTTTTTTATGTAAATAAATATATTACTTGTGTGAAGAAAACAAACATTTATCTCTACTTCTCCCAAACCTAGAAAAGAGATTCTAATATGAAATATTGTGGAAAATGATGATCTCTTTCTCTCTCTCTCTCTCTCTCTCTCTAAATTATTAATGCGGTTGTATTATCGCTTTGTTACATTAGAGAGGTGGAATGCATGTCGGTTTTGTCTTGACCCTTGGTAGATGCAAGTTGCGGGAGACGTAATAAATATGAAAATGATTAGTGCACTCAAAGTTGAATTGTAAATAGTCCTCTTTAAATTATATAATTCATTTGAAAAAGAAACTAGGTTGCTCATTAGAATTGTTTTATTTAGTTAGGTATATTTAGTTTAGTAAGTTGAAAAGGATTGAAATTGATGATAGGGAAATTGTAAGTCATCACATGTTTATGAAAAGTGTGTTATATTTAAATTATTTTTTGTATCATAGTAATTAACTTTCATAATGTGGTTGTAGCCATACGATGAAACAAATAAGACTAGAAATGGGACAAAGAAATCAAATAGATTGTGACTAAATTGTCCTTTATACTTACCCTTGTAACATATTCTCCTCCTCGGTGGGAACTAAAGAAAATAAGTGAAACTCTTAAACTCATGGAAGACAAACTAATGAAACTTCATGATCTATCACTCACATATATGTGTAATATGGAATTTGAGTATCGTCAATCCCTTCAATATGATAAAGAAACCTTGGTTGTATTGTTCCTTGGTAGGAACCTTGTGTTGAGTACCTTTTTGTTTATCACTCTAAAAAAATTCTTGTTGTGCATTTAATTGAAGGGTTAGAGTCATGTGTGAAAATTACCCCATAGCAATTTTGTTGTCATCCTTTGTGATAACAAGTTGTTTTCTTATTAACCTTTCTTGTGATCCCCAAAATCATATTTTGGACCTAATGTGTTATTTACCTTGAGGGAAATGTGATCTTGCTACCTAGATTTTTTTACTTCATGGTTTTTCTCTAATTGAGCTAAAATGGGAATCTGGTGTGTTCCTTTTCTTAAAAGTAACAAATGAATGGTCAATATTAAATTATTCCAACTTTACAAAGGAAGGATATTGTGATAATCATAGTGTTGATATTATTGTGGGTTTTAATCATTATGAAGTTAGAATGAAATCAACCCTAAGACATCTAAGGAGGGGCATTATGGTTGGAACCTTGTAATTTATAATAACCAAATTGTACTTAATAAAATTTTATTGATTGAGTAATTTGGAACTTGATTTGTTCTCTCTTAAACTTGTAGATAAACCTCGATATTCTTAATTAAAGAAAAGTAGGGAATTTTATTGAGGGAAACATCATTAAATGAAAACAAAAATTCAAAACTCGAAAACAAGTGGTATTTAAGTCTTATATTTTTAAATTTCCTCCACATAATTTTTTTATATTATTATTAGAAAATAGTTTTTAGGAGGGAGTATAACCCATTACAAAAAGGCTTAGAAGCCGATACACAACAAAGAAATAGTTCAAAGAGTGATCAATATCAGATGTTTTACATGAAAGCACAAGCTGCATAACAAAGTACCAAAAACCTACATATCCGCTATTAAAAATCACAAAAACAACAACGTAATAACAATAAAACAGCTAGATATCAACATATTAGATAAAAACATCACTTGGATGCTTTATCTACAGTTCTCTTCAACTCCTACAAGGCACTGAATAAAGTGATGGTAGTGACCTGAGTGGGGTCATTCTTGTCAACCTAGTTGAAAACTTGGGCTTGTGTTGGTCCTTCCCCCCAAATGTTCTCCAGGATGTCACTGAGCATAAAAACATTCTTCACTTGTTATTCCAAGAAGTTGTAAACAACTTTGGGGGCCTTCTTAATAGACTCATGTTTTCCCTTCATATGCATAACCCTGTTATCAAGAGAGTTAAGTTTTTATAGATATCTTGTATTTGGCTTTCAATAAGCCCAGGATCTTCCTCCATTTTCTTCTTTCCATTTTTATTTAGTTGCTTTAGGTCTTTCTTCAGGGTCTCTAGTTCTTTCTCCATATCCTTCAGATCACTTCACTTCTACGCTCTCCATTGTTTTCTACCTCCTCTCTTCTTGGCCTTAGTTGCCCTATGTGTAGTAGAATTATTGCAAGTTCTACCTCTTTATGTTGACTACTACGAAGGGTTATTTTTGGGGAAAAGGGTGATTGAGGGGGAAGGAGGGATTTTTGGTTCTAATTTTCCTCTAGCTCAAAGTGGTGGAGGTGGATGATGAGAGCAGGGGTAGGGTTTGGATTAGAAGGGGTATGGGTGAGGGGAATGGTAGGATTTTGAGCTAGGAAAAAATGGTGCAATAAAGGATAATTCTTTAATGAAGGGGGGTTGCATGAGTGTGCTTTTGGACTTGAAGGATAGAGTGTTCTAGTGAGTTTAATATGAAATGTGGGAAACAAAATTTTACATTCCTCCTAAAATGATTTAGAAAGACTAAATGTTTGAGAGGAACTGTAATATACCTGCCTTCAAGAGTCACATATCGAACCATCATTTTGGTAATCTCATCGAAAGGATTTGGGATGGAGGTGACCTTTATGCCAGCAGTTACAAACTTGATATTTTCTCCCTCATCCACAAATCTTTTAGTTTTCGTTGCCTTGTCAACTCTTTTGTTGAAAATCCTATTTCCTTCCAAACTAAGGCCTGTGATTTCAACAATGAGCTCTTCTGTCACATGTATGGTCTTATCTCCATACGTTACAACTCTATTTTTCCATCCACCCATGAACTGCAGAGAGATATGTTGATCATGGCCTTGAATTCATTCAATGAGACTCAAAATTCCTCCAATCTGAAGATAGTTCCAAAGTTCTACATTATCTTTCCAAGTAGGGTCACAAATTGGCTCAATTTGGCATGACGCTCCTCCCATTCTTGCTTTGTCTTGATCACTTTGCAAAATCCTTCTTTATCCTTCAGAATGTTCTTGAAACCACCTAAAATCCACCTTTTATCAGCTTTTATTTTTACCCAAAAAGTGTGTGAGGAGTTATATCTTTTATCTTTCATGATAAGCTTTTGGGGGTGAGTTGTCATGTTCTTAGCTTACACATGTGTGAAGGACATCCTATTCTTAACCACGGACTTCAAGTGGACCATCATTGTTATCATTGATGATTACATTTTGTACATGGTGGGTAATGACTCATAAGTATACCATATGTCCATCTTTTTGCTAATGACCCCAATATTTTCTAGGGTATCTGCAACTTTATTTCCCTCCCTATATGAGTGAATTATTTGGCAATTGGTAAAAGATTTACAAATATTTATAGATTCAATAATAAAATCCTTGATTTTCCAACTAGGGGGATGAATTTGGTTTAAATGATTTACAATATTCATTGAATCCCCTTCTATTATGAGGTTAGTAATATTGCACTCTTTGGCTATTCTAATACCCCATAATGTTGATAAGGCTTCAACATAATGATTTGACTGATGCCCCATATTACCAACATAAGAAGCAATTAAACAACCTATGTGATCTCGAATTATCCCTCCTCCACCTATAGCTCTAGGGTTTCCCTTTGAAGCTCCATCAAAATTGAGCTTGTACAATGAATATGAGGTGGAATCCAATATATCAAAGATCTGTCTACATTAGTTTAAATTGTTTTCTGGACAATGACAAGGTTCCATGTTGAGACTATAGCTTCTTCATCCTAAGGATAATTCTTGTTTTGTGGAGGTTTGAATCTTTCAAGGTTGTCTTTCACCCCTATAATAATTTTCTTTAGTACTTTTTTGCATAATTGTCTGTGATTCTTGAAGATGATTTCATTCATGGTTTTCCAAAGTTTCCAGATGGTATGAGGAAATACCGATTTCCATAACCTTCTAACCATACAATTTTTAGGGGGATCCCATTGATTCCAGGCCTGCAAGATGTTATGTGGAAGAATCCATTCCAATTTAAATTTTGTAAAAATTAGACCCCATACCTTTGTAGCATAATCACAATGAAGTAGTAAATGCTTTATATCCTCTACTTCTTTCATGCACATGCAACACATATTTGGCATAATGAATCCCTTTTTTATCAGATTATCATTGGTCAAAATTTTCCCTTTAAGCACAAGCCAAAGGAAAATATTTACCTTAGGAGTTAGTTCAGGCATCCAAATTTGATTCCAGTTGAACTCACATTGTATATTCTCAAAGAAGGTGTTGTATCCATATTTGACAATGTAGTCACCATCAAATGAATTCACCCAAATGAGTTCATCCTTGGATTCAATTTGATTTAGAGGAATAAGATCCATTGTTCTTGTAGAGAGGAAACTGCAAGTTCCAAATCAACTTTATCCACCCTAAGATTTTTCCAAATTCTCTTATTTCTCTCTAAGTCAATATAGTCTTTCACTTTTCTACCAAAATTTAATTAAATATTAAATAAGGAATTTAATTATAACATATGTGTAATCTAATTTAAATCTATGTAAATTGTAGATTAAATCCCTTGTTCTCTCTCTCTCTCTCTCTCTCTCTCTCTCTCTCTCTCTCTCTCTCTCTCTCTCTCTCTTATTGGTTTATTTATTATGCTAAGATTCTCTCTTTGAGAAAATGTTGAACTAAATTATTGTTGGCATGCTTGTATAAAAGTGTGAATTTATGTTTGGGGGTGAGACTACATCACAGGGGTCATTTTAAAAGGTACCTCTAAAAATTAGTTTAGAAATTTTGGTGAATCAACTTTCAAATCATTGGCGAATTTCTAAAAAAATGTTTCGTGGCAAAGGCAATTTCACAAAGAGTAATTTTCCCTGGTTTCACAAAGTAGGCCGGCAGGTTAGCATGCAAATTGGGTAGGAAGTTTGATCGGGTGGGTTGGAAAACAAAGGGTTGGATGGGAAGGTTGGATGGCTAAGAGTTGTTCCACCGGGTTGTTGGATAGGGTCGATAGGGTGGACGGTTAAGGTGTTGGATGGGTGGGTTGGACACGTTGATTAGACAACGAATGGGTGAGACGGGTGGGTTGGATGGGTAAGGGGTTGTATGAGTGGGTTGGATAGGCAGGTTGGATGCCTAAGGGTTATACGACTAGGTTAGATGGTTATGAGGTTGGACGGTAAGGGTTAGACGGGTGGGTTGGGTGGGCATGGGGTTGGATGGGATGGTTGGTCGGTTGAGGGGTTGGAAGACTAAGGTTTGGATGACCAAGGGTTGGATGGGTGGGTAAGACGGTTGGGGGTTGAATGATTCAAGGTTGGATAGGTGGGTTGGAGGGTTAAAGGAGTTGGATGATAGAGGGTTTAGATGGATAACAATTGGGTGGGTGGGTTGGACGGTTAAGGAGTTGGACGGAAAAGGGTTGGATAGTGGGTTGGTCAGTTGAGGGGTTAGATGAATAATGGTTAGATGGGTTTATTAATTATGGGTTGGGTGGCCACCTTGGCTAGCCAATACTTTTCAGCCACATGTCCTTTGACCCATTCAGAACCCTATAAATACCCCTACAAGGTTCATTTCTTCACTTTTCTATGAAAATTTTCGTGCTCTGAGCTCTCCAATTTTAAAGTTCTCCCAAATTTCAACAATGGAAAGCACCACATCTACTCCTACACCCAAATTCCAATACAAAAACCTCATGTTCCCACATATTGTAGCCCTTCTAAAAATAAAAGACGCACAAAAAGCATTGGCTCGAAAAATCAAAATTTACCGGGCTTATGGACATGCCCCAATTCGATACTGATACTTTAGTGCTTGATTACCTTCTCACCTCTTACAATGAGAATGATGGAAAAATTTCGTTCTCTTGGTGCATCCGAGACGTCATCAAATTTCATTCACAATTGAGCCCAGTAGCATGTACATCGGTTAACTGGGTTACCATTCAAAATAAGCCGCTTGTTACTACAAAGGTTGTCCTCACAGATGAAGACAAAAAAATTGGAGTCTCATTACAAGTGTGCAAGTTGATGGTAAGTTTATTATTTTCAAATTCTTTTTCTCTTAACATTTTTCCACCACCCAATCCTCTAACATTTTTTTGTTATTGCATCTCCTCTTAATCATTCATCACGAGGCCTACTTCTTCAAGGTATTACAAACCAATTATTTCTTGCAATTGCATCACTTTTTCAGGCCAGGATTGTATTACAGGAAGATCTATAGACATTCTATATTGGGCAGTTCAATATTTATTGTGGACACTAGCAAGTCAACAATTTGATTGGTGCACATATTTGTCCAACCAAATAAAAATATATGTCTCTCGTGCCCACAATGCCAATCAATCTAATAAATCCAAGATTGTATTCTCTTGTTGCAATTTTATTATTGCTTTCTATCAGAAGCTTTACTAAATTTCAGAAAGCTAAAATTCCAACTGTAATTAATGATAAAATGATTGGTCTAACTCTTGAAGAACAACAGGTAATTGTTACTTTTATAGTTTTCTTGTTATAACAATTTCAAATTCAATATTTTTCAATAAAATAATAATTGTAAGATTTTCTTTTGCAAAGAAGAATTATTGTTGCAACAACTCATAAGGAGGTAATTTCTCAGGTAAAGCCCCTGCACATGTCTTTGTTGATTCTGAAATGGATTCAACAGAATCAACACTACTAAAAGCTCCTCATAAAAAGTGACCTAGGGGGTCGCTATGTGCATCACATCTACCATCACATTTAACTACAGGTATGAAGTTTTCTATTGATATAATTAACTAATTCAAACAACTAATATAGATTATGTAGGTAGTACTATATTTTAATATTTCTATTGTTCTTTTTACATTTATTGTATTCAGAAACTACTGAAACGGGTGATGATGATCAAAATCATTCTGATGCACAAGATTGAAATGTTACGCTTGTGTCTCCAAACATGCAAGGTAAATTGTAATATTTAATATTTAGCATGTTTTATTACGTTACTACTTTTTAGAATTTACAAGGCCTAACCGTATAATGGCTTCTAACAATTTGTTGTTTGCATCTTGTAGGTAATATATCTTCTGAGAACATTCCACTTGTAAGGAGGCCACCAATACCGCCAACACGTTCAGTCTAAACAAAAATAAGATCTACATGCAAGAATATAAGGTTTCCTACAAAATCAGCTGGAACTATTCATTCTGCAACAACAAAATTTTGGACTCTCATTAGGAGGTATTTTAAGTGTAACACCTCACAAATTTTCAACAACATTGCCCTTGACGAGGAGTATTTGGGATTCGATACTGGCGATGCTGACAAGGGAAACTATTTTGACACTCATGATATGATTCAATCTACTCTGCCTCAACCACAACAACAAAAAAATGTGCATGATGTACAGGACAATGACTCTCCTCCTCCTCCAACAAACGCTCCACAAACAGATGATGAAAAGACACATTTTATATTAGAAAATATGATATCAGATAGTATGGGGGAAACAATTCAAGAGGTTGTAATGTTTGATGTGGATTTGTGGTCTTGGGAGAGGAGAGAAAAAAATTTGATAAAATAAATAAATACAAGATACCATAATCACGCTCAAAGGCATTCATTGTTCACTGTCGTAGAGAGCCAACCGGCAAGGCAGGACGTTTTGCTAAATAAATCTCAATCAGGGACAATTTCCTATACTAATAATTACAATGATGAAATTATAGACATAATGTTAAACAAGTTGGAGAATCTAAATGCTGAAGCACATGCTTACTACAACAAATGGGCAAAAGACAAGACAAATGTTTTAATAAAAATGCTGAAAAAGAAAAAGTTGTGGTGAGTGGGCTTTATGTTTTACATGCAAAATCCTAATATTATAAGCACTGTAATATATATTTTTAACTTATCTAATAGACTAAAATTTGTTATTTCTGTTTTGTAGGCAAAAATATGAAAATTTAAAGAAAGAAGCAACTTATTTTTGAAGCACATTTAAAGAATGCCCGCAAAATCCTGAATTCATTTGTATAGTTGAAGGAAAAATTGATAGTAATAAATAAACAAAATAATACATTGAGAAGAATAATCAAGGAGCATAAGATGGATCCATAAAGTCTTACTGAAGGAAAAGACAGATGCAATGCAACACTTTTGTCAGCAGGAGATGTAGCGAGGGAGGAACAGAATATTCTTGAAAATATCAATATTGTTGCATGAGATTTGCAGGCATCAGGAGTTATAACAGATATCTCTTTACAGACACAACAGATTCCTCCACCTCTAACACAAGAAAAAGATCAAGCTTCTCTTGCTACATAATAAATTCAATATGTTAGTGAAGTTCACCATGTGATAGGTGTGTTGTCACAATTTTGACACTTGGTGTAGGAATTAAAAGATAGTGGTAAGCCAATTTTTTTAATTTTTATTCCGTGAGGCAGACGTAAGGACAACTATGATTCGAATCATAGGCGAAAAAGGATGGCCTCGTAATGTGTCCCTTATATGGTATAACTTGTCCGAAAGCTTTGAAATGCAATATGTTAGTGAATTTCACCATGTGATAGTGTTTCATCAAAATTCGACACTCGGAGTAGGAATTAAAAGATAGTGGCCAACCAATTTTTTTGTTTTTATTCCATGAGGCAGATGTAAGGACAACTATGATTCAAAATCATAGGTAGAAAAGAGGATGACCTCGTAATGTGTCCTTATATGAAACTTGTCTGGAAGCTTTGAAATGTATGATACCCCCTTTTTGTAATTGTATTGGCTAACAATGCTTTATGAATTTGTACTTTTCTTCATAAAGTAATCCGCCACATGAGAGAATGATTTCAACAGTACTTTGGGAATTGGAATTGTAACTATATATTGTTATTCAATTTCTACATAATACAAATGATGTTTTTATCTCTTTGTTTACGTAAATGTTGCTTAAATTTACTTGATTTTGTTTGTTTAAAATATTTATATTTCTGATTTCTTGCAGATGTAAAATAAATCAATTAATAGATATAAAAGACAAATATTTTCTTATTTCAATTTAAAAACCAAATATAAAAAACAAATATTTAATATTGCATTTATTGAAAGTTGCAATCTCTATATGAAATACATCAATAGTTATAATTTATTACATTAAATTATTGTAATGAAATCTATGTGAATTGAAACAGTCCTGGATCAACACTTTCATTCGTGTCTTGGAAATCAACTATAGCATGATTTGTGGATGTGTCTCCATCCCCTGGGTCAGGTAGAATATTACTAACTCCTCTTCTTTATACTAGTGAATTCCATAATGCAAGTGCTCTATCATAAGGGAAAGACTCCACTGAGTAACATGATACATACAACCTCAGATAGATTTCTAGATTCTTATCTAATCTGTTTCAAACTTTCAATTTGAAAAGGATAGTGCACTGAAAACCCTCTCATCTTCCACATAACCCATAATAATAGTTTGATAGAGTTCATACAACTTAATATACTCACTCAAATCTTCACTTAGAATACTATTGAACAAATATCCTTCCAAATCCTTTTGATGGCACCATAATCCTATGGGTTTTGTAGAAGATGAACTTATCTTATCATAGTATTAGAAAATCCATTGACTGGGAACTAAGTATTTTTCTTGTAAAATACCTTCTACATAAAACTTCGTTTATCTTTTCACTCTTAGAGAAATGGTTAGTTAGAACACTCATGTTTTTGACAAATAAAGGATTGATAGATGTATAAGGTTTTCCCCAGAAAATTCCAAAACTGTGGATTTACAACTCCCATTGCTTCAATAATTTTATCATTTTTGAATCTTTCCCAGATCTCTTTAGCTAACGATTCGAGATCTTTCTCAACTTATTCTTGGTTTCCATTAATATTGCATCATATAAATTTCGTGTCACTTTTACTTCTTCTATTTCTAAGACAGCCATATCAACTCTTTTTGGAATGTATGAAGTGGAATCTCCTTTCCATGTGTTGTTATACAAAGATGATCATGTATATTGTATTTTAAGAAGCACCTAGGATTTTTCAAATATGTCAATGCATTCTAGTTTTCAAAAGCAGCACCCTAAAAACTCCCATCATAAATATATAAACTTTCAAGACTCCAGCACACACGTCTTCTGAGTCTTATGAAGTTTGTTATGTAGAAAGAATGATCTTGTGCATGCTTAATTAAGATATTAAGTGCCCTTAACATCGGAGAAATAATTTCAATCTCAATTTTATTTTGATCCGCGCCTTTAATCCCTCTGTCCAAACCTACTTTTCATGCATTGCCTAGAAAATGGTCGCCACGCGTGCCCATTCTGCGCAGAAACCAGCGAATCGTCCCTGCACAAACACTAAGTGGGGCATTGTCCATTTACATGGCGGCGGAAGCGGTGACCTCCCAGTGCACGATTCTTGAGAAACAAACCCGCAATTGGAGGTGGCATGGATTTGGGGGATGAGGACTCGGCCCTGTCCTGGATCAATCTTGCTTTCAATACCCGCGAAGGCTCCATTAATACTCCCCCTGAGGACGGCGGCACATTCACCGGTCAGGCTCCCTCTATTCTTGACGGGACGGGCCATGGCGCACCTATTCACGGCCCCACTGTAACCTCGTTCAAAGATGCATTAAGGGGCAAGGATTCTTCTATGAAGCCTGCAGATTGTACCCCATGCATTACATTTGGGGAGGAGGTCATTTCAACTGAAAATTATTATAAGGAACATGCTCTCATCTGCAGATTCGGAGGACTTTGGCCGAGCCTTTCTGATCTTCACGCATGGATCTCCAAGCACTGGACTCCATTGATCGCTGGGAGGTTAGACTTATACCCGTGTGCTAAAGGTATTTTCATAGTAACTTTTTCTTCAATAGCTGACAAAGACTCCATTGCTTCCAAGCTTTGGGTTTGCCAATCTAAGCACCTAGTCATTAAATCCTGGTTCCCCTCTTTTAACCCGCTCACTGAGTCTTTTTCATGCAAACCTGTTTGGATCCGATTACCCCATTTACCCCTCCAATTCTGGAGTGGTGAATGTTTGAAATCTATTGGAAACACTCTGGGAACTACACTTTCTATAGATTCTCAAACTTTTGATTATACCCATACTACCTACGCTCGGATCTTGGTGGAACTAGACACGGCTAAAAACCTTCCTGCAACCATTGATCTCAGAGTGCAAAACAGAACTTGGTCACAACCTTTAGACTACGAAGGTCTTCCATTCCGATGCAGAAGATGTTTTTGTTTAGGTCACACCTCTACTAATTGTGGGATGGCAAAACACCAACATGAGAAACGCAGCTGGTGGAAAGATGCCCTCCCGGAACACTTGGTTTTCGGTACAAAAGCGGACCTAAAATCAAATTCAAATGCTGAGGCTGAATCTGATTTAGTCCCTGAAACCCCTTTATCGGAAAATCCTATTGCCGACAGCAAGGAAGATGCAACAAATTTATCTCATTTAGCTGTTGACAACAAGGAAAAATCATCTCATGAAAACAATGATGTTGTTTTAGTTGGTACTATTGCAACTATGGAAAATACTCCTTCTAACCCTCCATTCGTGGAGACATCATCAGGTTGGGTAGCTGTTCGAAAAAAGAAAAAGTTTATTTTAAAGAATGCCACTTCTCCGCCTCGATGATTTGTCTCTCTTTTGTTGTTCGGCTGTTCTTCATTGTCCATTGTCTTTGCATAGAATCAATGGTTTTTGGATCTTAAGGTGCACCTAGGTCTTTTTGCAAATCTAGTTGTTGTTTTTCAATTTTTTTTGCTGAAATGATCTTTGGGTGTTGGTAATTTTGTTGCCATCATTGTTTTCATAAACTTTGTTGAGACTCAATGATTCAATCTTGGCTTTTGAGCCTTCCTGTTATGTAGGGATAGTCCCTTTGAAAAAACTATTTGCCAATAATAATAAAAACATCGAGAAATACCACATAGTGTGATTAAATTTTCTATGTCTGTTAGATGACACAATAGATCTTTAGCTTTATCTACATCCTGCGGTATTTATATGTAAATCCTGGCAATGAAGGATATTCATAAAATATTCTATAGGTAGGTGCATACATAGATATCCTTCTTATATCTACATCTTTGAGAAGTTTTTTTCCCTTTGTCAGTCCAATTGCAAATTTTTGAAATTTTAAAAATCTCTTTGGACTACTAGAATGATAAGCATACAACTCATGTATCAATTTCTCCACTCTAGATACATTTTCAAATGTTCTCACAATTTTGTAAGCCGATTCATTCAGTGAGCCATACAATAGACAAAAACCATATACAGAGTAATAGTTGTTTGAATTCTAACACATGACCATTTCGACTCCTGCATTACAAACACCATGAGTTTTGACAAAAATAATTTTGTTGCAATGGAAAATCATCCATTCTGCAACATCCTTCGATTCGAGACCACTAATTTATACATATTTTCAAAATTGCAATTTCTCGGTCATTTTATGAATTTATAAGAGGTTTGGAGTTCTTATTTCATTAGAAATGTATAAACATGAATACAAATCCATGAAGTATTATCAATGAAGTAGTCTTATCTATTGAAAGGGAAATATACTTAGCCTTTTGATCACACATTTTCGGATCCTCTTTTTCTACTAGAGATAGACATTTTGTAATTTCCCATCTGCTGGTATCTTACTAATGAGATTGAGGAACGTTCTATAGAATAATAACCTGATACATAATTTTATTTTCTCTAAAATATGACATCGGTCTTCCCCTTTTCAATATATGGAATACGGTAGCAAAATGAATACTTTTTGCATGCATTTTTACCTCCATAGCTTTGCTCAATCTTTCTACTATGGTCCCACCTTTTTCATTTACATATTTCATACGTTTTTGTTCCTTTTCATATTCTTCTACGTATTTGACATGTAGACAATATTTTGCATCTTTCCATTTATATGTTCTAACTATGTTGCCATCCTTTAAATGTATATTTTCCCACAATGCTTTTCAATTGTGTCCATTTTGAGCTGCATCATGTGATCCTTCCCTTGTTTCCAACCACATATTTTGCATCGACATTATGTTGGAACATCATTACCATTTTCAGTGTACATAAGTTCAATAAATGGATATTTTGTAGCCCATTCAAACTGGAATTTCCTTCCAATTGTCTAGTTTTTCCTCTTTCTTTTGACATATTTTATTTTTTTTTGGGGTTCAACTTCTGCATCTAGGATCTCAACAAGAATATCTTGATTCTCATGTCTCTTTTTCTCGAAATAGACCTTGGAGTAGAAGCTTCCTCTGCTGGTGTATCATGAGAATTCAATGAATTTTCTTGTACTTCTATGTCATCAAGGGACATAATGTTTTCCTCAACATATAATGGATCATCATATCTTTAAATTGATTATTTTGTGAAGGAATTTATGAAACATTTGCATATAATTCTATAAAATTGTTACAAATATAGTATTAATTTTATCTATAGTTAAATTTTTACACAATACAAAGAGTTCCAAGAAAGTATGAAAAACATAATTATTAAATACTATAAGATTAAATAACCTATAAATAGCACATGCCACATACCGATATTTTCAGCTGATGCAAAAACCCCCTTCATTTTTTGTGATTTTCCAAAATAACCAAGAAAATTATTTCTAGTATCCATGGCTGAATTAGTAACCTTCTTACCCTGATTTCTAGTATCCATGACTAATTAGGGACAACTCTTATGTTCTAAGGCTCTGAGATTTGACAATTTAGGGTTAGGTTAGAGTAAAGGGTTGGATAGAAAAGGATTGGATAGCTCGTGGTTAGATGGAAAGGTTGGAATGCTCACGATGAAGGGTCGACGGATGAGGGTTGGATAGATAAGGGGGGTGGACATATGAGGGGTTGGACGGCTCAGTGGTTGGATGGCTCAGGGTTGGACAACTAAGGGGTTGGACAAGTTACGGATTAGATGACTAAGGGTTTAGACGGCTCAAGGTTGACAAACTCGGGATTTGGATGAGTTAGGGGTTGGGCAGACCAAGGGTTAGACGGCTCGGGGTTGGTCGATGACTTAGAGGTTGGATGGCTTAGGGATGGATGACTCGAGTTGGATGGTGAGAGGTTTCTTATGTTTACTTCGGTTAATATACACATGAAATGATTCAAATGGTGGTGAATTACATTCATAACATCTTATATATGTGTAAAATCTAGGTGAAATGAATAGTATAAGGGACATTTTGGTTGATTTTTTTGGTGAATAAGTCGGCTACAAATCACATAATATTCACTAATTCAAATTTCCATAATCCTCGATTTTCGCAAGATTACAAAAATTCGCCACTAAAAATTTCCCGGCTTCATGAGAGGATAAATAAATTTTATCTTGCTTCTTTGATGATCATGATACCAACCCACTTCCCAATGTGAATCAATACCCTCAAGCAAACTTCCGGCATCAAGAGAACCTAATGAATCTAAATATGTGTATTTGTAGCAGCTTTATCATTTTTCTTTAATTTAGTGGATGATATGATGTGGTTTTTCATAGAAGTCTTATTAACTTAGAAATTAAGATGGTTTTGGGGCATGGTATTCATTTTGTTGAGTATATGGATGTTTTATATGGATATCATATTCTATGATTAACTAATGTCTTCGTAGTCATGTTTAAATGTTGGCCCCACTCCCCCTTCTAAGTCATTTTAATCAAAAGTTCCATATGAGATAATTTTTATTCCTAAGCTTTTTTAATAAATTATTTTACCATATTATTATCAGTCTTACCTTCATTTATTTGTAACCCAAAGTCTTATGACGTCATTTTATAAAACAAAACACATACAAACTAACTTTTGGAGGTAGAGAATATAAAAGGACTTAGATGACATTGAATAAAGAGAAAACACAAAAACCTATCAATTATTGTCAAATTCCATTTGAATTAACTTGTTTTACATTTTTCCGAGATTGGTTTTGTATGCATGTCTCTTCGCTTACACTTTAGGTGGCTAAAAGCATGATTTTTGAGATGGAATAGGTATATCCAGCTTTATGTAATTTAATATTATTGATTATTTGGGAATAATTTAGTCTTCTAACATGAACCAAATAAGTCGGATACGAATCACAAAATATTCTCCAATTTGAATTTCCATAATCCTCGATTTTCACGACATTACAAAGATTCACCACTAAAAATTTCCCGGTAAAATCTAGGAAAAATGAATAGTATAAGGGACATGTTAGTCAAATTTCTCGGTGAATAAGTTGGCTACAAATCATAGAATATTCACCAATTTGAATTTCCATAATCCTCGATTTTCGTGATGTTACAAAAATTCACCACTAAAAATTCCCTCTACATCATTGTTTAATGGAATATGATTTTGATGAATTTGTGGAATCTCCTCCATCCCACCCTTTCCCAACCTTGAAATTCACAACATCAAAACTAGTATTCCCTCCCAAAAATCCAAATCTATAGCCATAGAGTTCTATGAGGATGATATGATTAATGATGAAGTATTATCCTATGTCAATGACCCCCACTTTTCATTAGTGTCATCATAAATGAAGTTAAAGAAAAAGTGTCCTAGTGGACAAAGGTTCTAGAATAAATGCTATCTCTTTCTCTCTTATCAAAAAATTTGGCTTCTATACTAATGACATTAAGCATACCCACTCACTTGGCATGGATTTTAAAAATTCATAAGAAGTCACACACTTTTATTTGGATCCTCATCACTATTGGCTCCAAGGCCATCCATACCAAACTCATGGTTGTTTATTGACATCTATCTTACAATCTCTTTCTTGCCAACCTGGAACACATCATATGCACATTTTCACATAATTTGAGTACTAATGCATTAAATTCATCCACAATAACAAATAATATAAACATGATGCTGATCGAAATCCTTAAGACGTACATGTTTCCCCTTTATTGATAAACCTTTTTACATTCCCACTACTTCAATAATACCTACTAGCCCTTACCCCAATATTTATGACTATATACGACATCTAAGTCATGTTAGCTAACTCAAATGACGATAAACCTTATGAATTATAAATCATAATTATTAAAACAATTTTCCAAATGTAGTTACACTCTATCTTCCTCCAATTCTACTACCTTATGACAGATTTAAAACTCGAAGAGCTTCCTTATAATGTTTTTTCCTCTAGTCCCCATAATGATAATCCCATCAAGAGAAATGAAGTCAATATTTATCATCTCTTCACAGACCTTCCATCTCCACACACTTTTAAAAAATTGGGGATCATGTCCTAAGATGATACCTTTGTCTCCAACATGTCCGATTGTGATCATGTCATTGAACTCATTCTAATTTTTCTATCTTTAATGAGGAATACATCTTATCTCATGTTGAAATTCTACATTCAGATGCTATTCATTGTCATCATAGCTTGAAAATAATAAATACTTTAAATCATGATTACCATATTATTTCCACATTATACCATATCAATCCTCCTTCTTATGATATTATCGATAGTGAGGATGAATAACCTTTACCATAAGTCTCAAAAAGCAATAACTTATTACTCAATACCCCCTTAATATACAAAAATATAATTATGACACCAAGAATACACCTCAACCAACCCCTTCTCTTATCAAGATCAATCATGTGGACCACATGCCTCATCTATCCGACATGATCGACCAATTTATATATTGCATGGTCAATCCTATCTACATTTATAAACCCCCTCCCGATGCTATCAACTCTTGTGTTATTGAAACAAATGATTTTTTCAAGAATAATAATTCATCTCCCTCATCTCACCATGATGTCACCCTATATTCTAAGGTCCTTTATTTTAGATAAATCAGTTCACACCAACATCATGATAGCAAGTTATATGACGCCCTTGAATTCAATGTTGAATATAACACCCAATACCTACCATTGATAATGATGAATATATCCTTGAGCTAATTCATGCATGCAACGATTACCTTCCTCTTCAACATCACAAATGCAGCCATATATGCAATAAACCCCCTCTTTGATAATGTTTTCATTGTGGTTGATCCTGATAGAAATGAGGAGGTTAAGCTTCTCAAGCTCCCTACCATTTTCAAGATGATAACACCATACTCGTTGAAATCAATATTAATTTTAGAATCAATGATTATCCATCTCATATAATAATTTTATGAAATTTATTCCCTCATTTGCATGATAAACATCATGAATTCATTCATAAAAATAAGAAGGGTTTTGCTTGGGGATACTTTGATATTCCAATCATTGATCCTAATATTGTATTACACAACATTATCATTTATCCCAATTGAGAAAAGACATGAGGCCCATGACCGTTCCTTAAAATTCAATGATAAAAATACACTCACATTGTCCATCATAACCACAAATACAAAGAGTGTGTCGGTAAATAACACAAAAAAATTATCAAGGCTAATAAATTTGAAATTGGCAACCTTGTCTTAAAATTAGATCATACCCATGAAAAATAAGGAAAATACACTCAATATTTTAGGGTACCTACCTCATTAAAAATGTATTAGGTCATAATACTTATCATATGATAACCAAGCCCATATATAGCCAACAACTATTCACTTTCTCATAAAATTCTATGTTTGATCTTCTCACTTATCCACTTGTGCGAACTACCTTTCACAAAAATATCTTTACATTAATTACTTCATCAACCATTAATGCACTCTATCTACTTCGGTATTTGTGTCCATTTTTTCATATCTTGGATATTTTTGTAATTTATCCATCTATTTTTCTATTGTCCTACTAAATTCATAGCTTCACATCCTAGTTAGCACCTTTTATCACACTTTATCATCCTTATAACATATACCCATTAGGTTTTTGTGCTCTTTAGCATTTCTATCTCCTCTTAGCTATCATTCCTCCCATGATCTCTTATCTACGTGATTTCTATCTTATTTTTAATTATATTTTGGTGTTACTTTTCATCCTTTCTTATTCAAGGTTCTAAGTAGTTCTTACGCTCGCCATAGGTAAGTTTGGGAAACACCGACATGTAAGTATGAGGTAGATTTATTTAATTTGGTGGAGTTCATTATTTCTGTACAAAACTTACATTACTTTTATGCTTTCCATATTTACATTCAATTTTAGGAAATACATAGATATTTTTTTGAAGACAATCTCATGTCTCACTATTGTGACATGTGTTGGTCTTTGGTTGGGGCATATGTATACACCTTATTTTTATGCGTGTTAATTGTTTCTCTTTTGTAGGGGCTATTGATGCATTTTTATCTTGAGATGGTACTTCAATGGGATTTTTAGGATTGGGGTGTGATCAGACTCAATCCACATGGTCTAGATCAAAACCTTCGAGAGATGTCATTATTATGTCATAGTCCTCTTACACTTGCCTTATTTCTCCCCATTTTTCTCACATTATATCATGACATCCATTTATCCTCTAGATTTTTTTCCTTGTTGTTTTATACCTCGTGACCTTAGGTTACCTCAAGGATGACATTATCGTCCATGGGAAATGGCGTTGGCTTTGATTTTCCTTTAATGAACACCATCACCCATGGAGATGGTGTTGGGTATAAATACCCCCTCTTTTATCATTTGAACCACCATCAATCAAGCATTCATAAATGTACTACTTAATATTGTTTTCACATTTTTTCACTATTTCACACCTACTTGCTAGACTCGAGGATCTGGAGCTTACCCTTTTGTATTTTTTTCACCATAGAGATTTAGGAATGAAGGTCTCAAGGTAAATTTTAAGAATTCGAATATTTGTTAATTCATGAATATTCTAGTTTTTAAAATTTATATTTG
The DNA here is from genome assembly GCA_018340775.1 of Taxus wallichiana var. yunnanensis. Taxonomy (NCBI): domain Eukaryota; kingdom Viridiplantae; phylum Streptophyta; class Pinopsida; order Cupressales; family Taxaceae; genus Taxus; species Taxus wallichiana. The sequence goes on from CM031239.1 coordinate 356,799,538, forward strand.
GTGAATTTTTAGGGTAGGAATTATGACCGGGTCATCTAAATTTTCTAGGTACAAGTTAATTTTAGGGGTCGGTTCACCCAACATTTACACCAATAGCCAAATTTTTAAATTCAAATCGCCATTAGCGTAAAATTGAAATTTGTAAAATTCGCCTTCATATATATAGTGATTACAAATTTACAATTTCATATATCAAGTACACATCTTCACATTTCTTTTAACCGTGTTCGTGGTCCTATAGACATTGAAAATTGAGATTGAATGTATATCACAACCCTCCAACATTAAAGGTATTTTAATAGTTAATATGTTATTCTGTTGAAGTTGTATATAATGTAAAATGCCAGAAACGACCGACAAGAAAACCTAAATGTATGTTATTGGCCGATAGCATATTGTATGATACTCGCCAATGAAGCATAGATATACAATACCAACGGGTAGCATAGATATATAATATCAATCGGTAGCATAGATATATGCTACCAAATGGTAGAATAAATAATGTTACTTATTGGTAGCATTGTTGGCGAGAAAATTTGTCGAGTGGACAAACTTGTGGATTTCTTGCCAACGCTCTGGGAATCTAAGTCCCTCTACTTAATCGGTGCAGCTGTTGTATATGCATGCGCGAGAAAATGTGGATTTTTACGAGTGGCCTTACAGTCGAGGATCCAACAGGGGCACTCCATTGACCCTACAAAAAGCTTGCATATACCTGCAAGAGAAGACTTTTTCTGTAGAGAGGGAAAGGGGAGTGAGAAATTAGATAGGAGAACTAATGTTGTAGGTAGAAAATCATATTCATGTATACATCAATTAGAAGTTTTATCACATACATTAAAATTAGGAGGAAACAACTCTACGCATAACAACAAGAACAAATGAAATTTGTGATCACAAAGTATTGTTAGTGTAAATTCACGAACCCCCAAAATGAGTTATAGATATGATTTTCTAAGGCAAACTCATTTGGTGTGAATGCACAACATTGAGTTTTCTCCAAGGTGTGGGACCTTGCAAATGGGGAAAAATATCCAGATTGAGGCTAGTTCTTACTCCTCTATTTAGGTGTATGCATGCAATTTTTTTAGAGGTTCTGGATTCAAAATCCTATTCTAAAACTACCAAGGAGACAGGGTTGAGAGAAAAACAAGGAAATGGAAACAAAACTAAGCAAAAATAGAAAGGTGATACACCAAAGGAGTGTTGAACTCCTTGCTTTGCAAATATAGACACAAATCATGAAGATGCAGCAACAAAACATGCACAAATTTTCCAAAATACAATGGAAGATCAGAAGGAAACAAACCAATGCAAGAGAGGATTGGAAAATCAATCACAAAGCATGTATTGTTAGTTCCAGAATTGATACAATACATTGCAATAGCAAAGAGGCAAAAACATGCCATGGTCTTCATGAGAGGTCTGAAACTCCTTCAAATCCACCTGCTAAGGAAGAAAGAAGAGCTTGCAGAAGCAAGAACATCCAACATTACAAAATAAGCCAAAATTGGCTTTTAACCATCGAGCAGAATGAGAGAAATGTGGAAAACGTGGGCAAATTGATTTGGAACTTCAACCACCAACAAGATTCATCTAATGGGCCTAAAAATGATGGTTTTCCATAAAAAATCCCATACTTCAAAGTACATTTCTTTACAGAGAAAAATAGAGGCCCATACTTCATTAATTTTGGTGGTTGGAGTCATTTTCTATGTTTTTTGCATGCCAGATACGTTTTTCCATTTTTCTCCTACAAATATTCACCAAAATCCAAAATTGAGGGGTCCAACATGTAGATAATTTTACCAGATTTCCAATGATATAAAGAACATGAAAATCTGAGCTCTGGATCAAAAGATATGGCCCTTTGAAGATTTAGGGCAAAAATGGCAAAAACATGGTCAAAATTGGGTCGGCGGGGGCAAACCTTAAAATTTTCCCTTTTTTGAATTTGGGAAAATTTCCCAAAAATTCTTCATGCCCCACCACTCCACTGCCACGTGGCACCTTCCCATTCGTTGACGGGAATGCGGGCTCAAACCTCACCTTTTTCTCCTTTGATTTCATTTTGGGAAAAAATCCCAAGATGTCCCCGCGCTCCATCGCTTCCACCGCCACGTGTTGGCTTCTAGTCACTCAAGGGGATACACTTTAACATTCACCTTTGTGCCTTTTGAAATTTTGGAAAATTTTGCCAAAACCTTTCGCGCCTCTGACCCCCTTGCCACCGACTGGACACATGTCACTTCTTGGATGCTCAGCGGGCATTTCCTTCCATTTCCTCCTTCGTGGGCCCACAGGCCGGTTTTCCCCTTTGTGCCTCCGATAACTCCTTGGAAAATATTCAAGCTTACCTCTGCTGGCTCGACCTCTACCACCACGTGGCAACTTCTCATTGGATGTGGGCCATCGAGGAAAATTTCCCCAAAAAACTCCGTCGGGCCATAACTTTCAAAATATTTGGAGTTAGGAGGAAAATTTTACCTTTCTAGAAAGGTGAGAAAATTCTCTATTTGATGGAGCCATTTCCAAAAAAAAATGAGTCCCTAAAGCATGCCAAAAATTCATTTAAGTGCCAATAAAGGAAAAGGAGGAGGAGTTAGCCAAAAATAAGCATGGGCTTATTTTGGATAACACTTTTGGTGACTCAGAGGGGTCATCTACCTGCTAGATGAAGTGATCAGCTACCTTGAAGCATCCATTGGGCATGGAGTCATGAGTAGTAGCCTGCAAACTGATCTAAACTTTGAAAAATTCCCTCTGAGCCACTTTGAAGCCTACTGAACTTGGAGTTGTTTTCACCAAAATGCCACTGCAATGGACTGTGCAAGAGCAAAACCAGCACCACAAAAATATGTACAAAATTGGAAATCATACATACCCTAAGTGAGATATGCAGAGTTTACACAAGAACTTCTTCTTCTGAAATCAAACCTACCTATTCTATTCTAACTAGAAGCAAAGGTGAGCTAAACAAACCCTGCAACCTCAAGTTGTGCAAAATAGCTTCCTTTCTTCAAAATGGGCAGCCATGCAATTGATTTAGAGTTGATCATGGCTGTTAGGATGAGTGGAAAATCAACAAGAAGTTGGTGTTCTACCCAAATTAGCAAGGTGTCAATTGAAAACAAATCCAATACCTCTTTTAGTTGTTCTACATTTGGATTGAATAGGTATTGCAGCTGATCCTTGGTACTTTGTAGCTCATCCTCATGCTTATAAGCAAGCATGACTAGTTGTGGCTTCTCCTTTGTCTCCAATGAAGCCAAATACCTTATTGGGCAAGGTCTGATCGATTTAACATGCCCATAGCTCTGAATTTCAACTCCAAAAATGGAGTCCTCTTGTAGACCTTCTTGGATGGATGATGTGGAAGAGGTGGTGAAAATATTTTGCTCTTCCCCTTCCTTTTCCCATAAAGTACATGGAAGATATAAATCTTCCAAACTTGGTTCCAATGAGCTATCATAAAACACAGGCTGTTGTTTTTCAATGTTCTCCTTTGTGGCAGCGGGCTCTTGTTGTTAGAGAATGAATGGTGGAGAAGAGAATGTTGTAATTTCAGTTGGCTCCTCCTCAAGACATTCCTCTAAGTCTGATAAACAATCAAACTCTTCGATGTCCCGCTACAACAAAGATTCTCCCTGTTGCATGGTGACCTCCAAATCTACATTTTCTTCACCATGTGTAGCTTCATCCTCAAACATGAAACTTGTCAATTCGAACTCATCCAAAAAATCAGATTTTTGGAGAGATGAAGTGGGAGAGAAACATGAAATTTCTTGTGCCTTTTGCTCACAATTTGGACCTGTTTTATTCACCTCCATAATGGCTTCATCAATCAAATCAGCCCCTTCAAATGAAAGAAAAAATGTATCAATAATGCTTCCTTCTTCTGTTGTTGCAAAAACTGACTTGATCTCATCCATTTACTCCTCAAAAATGAGATTTTGAGCTAGTTTTTCTTCCTCCATAATGACTGATTTTGCAGTGCAGATTGGATCAGCATTTTCTTTGGGCAAAGTGCCAAGGGAGACACCCAACTCATCACCAAAAACTGTTGATTCTTTTCCTCTTGTTCTTGTTCTTGTTCTGCTTCAAACTCAGCCTCAACCACCATTGTTTCTTCAACCCCAACTTCCTCTTTTGGCCTCACCATCAAGGGGATTTTTGTAATCCCGAATTTGAGAGCCCAACTCTTCAGATTTTCTATCATTTCTTCTCTAGTTGGGTTCCTCTTCTTGCTGTTCTCCTTGACTGGTCTTCTGATTTTCATCTTCCCAACATGGATCTGGGAATGCAAGAGGATGGATGGGTTGTGACTCAATTGATTTTGTAATTTTTGTGGTTTTGGAGGAGGTAAAACTTCATTTTTATTTGGAGGGAATGGTTATTTGGAAGGGAAAAGAGTAGAGAAATTGAGGTGGGATGGGATACTAGGAGATGGAGAAATGGGATCAACATTTGGGGCAGCATATGGGAAACTTGAAGCTTGACACTGTTGAAATGATAAAGCTTGAGAGGGTGAAAAAGAAATACAAGGAGCTGTTGAATGACTTACCCATTGAAAAGGTTGATTCATACTTTGCTCATATGCTTCTATCTCCTCAATCCATTGTGCAAGTTGGGGTAGCATTTCAACCATGAAGTCCATCTTCTCCTGAGGGTTGTAGTGTCTTGGAATAGGGCCTCCCCATGGACAGGGTGCTCTGAAACCAATATGAAATTCCTTCATTTGTGTTTGAGCCCTTGATTGCACCATGTTTACCTCCATCTTTTGGATCTTCTCCAAAAAATTACATTTTCTTCTTGACTGCCCTCACAATCTGCATACCCTTGTGCTTGACATGCTTCATAGCCAAACTGATTTTGGCATTGCTCATATGGATATGCATACTGATTTTGAATTTGATCAAAATGTTGATCTAGAGGATTTGAGAAATATGTTGGAGGTGGGAAACATTGCTGCTATTGTAAATGTGAATTCCATGAGGGAAATGAAGTCATGATTGCACAACTTCATGGAATGAAAGAAGATGGAAGAGATGGAAGGAAGAATGGATGAAAAATGAATGAAAATGAATGGAAAGAGGGTCTGCAACTTCTGAGATGGGTTGTTTACCAGATGGAGTCACCATATGTGTTTGCAATTGCCTCCAAAGGCTAAAATCTTCACAATAACACACCAACCTGCAAAAGATGAAGTGGAAGACCTATAAGCTCCCACCGGGCATGCCAAAACTGTTAGTGCAAATTCAAAGCACCCCCAAAATGAGTTATAGATCTGATTTTCTAAGGTAAACTCATCTTGGTGTGAATGCCCAACATTGAGTTTTCTCAAGGTGTGGGATCTTGTAAATGGGGAAAACTCTCCACATTGAGGTTGGTTCTACTCCTCTATTTAGGTGTATGCATGTAGTTTTTGTAGAGGTTCGATTCAAAATCCTATTCTAAAACTACCAAGGAGATAGGGTTGAGAGAAAAACAAGGAAATGGAAACAAAACTAAGCAAAAAATAGAAAGGTGATACACAAAAGGAGTGTTGAACTCCTTGCTTTGCGAATATAGGCACATTATGAAGATGTAGCAACAAAACATGCACAAATTTGCCAAAATATAATGGAATATCAGAAGGAAACAAACCAATGCAAGAGAGTATTGGAAAATCAATCACAAAGCAGGTATTGTTAGTTCCATAATTGATACAATACATTACAATAGAAAAGAGGCAAAAAATGTGCCACAGTCTTCATGGGAGGTTTGAAACTCCTTCAAATATGCCTGCTAAGGAAGAAAGAAGAGCTTGCAGAAGCAAGAACATTCAACATTACAAAATGAGCCAAAACGGGCTTTTAACCATCGAGCAGAATGAAAGAAATGTGGAAAACATGGGAAAATTTATTTGGGACTTCAACCACCAAAAATATTCATCTAATGGGCTTAAAAAATGATGGGTTTCCATAAAAAATCCCATACTTTGAATTACATTTCTTTACAGAGAAAAACAGAGGCCCATACTTCATTAATTTTGGTGGTTGGAGTCGTTTTTACATGCTAGATACATTTTTCCATTTTTCTCCCACAAATCTTCACCAAAATTCAAACTTGAGGGATCCAACATGTAGAGAATTTTACCATATTTCCAATGATATAAATAATAAGAAAATTCGAGCTTTGGATCAAAAGATATGGCCCTCTGAAGATTTATGGCAAAAATGGCAAAAAACATGGTCAAAATTGGGTCGGCGGGGTCAAACCTTAAAATTTTCTCTTTTTTGAATTTGGGAAAATTTCCCAAGAATTCTCCGCACCCTACCACCCGACTGCCACGTGGAACCTTCCCATTTGTTGACAGGAACGCGGGCTCAAACCTCACCTTTTTCTCCTTTGATTTCATTTTGGTAAAATTTCCCAAGATTTCCCCGCGCTCCATCATTCTCGCCACGTGTCAGCTTCTGGTCACTCCGCAGGGATGCGCTTCAACATTCGCCTTTGCACCTTTTGTAATTTTGGAAAATTTCACCAAAACCTTCCTCGCCTCCGACCCCTGCCACCAACTGGACACGTGTCGCTTCCTAGATGCTCGGCGGGCATTTCCTTCCATTTCCTCCTTTGCGGGCCCAAGCGGGCCGGTTTTCCCTTTTTCGCGCTCCAACAACTCCTTGGCAAATATTCCAACTTACCTCCACCGGCCTGACCTCCATCACCACGTGGCAACTTCTCATTGGATGCGGTCCCATCAAGGAAAATTTCCCCAAAAAACTCCGTTGGGCCATAACTTTCAAAATATTTGGAGTTAGGAGGAAAATTTTACCTTTCTAGAAAGGTGAGAAAATTCTCTATCTGATGGAGCCATTTCCAAAAAAATTGATTTCTGAAGCATGCCAAAAATTCATTTAAGTGCCAGTAAAGGAAAAGGAGGAGGAGTTAGCCAAAATTAAGCATGGGCTTATTTTGGATAACAAGTATCAATAGACCCCTTAGTCAAAAAAAGCTCAAAACTCCTTCTTGTATGGATTGTTTAAACCAAGTTGTACATAGTATGAGAATGGAGGAAAAATAGAGAGTGGAGAAAAGGAAGAATTTAGCTATCTCCTTTGTTATCTTGAGGTAGAATGCACTCTTGAGCTTACAAATTTAATGACCAACCCTTTAAAATGGGAATGAATTTACAATTTATAGAGTAGACTCAACTCCTCATCTTCCTCATGACCCTCCATATTTAGACTATTCATATTCCTACAAAATATTTAAGTCCCTATAGTAAAATCAAGGTGACTTAATTTACTTCATGTTTCTAAAGTCACTTTTAATTGACTTAAAAGCATATCAAAAGTGCAAACCCCAACGAAGAATTAGAAAATTGGAAAGTGAGAGAAATTTGGGGGGAAGAGGAGAGAGAGAGAGAAGAAGAAGAGGAGATGTTGTTCTTGATGAAGTCTGTTGATCCTCGTTGATGGAAAGCTCCAAATACAGTGAAACTCTAAATCTTTGAACTCCTTTCACACTATGAAACTCCTTCAAATTAGCTCACGAATGCTCGTCAAGTTGAGTGAACTGTTCTCATCAAGATCGTAACTCCCATCCCGTGTATGATATTCTATATTTAGTGAGAGGTGATTTTTGCCTCTTCTCGACCATCATGATGTGATGAACTCCCTCATTCGATCATGTGCACACTACCCTTGCCTCAACCGCTTTTTGGGTTGAACCACTATTTTTAGTAAGCACCCATATAAGGAACTTACTATTTTTAGCAAGTGTTTATTTTAACTGTTTTCAGCTCCAAACAATCATTCTGGCTTCCTGGCGACCTTGGGTACACACTGCTTTCACCACAACTACTTTTGATGACAACTTTCCAAACATATCAAATCTATATAGGAAAAATTAATATTTTTAGAAAGTTGTTTTTCCACCGCTTTTCGATTTGTGATAGAACACATTTTTTCTAGATTTGGCTCATCATCGTGGTCATGTTCTCCGAATTTCACTTGATTTTGCCTGCTAGAATGTTTGGAAATAAATTTTGAAATTTTAACTTTGGCGATTGCTTGAGCACGGCTACCATGGCGGCCATTAATGGAGCTTGAAATTTACAGGTCTAGTTTTTGTCTCTCGTTCACGATGAAAATAACTCCATTTCGATAGGTTTTCATTTGAAGCTCATGTGTAATTTTTTAGCTTATTTACATTGCCAGAATGATGGGAAATCCAACAAATGTGAGTCGGTGCACGAAGTGAGGATTTTTTTGGAACAAATAATTTTGGGAACCATTTGACCTCTAGTTTATTTCATCTTGATCACCTTGAAAAATGAGGAATTCTGCAAAATACGACATCTCGATCCGACTTGTATTTTGTAAGATATGAGGTTTTTTCGATCGGGTGACTTCGTAGTTATCTGGCGAAAAATCTCCATTTTCTCTTTGTTATTCATTGTTTCAATCTATTTTTCTCTGATATTGTTGTGTTTTCATGGTGTGGAGAGTTTTGTGACCATGATGGAGCTGGTTCATATCAGTAATGGAGGACTGGGTGTCTGGACAAGCAAGAACAAGGCCATGGCATGGTGAGAAGCTGTGAAGGAGAAATGAGGGGGAAGAAACGGCTAAATACCAGATTTGAATATTCAAAAAATGCTCATGCAAGGGTGGGGTGCATTTTTTCATGTTTGATGTCCCTGACCTCGGGGACATGAGGGACATCGAATTCTATGGTGAGCAAGAGGATGACATGTGTCCTCAATCCAACGGTAGGGGATTTGCTTGAAAAAACACTAGAAGCCTGGGAGCCGAAAGTCGGTCACGTGGATGACGAAAGGACTCCTATGGGTGAATTTTTCCATGTATTATGTCCCTAACCTCAGGGATGTGAGGGACATCAAATTCCACAGTGGTCCTAGAGCTTACATGTGTCTTGAATTGACGGTAGGGAATCTCGAGCTCCAAAAATGCACCCTGGGGCCGAACTATCAAGTCTGAAGGTCACATGAGGGTCCCAGAGGTCACATGGGGGCTGGGTACATTTTTCCAAGGTTGGTGTACCTAACCTCATGGATTTTGGGGACTTAAAATCCTCTGTCGGGATCCTGGTGATGACACATGTCCTCCCAAAATTGACTAACTCTTGAATTGTCTCCAAGTGGCTAACTTGGAACGATGATAACTTGAGCTCCCGGTGGAGTTTATTTGTGAAATTTTATATGATACTGAATGGAAATTTCCTTTTTAATCTATTGGTGTGAGTCTCATGTATTTATTCATCCATTGGATCCCTAAAAATTGGAATTGTGATTTGGTACTCCACATGTGCCTGAGAAAAACTCCTACATATATGATGCGCCAAAGTGTTGTGAAAAATATGATTTCACCATCATGTAGGGATTGGAATTATATTTCCAGTGATGTTTAGTTTTACTCCTAACTCCATCTGGAGCTCTCGAATCTTCTTTTGAAGCTCAGTAGTTGTTTTAGGCATGTGTACTGCCTAGGCTTGTGAACCCTGCTTTTCATTCAGACTGCTCCAAGTCTTTCAAAACTTCCCCAAACCTTCCAAAATAATTTTCATGATGTTATAAGGTATTCAATTCACCTCCATGTTGAATTTATTTCTTCATTCCACTTCAGAGGATTGATCTAGTTTTGGGAAGGCCAGTGATAGCCCTTCCCAATACTGCCAGAAGATAACATCTTTTCAAAACTTCCTAAAATCACCTGGGGATTAAATTGACTTTCCTAAATCACCTAGGGGACCAATTTGACATCAAATAGGGGGTGACCAGACTAATGTATTTGACCTGGGGTGCCTAGGAATGATAAAACATGAAAAATTCTAAGACACATGGTATAGTTGTCGTGCTCGAACTATCAATTTCCCTGTTGCACATTTGCATGACAACAATCATATAGTATGATATCGGTCGATAGCATAAAATATGCTACTTGGTAGGTATCATATTGTATGTTACTTGTTGGTAGCATACTATATGTTACCAAATAGCAAGATAAAAAATGTTACAAATACCAGTAGCATGAAAAAAATGCTATCGACTAATATGAAAAATGCTATCGACCGAAGAATATGAAAAATGCTACCAACCAAAGCATGAAAAAATGATATCGATCGAGAAAAAAATTTCATGATGTCGAAAAAAGAGTATGGGAATTTTTTTGCTTACACCATATTTTGTGAGGACATATTTCTCATTGAGATGATCATTTTAATTGCTAACATCAAAAAAATTCAAAAAAAAATCACATATAAAACTAGCGAAATCTACACTTTTTCCAAGAAAATGATTTAAAAAAATTGTTTGCACCATATTTTGTGAGGACATATTTCTCATTGAGACAATCGTTTTAACTGTTATTGAAAAAAAATGATTTTGAAAAATTACATATATTTTTGGCCCATAACATATACATCAACTAGCGAACATATACTATCAACTAAAAATTGTTACGGGCCAAAACCATTATCAAATGATTCCACAAACCATTTGAAACTCGTTTTCTTGAGATTCACCATCATTTTGAAAGTCATTTTCACATATTCACGTGGTAATATCTACAAGTTTTTTAGGTTGGTCTTAAAATTTACCCTAGGAGGTCTTCTTATTGAACTTTCCCTTCTCCACCCATATAAATTATCTTTCAAAGTGATGTTGTATCTGGGAGTATTATGTATAAGTGGTCACACATAAACTACGAGATAATTTTTCCAACCCTTTTTAGTATTTTATCTTACACTTGTATGTTTTTATTGGTCATCCACTTTATAGACTAAGTTAGATGTATGTTTTATTTGATATATTGAATTATCTTATTATATTACATCCCTTGTTTTTATCCATCCCTTGACTATTCTTATTTTGAATCCTGGTAGGATACATATCTTTATCTTATCTATCCTCCTTGGAAACCTATAGTTATCCTAGAGTTAGGGTCACTATCATCTAGAATTACAACATTATCACTCCTTAAGAACCTTTGGTATCTACATTGTGTGTTTGGAATTAGATTTTATTTATGCATTTGATAACTCACCTAAAAATGTATATTTTCTCTTCATACAAAGATAGCACACACAAAGTTACCACAAAAATCTCTCTAGAATTGAGAGAAATAGAGATCCCCCTTATAATTTTTTTCAAGCCTTATATAAGCTCTTGCACCCAAAAGTAGTTATATCACTACCTTAAACCTAACCTACGACTTCGTCATTATGTTGACTCAACTTGTGTTTGAAATGTTTCTCATATTATTAATTCAATTAATTAATTAATTAATTAAACTTTTACATATTGATATAAATTCATTCAAACAATATTAATTTACTTTTGAAATGACTCACTCTTATGAATAAATATTGAAGTGTCATATTGTGTGGAAAAATCACAAAACTATGTTGTAAAATCTCTCGAAGAATCCATCATTTGAAACATAAATGCATGACCCACATTTTAAAAAATACGCATTGGCTACACCCTAATTAGATTTATGTGAAACCTAATGATTTAATGAACTAAGTACACTAATGGATGTAAGGATTAGTAACATGTGATAATATTGAGTAATTAACTTCCAACATTAATTACTAATATCATAATAATGCATCAATACTTGTAAAAATATACAAAAAAAGATTTAAAATTTTGAAAACAAAAAGGGATGAGTGCACTTAATCGATTACAAATGATTTTGGGAAGTTCTAGGAGGATGCAATATTGAAACCCTAAGGTCCAAACCTAATGATGCTTCTTTTTGAGATCAAGCTGAAACTAACTGGGGTAGGATGTATAACTCTATCGGGACCATTTGTAGGGTCTTAAGCCTTCTATACGGTCTTGGATCTCCTTAGTTTATGATTTTATAACTTTTGGGACTGTCACCTAGATGGACTATCTCCTTAGTTGTTTGTCATGTTGAGAAGCTCTCCGAATATTTTGAACATGATCTTAGAACCTAACAATGGATGTAAATTCCTACAAAATAAATAATATTTGGGTTTTGGGCACTCTCATGTACTACCAACATTGGCACTACTCCAAAGAGGCCTCAAACTACACATCGTTCTCCGCCTAGCGTGTAATATTTGAATGGATACAACTAATTTGAAAACCCTCTTTAACAATGTTTTAGTTGATTTGGATCTTGTTAAAGATACTTAGGAAAGATATGTTTGAATGTTGGTGGATGAGAAAGATTGATGTCTTGACTGTAAAAATATTCATACCTGTAGATATTATTTCCCTAAAAATTTTAGATGTTCTATGATGAGATTTAGGGATACCTTGGTATCTTTTGCAAATGTTGAAGTGAGTGTATCAATGTAGATTCATTGGATTTTGAGGTTAGAAAATGATGTAGTGTTTACTTGATTATATATGGTTCTCTAGATGATTTATCAAGGAAATGCCAACCCAAATGGATTATAAGATCCGACAAAGAATTTTAATTTGAAAGAAATTTTGGAGGACATGTCGGTCAAGGATATTAAAATTTAGTTAAGAATAAATATGAAATCTTGACCAATCTATACAGCCCTTCCCTGTTATGTTTGTGGAGCCTATTTGCATGTTAGAATGTGGTACACATTCTATGTGTTACACTCGGGTATTTTTACGATGGTCCCGCTCGCCCGTGAGCGGGTCAGGGGTTCGGGGCGAAGCCCCAAAGAAAATTTTCATGGGTGGTTTATTAACCCATGGGTAATGGGTAATCACATGGGCTGTTTTTTGGCCCATGGTTTTTTCGGTCTTTTGCCCATTGTTTTGATATCCATGGTTTTTTTGCCCTTGGTTTTGATACCCACGGTTTTGTATCAAACTACTTAAGCAGTTGTCTATTTATATGGTCTTATGCATATGATAGATGTACAAGTAAATGTATTGCAGATGTGTTTTGAATTCGGGTGTGAATTCTGTAGAGTTTGTTGAGTATAGCTCCAAACGGATCTGGGTATTGTATTGAGAGAGTGGAGGCTTGTAATAAAATCTGAGCAAGTGATTCTTGGTGGACGTAACCCAAATTGGGTGAACCACGTTAAATCTTGTCTCTTTATGTTGTGTTATTTATTCTGCACTTTTATTTCAGATCTGTAATAATTTCTGCATATTAATTTCTACTTCATTGCGATTCTCTAAGGGATTATTCTGCATATTTTATCGCTTATTTCCTAACATTCCCAAGGATGAAAAACATGTAATATGAAGTTTATAATTGTTATCCATATTTTTCCCTTGGGTAAAATTGGATCAGCCATGACCCCACACAAGAAGAAGCCAGAGAATTCACGTTCAAATCCTACAATCAGGCAACAAAAGGACTCTACAATGGAGTTGCAAGGCTTGTGAAAGATCAAAAGACCCCGTGTAAAAATAAATTCAAGAAACAACTCTGTCAAGAGAACCCGTGCTTCAAATCCAACAAACAGATTACAGGTGGGCTCGAAAATGGAATAACATGGTTGGGGAAGGAGAAGACAGTGTCAAAGAAGCCATAGGCTCAAAGGAGAAGAAACGAGAAATTTCAAAGTCTTCGGGCTCAAACAATTTAGAACGAGCCCAAAAATAGCTAAGTATGGAGGAGACAATGGACGCTGCCAAGTTTCCAAACGGTGCACCTCCAAAGATTGAATCCAAAAGGGAGGTTTGAACAAGTGTCAGGCCCCCACGTGTCCCAGGCCCAAAGTGGGGGTAGAGTCAACAGCTAAAAGTCAAAAGCGCAAATGCGGGCCTCAAAAAAGACTAAGTATAGAAGTGCTAGTGGAAGCCGCCACACGTCAGCTTGCACATCCCCAAAGGTAAATCCAAAAGTGGAGACCCAAATGAGCACGGGCTCGCCACGTAGTCCAAGTTGAAAAATAGGACAAAGCAGGCCCAAAAACAACTAAGTATGGAGAACGAGTGCCATCTCGCCACGTGTTCAGGGTCCGAAAAGGTAAGAGAAGCCATTGAAAAGTCCAAGAGCCTATGGAGGCCTCCACATGTCAACCCAATGCTCCTTCAAAGGAAAAATCCTGAGTGGGTTTTTAAGTGAGCGCAGAGCCTCCATGCGTCCGGTTTTGTAAAGGGACAAGGTCGGGTTGAATAGTCAAAGCATTAAGACAAGCTAGTGGAGGGTTCTAAGTGTCAGCATGGTGCTAATTCAAGAACAAAATTAAGGGAAGGTTTCTAAACAAGCACTATACCTCCGCGTGTCCCCTATCAGATATATGACCCCGCCGAGCAAAAGACTTAGCCAAAAACATGAAGAGACTAAGTAAGCCATGTGTTAGCTCGGCCTAACTCCAAAAGAAAAATACAAAGGCTACCCTCAGACATGTGTTAGCCCTCCATGTGTCCGGTTTCAAAAGGGGACCGTTTTGGTAGCTGGTTCTCATCATTTTGTACGAACCCGATCTAAATTTCAAATGAGCATATCTTTTGACTCAGTGCTCAAAATCTAAAAAATTTGGCACCGTTGGAAAGATCTCAGCCTCGTCTACACCATGGAGATCTAAAACTTAAATTTTGGAGATGTTAGGTGGGGATAAAATGAATAAATTTCTTCGGGCCATTAATACAGGATCTATTTTCCCCAACAACCAGATTGGATTTGATTTGATCCACCATTCCTCCTCCTTCAAGGTGCCGAACAAGTAATTGATGCAAACATTATAGATTTGGGGTGGATTTGTAAGAGGATTTGATGGCAGTAGCTGAGCCTCGAATTAATTTTCCCGCCTCTTTCTCCTTCTCTCTCTTTGAATCTATAAAGGCAAGGTCAGCTCATTGTAAAGGGTTGGACATTTTTGTTTTGCGCCCTCCCTTCTTCTTTTGTTTACAAAAGGATTTGTGGAGCTTTTCTAACCTCTCCTTCGAGGGTTTAATGCAAGTTTTTCCTCTTGGCTACTATAATATACTATATCGACTCTTGAGCAATAATATATATGTTGTGGATGTTTCTCGACCCTCTCATGTATTCGTTATTGTCTCTCTGATCTCTTATTGCGATTTGGTCATTTGTGCATGTTGTTTGTATTACATTCTTGTGGTCTGTGTTAAACTACAAAATGAGTGTCTAACATTCCTTTGGTGTATCACCTCGTTAGCTTAGGTTTATTTTCTTGCATCTCTCTAACCCTGTCTCCTTGGTAGATAGAATAGACTTAGGATAGATCCTCTGCAATTTATTTGTGTACACTTGAATAGAGGGATAGGAACCACCTTAATCCGAGAGCTCTCTCAACTTGCAAGGTCCCACACCTTGAGAGATGCTCCATGTTGTGCAATCACACTGAGAGTCTCAACCCATCTGGTTGCAGACATTCAAGGGTGTTGTGATTCTGCACTAACAATATCTTATCACTTTATGTTTGTCTATGTATTTTATGCATTTTGTTTTCGCCCAATCATCAGCACCCTCTCGAATGGCAAGAATGTGAACAGAATTTGATGTGATTGGGAAACATGGTATCACCTCTCAAGTTTTGGGACTTGTGCTCGAGGTGAACCTCTGGAGAATGTCATCTTCCTCTTCCTAAACTAAGTGTTGTAATACTCCTAGTGAAATAAAACAGTTATCTAGACCTATGCTAACATTTTCATAGGTTTTAGGGAAAGAAATTTGCAGAAATGAAACTATACTAGTGATGTTGATGCACCAAATAAATGGTGTTTCTAGACTCAAGAAGGGTTAATTTGAAGAGGGTGTGTGCACCACAAGTCAACTTCACCTATTGCAACTTAGAGAGGGTATATAATACCACAGACTAGGAAGCAAGCGTTCCCTTTGTTAAACTTGATTAGAAAAACAAGTTATCATTCTTCCAGTGAAGAAGGATGAACTTGAGAAGGGTGAACAAGCACCACAACTCAAATGCATGCAACACTCCACCACTTGATAAGCACAGAAATCCAAGAACCTACAATAGAAACGTGAACTTGCACAGTGTACCTTAAGCATGAGAAAAGGCAAAAAAGTATAGAAGGATGAAAGGACCGAGATTAGTCACAAAACAAACACTTTAATTTCTTCAATAATATGTATAATGCATCATACATTCAAAAGATGTAATGGTTTCCATTACAGTCTTGGAAAGGAGGCTTAAAATTTCTCTCAACATACAAAGACAACTTGCAGAAGAGAGAGGACTCTTGAAAAATACACACTTGCCTAAGATGTCTAACTTTCCAACCTATCTGACATGTTGGAACCCTTTGGAATGAGCTTCCAACTTACATTTATAGAAGAATATGTGAGAGAGAAGAGGAAAGGTCATAATTACATTCCTAAATTGAAGGCACATGATGTATTTATTACAGTTGGTTGAACCACTTTGAGAAGCTTCCATCATGTGCCATTAATGCTCGGTTGACCTAGTTCTCCTTAATTAATTAAAAGAATATTTAAATAATAATAATAAATATTATTATTAAAATATTTAAATAAAAATATTAAATTAATTAAATTTTTGGTGGGACCCTCCCGTTGACTAGTTTTCACTGAGGAGGTTTATGAGAAATGGCCAAAAAGACCAACTCGGTGGTTGGCTCGCCGAGACAACTCACCGAGTTGCACTCAAGCTCCACTACCGTTCACTATAACCGAGCTCCCATTATACACGCATTGACCAAGCCACTCCACATTGTGTTAGTTTTCCTTGGGTGAATTTACCTTGTTGGCTTTGTAGACCCCTACCAAGCTCATACTCGAATGCCATGTTGAGTCGTTCCTAGCTCGGTTCCAACTCGGTTCACCGAGTTGAGTTCTTCATGTTTCATACGAACCGAGCCATTCTTCTCCATATCAACCGAGTGCATCATGGGCTCGTTACCACCATCCACCGAGCTACTCCTTTCCTTTTGAACTTGACCATGAAACATGACGAGTTGATCGGCCACTTAATGCATCATTTGAATTCTGTACCGAGCTCTCACCCATTATTACCGAGCTTCATTCCCATGGAACTCCATTTGGGTAGCTCAAATGGTTCAAGCTCTTCATATTCCTTGTCATCTCGCTGCTCCACAAACTACCTTCCATTTGACACCTCAACTGAGCTATGACCCGATCGACTCACCTCTAAATCTTCATTAAAGCCATCTTTTCGACCAACCCTTCTCGATCTCATGACAGTTGTAAGAATCCAATCTTCTTCCATGTATGCAATGTAGTCTATGAATGCTAAGTTGACATCGAAAAATCTCACATTCATGTGGACTTTCATATTCCCAAAATCATCTTACAACGTAATTTCAACTCGGGAATAACTCGCCCTCATCATCTTATCGCTCGGCCTATGAGCTATTCTTACGGCCCGACTGAGCTCCAAGGTCCAACACTAAGTCGAGCTCATATTCTTTGCATGGTTCTACATGATGACTCATGACTCGCCTTATATGGAATATTCGTTTTCACACTAGGATTCAAGGTGAGTTCATCGCCATCTAATCTGGGAGCTTAGCTCATTATACCCAAAGCTTATCTCCAAATATATTGTATAGTTCGTGTTTATCCAAGCCGGTTTGATATGCCCGAGCTCCACCATTAACATGACTCATCGAGTTGAGTTGGCCCACTAGCCAACTTGGTTATATACCGAGATCCTCTGTGACTCGGTCGAGGTAGCCCGACTCTATAATTTGGCCATGTATCAACCCAACTTCACCGAGAAAGCTCCACCTTGATTTCCAAATAAATCGTTCCATCACATTGATGGAATTCCCTTCAATGAGCTCACCATGCATTGACCCTCATATTTGATTTCAAATTTTCTGAGCTATACATGAACCATCATCATTTCTAGTCGAATCCTCACAATCTTGCTATTCAGACTCATCATAACTCACTCGCTCGTGGTCAGCCGCCAATCTCTCCTATTCTCCAATCGGCTCTGCAATGCTTCTCCATAAGCTGAGCTATGCACAAATGCCAACTTAACTTTTCTTTGCAATGTTTTGCTGTGAAGCTTTGACATAGCTCCATGGTGACGTCTCACCTAAAATTATCTCCTTGATTCAAACTTGACATTTATTCAAATGAATACTTCACCACAAAGAACCTCACAGCCGACTTGCTCATTCTCATGCTATGAGCCAAGCTATCTACCTTCACGACTTGACGAGCCCAATTCTTACACCCAAGCTCCATCATGTTGTTGACCTTTTATCAATTATTTTTTCATGGCTCACTCCATTTAAACACCATACCCCTTGTGAGTTGAGCTTATATCTCGCCAGATATGTATAATTTCTTGGGTTCTTCATTTTTAATGGTTTGGACCATTCTACCAACCCTGCATACTACTACGAGCCCCTTCGCCGACACAAATCAACAATGTCCCGAACACCTCACTGCGAATTCATCTTAATACAAGCTTGTTGTATGGACCCTCCTTACATACCTACGATCTTGGCCCAAAATGGTAAATCGTTACGAAGTTAAGCTTTATCCTTTCCTTGAGTTCATTTTTTTGCACACCGACATGGCTTGTCCTTCCTCTGCAAGGTATGTATTTTATCAAATATCTTACCTACGTGTAATGTTATGCCACTTAGGTGAGCTCATTGTTCCTCACATCCGGCTCGTTTGGCTTATTCCATTCCCATGCTTGCACGTCGAACACATAACCACCTTCTACACTAGGCTCATGGCAATCAACCTCTCATTCGACCTTATTTCGACACATTTAAACTATCTCTTTTTGTCACCTCGTAATGACTTGGAAACACAATCGAGTGATTCAAGGAGATATTTCAACATGCATGCCCATTCCTAACAACTCAAGATTCTCCCATCAACTCAGCAGACACTTTTTCTTTAGCTCGAACGAACTCTTTTTAAAAATGCTTAATGGCCACCACTCATCACGTATTAATCCCGCATTAATCGGACTAGTTACCACGTTGGGTAGTTTCCCCAACCACCAACTGCTCATAATGACTCGATGATGGACTTGGGATTTCCACTAAATGAATCACCAGGTGAGTTCCAACCCATCACCCACCAACACCCGCTTGATGGCAGATTTCTCTCAGTGGATCCAACCTCTTCGTGGGGAAAAAGGTAACGAGTTGCCCTGGCCCATGTGCATTGAATCCCTACAAAGTGGTAATTTGGATCTTGGGGCCTGGAGGCTCCCTTGATCCCACATTATACTACTTTGGTCAAATAGCCTTGACTCTCCCATTGGACGCGAGATATCAGAACTCCCCGACTCGTTTTTACCTCACCAACTTGGAAAGTTGGTTCATAATCTCCAAAATCCCCAATCATCTCACCATTTTTCTGCCTCACCTAAACTTGGCCTTAGCTCGGCCCTATGATATTTCTCCTTTCTGTATTGGCTCGTCACCAAATGAATCACAAGCTCACCTAAGCCATTGTAAAACTTGACCGACACATTTAGACACTCACGTGACATTACCACTATGTTTTTGACCAACTCATAATCTATCACATTGAACCATACGTTGTTTGATCGAGTGACCAAATCATGTCAAGCTCAATGAAATTTTGAGCTACTTTTATTGACTTGAATTAGCTTGATCTCAGAGGCCTCGAATGGCTCGACCTGGATTTCTCTATTCTTCTCTGCAATGACGAGCTCAAAACCAAGCTACTCTGCCAAGATGATTTCCTGATTTGATTGATCTCTAAACCGAGCTCTATTCTTTGACCATATCAAGCCCCTAACCAAGCTACCAACTGATCTCTACACCGAGTTCATTTCCTATCGTGACTAAGCTCACTTCATAAGCTAATCCTCCATTTGATCTTAATCTTGAGTTGGCTCATTCTAAGTGCACTTGAGCTAGCTCAATATTATGTCTTTGATTGACATCCCAAACTATATGAGCTAGCCTTCCCAAACAACTCATTAATTATTAGGTCAATTTGTATTGACCGAGATCTTATACTAACCCGACTCGCCTATCAACTCGCATCGATCTCTTTCGTAATTTTGTACCATTCAATGCTAGGTGAGCTCACCCATGCAACTTATTAATTATTTTTATCATTTTATCTTCGTGATGACTAGAAATGGGCCTTGGTTGTCCAATTTGTCATGTGTGCAAAATTGATAACACATTTTACTCTCGAATTTGATGACATGTCAATGTGTAAGGATAAACAAGCTAAACAATAGACCTCATAGTGTGTTAAGAGGGAATGGGAAGGTTGTATTTATCTTAGCAACAAATAGTGAATTTCCAAATTTTAGTGTCTACACACATCTTCTTGATCATAGTATGACTTGCTCAAACGCTACCTAAACATCTCTAGACATGATTGAACTAACAATAATTATCATAAAAATTTGTCTATTAATTCAAATGTAAATAGTAAAATCAAATTTTCCATTACGTCTCAAAATTTCACAATAAATCTCAATCTAATATTTTGCATATCCATTATGGTTATTTGTAACTAGAGTGCAACTTGGTGCCCTAGGTATATGTACAAACCAGTATCTAACAAAAATACCTAGAAGAATAAAAATGAAACAACATAACACTTAAAATCCAACATTTATGTTTGTAACTCCTACTTCATTGACATCAATCCTTACCATAGTTGTTAAGGTTTCTAAACATCAAATTCCATTTGTTTTTTCAATTTGAAAGCATCACATCTTATGACTACACATATATTTTTAGTCATATTCACCCCATCATCAAATACTCTCTCAAGATCATCTAATATATTATTCAAATTTATACACAATACCATTGTTGACATCAGTTTCCACCTTGTTAAATTTTATCAACAATTACTATGGCACTACTAAAAATTCAACTAAACCATTTTATCCATGTGTAGCAATTAATTACAATTTATGAGACCAAAATCATTCAAAACATTTTTTCAAACAATTCAAGTGCATTCACCAACATAAGTTTGAATTGTTTCAACCAAGAATGGATTAGGTGGTCATGATTGTGCTTGTGTGGCTAGCTTAATAAAAATTAATGGGAGTGGGTTGATTTTTAGGCCAATAGGAACAAATAGAAGTGGTATCGGGTCACATTTCTTATCCATTTGTAATATTTAAGGATCTTGGAAACCATTTCCAATTAGTAAAACAAAAAAGACGAAGATAACTTTAATTAATTAGGAACTTAAGACTTGATCAAAAACTTAACTTGACTCATACGTAGATTATGGGGTTCCAAACTGAATTTTCACACCAAGTTTTTATAATGAAATTTTGTCTCCCAACCATATAGGCATGCTAGAGAAAATTTTGAAATTTTGAGAAGTTCAAAATACGAGGACTATAAATTGTAAGTGTGAATGCAGCTCTAAGCCAAAACCCTAATTTTCCATTGTATATCTTAACCAAAAGATAGTGGGTGTAGTTATAGATAGACAAAAATGTACCATTCATGATTGTGTGTATAGTGCTAGTGCATGTAAACCTAAATTTAATGCTCTTTGACATTTTTGATGTTTAGTAATGTGCAACTTGGCTTAAAATTAACTATGGCTTAACCCATAGAGAGGGAAGATATCTTATTTAACCTAGTTGAGTTCTTCATAACTTACTTATGTGTTGCTTCCAAGGATGTTTATAGATGGAAAGATGAGAGATTGAAAATTATTTAGAATGGTATTTACAAGAGTGCCTCTTCAAAATGTGAGGTGAGTTCAAATGGTGAATTATAATTTTTTATATAGGTGTCCATGATTAATAAATCACTCTAAATCCAACCTAGGGGATAATAAACAACCAAAAGAAAGACACAATTTAAGAAATTAGTAGTTGGTTGCAAAAAGGATAGGTTTGTATGGGGTTGGACTAGGCCATGATATATCCTAGCTAGGATTGTACAGTTATATTTTGTATTGTTCCACAAAATGTGCAAAAAAATTTCAATTAACTACAATTCATTATTATGGCTCAAATGGTTGTTTGTAAGTTAGCATTATAATACAACTCAATATATGAATATCATGGTACAAGTGTGAATATAAAATCCATTTCATTGAAATATAAATAATTATAATCTAAAAATATCATCTTTGTCTTAAATTCACATGATACAATACCCAAATGAAATTATTGTCATACATTCCATTGAATCACTAACACGTATACAATGTCAATCAACAATACAACAAGAAACATATTACACTTTGCCCCTTCAAGTGCATCCAATTATTCTATCAACACATTTCTTGCTTCTTCAAATCATTAGTACATGTGACATGTTACTAAGATGTCATTGGCTTGATAAGATATGTTTGCATAATTTTATCAAGTACGTATATTACAATCAAGTTATAGAAGTTCAAGGCATTTATTATGAGTCTCTTTTACTACCTATGGATTTTATTCCTAATTCAAATCCTTTCATGAAAATGTTCAAATGGCTTATACTCACCCCATATATTCAAATCCTTCCTAATTTAATAATAATAAATCATATACTATCACCTCTTTGACATAAGGCACAATCAAGACCAAGAAAATATAATTTAGTAACTTCTCCTAGAACTTTTAATTCAAATAAAAATGTCTTACATCCTAGATTAAAGTGATACTATATCCTACTTAACATAATACTTCACCACCACATATGACCTCTCTAGTGATCCCTTCCCTATACTCCTCTCTATACCAACATTCTTATGTTATAACACAATTATATTTGAGACTATAACACATAACATGTATCCTTATTTAGGCACCGATCCTGATTCTTGAAGGTTATTGATGTGGAAGGAGTGAAAATAAGATTTGAAATACCATTTAAATGAAACTAGTGATCATCCAATCTTTCCCAAAATAACTAGTTATTAAACTAATATTCTTGTAAGTGAGATTTATGACAATATATGCATCAAATAACCCAACATTTCTAGTTTTATTTACAAATAGCTACAAATAAATTCAAATATAAACTTAATGCAAAAACAAATTCCACTTGGAAAAAATACCCACTATTGTTTATTCAATTAATCAATAAACAAGGCTAATATAGCCATTATAATAAGACTTGTCTTAATTTGCATGACAAGTAAAAGACTAATAATAGGAACTAAAACTCATAAATGAACTAAATTCAACTAAATATGACTAAAAATAGACTCAATATGAAAAATATCATCCACTAACAAGATGTGGTAAACATGTAAGAATCCATTATCATTTTAGGTGACACATGTGCACAATCTGTCATGCATGCACATGATAGTCAAACTAGGCACCCCAAACTCTCCTAAAAATATAGATTACATAAAATAAAATAAAATTTAGTAATTTACACTTATAAATGGTACCCTTCCTTTAGTAATGAATGGATAGCGATTTGAACTCGAGTTAAGTGCACATCTAGTGAGTTGCACTCTAACTAAGCACTTCAACCTAAAAACATATTTCAAAAATATAATTTTACACTTAACTAAAAATATCCTAAAAACTAAAAAAACTAAAACTAAATATAAGAGTAACTAATCAAGTGCCCAAATTGGTTTCATAGTCAACATTCCCCCTTTTAAGTAAGATTGTGAATGTATATCATCTCCTTAAGTCTTCCATGAATCTTCTTCAACAATCCCTTGGTGAAAATATCAACAAAATGATCTTCACTTCTCACATACTCAATGAAAAATGTTTATCATTGACCAAGTCTATGATAAAATGATGCTCGAGCTCAATATGTTTGGTTCTAGCATGGAAAATTATATTCTTGGACAATTGTATTACCCTATTGTTATCACAAAAAAATCTGTAGGCTCAAGTTAAACCTCTCTAAAATAAAATAAGGGTCTTATCAACCACATACCTTGTGTGGAAGCAAATGTAAGAGCTTCATAGTTAGCTTCAATAGAGGATAAATAAATTTTATCTTGCTTATTTGATGATTGTGATACCAACCCACTTCCCAATGTGAAGTAATAACCTAAAGTAGACTTCCTGACATCAAGAGAACCTCATAAGTCTAAATATGTGTATTTGTAGCATTTTTATCATTTTTCTTTAATTTAGTGGATGATATGATGTGGTTTTTCATATAAGTCTGATTAAATTGGAAATTAAGATGGTTTTGGGGGCATGGTATTCATTTTTTTGAGTATATGGATATCATATTTTATGATTAACTTATGTCTTCCTAGTCATGTTTAAATGTGGCCCCCACTCCCCTTCTAAGTCACTTTAATCAAAAGTTCCATATGAGATCATTTTTATTCCCGAGTTTTTAATAAAGTATTTTACCATATTATTATGAGTCTTACCTTCATTTATTTGTAACCCAAAGTCTTATGATGTCATTTTATTAAAAAAAGATACAAACTAACTTTTGGAGGTAAATAATATAAAAGGACTTAATGACATTGAATAACGAGAAAAACACAAGAACTTATCAATAATTGTCAATTTTCATTTGAATTAACTTATTTACATTTTTATGAGATTGGTTTTGTATGCATGTCTCTTTAATGACACTTTAGGTGGCCAAAAACATGATATTTGAGATGGATTAGGTATATCCAGGTTTATGCAATTTAATATTGTTGATTATTAGGAATAATTCAGTCTTCTAACATGAACCGAATGTAGTTTATTTGTATTTCTTGATATTCTCATTGCTTTTGGATTGGAGTTATTGAGACTTACATGATCATTTAGCTTTCACTTATTCATCAGAATTAGACATGTAGATTTATATCTCTTTAAATGTAATCTTACATTTGTGAATATTTTGTTCTCATCAATAAAATCTCTTTTATTTGAATTCAAAATCATGGTGTTTGGCTAGAATGACCACTTGTATAGTGTTCATACTTTCTAGAGTTAATATATACATTATTGTTTTATTTTACGTTATTTCAATAAAAATCCATATTTTAATTTAATAAAATTAATTATAGTATGTACTAATCAAATATTCATTACAATTATTTTACTCAAGTTAATCGAAAAACTTCATGAGCATTTGTGATATTTAAAATAGATAAACTTTGTTTTATTTCAATAAAAAACCATATTTTTATTTATTACAATTATGTATAGTATGGATTAATCAAATATTCATTACTTTGTATTATTCAAGTTAGCTGAAAAACTTCATGAGCATTTTTATATTTAAAATGAATTAAATTTGTTTTATTCTAGAAAGAGTATTGATTAAGAATTTCTTTATATGTGGAATTCATAGCTCCTTATTTTATTTGAGATCGTATGATGACATTTATTCATGTGTTCTTGATACCATTGATCTATCACAATGTATTTTAGATATATTTTCTCTTTTATTTCCCTCAAGAGGTCACCTCATTAATATGCTTCACTCTATTGGAGAGGTTAAATAACATTTTAGATTAATTGTTTTTAGTTAGTTATATTTTTCTTTCTTGACGGTCTTATCTTTTTATCATTATTTCTACTTTTTTAAGTGAATCAATCATTTTTAATCCCCAAAACACTATTAGGTTCCTCTAGTTTTCACATTTATTAGTAACATAACATTTAAACTACCCTCCATATGCTTAAGTTTGTCTTAAGTCCTTACGATTAAACTAGTTTGATTCCATCTTTACCTTGGTGATAAGTGGAAGGTTAGATTCGTTTATGGTACGCTTTTATCATCAATGTTCCTCTTTGAAAGGATTTTTATGGATTGTTTCTTATCCTATAGGTTGGCCTTAATGCAACATTTAACTTATGAAAGCCTATATAAGCAAGTCTAATGCACTTAATAACTCACTTGGAATTATAAGTAACACCTATTGCAAAATACATTCTTAAATCACTCAAGTCTGTCATAAATCCTCCTAAAATAAAAAAACATCTTTAATAACAAACATTGCTTATGTCTCAAGCACTCGAACTAGGTTCAAGATTCTAGCTTCCCCATCTACAAGCCTCCAAAGGTCTTAAAGCCAAGCCACAATAAGCAAAATTCAATATGAAGCATTTCCAAAGTTTTTAAGGGTTAAATGGAATAAATTTAGCATCATCAAGCACATAATTTTATATCACAAATGTGAAGGTACATTCTAATCTATAGTTACACATGTTATCTTTTTTTCAATAGATAAAAGGGCACAATAGTAGGTTGCCTTATATTTATATACATGATTATACATACACTAAGAGAACTGCATGGAGTTTGTTCATACATTTGAGGGGATGTAATGCAATGCTTGAGTCAATACAATAGGGTTTGACCACCGGTTCGAGACAAATCCACCACACATAAATTTATTATTTGTGTATTTGACCATATTCATGTAGTGCTAGTACAAGAAACTGGAGTTATCATTCATTACAGTTATTATAGAAATTTTCACAATGTTTTAAACCCTATATTTAGAAAATAAAGCATATCTCCTAGGAATAAATGATCACCATAAGTCTTTGTGCACCAAAATAACTCCATTTGAAACCATACATCCCAAGAAAATACCATACTACACCCCAAGACAAGTTGTATGGTTCTATATCGATTCAGGTTTGTAGTCACAATTCTAGAGAAAACTTACTTCCAAATATTTACCAATATGCACATCCAAGCTACACACCCTTATCATCTTTGTACTTTTGTGTTCATCTAAGTGTTCTCTCCTCTTTGTTTTTTAAGTAATTGTTTCTATGATGCACATTTATTTGGGAGTAAATTTTACACATTAATGTTATTAATAATTTAGAATACAAAAACCTATACAACCCTAATACCTTTTAAATAAATAAGGAACTAAATTAATTCCAAGCCCTTATTTATTTATTTCAAGTATAAAAATGTGGTGAATCAAGCAAAGTCTTGATACTACACATTTAGTGCCACCAATTATTGAGCTAATATCAAGTTGACATTGTCCCTCTATGACTTAGATCTCTATTAATCAATCCAAATTTGTATTCTCTTACTCCACCTCCACTTTCTCTTGAAAATCCTCCTCACTTGCCTCTGCTAGTTAATACAAAGCAACAATATGGCCTTGTCATTGATTGCTCTAATAGTGATAGTGATACTATAGAACTTATTGATGAGACTTTAGATAAATTTGATTTTAATCTTGTGGATGATGATGAGGCCATGTTTCATTCTCTTTTGTCTTCCACTAACCTTGGGAATTATCGACGCAAGTCCCCTAGGATATATGCTTAAAATACCTCTCCTATAAAGATAAATATTTAAAACACACTTAACTATACTTTTGTTGAGTGTAATCTTACTCACCCCGCGACTTATTTAATGCCTTTGATTCTATTTGATGAAAATCATGTTGATCATAAGACACCCACAACTATCTCGGTGTTATGCAACACATTGATAATATGCATGATTCAATTCCCACATTTATCTTTGTTATTATTCATGCACATTTAGACATACCACAAGTTATTTTTCCTATATTTAATGTTGCTAACGCTACCCGTTATATGCCATTACTCCATTGAGCATCTCTCCTAGCATCCTAATAATCCATTTTGTGATTATCATCGTGTTTTTAGCCATGATTCCAACCATTATCAAAAATTGGTAACTAAAAATAATATATTAAATTTATTTTCATTATTAACATACTTATTTATGTATCTCTACACCTCAAACAACCATATTCTCTTGATACACTACAACCAAGCAAGTGGCCTCATTTTGACTCCTTTATTATCACACTTTATATCCATGGCATATTTTAGAACATGTCTTACTTAATTTGGATACAAATAAGAGTATTTGTACTTAGATGGTATTATACACCATTAGTCTTACCCCATAAAATACTATGTCACTCTTTGTTCCATCCTATACCTTTCAACGTCATATTATGCTTCTTATTTTTTTGGCTTACATGTAACCACAACTAAAGTATGGGTTTCACTAGACCCTCAACCCACACCCATTTCTTTTGGGTGATTCTAGTTGTGATGCTTGAAAAACACTATTGGTGAACACAATCTCAATATTGTTTTCCTTTACTTCACACTTATGTTACTATTTGATATGAAGGCCTTGTTGATTGCTAATGTAATATGACACATTGAAACATACTATGGCATAACAAGGACCACCTTATACTTATAAGGAATAAATAATGACACTATACTAACTTTGAGATACTAGATAGTTAGATTATGAGGAAAAAATATCATATTGCAAGAAGCAAAGAAAGAAATACTTCATAGGATGAAAGAAATCCCAAAATTAAAGTACCTTATATACAAGCCCTCACTGATAGGATTATAAAATTTTTAACAAAGAATGATTTAAAATTAGTATTTCCTCCTTGGAAATATTAAGGAACATCCTAGATAGATAAAAGGACCCTTATGACCCCAAAATATATGGCAAAGTTTTCTCAATCCCATGTTGATGTGGAAAAAAAAACATTGGTGATATAGGAAGAACATTAAAAATTAGACTTAAGGAGCACAACATAGATATTTTATATGAATGATTTGAAAGTCGGAAATGATAGAATATTCTTCTACTTTAAAACACCACATTTGTATAGAATGTGTCTCGCTTAATTGTGAAAGTAAACCATTGGAAAGAATGTTAAATATATGAGGTAATCAAAATTGAAAAAATCCCTAAAAATTCAAATAAAGATGATGGACTTTTTTAAGTAATTCTTAAAGCCCTTAATACACTTAAAGAAAAATAAATAATCAATGGGCTCAAATAATATGGAAGGTCATGCACTGCAAGGTCTTATATGTTGTAATAACTTTCTTCATGGAAATGAAAATTATTTTCACCTAATGATGGGTCATGTAGTTAGGCTTGAAATATCGATAAATATTATCTCATGTGTGATGTCTCCAAAAAAATCATTTAATGTCCCTTGTTTGTGTAATCTCTATCATATATGGTTGATCCAAGATTCATAGGTTTTAATCTTGGTTCAAATTATTTGCTCGATGTTGAATAATTTTTCTTTTCTCTTGTTTTTACACAAATATTCTAAAATACAAAACCATTCAAATAATTTAATAAGCACAAAAGCATTCAAATATTTTCAAAATACAAAATCAGGACCTACATATGACTCAATTTGTTGTCTTTTTAAATTTTCATGTGTTGTTTGTCATTTTTACACCTAAATAAATAAATAGACGTTTTATATTAGAGTTCTTTCCTTATCTATTAAAATGCATAAGGTTGTTACATGTAGAGTATATTCTGAATTAATTTATAAACATTAATGTGCAAAACATAATAAAGATTTTAATATAATGTGTGATATGGAAACGATGAAACAATTTCTTAAAATATAAGAAAGGAAGAGTACTTATCTAAACATAGAGGTAAATAGGTCATATGGGAGTATAAATTGGATGCACATGATGGATAAGATCTAGAAATTATTTGTCTCTAGAACTATGTTTGCAAACTAATCCTATACTAAATCATACATCTTATCCCATGGTGAAGTACAATTTTTGCTTGGGCATATAGTATATTGGACCAATATGTGTTAGGGTTATCCTAATTTTTGTGGTCACTAGTGGGCTAAAAATATGGTTTTTTTGTCACTAGGCTTGAAACTATATGACACCTTCTTGTAGGGACATGTTATAGATGAAACCCTAGAATACCTATAGTAGCTTTTCATGAAGATGAATAGATAATATAACGATAATTTGTGTATGGGTGAAGTTGGTATGACCTTGGTGGTAAAACCCTATTGAACCAATACAAGCATTGCACTACATCCCCTCACAAGAAGTAGAAAATCTCGTGTAGTTTTCCTAGTGTATGTGTAATTGTGCATGCAAAGATAAGCCAACCCCATTTTGTGCCTTTATGTCTCTTGACATGAATAACAATGGGTGTAACTATAGATAAAGTATGATGTACCTTACATGGTAGTGATATAAATTTGTGTGCTTCATATTTTAGATAGATTCCTTTGTCCCTTATAACTTTGGGAATCCTTTGTGTTGACTTTATCTTGTTATGACTCGGCTATAGAAATTTTAGAGTCTTTTAGATGGGGAAGCTAGACTCTTGAACCTAGTTTTAATGCTTCAAACTTGAGTAATGGTTACTCTAAACGATGTGTTCCTACTTTAGAGAGATTCGGGGAGTCTTTAGTGTTTTTTTAATGTAATTTACAATAGAAACTCTTTAGAGTTTTGGGTAAGTTCTTAAATACATTTGACTTGCTTATATAGGATTTTGTAGATTAGATGTCACATTAAGGATGGCCTAAAGGATAATAAATGACCAAAATAAAGATATTAAATTTAAAAAGAGTGATATGAAAGTAGGGTACACGACCGTATGGTTCAACCTAGACCATATTATGGCCTAGTCGTAGGCCATATAGTTTTGGGCAGGAAGTTCATAATTTTCAAGAAATATTCTAGGAAATATGCATGTGATTAATGCAATACTTTTGATAAATACAATTGAATATTTAAAACATTGAGCATTGTGTATAGAAAATAATTTTTTTGGGGAGAGAGATAGATAGATAAGTAAATAAAACATAGGATGTGTGTGCAATTCATATAGAAAAAAAGGTATATTTTTCATTGCTAAAGGATAAGTTTCCAAATTTGGGTGTCTATATTCCCTTCCCCTTATGTATCGAGTAAAAATTACATACTTAAATCAAAATATACATGAGTTTGCACACATACTTTGTCTTTTCTTGTATGATTTGGTTTTTACATTTGTGTTAGCATGTTTAATAATGAAACCTACAACACAGAGTGTAGTAAATATATATAAAATAAATTGAATCCTAACTCAAATATGAATAATTTACTTATAACTTTGAAATTTTAATTTTACATAGTAAATTAAAGGGATAGACCATGGATGTAATACACTGTTCAATTTTATGAGGGAGGATCTCCCACATTTTTCCTACTTGTAGATTCTTATTTGTGTTGATTTTATAAAGGATTAGGGATTATAATTCCCAATTTTACTAAAGGATAAACCAAAGTAGGAAAGGAATTGAGTTCACTTAACCCAACACCAAGAGGAGAGGTGTCATAGGATTTTATTCGTAAATAACCCCATATTAAAGAAGAACAACCTACAAATTATCTAACCACTTTGATATCTTCCCACCCCATGGACCACACCGCTACAGAGATATTCAGGCCTACGTGTAAAATAATCCATATTTGAAAGGGAATTATGTGTCTCATGCTCTCAAAGCACATTTGTAACTATTGAGATATATGCAAATGTTGAATATAGAAACATAAGAAGGCATATTCCCTTACCCCGTATTTAAAAATGTACCCGAATCATGTGTTGAAAGGGTGAAGTACTCACATTACTTGTATTCTAAATGTAATAAGTATACCTTTCTCTAAAATATGTCATCAGTCCCTAAATTTGTACCAAAACTCGTATCTATCTATGAAATATGAAAATTTTGAAATATCATGTAGATCTTCCCCATGATGAAAACATCCACCATGGATCATAGCATACCACACTTTCATCCCTAGTGGAAATTTATGTACCTATGCCAAATATGTATCTATTTTGTGTCTAGATAAATTTTTGAGGATATATGCCCTATATATGTTTGTATATGAGTCATGAATTATATATGTGGCATTGATATTTTTATGACATGCCCCTTTCTTTAATACCCCCTCTTTTGAGGCATGTGAGATGTGCAAAAATCATGCGGCTCTAAATAAATGATGCGTGCCCATGTCAAATATGTTTAATAATCTACATTGGATAACATAGAGGGTTTTCGTGGGTAGTCATTGTTGAGATCGTGTTCTACGCAGGGGTGTGCTTTGTAGAAACTATGGTGCATAAAGATGTAAAATAAATAACGAGAAAAAATAAATGATCACTAAAGAAATAATTTACAATAGTAAATAAGTGTAGAGGAAAACACATATACAAGTAATCTAGTATACAAGTACATAAATAATGTCAAATACGTTATTCATATCAAAGGCATATATCTAAAAACAAGGGAGATAAAGGTGTCACACACAACAAAAAATAAATGCAATAGGTTATATAAGTCACAAACAAGGTACAAAAGGTGTCACCAAACAAACATATCAAATGTCATATGCTATATAAGTAGAGGCAAGCAATCAAGAAAGTGAATACAATAGAAAATAATAGTCATAATGAACATAGAGTAAGATAAGCTAGTGCTTCACAAGACACATGTGTTAGCCATATTAGTCCAAAAATATCATATGCATAATATAAAAAATTGAGTGTAATGAGGAATCAAAATAATTGTACTAAAACAAAATCATGTGTAGTGTAGGAGATTTCCTTGGAATATCAAGGTCAACTAGGAAGGGTCTAGGTTAGTACCCATTACCATGCATCAATATGTGTATGTCCTACATGAATCTAGACATACCTTATAAATGCATCTATGTAGAAATTATATAGAAAAATATTCTCTCTATTAAAATATATGACAAACAACATATGCAAAGTAAAAACTATCAAATTAACTCATATGTAGGTCCTCCTTTTCTAGTTTTGTAATATTTGAATATTTTCTTGTGCTATGTGGTTATTTGAATGTATTTTATATTTTTGGAATTAGCTATTTTTATAACATTGGGAAATGTAAGAGATACTATATGAAAACCTTATTATGAGGCATGGGAGACCCGTCAATTAAATTAGGCCCAAACCTCAAAGAAGCTACATGTATAGTGGGAGTAGTAGGGACCTCAATAGAGTAGGTGAATTTGCAATACAAATGAAGCTCAAGCCTCAAATTTTTCATTGTGTAGTAGGTTAAGGATGGACCTCAAGAATTTAGGGCTATATAGCCTACTTAGGATTCATAGAATGTGCAATAGGATAAGAGGATGCCTACAAGGGATTGACCCACTAGAGTTAGCACATGTAATAGGTGACCTAGGTGGAGTCCTACAAGGGATAGACCCACTAGAGTTAGCATGTGTAATATGATACCTATGAGGATTCTTATTAAGGATATACCTACTAGGGCTAGCATGTGAAGATGCAATAGGATTAGAAATGGATAATGTTAATTTTTACTTAGGAGTTTAGCTATTAGGGCCTTGTGTGTGATACCCTTAACCATACCAACTTGTTGATTATAAGTATACTTGATGCATTCATGTAAAATATATGGTATAGATTTAAAAGTATGCATCCAAGGGAAACCTATAAATGTATCACATTGGCCAAGGGAAGCAAAGAATCGAAAAGGAATACCCAAAATATTGGAGCCAACCATAAGAGGTATAAAAACTTTCCCAAGAGAGGTCTCGAGTATCAAATGTCATATTATTCTTAGTATGACAAAAACATACAAGTAACTTGAATGTGAAAATATTATGTCTATCACGACTTCCAATCAATGCACTATAAATAGGTCATTCTCCAAAACAAGATCGTGAGCCATATTAGTATCATCAAATATAATAATGACTTAGGTGGGGGCATAATAGTAATAGTACCAATCAAAAAGTCTAGTGGGCTATCATAGGAAGGAGAAGGAGGCATAAATAGATAAGCATGATGCATTTCCAATTTGGATTTGGAATTATTGTGACCAGAAAGTAGGAAATTGAAAATATTAAGCTTGGAAGTTCCATTAGCATGCTTAGATTTTTCAAGGGTGGGTCCTAGTTAATAGTATTTACATCAATAAGATCTTGTATAATATTACAAAGTGTAATACATCGATTAGTATAATGGATAATGCATCTATGATAATTAAAATATGAATTAGTTTAATAATGTTTATCATAAAGCTTGCTTGCATCAACATCTATAAATAGAGGGAGAGATACAAAGTTGCACTCTAAGTAATCTGTTTAAGAAGAAATTGAGGTGATCGGGGAAAGTGTCAATTATCTCCTAGGAGGATCTTGTAACTAAAGATTTGTAGATTGATATATACCATTACAATAACGTTAGCCTCAAATTTTTGTCATTATATTTGAAATTTAGGATTATATGTGTTAGAAGCATTAGTAACATACTAGAGCTTGTTCATGGTAAGGTGTTTGGCCTTATGTTCTTTTAATGTGTGATATAAGTGATTAAATGACTGAAACTTTTCAAATATAAAAAATTCTTGTAAAGGTCAAGAAATATTTGAGTGAAGAGCTCATTGTCATCTAATATATTCTTCATTTCAATAATCATGCTCTTGTAACATAGAAAAAGTCACCATTTGGATAGTTGGAGCATTGTCACATTTTATATATTTGATCATAGGATACTTTGTTTGTAATATTAATGGAAAATGTTGCAAGGAATTGATTAGCCAAAGGTGTAAACTCCCATACATAATGGATATGAATATCATAAATACATTATAATGCAAAATCTTTTAGGCTTCTACAAAAATCTTAGAATTAATATGTCATGATAAGAATAATATAAGCTAGCATTATGGAAATCATGAAGGTTTTCTCAAGATCTCCTTTACCATTATAAATAAGAATATTATGAGAAAAAATTGATATGTAAAGGATATGAGGCCACTTCGGGTGCAAATGGGTTGTGAAGAAATTTAGAAGAGTCAATAACACTATAAAAGGTAGATGTACCATGTTGTAATTTTAAGATTTAAGACTTTAAACTATTGTTTATATCCTAAACCAAATAACTAGTGGTTTAATATGAGTTCTTTCCTTATTTATTAAGAGATGTAAGAATGTTATAGGTAGAATATTCTAAATTAATTAATCCACATTAACTACATAACTAAGAATATATCTATAAATACAATATACGATGATAAAATGATGAAAACATTTCTTAAAACATAAAGAGGGATGAGTACTTAGTTGATTAGAGAGATACATAAGAGTTTGGGTGTGCAATCTTGATATACAAAATTATGAAAATATGGAAATGATTTTTCTTTGGAACTGTGCTTGTAAACAACTTCTATACGGAACTATAAAAAAATTAGGGTGTAGTATGGTTTGGTCTTGACTGGTAGATGTTAGGGTTCTATAACTACAACTGATTGTTGGTGTCATGGAAATATGCATTTATTTAATTACCTACAATAAATGAAACCATAGAATACCTCTACTAGCACTTCATAAACATGATTATATTAAAAATGATAAATTGTTGTGTGGGTGGAGTTATATTGACCCCGATGTTCAACCTCTACTAAATTAATCAAGGCATTACACTTCATCCCCTCTTTGTGTATGTGTAATAATGTATGTAAATCTAAGCCAACTCCCTATGTTTACCTTGTATCTCTTTACACAAAGAGTAACACATGAAACTATAGATAAAATAGAGATGTATCGTGCACATTATTGATATCGTGTGATGTGCTTCAAATGCTAAATTAATTTATTTTTTCCCTTAAGAAATTTTGCAATGCTTCATGTGAATTTCACTTGTTAGTGCTTAGCTCTAAGGCCTTTAGATGCTAGTGGATGGGGAAATTATACATTTGAACCTAGTTTGAGTGCTTTAGACCTGTGTAGTGGATTCTCTCATAGATGTATTGCTTTTTAGGGAGATTTGGGATTTCATTGAGTACTTTAGGAGTGTGATTTACAATGCATACTCTTGAGAATGCCAAGAGAGTTCTTAAGTGAATTAGATTTTCTTATATTGGCTTTCATAGGTTAGGTATCACAACAAGGCCAACATATAAGATAAGAAAAATACCATTAATGATATCAAAATTGAGAAAAGATATGTTGTAAAGTAGGAGACAAGATCACATAGGTTGACCTACACTATAGTACAACCCGGTCACACAATATACGATTTAAATACAAGTAGTTAGTGATGTTTAACAAAGATTGTGGGTGAGATGCCTATGAGTGATATATTACTTTGGATAAATTAAAATGAGTGAGTGAGAGACATAGTAGTGTGTAGAGTTAATAAATTCATATAGGAGAGAAACAGATATATCATTTTTCTTAAAATGCGAGTGTGCATCACATCATCTAGGAACAAATCCAAACTTGATGTTGCCAATGGATAAGTTGTTAAATTTATGTGTCTACGATTGTGAACAAGGGTTTTAATATCTTTTTGTTATAAGAAGAGGGATGGAAACCACTATGGGTGTTATAGTAGATGTGGGAATAGTAGTAGACATTAGAATCGATATAGTAACACTATGGGGGATTGGTTACCCTTAAGGATATATGCACTTTGAGGAAGCAATAGTAAATGTAGCCATAGTATAAGATTTAAAACTTGACTCAAGGCTTATAAATACATGGTTTCATTTGAGATCATCTTTAACAATGTGTAAAAGAGCATCAATGTGTTGAGGATTATGTTATAAAAATGTGTGAATTGTATTTCATCATCCTTGGGAAGAGTGCAAGTATGAACATCAAAGTCATTATGGGAGCCTTCTCCTTCAAACTACTCAATGGTGATAGTATAAAAGGTATTAAGAAAGACATAAAAAATTAGATATGTGTGGGCATAAGTATTAAAAATTGTATCATTATAAGACTCATATGTGTCATAACACTTATATTGAGAAGAATCATCAAATCACCATACAATATGACATTGGGAAGAGACTCAAATTTTGGTTCATCGGTAAATTAATAAGGGAAAGGTGCAGCAGAATAAGCCATGAAAGCTTAAAGGATAACAATTCCTAGGGCATGCAAAATGATCATGAACCAAAATAACTAAGGGGAGGCCTTAGGGCCGCCCAGGGTTTGAGAAATGATCGAATTCACCAAATATTTACACTCTAAATAAATAAGTAATGGTTTGATATTAGAGTTATTTATTTATCTATTTAAATGCATAAAGTTGTTACAGGTAGAATATTTTGAATAAATTAATAAACATCAATGTGTAAAAAAATATAGTTTTTAATATAATGTGTGATATATAAATGATGAAACAATTTCTTAAAACACAAGGAGAAGAGTACTTAGCTTAACATAAAGGTACATAGGTGATCTTGGAGTGTAGAATGGATGTAAAGGTCGGATAAGATCAAAAATTCTTCATCTTTGGAACTATGTTTGTAAATTGACTATGTAAGGAATTGTATAACTTGTATAAGTTCATAAAATGGTTTGGTTCGAGTTGTACGGTTTTGGAATAATATGTGTTAGGTTTCTATAACTTCTAGTGGTTATCGTCACTTGAAATATGATTCTTTGTTTGTCACTAGGGTTCAAAATTATGTGCACCTTCCTGAAGTGACCTGTAATTGATGAAACCCAAGAATACTTGTACTAGCTCTTCATGAACATGGTTAGATAACTAAAAGGGAAATATGTGTGTATGTAAGGTCCATTTCGGGCTCTAAATGGAAACAAAGGAAATTTCACAAACCCCAATAGATAGTAAATTTAAAACTATGAGAATCAACTAAACATTATGATAACAAGGTACAATTTTCTAATTTTTTATTACAACAAGAAGGAAAATGTAATATCTCTTCAAAAAATAATCATTCACACCATCTCAAATATGTAGGGAAACTTAGAAATATTTTAGAATAATTATTAACCAAGAAATATGCATTCAAACCCCAACTAGTTATTTAATTAAATAACATGACAACAATCAACACCCTTACAAAAGTGGTTGGAAATGAAGGCTTGTAAGCCCAAAAATCATGTCCAGATGTAGATTTTGGCTGCTAAAAATGTGAGAAACACAATGATGTCTTAGTTGGATGTTTTGATTCCCTACAAACACCTAAAATCCTCCATAAGGTGGTCACAAGGTGGGTCACTCCCCAAAGAGAGGGCTTAAAAGTTGATTTAAAACCAAACCCTAGCTAGAAATATGAAAAATCAATCTTCTTAAAGCTCTTTGGAAACCCTAAGATGGAGAATCCTCAATGAATTGAAGATTTTTGTTCTTCAATCAACTAAGGAAGGTTTTCATCCTCCTTGTTGGCTAAACAAGAGGGTCTTCTTCCTCAAGTTGAAGTAATTGAGAAATCAACCCAAAAACCATGCAAAGTTGTTATTAGACAAGATGATGATTATTGCGTAAATAAACCGACTAAGTATTGGATATGTACAAAGGTTGAAGAGTGTGCAAGAGTTGTGCACAAAATCATAAAGTAACATGTGTGACAGACTTTGAGACATGGGAACAGGGGATAGTTTGATCACTAAGAAATTTAAATATAGGAAAATCAAATTTGACTTAATTACCAAGCAAGCCATGAATAGAACAAGTGTGGATAAGAATTGAATAGTAACATGATAAAAGCATGCATGACTAATTATAGATGAGATCAACACATGGATAGAGAAGAGCTATTTATAGCACATAAGATAGAAAGAGAGAAGAGCTATTTATAGTGCATATGATGGAAATAGAACTTCCGAGAAAAAAATAAGTCACTTTTGGAGAACCATAGGTTTGAGTCTAATTATAGAGAAGTAAGAGTTGTAAAGCATGCATCTATGTATAGAATTGGTCTATTGTTAGACTAAAGCATGATCAAGCAGTGAAGGAAAAGTTCCCACCCTATAAATACACTTATAAATATCCATGTAAGTGTTCAACAGTAATCATCGGTCCTGTCCGGTCCTTTTTCCATTTGAGTCTATGTGAAGCTTCAAGTGTATTTGAGTTGATAATGTATTTTCTTTTCATGTCATGAAGTTATACTTCTAGTCAATTTTTGTGTATGAGCATTATGATTTATAATGAATATTCAACTCTCTTTATTTATATATAATTTCCTTTGTTATGATTTTAGGAGTATATATTCTCCTTGCGGTATGTTTGCATGTTGTGATAACCATGGGTGTAGGAACTACATCTTGACACCCAACATGAGAAGGGACATGGTAGAGTTATGTGTTCTTTAGGTGAGCATCTAGACTCGTGTCTAGGTGAAGTGTCAGTGTGCATGATTGTGTCATATTGAACCGAGACTGCAATGTGACATTTTGGTTCCATTGTTAGGACCTTCTTTAATTTAGACTCCCAAGATGTGGTGCACACATGGCATTTCAGTTATCCTTGGAGAATATTTAGCATTGGATACGCAAGGGCTAAAACAAGTTTGTGCTAAGATACAACACCGGTGACAATTTCAATCCATGCAAATGGTTCAAGGACAACCTTTATGATGTGCTTTATGAGATGTTCTTCAATTTCTTTCCGAGGGAATTACATGGCTTGTTAGCATTTTATGCGTAAAATAGAGTGAGTAGACTTGACAAAGACAACTCGACATTAGGACAAGTATCAAGCATTAACTGATTTATATGTGTTATGGATGCGCATAGTAGACCTCTTTTTAGGAAGGTTTTTGATCAAATATACTTTAGAGTACATGATGTCCACTTATTCATGTCTGGAGGAAGTTGAGTTCTAG
This sequence comes from Taxus wallichiana var. yunnanensis, assembly GCA_018340775.1. Lineage (NCBI taxonomy): Eukaryota > Viridiplantae > Streptophyta > Pinopsida > Cupressales > Taxaceae > Taxus > Taxus wallichiana. The sequence continues at coordinate 356,838,807 of CM031239.1, forward strand.
TTTTTTTAGGAGCCCAGAGGATCGTACTTACACACAATTCGACTTGATATTAAGATCTTGTTGATTGAGCTTGGACTTGAATATCTACCTATGGATGGTTAAATCCTCATCACACACAAATAAAAGGGAAGGGGTTGGAAATATAACATTAGGTTAAATGTAAGTAGATATAGAAGAAATATTACATAGATAAAGTGATGCATAAGACAAGGTGGTTGAATAAGTGTTGATATAGAGAGGAATATGGCAAGGCGGTAGTAATGAGAACCCTAAGGAAAGTGTAGGGCCACATGACTATGTCCCTCTGATATTGGGAAAGAACATAAGGAACCCCTTGGATAGTGAGGATTTGTAAACTATTGGTGTGCATCCGCACCATCCCTGAGCTCCTAGCCCTTATGCATGGTACTCAAGATTTGGAAGTTCATATAGAATATTAGCATAGCGAGGGTAAAAAACATGAAGTAAATCTAGTATCATCACATTGGGAAGGTGATACAAGTAGAAGTGTATTCGTAATTATTCAAGAGGTTCCTAAGATAAAATCAATGTGAATGGAATTGAACAACGTGCTCTAATAGTTGATAACCAAAATTTGTTTGGGAGTAATACCATAGGCGCAACACCAAGGAGAGTGTTGTCATGTAGACTAGCTCTAGCATTGGCCCATAGACTAGCTCAACCATAGGCACACATATAGGAATTCCTATAATAGGGGGCTCATGAGGCTCTAATCTTCCTCTGGGAGGAGGTAATGCTAGTGGAGGTTGTGAATAGGTTCTAATCCTCCTCCAAAACAAAGAAATATCCCTCCATAATAGCCTCATATTTATTACAAGATGTCACTCCACCGTCCTAAATACAAAGAAGTTGAGCATGCAGCTAAGCATATGTATAAATGTGACCTTCTATGGAGATCCAAGAGAATCACTACTTCGAGATAGAAAGGAAAGTCACTTTGTAACTACATTACAAGGTCATGTGTATAGTTGGTACCAAAAAGTATGATCCACACTAGACAAAGAGTGGATTACAAAACTTTATGTACCACCTTCTTGGTAGAATTCCATATCCCCGATTTTGAACAACAAAGCATCAACGCACTAAAGGACATCAAGAAGTTACTTTTTGAAAGTTTTGAGAATATGATGTGTAATTCAAAACTTTGTTGTTGAAGCTTTCATATGATATCCACCAAATTCAACATGCACAATGGTTTGTAGGTGGAATATTGACACCTTTCGCAAGGGCACTATCGCACAAGACATTTACTAACTCGCATAAATATCTAGAATCAGTTATACATGCAGAAGTAGTTGGAAGTGTAGACACTGGGGTGAGCCCATGTTGGGAAGCACAAATTACAGCTATGGTAACATAATTGGAGAAGCTATCACCTAGCTCATTACATGAAACTAGAAGTGGAATTTGGTGTATTGGATGTGAGGTAGAAGGGCATACTAAGAACATATATCCGTGTTGTAATGTGTGAGATATATTATTAGCCTAGTGAAAGATGCCACAAGAATCATGATGTCCTGAAATTTCCACTCCTTCAATGTGCTACACAGAAGAATGTTTCAAGCTATTACAATATTTTTGATGTGCACATGCATGATACCACTCAATGTCGCTTGATTGATAAAATCCATGAATCCTATGAAACGGGGTTGTGCCAAGAAAGTATGGAAAGAAATTCCTAGGGCCAAAACCATGGGGTCATTCGAATGTAAATAGAGGGTATAGAGGTGGCTATCGAGGAAAAGGTTACGGTGGTCAAGGTTGGTTCAGTAGAGGCACTTGTTATTCATGTGGATCACCTGATCATTATCAGCATGAGTGCCCCAAGAATTTTTCCTACACATATTGTGGAAAGGGACATAAGGTGGAAGATTGTCTAGATTTGTATGCATATATGAGAAAAATAGTCCATCATTGACACTATTTTTATATTCACCATTCGAAAAGGTCTATGATTGCAAGATAGAGCCAAAAGCATAGAAAGTGTGATCTTTACATAATAGGCACAAACCTGGAATAATTATTTTGCGGTTGGAGGATTTTTACTTCTCTATGATTCTAATTTTGTACGCCACCCAAGAAATCTACAAGTGCATTGTTTGGGACCATTCAAAGTAACCAAGATTTTGGAATCTAACATATGTCACTTACAACACTTGATGGAACAATGTCATCCGGTTACGTCAATGGAAGTAGGTTTAAGCCCTATTATACATAAACTTGTTTTATATTACTATTGTAATAAGGCAATATTGTAATTTAGCTTAGATTTTCTATTTCAAATATTATTCTTTTTAGTTTTATTAATAAGTGTTTTCAGTACACGTGAGATGGTCCATTTATGGAGTTTGATGTGCAAAGGACTACATATACTTTTAGTGTGGGGTAGTAGGTAAATCCAATGATATACCTTTACGATGGTGAATAGAACAATGGTGAGAATGATGGATTGTTTTTCCCAATGGTGAACAAGAACACTTGGTGGTAATGAAAACATGTGGAATAGTGCGTAGGATAATGCAAGGTAGGAAGCGCGGAAGAAAAGGTGTGGCACAAGAAGGTATGCACAATGGGATCTATAGCCAGAAGTAATGGTATGCCAAAAGGTTATGGATTCCACACACGAGAGAAGACGTAAGACCTAAACTTAGTGGAAAAAGTGGAAAAGTGAAAAAATAACCGCTTTAAAGCTCATGTACAAAGTGTAACATTAAATGCGCTCAAAAGAAAAATATATATATAAAGGGGTGAGTGTTAGTTGCATTTCTCTCTTGTGAATTGATAACTATTGTAAATTTGTATAATTTGGTGAATAGAAGCAATGAAAACCCAAGTGTTATCATGGAACCAACAACTAGAGATCATGAGCTCCTTGTACTTGGTGGATTTGGAGTCCAAGTAGCATAGTGGTATTTGAGGAAGGATTTGGAGAATTGAGGTACGAAGATTGGAGAGGTGTGAAGAAATAGGGTTGCAGGGTTGGTTGTGAAATAGTTACAGAGCTAGGGCACATTGGGTTGAAGCAAAACACCAAGAAAGAGTTGGGTTTTCAAAGAAAAAGGTGATTGAAGCCTAATATTTCAAGAGAAGACACCAAAAATATTGTAAGAAATTGAGACCGAGTAAGCAATGGTTTAAAACTTAGGGCACATGATTTGTAAGGTTCACGATTTATAGAGTTTCAAGTACAAGATCAAATAATGACACGGGTGAAGAAGGCAACAAAAGGAAAGAAGCTAGAGGAGGAGTCCCAGGATGATTGGTTCTCTGAGATGAAATACCCACAAGAGGTCATTATTGGAAAAGAGTGGGATTCAAAGGTGTGGAGGTGTAAGATAATCGAGTGCAATCATCATTATACATGACATGATGTAGATATAAGGAATGATACATTAGTGGAAATAGGCTAGTGCATGGAGGAAGGGAAAATTCGATAGATGACAAAGCGTGTGCAAGACGCTCGGATAGTGATGGTGTGTCTGTAATTTCTTGATTTACCTTTCTTTAGAAAGCACACATGACTCTATAAGTGGTTGGTGTCAAGGTTACATGAAGATTATTTTTACTTTACAGGAAGGAGAATGTGCATAACCACGTAACTCGTCAACAAAGTAACTAAAATACGTGACATGGGAGAATATATCATGATATATATATATATATATATATATATATATATATATAGGTGATGAGGTGGAAGAAAAACAACCACTAAATCACACTACTTTGGAGGAGAAGCCATACGCTTAATATTGCAAATATCTCACACCCCAAGATAAGAGTGGAAATGCACTTGGTCACTGCAAGTTGGTTGAGCTTCGAAATATGGTCTCGAGGTGAATAAGATTTTTTTACATATTGCACATAAGATGGCGCATGACACAAAATAGAATATTGCTTTGTACATTACAGAGAGAGTGTTATAGAAGAGGCCCATAACCAACAAGACAAGGGTGAGAAAACAATATGGGGTCAATTTTGTTATTGATTATATTTTGGGAGATCGGAGTCCCAAATGGACCACCAGTGGCACGAGTTGGAACACTCGGTGGTCATGTGATCCCCCATGAATATGTTTACAAAGTATACATGTGACGAGATGATAAAAAATGCATCCAAGGCTCCCTTATACTTATGGTACAAGAAGATGCATGATTCCTTCAAGAATGAATGGTGCATACCTAGGGAGCTACTAACCATATTGACTAGACAAGCAAAAATTTTGTGATGCAACACTTTTGTCTTGTAATATTATTACTGCTAAATGGAGAAATATGTCCTTAGTGTAAGGTTCCTTTCTCCTTCACAACCAAGTACTTCAAGAGTGTGGTGAACCAAATCAAGGATGCACAACAAATGAAATTCAATGCAAATAAGGTGGACGTAGAGTATCATACTCTATGCAAGACCTACTACCGCACAACAAGACATCCTTACAAAGAAACCATGGAATCAAATGGGATGGACCTCAATCCCATAATAACTTTGGTGGTTGGAAAGGAGGATTACAGAATTTATATCTATCTCGTGCCTAAAGTTAAAGGATGGAAAAGTGGTGGAGGAGTGCGATACATCCATTATACCACCAGCTTCGGGGAGGAAGGCCATGAGACAAAAGAAGCACATGTCCGAGATAGTTTAGGAAGAAGAAAAGGAAGATGAAACCAAAGGGCATTTAGACCACAACATAAGGAAGAGGATGTAGACACAACAAGAGGTAATTTCAGCGTGCATCCCTCCTCGAACCCCTCTAACTATCCCAACTAAAATTTCATGCACAACAAGCCCAAGAGGAGAAGAGTGTGATGATGAAGAAACTCTTAGGATATGAGAGGACTCATAAGGAGAAAGGATTCCACATGTTATCTAGATTGAAGAATAAGAGCTAGATAAGTTTGAGGAGTGTGAAGAAGGGGAAACACCTTTTAATACCTTAGTACATGTGGAGGTGTAACAAGAAGAAGAGGAGCATGAACATGAGGAGGAGGCTGGCCAAGAAGAGGAAGAGAACATCAGCCCCGTGTAGGATAATTTTGCACAAGAATCACTTTGTGTGAGTAGTTTATGGAAGGGCTATGACACTGACCATCACATGAAGTAAGGTCGGAAGAATATCACCTCTTCGATAATTTATGTCCTTTGTCAATGATTCAACAAAGGTAACTAGGAAATATTCCAACACAACATGGATCCAAAAGATTTATATTGTTGGGATATGCTAGAGAAATCACATGTCCATGTTTGCACATGCAAGGTGTTTTCATTCGTGATGCGTCATATGGAGGATCCAAAATTTGAGATAAACCAAGAGGTAATCCATGAGTTACAAGGAAGAAGGATCCATCAAAAACACTATCAATTTTAGAATCAACATTGTTGATAGATGTGTAGTTTGGAAACGTGCTAATCGAGATGGCCATGGAGGTAATGAGTAGGAACATAAACAAAGGATTCGCATTACATAATGAGACATTATTTTTGAAGATATTATTAAGAATAATAAGAATTTAGTGGTTGAACTAAATAAATTAAATATGAAACACGTCACAATTAATGCTAAAGTGGATGAGCTTATTAGAACTATCATGCATTCTTGTGCGGAAGTAATTGTGGGAGCCAAGCTTGATCATAACATGGAAATTGATAACTGGAAGAAGAGGTTTAAACTGCAAAGGATTAATATCACAAGTAAATGCAGCACAGGATTAAATTGCAAAGGATCTAGATAAAAGGAACAATAATAAGATTGTTCCATGCTACGAAGATCTCTGATGATAATAGCACACCACATTAGATTTGCAAAATAGAATAGCTAAAATATCATATATGGAAATCAATCATAATCCATTATTCTCAATACATTAGAATTGAATTTACATTGACCAATAAAAAGGATGTACATATAGGATGAGGGAAGTGCAACTACTACCTAGATCAGTGGTGAATAACTCCCACTGACTGATACCGGTAGTTAAGTTAACTCCACAAGATTAGCAAGCTAACTCCACATAACTAGTACACCTAAGCAAGCTAACCCAACAAATGTAGAGCTAAAATAAGTGTAGGAATTATCCTAATAAACAAATAAAAAGATAAATAATAACCTACACTAACACTAGAAAAGGAAAGGGAGTAGGAGATCAAGAAAAAATAAAGAAATATGAAAACCTTAGTGCAGAGGTGAAGGAAACTTCACAAAGGGTAGAGAAAATATTCATCAATTTTATGAATTCTTCCAATATAGACGTGAGCCTTTCGGAAGAAGAAACAAAGAGGAGTTTCCTCAATCCCTCCTTGTATACTGGAGATAAATTAACACATGCAAAAATTTTACGAGAAATGGAAGAGATGAAGAAGACTGTGTCATCGCAAAATGCACATAAGTAGAGGAAGACTGCAAGAGTTGTAAGAAATGGTACATAGTAGAAATTCTGGAAGGAATGGATTTCAAATGGAATATCATTTTTCCGTAATTACAATAAAAGCTAATGGAGTAACCCTAGAGGGGATTCCAGAAATTGTTGAAGCATTATTGGGAAGGTCCATCAATGCACTTGAAGAATGGAAACAACTAGAGGCAGAACTTGGCGTGGAATTCCTAGAACTCCTCCAGATACCTTAGTCTTATTTTTGGTGGCATGGGAGAAGATATTATTTATTCAACATTTTTGTATTCTTTATCCAACATTTTTGCATGATTATTTATTGCATTCATTCATTTATTCATTCTTTGTATTTCTAAGGATGGATAATATACCTAGTTTGTGTAAATGTTGGGTTGAAAAAATGGCCAAGTATTAGATATGCGTGAAGTTTGAAGAGTGTGTGAGAGTTGTACGTGGAAGCATAAAGGAACATCCTCGAAGGTTTGGTAATAGGAATATGGGATAGTTTAATCACTAAGCAATCTAAATATAGTAAAAATAGAGCTAACTTGACTACTAAGCAAAACATGAATAGAAAAATTGTGGATAAGAATTGAGTAGTAACATGATAAAATCATGCAAGAATTTATATATGGGATCAATGCATGGATAGAGTAGATCTATTTATAGTACATAAGCTAGAAATAGAGAAGATCTATTTACAATGCATATAATGTGTTGGTGCTCAAATTTGTCTCACCCCATTTTTCATTGAAATTCTTCAGTTTGTGGCCTCTGTTATGTTTTTTGTCTCCCAGGATCAAACGGTGGTTCTCCCATTTTACGGTTTGACAGGTGAAGTTTCATGGTCAAAATCACTCATCGGCATCAGTTGAAACATGACCCTTTCTCGGTTGGATGTGGCTCTACAGGAACTTTAAAAATTCTAAGGTTCACTTCAACCCAAAACATGTCCACATGGAGGCTTCCGTCGGGCCTTCTCGTACTTAGAATTTTCAAACAACTTCCTAAAGGGTCTGGAACATGTGGAGGGACCACGCATGATTGGGGATCAGCCCTTGAGTTTTATTTTGAAGAAGCACCAGGAGGACACTTGGGGACTCTTCCAAACTGAGACACGTGTTGGGCCCATGCTTGTTTGGGGTCTCTACTTTTCGAGACCATCTCAAAATGTGCCATTAAGACACGTAGCAGTGGGAAATGGAGGAACGGAGCTTCGGGGGTCATTTAAAGTTTTTTGCCTTTTGTAAAAAAAAGGGGGATAAAATTGTAACTTAAAGCACGAGTCTACCGAGACCCACATCAGAAGCTAAAGGCAGAAGGGTAGAGCTGCAAGGAAAATTTGGAAAATTTTCCTTTTTGCCAAAAATGAGGTGAAATAGCATAATCAAGCCACGGTTCCTCTGGGACCCACTTTGGGACATGTGTCAAGCCCATTTTCTGAGGGCGGAGGGGCAGAGAAAATGTTAAAATTTTACTTTCTTCCAGAAGTTATAAAATGTCAAAAGGTGCTCCCAGACCCATTTCCAATCACATTTTTCCATGTGGAGGGCTCAGATTAAAAGTTGAAGGGCAAGATCAAAGGTAGATGTGCATTTCATTTGATTTTTCCTCCATTAAAGCTCCAGGATGTTTAGATATGTATTTTGTGCATCATTCTTCAATTAATTTGGGATCTCAATTTGTAAATTTAAAGTACTCTTGAAGTGGATTTTGCTCGAAGCTTGTGCAAAAATAGAAAATGCCGATCCAAAATTACAAAGTAAAATTTCAGAGGAAAAGGAGGGAAAAGGGATGAAATGATGAAAGTGCAGTGCAAAGGTGAAAAAGGCGTTGCCTCACAAGCAAAAAGGGATGACTGTCAAGTCTAGCTACACAGAGGCTCCAAAAATGATTAAAAAGGGGACTTCTCACATGACAGATCGGAATGATTAAAGGGACCCCGAAAATTTTTGGCATGGCATCCTAGTCAGCTTTCAAGGGCCCAAGAAATGTGATATGTTCACAGTTGGTCCACTGGCAGATTTTTAATTTGAATTTTTAAATGTCATCATTCTAAACAAATTAGTAACAAGCAAAGGTCCCCCGAATATTCTTCTCTTTTGAGGGGAAAAGGTGTTGCAGGCGCCAAGGGTGAAGAATATGCCTCTAGTTAGAACAATGATGCAAATATTTGTAATGATTCACCTTTTTTAAAACACCTAGCAACTTTTTTGGTGAATCAGTTGAATGTCAATTTCTATAAATCATGATCTGATATGTGCAACAAAGGTGCTTCGAATATTCCTCTTTTGGGGGGAAAATTGGATGTAAAGGGTGTATTATAAATGCAATGAGATTACTCTTGCAAATGGTTGGAGTATGAATTCTTGAGAAAAAAATTTGAGAAAGTTGTCTTCCCGAGAGGCCAAAGCCGAGATTATCTGTTATTTTCTTTTGCGTTAGATTTTTGTCATGTCAAGTATGTTACAAATGCATAGCCACCGACAAGCTCGAGATTTATCTCGGAAGCTTTCCCCTGCTGATGAATCTAAGCAATTTTGGAATTAATTTGTGTCTAATCTCTAGCAATTTTGTGTCTACTTTATTTTTAGAATGTCTGCAAATAGTTTCTTTCATTCCTATTGCAATCTTACACTGAAATTTTTGTGAAATCACAGAGGATATCATCCCCGTGATGGTATAATGGTATTTACAATTTCATTTCAAGAAGAGCTTTCATCTTGGATGAGATAAACAAATTTAAAATCAATTTGTTGTCATTTGTTCATAAGGATTGTATGTAAGTCTTTGGGTGTACCTTAGGCATGATTAATCAGAAACTTTAGTGTTTAATTGAGTCTCCCAATTCAAGCCTTCGGTTGAAGACTCAAATATTATGTGAAAACTTGTTGATCTGGTCCTCCATTGAAGTACACATTTTTGTTGAAGGAACGCGTCTTGATCACATGGAGCTTTCATTGTGAATTTGTTCGTTATTGTGAAGTCCCTCCAAAGATCCAGTATAATCAACTTTTTCATGCTTCATCTCCCACCAAAATCATTCAAAAACAATTAATCCTACCCTGAACTACCCCTGTTTTGTCCTATGTATGAACAAATGCAAAATCCCACTATCAAAAATATGCAGAAGCAATCAGGATTCCAAATGTCTTTAGTAACCTTTGCCTTGTATTGAAAATATCTCCATAATCTAGAAGTGACAACTCGTGAGAGTCAAATTTGGTGTGTTGATCATATTTTCCCAAGGTTTTCTTTATAAAATTTGTGCAAAAGAAAGGTATCTGCATCTCCTTCAATAAAAAAGGTTACAAAATAGGTTCTCTTACCTTGGTTGAAAGGCACAACCTAAAATAGTTAGGATAAGATCAAATCCTTTTAAGGTGCTACCCACTTCTTTCAAAGCCTAGTGCTAAAAAGTTAGATAGATCGCTTCCCACAAAACGACACACATAATCATCTATCTACCTCTAAGTGTCTTTTCAAATCCATGATGTTGCTCAGCCTTTGAAGAAGAGTAAATCTGGGTACCAACACAATGGATATAGAGCTTCCAAAAGAAATCATATTGCTTTTGGATAACTGTAGGTTTGAGTATAATTATAGAGAAGTAAGAGTTGTAAAGCATGTATCTATGTATAGAATTGGTCTATTGTTATACTAAAGTGTGATCAAGTGGTGAAGGAAAATTTCCCACACTATAAATACACTTGTAAATATCCATGTAAGGGATAAGTTGTAATCAATCAGTCCTGATCTGGTCCTGTTTTACATTTGAGTTTGTGCAAAGCTTCTAGAATGTATCTTAATGGAATATGTATTGTCTTTTCAATTCATAAAGTTATGCTCTTAGTTATTGTTCTCTATGAGCATCATGATTTATAATGAATATTCATCTCTCTTTGGTTATATACAATTGCCATTGTTATGATTCGTGATTATGTATTCTCCTTGTGGTATGTTTGCATGTTGTGATAACCATGGGTACATGAGCTATATCTTTAAAGCCAAAATGAGAAGGGACCTGGTAGAGTTATGTATACTTTGGGTCATCATCTAGACCTCTATTTAGGTAAAGTTCCAGTGCACCTAACGTGTCGTGTAGAAACTAGACTGCAAAGATCATAATGATGCCAAAATAATCCAAACGACCCCTTCTTATACCTTGATGTGGCACCAAAATAATTAGAATGCCCTAATATAGGACAAACCTCATAATGGATCCTTTTTATTCTATTTTCATTTGAATTTTATCTTTAACCCAGTTGACCTAACTATATAAAGTAAACTACTAAATAAGAATGCAATGCTCACAAAAATAACTAGAAACCATGAAAATTACTCCCCTTGCTCATTTCCTTCTTTCCCAGAGGAAGTGGAATGGGCTCAAAGTATTCAATTAAAAATATCTTACAAAAGAGGACATTATATTCCTTCCCTCCCAAAAATTCTTTTCCTCAAGCAAGGTTGGTCTACAATCACCGAGGTGCTCAAGTATCACCAAAACAAGGTAATGAATCAAACTAAAATGCCAAGTGTAATCTATATATTATACTTGTTAAGTGGGATAACTCTTGTTAATCGATACAAATCCTCCTAATTTCATTCTCTACAATTATTATGGATGACCCTTACATTGTAGGAGACAATCGACAATCATGAGTGGGTGAAATTCATTCTCGCAATGTTCTTCCTCTATTCGGCATTACATGAAAATATCCCCACCATACAAGACCCATATATGCCATACAAACTTACCATTTTGATTTTTTTGCACACCCCGACTCTTCCCATGTGATGGAAAATATAGGATACTCATTTGAGATTCGTGATCTAACTTACAATATCATATGGCTTCCTTGGAGGGGTTACCATGAACACCTTCCCAAGTAGAATTCGAATACATTGTGTGAGAGCTGGAAATAAATTTTGATAGTCATAATTCACCTAATATTTTACCCAACTAGGTATATTGCTAGTCATGATGATGATTCCTTCATTTGAGTCATTTATCCCACTTCTTTCATCCAAAAATATCCCCAAAGTGTGCCCAATGGCGCTTTTCTATGACAGATAATGATTGCACCAACAACATGTTTATGGTGTAATAGTAGTAGAACTAGTTTCCTCTTACACAAATTAAAGGCGTAAAGGATGAAAATTGCCCCTTATTAGCTAAAAATAATATAAAATAGGTTATGAACTAGAAATTCCTCCACCTTCTAGGTGTGGTAGCCACACTTGGAACTCCATTCACTCTACCTTGAAGCATTGTGTCTTTCCCTTTATCTTTGAATTCCAACACAAGATATAAACAATGCATGCAATCATTTATACTTAACTCTTTTGGATTGCTATCATAATGATTACCTTGATCTTCAAAATATGCTTCTAAGATGCCCCAAACTAATCTCTTCAAAATTTGGTTCCGATCAAAACTTATGAGTGTTTTTACGTAAGTATAACAATTATACTTTTCCCTAAATTTATTCCCAAACAATACCAAATATGTTGGTACATTGACCTTTATTTATCTCAATGAGTGAAACCTCTTACACACAATATTAAATGAAAATAATGCCTTCAAACATGCACATATATTGTTTTCCAAATAATATATTCACAATCCAACATATGAAATTGAGAAGAACATCTTGTTTCCACCATTTTTAGCTTTGAATAGGGTTTTGTACTATAATCAAACAACAAATGAAATAGGAGCTACATGGGGTTATAATTAACTTCCAACATTAATCATTCAATATAAAAAATAACACATTAATACTTGCAAAAAATGTACATGATGTAATACAAACTCACAAATACATGGGATTGAGTGTACTTGGTTGATTACATGTGATTCTAGACTAATCTGGGTGATATAGATGGTGAAACATGGGTATTTAGACCTAAAAATGCTTCAAAACCAATATTGTGACTTGAGGATCTCCTAGAGAAAGCCCATGCAATAGGGGCAAGAACATTTGTATGGTCTTGACCTCTTTATATGTTTTTGCACCTACTTAGGCGAGGTCTATGAGTTTTTGGGTTTTCGTTTGTCTTATTCTCTTTGTCACTCTCTGTCAGTCACTGTCAATCACACTATGAGGGTATCCGAATACTCTACTCAATCTTTCAAAACCCTAACCATGGATGAATTCTAACAAAACAAACATTAGTTGGGTTGTGGCCGCCCTTTATACCACCGACGTCAACACTAATCCAAAGAGGCCTCAAACCACATGTTGTTCTCCACCTAACATGTGATATCTAATTGTAGTGCAATTAGATTTGACATCCTTCCTTTGAAAATGCTTGACTTGATTTTCTCTCTTGTAAATCTACTTGAGTAAGTGACTTTCAAGACTGCTGAAATGTGGGAAGTAGTCCCTAGACCTAGTGTGAATATTTAAACCTATACATAGTGCTACCCTAATTAATGTAAAGAGGTATTTTTGAAGTGTAGGGAGATTTAGGTTCCTTTTGTGCTATATTTTGCAATAGGATTCCATAAGAGTGCTAAGTTATAAAGGAGGTGAGTTTCCCTTGCTTATATATGCTTCCAAAAGTGACCCAAAGATTTATTTGCAAGGGAGATTTTGAGACTAAATTGAGCAAGGTCAAAACCATACACAAGGGTTGGGACTGTATGATTTTCCTTCCCCTATTGTACATTCTTGACCTAAGAGTGATAATTTGAAATGTGAATTTTGGAAGCTAACAAGTGGAATTTCTTACTGTGTTTCATGCATTCAATTCTCAAAAAATGTCAATAGATGAGTGTGTAAGAGAAAACAAGCTAGACAAGAGACCTAGGGATGTATCGATAAGAATGGGTAAAGTGTACTTATTTGAGTAAGAGAGAAATGTCAAGAACAACAATGTCAAAGATTATAATTACCAAATTTTAGTGTCTACATCCCCCTTTAAGTATGAAATTAAATTACATGTTTAAAGGAAAAGATACATGAATGTGTAGACACATTTTGTCTTTTTTTACATTTGTTTTGCAAGATTTCGTTATGTTGGTGTTGTCACGCTCCATGATGAGACTTGCAACATAAAGTGTATTTAATGCCCATGATAAAGAATTAAATTTTAACTCAAATATAAATATGTAGTGTAAATGAAATTGAAGTTATAAATAGTGAAATAAAGAGATGTAAAACATGGAAGGAATACACTTGTTTATTTTACAGAGGGAATAATTTCCCATTTTTTCTTGTACTTGACGATTTGGAATGTTGAAGTTTTTCAAAGGATTGGGGCTGGTTAGTCCCCATTTTTTCTAAGGAGATGTCAGAGTATTTGGGTGTATGGAACCCAACACATGAATGTTGAAGAGAGAGAAGAATAATGAGGATTCGAAGAACCTCGTGAAGGAAGAAAACCGTGTATAAAATTCATTCAACAACTTTGATATCTTCCCCTTTAGGTGTAAGAGGAGAGGAAGGATTTCCTATGAATAACTTATCCACTTTTATACCTTCCATAACCCCATGGACCACACTACTGCAGATGGATCTAGGCCCAATTTTGTAAATTAGGACACAATATAAAAGAGAATGAATTTCCCCCATACTCTCCCCATGTGCCACACAACTAAGTAGAAACTAAATAGAAATGAAATGTGTTAAAATGTAGATGGAGAAAGGAGACCCATGTCCTTAATATTCCTGAAATTGAAGCTAAAACTAAGTGTTGTGGAGAAGAAGGAATGAAACCTTTCATGCCCCCGAAACTAATCTAAAAAGAGTGATTTGAGTCTAAAATTGTTCCAAAAACATGTGCATGTAGGTGAGAATATGAAACTAATGATAAAATTATTGTAACTATCCCGTGGAAAAATCGTAGGAATACTTGAGAACGCCTATATAGTCTTAACTATATTGTACGTTTTTACCGTAAGCTTGATTTTCTCAATTCTTTGCGTCTGATGGTGTTTCTAATTGATTTTTCATATTCTTGTTTGTGTTTAATCCTAGACTTTTTCTAAATATTCTATAGGTTTAGAAAATACTCGGATGGATGTCCCCTCTTTTGAGGCACGTGTGATAAAGAGTTTGAGTGCATGGATCAAAAGAATGGGTGTGTAGCCATGTCCGATATGTCCGATACTTTTTTAGAAGACACGTGAAGGGATGATGTGGTGGCCACAAAGAATGCAAAAGGTATGCACATGGTGGAGACTATGGCACACAATCAAGAGTAAAAATAATAATAATAATGATAGCAACAATGTCAACAAGAGAACTAGCAGTAATCAACAAGAGTAATGCATATATAAGTGAAAAGATAATAGTGTAAACAATGTCACAAGAAAATCAAAGCACTTTGACCTGAAAACAAGAGATGCAATGTTACAAAAGAAATACATTATGTCAAAAACATAAGACACCCACAATGTAACAAGACAATCAAGTCCCTTAGGATACAATCAAATTAGTAAACAAGTAATTACACACATAACTAGCAGGCATGTATAGAAAACTAGAGTATACTTGTTATGACAATTCATCACATCATAATGTGATGAAATTTCATAAAGAAGTGATATATAATATTTTGTGAAATAATATTTTTCAACACCACAAAAAACACACATGTTAGTCTTGTTAGTTCAAAAAATAGAAAATATGCTATGTATGTAATCAAGTGTAATGAGGAAAGTGAATCACTGAGGTATCCAAAGGAAATGGTATGGTTACTAAAGATCAAAATGACATAAAAGTAGAAGCTCTAAAATTCTATGAGATTTTTTTGATGGAAAGTAATGTTTGTAATGAAGAAGTGACTTCTTTCCTTCTTGACTCAATCCCAAGTAATAATCTCCCTGAAGAGAGATTCACAAATCTTACAAAAGTTGTTTCTATTGAGGAACTGAAGAAGGAAGTTTTTGCACTAGAAGGAGACAAGGCACCAGGGCCTGATGGTTTTTCTACGAATTTCTTTCAAAAATGTTGGGACATATGCTCGGAAGATCTACTGAAAGTTGTAAATGAATTCTATAGAACTGGAAATCTTATAAAGGAACTGAATAATACTCACATTGTGCTTGCCCCAAAGAAATTGGATGCTAAAGACTTCAAGGATTTCGACCTATCAACCTGGTTAATGTTGTTTACCAAAATTATAGCTACTAGATTACAACCTTTGCTAGCTGATCTTATCTCTAAACAACAAAGTGGCTTCATAAAAGGAAGGATAATTCAGGATGGGGTAATCATGGTTCATGAAACCATTCACTCCATGGATAAAAGAAAAAAATCAAGTATGGCAATAAAATTGGACATGCATAAGGCCTTTGATAGAGTATCTTGGAAATTTTTAGATAAATTCCTATCAAAATTTGGTTTTCGAGTAAATTTAGAAAAATCATTTAGGCTTGCATTACCACTTCAAGATTTTCAGTAGTTATGAATAGTACTCTGGTGGGATTATTTGCCAGTAGTAGAGGTATAAGACAAGGGGACCCCATATCCCCCTTAATTTTTATAATTATGGTTGATAGTCTTAGCAGATCCATAACTAAGGCTGTAAATAATGGCATGTTAAAAGGATTCAAACCAACTTCCACCAATCATACAACTTCACATAAGTAATTTGCTGATGACACAATCCTGCTTCTGATGGCTTCTATTCTAGAGGAAAAAGCTATAAAGACTATTCTCATATTCTATTAAGTAGCTTCGGCTTGATGAAAGCTTGGTGTATTTTTTCAATACTCCTAATGATAGGCAAAAAGAATTGCACTCATTTTGGGATGTAAAATCAGCTCTTTACCCACTACCTATTTAGGATTACCGTTGGGCACTAATAGAGTCTCTAATGCTATTTGGAATGCCCTGTTAGATAGATTTCATAGGAAATTGGTTGGGTGGAAAGGGGTTATTCTCTCTAGTGCTAGAAAATGTTTATTAATCAAAAGTACACTTCAAAACTTGCCCATATATATCATGTCAATGTACAACATTCCAGCAGCAATTGTGGACAACATTGAGAGAATTCAAAATCACTTTCTATGGCATGGGACTGAAGAAATATTTAGATACCATTTAGTGGCTTGGGATCAAGTTTGTATACCAAAAAAATTGGTGGATTGGGAATTAAGGATATCAAAAAGATGAATGTTGCTCTTATTGCCAAACTTGGTTGGAGACTTCTTAAGGAAAAGTAACCTTGGACTGAACTTATTAGGATTAAATACTTGGCACAACAAAATTTGAATTCATTCCTTTTTGAACAACAGACTTTCCCACTAGTTCCATTTTCTAGAACAACCTGCTTCAAATCAAACATATTCTTGTCAAAGGGTGTAGATGGAAAGTGGGAAATGGTCAAGATATTATTTTTGGCAAGACAATTGGACTGATTTCAAGATGAGTGATAAATTTGGTTCCCTCAAAGACAGTCTATGTGAGAAATATGGTAGTAAAGTAAAAGATTACATTGAAGAGGCTGGTAATAAGAGAGATTGGAAATAGCTTAAAGTTGATAACCTACAACTTGATATCTCCTCTTTGCAACAACAACTTTCTCTCATTCCTCTTAATCAAAAGGATAGAAAAGATGAGCTCCTTTGGGTTGATTCTTTTGATGGGGACTATACAATCAAATCAGATACAATGCTTTTTTTGATAGCAATCAAACTGGATTAAATTGGAGTAAAATTTGGATGCCTGAGTTAACCCCAAAAGTTATTTTTTCTGTGGCTTGTGTTAAAAGGAAAGATTCTTACTAATGATAATCTAATTAAAAAGGGTTTCATTATAACAAATAGATGTTGTATGTGTAAAAATAGGTTGAAGACATCAAACATCTTTTCTTGCATTGTGAATATGCTGCAAAGATTTGGAGTCTTATCTTTACAAATTTCAATCTTCACTAGGTCCTTCCTAACACCTTGTAGACCTGGGAGCAATGGGATCCACCTTATAAACATAGCATGATAAGAATATTATGGAATTTGGTTCTACCTCATACCATATGGAGATTGTGGAAAACCAAAAATGGTATAATTTTCAGAACAACAGACAGGTATGCAATAAGATCTTTAAGGAAATTGCTATTGTTGTCAAGGATAACATTGAAAGGTTTAGGCCTCCTAAAAATAAACCTTATCCAAAGCGGAAGAACATATTCTTGTTACCTGGAATATTGACACTAGCAATCTTCATAGGAATGATCCAAATAGAATTGATAGATCGACAGTTCATTGGATTCATGACCTGCAATTTATGGTACAAGCTAAATTTTGATGGAGCTTCCAAAGGAAATCCTGGGGCATCAGGAGGAGGTGGAGTAATCAGGGATCACAAAGGCTATCTTGTTGCTGCTTTGGCAGGTAAAATGGGCCACCAAACAAACCACTATTCTGAAGCCCTAGCATTATGGGGGATAAGGCTAGTTAGGGATTGCAACATTTCCAATATTATAATTGAAGGGGACTCTTTGAACATAATAAACCTCCTAAATCAAGTTCAACCCCCTAGTTGGACTATTAGGGATTTCATTTATGAATCTATTGATATTTGTAAATCCTTTGCAAACTTTCAAATCACACACACCTACCGTGAAGGCAACAAAGTGGCGGATAGTCTGGCTAACTATGGTGTTAGTAATAACATGAAAAAATGGTTTAGTGATGACATTCTCCCTAGCATGGTACACAATGAAATTATTAAGGATAAATATGATATTCAAAATCATCATTAATGAGCCCCCTCCACCAATTTGAAAGTGATTATCTCCTTTACATGCAGGGTAATTAATACCACTCACATTTCACATGCTTTTTGGGTATGCAAAGAAGTTTTTGAGAAGCGGATTTAGGGAAGAAGCATTGCAATTGGAAACAAAAGAAAAATAACAGCAAAATGGGTGGACCTCCATGCAAAATGGAACCCATTTTTGACCCGGCTTGAAGGATGATGTGATCTTATGGAATTATTTGCAAATGGGTGGGGTCTCTAACCTCATTGAGAAAATGCAGGGTCATGATCAAGACGTCTTTGTTTAATTTGCAGCTGGGTGGAAACAAAGGACAGTTGAATATGGGGAGATTCACGTCAAAATTAAACAAGAATGTTGAAGCCAAGAAATTCCTTGCAGAAGGAGAAAATATTGAATTTTTTGTGGCAGGTAAAAGTGGCCTCCATTCCTGAACCCTTCAACAAAATTACAAGGATGATTGTCAGGTATGTAACTTTGGAAGGCAGATATGTGACGGTTCCTCTTAAACATCTAGTTTTCCTAAATCACTTTAGAAGGAATTTACAGGTTAGTTTTCTACATTATCTTTTAAATTCCTTGGAGCATTCTATCCTTGAGTTTCAAAACCACACCCATGCCACCCCCCTCCATCAAGGTCTCATTCTGCTATTGCATCATCATTGTCTTTCCCAGCTTCGTACAATCCCAACTTCCCCCCCCCCTTCCCCGACTCCATTACCCCCACCACCACTCCTGAGCATAGAAAAATCAAAACCAAAAATCCTCTTTACCCCATCATTCAACCCCTCCCCTCCCAAAGGGTCCTTCGCAGCAGTAAAGAGATTGAATCGAAAAAAAATATGCTCCATATTAGCAACCCTACTGAATCTTTTGCTAATGAAAAGGAGGAAGGACTTATCAACATAATTGTCAAGTTGGAAAAGGAAGTTAGAGACCTGAAAGAAGAGCTCAAATAGATTGGTAAGAGAGAAGGTAAAAGGAAGATGAATGATGACCCAGATACAGATAATGATCGACTTTGCAAATCTATAAAAACTTAATTCTATGGACAATAGATTGGGTTTGACAAAAGTCATACATGACTTTACTATTTCGTGCTCAAGGCTATATACAACTTCATGGAGCAACATGTCAAAAGTTTTTACATACTCAGCCGACATTCCTGCTGCCATCTAGGAGTCAGATTTAGCAAGGGACCTGGTTCTCTCGCAGCTGGATAAAAAGGACCCCTCCCATGTCACTGCCCTGGCATTATTCACCTCTCTTCAGAAGATAAAAACTAAGATTGATAAAGCAGTCAAGTAATGTGGACTGTTACTACTTTCATATTCTTGTTTTGATGTTGTATAGTTGTTGTTTTTAGGTTGCTTTGTTGATTTGACTCTTTTTGTTCTGTTAGTGTAGGTTATTATTTATCCTTTTATTTATTTATTAGGATAATTATTACACTTGTGTTAGCCCTACACTTTTTGGGTTAGCTTGCTTAGGTGTACTAGTTGTGTGGAGTTAGCTTACTAGTTATGTTGAGTTAGCTTCTCAATTATGTGGAGTTAGCTTACTAGTCTTATGGAGTTAACTTAACTACCAGTATCAATTAGTGGGAGTTCTTCACCATTGATTTAGGTAGTAGTTGCACTTCCCTCCTCCTATATGTACATCTTTCTTATTGATTAATTCAAGTCATTGTATTGTAATGTATTGAGCATTATGGATTATGATGGATTTCCATATATGGTATTTTAGCTCTTCTATTTTGCAAATATAATGTGGTGTGTTATTATCATCTAAGATCGTAGATTGGAACAATCTTCTTATTGTTCCTTTCATGGTATCAAAGATATAGATGATGTAGACATCCATATGTAAGTTTTTATTTACAATCAAGGGTTTATTTTTTCATGTCTTTGAAATTTTTAGCAATTTTCTGCAGCATGCATTTTTATGCAAAACGAGTGCGGCATTGGATTTGGAAGGTGCCAAAACCCTAGAATTGACTGTAAACTCAACCATGTTTTGAGACAGTCAAATCTAGATGCAGATATGTACCCTCTGAGTGCATTCTTTTATCCATTGGATATAAGTGTGTACCTTCCAAATGCATTCTTTTACCCTTTGGATATTTTGGTTTTGGATGCAGTCTTTTATCCACTGGATGTAGATCTATACCCTTTGGGTGCATTCTTTTATCCATTGGATATAAGCGTGTACCTTCCGGATGCATTCTTTTACCCTATGGATATTTCAGTTTTGGATGCAATCTTTTATCCATTGACGCAGATCTGTACCCTCTAGGTGCATTCTTTTATCCATTGGATATAAGCATGTACCTTCCGGATGCATTCTTTTACCCTCTGGATATTTTGATTTTGGATGCAGTCTTTTATCCACTGGACACATATCTGTACCCTCTAGGTGCATTCTTTTATCCATTGGATATAAGCGTGTACCTTCTGGATGCATTCTTTTATCCATTGGATATAAGTGTGTACCTTCTGGATGCATTCTTTTACCCTCTGGATATTTCTATTTTGGATGCGTTTTTAATCCACTGGACACAGATCTATACCCTCTAGGTGTATTCTTTTATCCATTGGATATTGACGTGTACCCTCCGGATGCAATGATTTACGCTCTAGACATTTTAGGTTTTAGGCGCAGGCTTTTATCCTTTGGTCATAAGCTTGTATCGTGTGGATGCACTCTTTTACCCTTTGGACATTTAGGTGTCACGTGTACCTTTAAAAAAAAGATCAGCATTAAAATATTATTTTAATAACAAAACCTTCTAGAGCTCATAACTTTTGATTTGTAGCTCGATTAAGGTGATTTTTTTTTTGAAATTGTGTATTTTTTCGAGATCTACGCATTGGTGAAATTTGTAAACACATATTTCAAATGTAAAAGGTACTTTTTCTCATTTTAATGTTTACACACACTAAATTGTAAAGTGTCAAATTTGGAAAGGTGTTGTAATCACTTGTGGACACAATTTTGGTTGAGCCCGACATCCTCAAATTTTGGGTGCCGTGCATTCATGTATCTATGGGTGTATGTATTTATATATCTCTTTTTGTTGAGATATTCGGATCTATATTTTTGACACTTTTTTTTGGCATGTTTACGCCTCCCTTGTGGGGGAGCTATTCAGTGAAGCCCAGCGTTAGCTTGTCGGTGTTCAAGTAGTTAATTTTGGTAACTCATACAGATCTGTGG
The DNA here is from genome assembly GCA_018340775.1 of Taxus wallichiana var. yunnanensis. Lineage (NCBI taxonomy): Eukaryota > Viridiplantae > Streptophyta > Pinopsida > Cupressales > Taxaceae > Taxus > Taxus wallichiana. Next base: position 356,860,160 of record CM031239.1, read on the forward strand.
TGTCACTCTACCCATTCAGCAGTATGGGAGGGTATGGTGTCGATATTGATTCTTTGGGTTTCGTGTCATATCCTTGTTCTACTACTCGTGTTTCGTGTCTTTGCATTGTTACTTTGGATTTTCTTGGATCGTGGCACTCCTATTTATTTGGATCTCATGTCCTTACCTTATTTCCTTAGTTGTTCTTGGATCATGGCACACCTATTTGTAGTAGTTGATCAAATTATGTTTGGTGTTTTTTTACACTTTTGACATCACTCCATTGACATGGAGCTATTCTGGTGAAGCCCAATGTCAATTGTTTTTGAGTTCTATGATCAAGCAGTGGATTCAGACCATAATGCGCACCAAACTTCTTCAACATTGTACGAGTTTTTGAGCCAAGCTTCTTAGGATATCTTGCAATGAGATTTTTCTCTCTCTACTTTGTTATTACTGGTTTTGGGTACCTTGCGGTGTCTATTTTTCCCAGTTATTGTACGTGGGTACCTCATTAGGCCTTGTTGTTGGGACCCACCTTCTTTTCCACCCACCTAAGCTATGCTTACGGGAGGGTGTTAGTGTAGGTTATTATTTATCCTTTTATTTATTTATTAGGATAATTCTTACACTTGTGTTAGCCCTACACTTGTTGGGTTAGCTTTCTTAGGTGTACTAGTTGTGTGGAGTTAGCTTACTAGTTATGTTGAGTTAGCTTACTAGTCTTATGGAGTTAACTTAACTACCAATATTAGTTAGTGGGAGTTATTCACCATTGATTTAGGTAGTAGTTGCACTTTCCTCCTATATGTACATCTTTCTTATTGAGTAATTCAAGTCATTGTATTGTAATGTATTGAGCATTATGGATTATGATGGATTTCCATATATGGTATTTTATCTCTTCTTGTTTTGCAAATCTAATGTGGTGTGTTATTATCATCTAAGATCGTGGCTTGGAACAATATTCTTATCATTCTTTTCAATTCTCTCTTTATAGCTTTTGTTTAAGCTATAGTTAGTACTCATGTTTATCTTGGATTCTGATCCATTTTTTATGGTTTTACCACACTTTCGACTTTTGAGCCTTCATGTATTAGGGCTTAGTCCCTTCAATACTTAAGTATATTTTTTGATGAACTATCTGGCTTGTGAGATTTTTATAACAGGGTATAGTCCCTTCAAAACTATTTACCCCTAATAAAAAAATCAAGTGTGATAAGGAAGTGAAAAGGCACTATAATAAAGTAATAACACTTGATTTATGTGGATAGATGCCCTCAGAAGAAGTATGTAAGGAACAATGATAGATCCCATAATCATGGCATCAATTTGTATGTCATGCATCATGCTCAATATACCCTATGAACGCATGTGTGTAAAGAAAAAATGTTATTTATCAAACCAAAAGGATAGAAAATATGTATAATGCAAAGTGTTAATAATGTATGCTAGATAAATAGGTCTTGAAATTTTTTTAAAATATATGTGGATGTTTTTACCTTTCGTGATTATATCAATGTTTTTGGAATTTTCTAGTGCATATCTATATACATGAGAAAGGAATAGCATGAAAGCTAACCGATGACAACCTTTGGAGGAGGTGAATCAATTGTTGTAGATGATAAAATATCATTCCTCATATGTACCAAAGAATATGACTCAAGTTCCAATAGAATAGTTGTATTAATATATGCCAAAGAGGGCCTAGGATAAGAGCAATGCATAACAAAGGTGCAATGACTAGTATGTGGTGTATGAGATTTTTACATTGGATTAAAAGAACAAGCATACCTCAAATATTTATGAGGAGATGTAGAGTGACATGGGGAACTAAAGGATTGGTGGGGAATCCTATGAGAATGTAATCCATTAGAGACAATATGTGTGGATGAAGTATTAGTTAGAGGTTGAGAAAGACTAGAGCTATGTGAATCAACATGTGCAACCAAAGGCCCAACAAAATACCTAGGAGGACTAAAGCTATGTGAATCAGTGTGTGAATCCAAGGACCTATTAGAAGACCTAGGAAGATTAGAGATACATGAATCGCAGGTGAATCCAAAGGCTTATATGTAGGTTTACTAAGAGCAGGGTAGAAGCTATGGAATAATGACTAGGCATGCTAGGGGAAGGAGCCTCAAAAGGGATACCTCTAATAGTAACAACATACTAATCTTGAATGAACTTGATACATTATTGAATTAATGACGATATAGCCTCGAGATCACACAACCAAGGAAGACCGAGGAGTAATGTATCGTAGCTAAGAGAACTAGCGAAAAAGAATGAAATGGGTGTGGTAAAAAAACCAATAGTGATAGGGAGTGTGATACAATTATAGCGAGGATTAGAGTCAAATATAAGATTCTGAGTACGATACCAAGACATTAAAGTAATGAAAAATAATAGACATTATCTTTGTTGTGTAAATAAACCAATACACCATGTATAGGTACTTGATGAATAGACACAGAATAGACAATGTATCGAAAAGAAAGTGTCGTCTATATCAAAGTCATCAAAAGTAATGCATGATGTAAAAGGAGTTATATGAGTAATCAAACTAATTATATCATATAAGAGATGATCATAAGAGGACGGTAGTGGAACTACATAATGATAATTATCCACTTGAGTGAGGTGGATGTGTCACTTGTATGCTTAGGAGTGGATCATTGAATATTTTAAATTTAGAATTATTATTTTTGGGCTAGAAGATTCAATGGGCTCATCCCATTCAATGGAATTAGAGTCAATAATATCTTAGATAACATGACGAAGCTTTATGCATATGTCCATGGAATGACCAACACATCAATGATAATCATAATAGGATTTGGCATTAAAACTCTTACTTTGAGGCTTGCTCATGTCAACCTCAAATGGTGGAGGGAGAGAGACAAGATTGCACTCAAGTAATTATTTTAGGAAAACATTAGGAGGACATGGTAAATGTGTAAACTATCATCAAGTGGGTTATAATTGTAGCTTAGTAGGTTGATTAATGACATTGACAATATCTTTGGGAGGAGCCTTAACATCATTGGTATTTCCCTTAAATGTAAATTTTCTTTGAGATTTAGCATGATATGGATTAGGAGTACTAAGCAACATACTTGATCTTATTCATATGTAATAACTTCACGCTCTTTTAGTGTATGACATAGATGGTCAAATGATCTGAATTTTTCAAACATGATTGATTCTTACAAAGGAGGAAGTAGGATTTGTGTAAAAAGATCTTGCAAGTCATTATCAACTAGGAGATTATTCATCTTGGTAATCATGGTCCAATAATGTAAGACATAATCATTAATATTTTAATCAGATCATTGGCGTAACTTGGAAATTTGTGCATAGTAAAATTTATCTCCAATGTTGATAAAAATGAGCTAAAATTGGATTTGTTGATGTAGTAAAAAAATGCGCAAAATGTATGGGGATACCATAGAACTATTGTAGTGAAAATTTTTTAAGACTCCTAGGGAATAAATTAGTAAGCAAGATGTCATAAGAGACATAATCGATGCAAGCCACATGAAATGATTTAAGATGTTCCATGGGATCACCTTTTCCATCATATATAGGAAGCTTAGGTGCAACAAAACTAAGAGGCAAAGAGTAAGAAGCCACCTCGGAGCTAGTGGATTATGTAAGAATTGGGTTGAGTCCATAACATGAAGAGAAGTGGACATACCTTATTATAATTGTAATATTTGATCTTGTAATGTGTGAACAAGGGTTTCAAGAGCTTTTGTTCTAGATGAAGAAGTATGTGAACCATTATAGATGGGAGGTGTAATAGTAGTAGTGGTTGCAGGAATAGGCATAGAAACATTATACATTGACATGATAGGTGCCCCCAATAATGTGGAAAAAATAGATATAGGGATAGTAGATGTTTCTAAGTTAGATGATGGAGCATTCTTAAGTTTCTCTTGTGCAACATATAATAAGAGATGAATGTTATGGGTTCTCTTATAAAAATTGTGTAAATTATTGATTATCATCATTAGTAAGGTCCTAGGTATGATCTTCAAAGTGAGTATTGAAAGCATCACCTTGGGCATGATTAGCATTTATAGTCAAAATATCATTAGAAAATAGATCATCATGGAATTGGGAACGAAAGTGAGTGGGGGTGGGATGGGAATCAAAATAATTGGGTAAGCGACATAGATATTGATAATGATCCTAGAGAGTCAACATGATAAAGCATAATATCCACACACAATAAAATAGAATGTAATTCGTATGGCAAGAAAGGCATGATATTCAATTCAAGAGTTGGGTTCACCAAATATTTCCACCTTTTTAAGTTTGATTAGGGTTTTTACACTATAATTAAAAAAGGAATGAAATAGGAGCTACATGGGGTTATTCTGACTAATTAACTTCCAACATTAACCATTCAATATCATAATAACACATTAATACTTGCAACAAATGTACACGATGTAATGGAAACTCACAAATACATGATATTTAGTTTATTGAGCTGATTACAAGTGATTTTGGACTAATATGGGTGATTTGGATGATGAAATATGGTTATCTAGATATGTGAATGCTTCGAATTAAGATCGTGACATGAGGATCCCCTGGGGGGGTAGGACCATATGTTAGAGGAAACAACTCATGTACGATATTAATCTCTTTGTATGTTTTATTTACCTACTCAAAATCGAGGTTTGTGACTTCGGGTTTGTCATTTGTCTAATTATCTTTATCACTTTCTATCTCTCACTATCAATCAAACATCGAGGGTCTCTAAATACCCCGATAAATATTTTAAAACCCTAACCATGAATGAAGTTATACAAAACAAACATTATTTTAGTTATGGGCACCCTTGTGCACCATGACATCGGCCTACTCAAGAGGCCTTAAACCACACATTGTTCTCCACCTAGCATGTGATATTTAGTTGTAGTGTAATTAGATTTGACATCCTTCCTTTGACAATGCTTGACTTGAGTTTATCTCTTACAAATCTACTTGAGTGAGTGACTTTGAGTGCTTATAAATGTGGGAAGAAGTCCCTAGACACTGTGGAAAACTTCAAACCTACGAGATATTATTGCCCTAATGAATGTGCAGAGGTATTTTCAAAGTGTAGGGAGGTTTGGGTTCCTTTTGTGCTAGCTCTCACAATAGGAGTACATAAGAGTGCTAGGTTCTAAATGAGGTGAATTTAACTCTCTTATATATGATTTTGAATGTGCTTTAATTTGCAAAGGATTACCGAGGAGAAGTAAGTGACCTAAAGAATAATATGTAATGGATAATTTGGGACCAAAGTGAGTTAATTCAAAACCGTATACTAGGTTCAGGACCACACTACGTTCATGTCCCTACTGTACATTTTTTACCTAAGAGTGATAATCTGTAATGTGAAATTTGGAAAATGAAAAATGGAGTTTCTTACTATGTTTCATACATTCAATTCTCATAAATTATCGACATATGAGTGTGTAAGAGAAATTAAGCTAGACAAGATACCTAGGGATGTATCGATAAGAATGGGTAAAGTGCACTTGTTTGAGCAAGAGAGAAATGTCAAGAATAATAATGTCAAAGAGTAGAATTACCAAATTTGAGTGTCTACACATCCCATCATGTTTGTAGTATTGCAATTCATTACTAAAATTTGGGATTATGGTGGTTGAAAACCATCTTGTGCCCGATACAAACACTCATCAATTACCACATGTGGAAAATGAATCTCCCTTGTGATTAACAGAGATTTTATACCTTCCACTAGAATGTGGGGAAAGCTAGAAATGTAGGTACAAACAAAAGATTGAAATTGGAGGTAATTCTCATAATGATCCTTGGATCATAGCTCTTATTACCCAAATTCATGCCAAATATATTAAATTGGTAACACATAGCAAAAATATCCCCTTTAACCCATGTCTCACCCTTCTTGAACCTTCCTTTTAACAACAAACATCTTGGTGTCCCAACAACTTTGATCTTCTCCTTATCCTTTCCTTCACATTTATAAGTTGGCTCTATAGAGACATTTATGAATTGTGAGTGTTGGTCCTTCCCCACTTTGATAGAATTCACAATATGCAAGTTTATTTCTATCATAATGCATGGGATGGTGAACTTAATAGTAATAATGATCATCATTTTCCTCAAGTTCGAAAGCTCCCGCAATTCTTAATATGAGTATGGCATCATGGTTGCAAAGCTTGATCCTTTGAGGACCACCTATGCCAAAGTAATCTTGGCCTTGAATATACATAACAACATACCCATATCTTGGGCTTCCCACAAGGAGATCACCCTCCTTTGCCTTCTCTTCTTCAACAAGTGAATACATTCCATCCATAACTCCTATAATTTGTGGTAAAATGTATGGAACATCATCACGGTTCTTACAAAAGTGAAGAACACTATCAAATTTATTTCTTTTTATTGTTGTTTGAAAAATTCTAGCAAGTTGAACATCATCATTATCCACTAAATTCTCTCCACAATTTTGTATATTGAATTCTTCTTTCATTAGTCCAATCTTTAGAATGCTTAGAAGATGGATAGGGATTCTTGAAAAAGATCCTCATTCCATTAAATACCCTTCATCTTTGCATCATTGTTAGAATAATTATCATGATGATCAAAAATTGTAAGGACATAGTCTAAGGGTGTTGCAATAAATCAAGTTGCTTACATTTTGTTGTTGATATGTAAATTCCAACAAAGTGTAGACACAAAATCATGCATTTAGTACTATTATTATACCACCAAGTATGTTGTTTTATATATGGATCTTGCGTAAGAAAATTATTCATTAATGACCCATCCCATAGTCCATATGTTTTTCTTATCGGTCTTTATTGGTTTTATCTTTCACACTCGTCACTCATACACACAAACGCCTAAGGTCAAGTCACGGGATCCTTGTTAATCGGTTCTCACTCACTTTTCATCACTTGTCTCTGACACTAGCACCCGTGGTTAGACACTAACACCGAGCACTCCTGTCCATTTTTCTTTTCTTTTTGATCTTATTTTTGGCATTTGAGGTCGGTATTTTCAGTTTTCCTCTCATCTCCCAAGGTACTAGTCGGCATGTCGGGTCATTAGTGTTGAAATTCAAACAAGAGATCTCTATATAAACACAACATACATACCATTATATGGGCATACTATTATTATCAAGGGCTAACTCTCTACATAGAACAAGGTACTGTATTTGGGCTATTACTCTACATACACACTTCATATGAAGGGGAGTTCATTCTATTCCATCCACACATCTGCATTTTTATCTAGCGATTGTTTCTTTATCTTCGCACTATTGGCGCAAGGGCAACCTAGGGTTCTATCATTGCACACACAAACACACAGAAATACATCGGGGATAATATGTAGTGTAGTGCTCAACAAAGTAAGACCACCATTGTGGTGGTCGAGACGATCTAACCCCTTCATTTAAATCTTTCTTTTTTAGGGTTTGATGTTTTATTTGGGGTTTTATACGTGATTTCTTCATCGCAAGTTTATAGGTACCTCAATGACCCAAGTGTGAGATTCACTTGACAAAAGGTGAATAAGTGTGAAGCCCTAGCAACTATATCATAACTAGGTTACGACCATTTTTATAGACTGGGTGCCTAGATTTCATACCAGAAGAGTGCCCCATCCATCCATTTCCACCTTTATTACATTTTCCCATAGTCGATTCATGAATGTTCTGCTTCTACCATTTCATCACACTTATCACCCCAAGTCACTACGAGGTAAGAAAAATTGAGGTAAGTGTTTTATTCCTCTTATTTCATTTCATTTATAAAATCAAATAATTTTTTTAGCATTCATATTTTAGTATATTTCATTTATACCGAGTTTTATACATTTAGATTCATAATAAAATTCAGATTTTATAGAATCATTTTGGTGAACCCGTAGCTTAGAACTATTTTCCCTAGGATCCACTAAAACCCTAATGGATAAGGATAGCTCTTCTCCTTCTCGACTAATCATGCCTCATGTGAGTGTTAATCCTATCTATGATGAGGCAACCATAGCTGAGATTTTTGCCCTATATTGTGATGTTACTCTTCCGATCATACTCAACAACTCCTAGCTAATGAATGCAATGTGCCTACTAGCTTTGATAATTCTACTATTGGCATTGTTTCTGATAAGATGAGTTTTACTCATTGTACACCTTGTTATACAGTTAGTCACACTCCTCCTGAAATTTCTAATGAAAATATAGATGATTCTATTATTAGTTTCATGCTTGGACTTGATGATAATAAACATGTGCATAATGATTCTCATACTAGTCATGATGATACCTTAGTTACATCTCATACTTCTTCTATTCCTGAAAATGATTCTCATCATGCATCGCATACTAGTTCTCCTACTCCTTCATTCTATGTCGATGATACGCTTAATGATATCCTTCTATCTGAATCTTTGTTTGATTTCGATGAAACACTTGATAGTCATGATTCTACTTCTTTGCATACTGCTGAGTATGAATCCCCCACTCCATTGTCATCTTCTTCTGATATTATATCTAATAATATGCATGATTCATCTTCGTCTATTAGTTCATCTCCTCCTATCACTTCATCTCCATCTATCACTTCATCTCCTAGGGATGTTTCTAATGCTAGTCCTACTATTTCTATGGATATTCCATGTCCTTCGACACCTATTACTTCTTTGCACCAATATCTAAAGCATGCCCTTAGCATCGAATCTCTTATGTCTCCTCTTGATATTCCTATGATTACTCATAATGGAAAATTGCAACCACTTAACACATTATTTCCATCCTCTACTATTCCTTCATAGGATATATTGTCCCTCATGCATGTTGTTGGTCATTTACAGTCTTAGGTCCAATCTCTCACATTAGAAAGAAAGGCCTACTATGCTTCCATTGATAATAATTCACTACATGGAAATCCTATTCCCAAAAATATTCACAACTCAACATTTCCTAAGGATTTTTATTCCTACATTTATATGTTTTGATGGTACTGGAAATCCATACTTCAATCTCAAGCATTATCGTATGGATATGGATTCATATTCTAATGATCAACTATTACTTAAAGCCTTTCTCAAAGTCTCATAGATGACACTCTCCAATGGTACACGCATCTTCCCTTTGGATCTATTAGCACTTATTGTGAGATGAAAGAATATTTTCTTCGTCGATTCATAGTCAACAACAACCCTAGAGTTACATATGATCATTTACCTAGTTTACATCAAGGCAAAATAGAACCTATCATTGATTACATTTTACGATTTAATGTTTGCATACACCAGCTATTCTTTCAATCTTAACATCGAATCACGGTACCCTCGATTTTTAGCATGTGAGTGTGTTAAGGAAAGTAGTGTGATTGTGTAACATGGGTATCATCTCTCAAGTTACGAGACTTGCTACTTGAGATGGACATCTAGAGAAGGCTATTTCCTCTTCCTAATCTAATGCAATAGCTACCTCTAATGAAGGGAAATCTACTAACTACTCCTAACATATGAATTATAAGGGACCAAGGAGAGAGAAAGAGCATGAAAATGAAATAAATCTACACTAAAAGAGGTGATGCACTAAGAGAAGGGTGTGGGAAATCTCTCCAATGTGTGAAAATGAAAGAAAATACATATTAGAGAGGGTGGAAATAATCACCACAGTCTAACAACAACACTCACAACCATTCCCATGAGATCACAACAAGATAGACCCTACAAGAAGCATAAAATAGACACAATACATCTGTAAATGAAATGGAGAGGAAAGAGAATGCAACAAACATAGACAAGGGAAGAGAGATATCCACAAATTTGAGTTTATTGCTTCATTAATATGCATATTTCATTTCATTACAAAATAAAGGTCTGATCATCATGCAAGAAGTCCAAAATGAAGGCATGTAGCACATTGGTGTTCCAAAACTATTTTGGCAGAGTTTTGTTACAAGAGCAATCCCCTCTCAAATGAGAGGTCACTTCAATTTATAGAAAAGAGGGAGAAGAGAGAGAAGTTGTCAAACTCGGATTTCCCCTTCCACCTACTTGTAAAGTACCAAAATTGGTTGCAAATCATGATGGGCAACCTGTAAGAGCCATCTCATGATGTCTTGTAACTTCGCAAAGAAAAGAAAATGGTTGCACATGTTCATTAATCTGTCATTTCAACCAACCGGAAATCACCATTTCAAATTGGGATCATTTTCTTTGTTTTTCACCATCAAAAATCTATCAAATATTTAATTTATTGATTGCTTTGAGCATAAATATTGAAGCCATGATTCCAAAAGTCTAATTTTGCATGATTTTGTTGATAAATGCGAGAAGTTATGGCTTTCTCGAGTGTGGATAGCTCTCTATGTTTTTCCCAAGCTTGCCTTCCTTCTCATGGAACTGTAAAATAAAATGGGTATTTGGGAACAATAATTTTAATTTTACCCCTCTTCATAATGTTCTACATGTTTAAAATATCTTGGGGTATTTAAATTTTCATGTTGGGGCCCATCGCTCTCACCATCTTTCATATTGGGAGTGAGTTGAGTGTTTAAATCATTGAACTAAAGGACGGCTTGTGCGTTGGCGCTTCACCAATAAGTTGAAGCTTTCTAGGACAAAATAGATAGAAGGTAAGTGGTTAAGGAGGAATACCTATGAAGTGAAGGTGGAAGGTAGAATGCACATGTTGTTGATGTTATCTAAGTTGATCGTAGAGAACTCTTTTTGTCTGGGAAGGACTACCTGTAAATACAAAACAAGACCACAAAAGAGCATTAAATAGCATATGACAATGGACTGCCTAGCGTATGCTAGATCTAGGAAGCGTGATGCTTCCTAGAGAGGTTGTCAATCCACTATTTAATTTAATGTAAATAGGAAACTGAAATAAAAGGTTCTATTGTAATGCAATGATTTAGGTTTCTCAATACAAAACAATATGCTAGATTTAATGTTAAATACGAAATGTATCACTAAGTCTAATGAAACCAAAGGTTTTTAGGGTGGAGACGGAGTTTTTCGAGGTCCGCAAAGGTCTAGGACTGATTAGGTGAGGTCTGGGTTGATTTTAGATGAATAGAAGGCTTGCTAGTATGAGGGTGTAAAATAACACGAGACCAAATGAGTGATTGATTCCTAGATAGGGATGAAACTAATGGCGGTAAGGTAAACCAACATCGGTAGGGGAAATGGGTGATAAATTTAAAAAATGGCTTTTTATCCCTTTGTGATTACACAAAGAGTGAGGAAGGTGTGGTTAGGCTCGTAATATGGCTAAGAAGACTCAGAATGCAGAGGAAGAGGTTAAGAAAGGTGGAAATACTTGAAATGGTTGGGTAGGTGGATTGGTGGGAAGATGGAGATATCCGTAATATCAGAAATAGAAATATTGAAAGAAGTAAAAGATCTACAAAGAGAGTAAGCACAAAAACCACATTACTTGTTGTTATGAAGATCTCGTGAACAAAGGTGGCTAGTGGTTGATAGGTGATGTGATGGATGGATCAAGCATACCATGGAAGTGTAACTTGTGTGTTCTCGTGGATCCTCCAACACTCTGGAAGAGAACATGTTGCTTGTGTTGCACTCTAGTGGTGTGTCCTCACCTTTTGGATGCAAGAATGGCTTTGAGAATCACACTTGATTGCAATAGAATTCCAAAACTGAATGACCAACCCATGTAAAGAATTGTAAAATTGTATATAAAGGAATCGATGGTGATTTAGGTGACCAACATCGGTTGAGGATGGTTCTTAACTCCTGAAGAGCATGTAGCAACATTTATCACTGCATGTGGTGTGTTGGGTGTTGAGGATGAAGATGTGTCAGTTTGACTCTTTGTGGAGTCACTTTAAGAGAAAGTTGTCAAATGGTTCTACATGCTACCCCCAAGGTCCGTCACTTGTTGGGAGGATATAAGAAGTGCATTTGAACACAGGTTCAAGAGCACAGAATATTGTCATGATCTTTTGGTCCAATTGGTACAAATGAAGAAAGAAACCTCCGAGTCAATGAGGGACTTCATAGCAAGATATGATAGAGTGATAAGAAGGATCCCTGAAGATGTGGTGCCTCCTAAAAATAATTTGAAGAGGTTTTTCATCAATGATTTTCCATCAGAAGTAGGTTTCTTCCTCAGAAGATCCCAACCAAGAACATTGAGGGAAGCCAAGGACTATGCAATAGAAACCGATGATGATCTAATCCTTTCTAAAAGGTGAAAGCCCCCAATGGAAAACAAAAGGGTCAGAATTCAAACTCTGTCACCACAGATCCGATGTTCCAAAAAATGCCAAATGACTTGGTTGCCTTGAAAAATTAGCTATCTCATATCACAATGTGGAATGCTTCAAGGAAACCAAACCCTCCAGATATGCCAAGGATTTCTCCACCTCCTCGTCAGCTTGCTCTTGAAGTACCACCAGTCAATGCCATCTATGACACCAAAGAGCCGAAGGAGGAAGTAGAAATTGATGAAATTGAAGAAGAAAATATGGAAGACTATGAAAACTATCTTGAGGTCGAGGAAGTTGATATGCACAATGGCCTAATTGAGTACGTTGATGATGAAGAAGCTCCAAGTTTCTCATGTGTTGTTTTCACTCGTGCACAATCTAGGAAAGGTGCTTCATCCTCAATGGTTGTGGTAAAGGATAAGAATAATAAAGAAGATTCTCCCCTAGAGGTCACACAAAATAAAATCATCAGCAGAGGATCACCATTACCACCTTCTATGGAGTCGGCCAAAGAAAACCAGACTCACTAGTTGTCAGGGATCATGCTACTATGCCAAGTAAGTCATCTAATTCTTCTCCTAGCTCAAAAGTTGCTAAGAAAAATTCTCCTTTAAATGTTGTTCCTGTAAAAACATCTAAGGTTCAATTAAAAGCTACACCCTCACCCCCTTCTAAACCAATTGCTACACCCGAAAAGGAGAATTCAACACCAACAGTAGCAAAGCCTCTATCATGTAAATCTTCCTCCATTTTTGTAACCTCTTCCTCACTCACCATAACCCCATTTGACTTTGTGGAACATGCAAGCAAAACCAAAGTCCAGCTCTCAGAAATAGAATACCTACAAACACACCCTGCCCATCTTGACATGTTCATTAATGTAGTTCGTGGTGGTAACCATGTATCCTCGAGTCCTAATTCTAAAGGCCTACCGCCCACACCATCCACACCACCTTACCAAAACATGCTAGCCCTCAGTACCTCCAAAACCAATACGGTTGAACCTTTATACATGTCACTCTTCATTAAATGCTTCTAGCTAAATAATTGTATCATAGATTTTGGAGACTCCGACAATGTGATGCCACCAAAGTTGCAAATGCTCTAGGCCTCACCTTGTCCTAGGTAAATGGGACCTACTACTCAAGGGAATCCAAACAAGTGCCATTGGTAGAAAGAATCAAATATTCACAGTAGCACTAGCTAATTTTCCAAACAAGAAGGTGCTCCTAACCATACCAGTAGCAGACATCCCAAAGATCCTTTGGTATGCTATTAAGTAGGAGTTTCTGCAGAGACCTAGGTGGAGAGATAAAAATGGATTGGTCATCTCAGTAACTATTCCAAAGAAAAGGTGAGATGAAGAAGTTCTTTACCAAGAAGAAATATGAAGTTCACAAAGATGAAGGTCCGATGATCCGAAAGAAAACATTCTCTTTCACGATCAGGCTAAGAAACTACTTCCTCACATCAAGAAAAGATGAGAACTTGCCACTTCTCATGGAGGAAGAGGAAGATTGAATTTGGACAATGGAATTTGATGGTAGTCATTCCAATACGGGATCGGGAGCTAGTGTAGTATTGTACTCTCCTTCCAATGAGTTGTACCCATTTTCCTACAAGCTACAATTTGATAATACAAATTAAACTGTAGAGTATGAAGCACTACTCTTAGGCATGAGTGTAGAAGAGGACATGGAATCAAGAAATTGAGATGCCGAGGTGATGCAGAGGTTGTAGTAAAAGAAGGTCCACCAACAATATCAAAGTCAAGAATCCAAGACTCGCATTACGAAAAACAGAGTGTGGGATTGCATTGAATCTTTTGATGCATTTTCCATCAAGCTATTCCAAGGGAACATAATGAAAAGGATAATTTTCTTGTAGTGTCAGCTCCCTAGTGACACCTCATCCTTCTTTTGGTAAAGACAAAGTGACCATTGAAATGGTATTTAGGCCTAGTGTACTAGACAATGCAAATCATTGGCAAGTCTTCAATGATGATAACCAAATTCTAGCCTTTTTAGAGCAAAGGGATAATTTCAATAATCTCTTCTTCGAAGGAGGTGAAAATCCACACCGAGAAGTAGTCCCCAAAGAAGAGAAAGAAGGAATTGAAGGGATTGATGATGAGGGAGTAATCAAATTGAAAGGGAACAAAATTCCCAAAGGCCTAGTCTCTTTAGAAGACCTCTTTGACAAACATGACAGATTCATTCAAGAGAAAGAAAAGAAATCTTCTCGGTGCCTAGCTGATTTTGATAAAGAAAACATTGGTACCCCAAAGGAGCCAAGGATGGTCAATATTGGAAAATGTTGCTCACCTGAAGAAAAAAGAAGGTTTTTTTCATTACTCAAGAAATACTCAGATGTCTTGGCCTACTCTTATGATGAACTCAAATCCTTCCAACCAAAGGAAATGCATCACTCAATTCCTTTGAAGTAGGGTGTTAAGCCCTTCAGAAAAAACAAAGGCCGTACAACCCAAATATTATTGATACCATCAAGGAGGAGGTAACAAGATGCTTAATGCAAGGATCATATTTCCCATCCACCAATCAACGTGGGTGGCTAACATTGTGCCAGTGCAGAATAAGAATGGTGAAATAAGGATACGTGTAGATTTTCACAACCTGAACTAGGCATCACTAAAGGACAATTATCCTCTTCCTATCATGGACCATATCCTGCAAGCAGTCACTAGATCTGAAATGCTTTCATTACTTGATGGATTCTCAGGATATAATCAAATCAAAGTGGCAGAGGAGGACCGCACCAAGACAGCCTTTACAACACCTTGGGGCACTTTTGCCTCTGACAAAGAAAATGCCTTTTGGCCTAATCAATGCAGGAGCTACATTCCAAAGGGCGATGGTTTTGGCCTTCAAATATCTGAAGCATTGCATTGTCATATATCTTGATGATCTCACGGATTTTCAAAGAAAAGGGAGATCATATCTATCACTGGAACAGTACTGCATGGTGTAGGAAACATGGCATATCACTAAATCCAAAAAATTGCATTTTTGGAGTCACATAAGGCAAGTTATTGGGGCACATTGTGAACAAACATGGAGCACACATTGATCCTAAGAGGATTAGATCCATTCAAGCATTAGCCCTTCCCACAAGCAAGAAAGGATTTCATTCATTCTTCGGAAAGGTGAACTTTCTTCATCATTTTGTGCCTAATTTTGCTGAGTTGACGAAGCACATCACTTCCATGATGAAACCACAAGCAAACTTCAAATGGAACAATGAATGGAAGGAAACATTTGAAGAGATCAAGAAATCCATTACCAAGGCTCTGACTCTTGTATCTCCAAATTTTAACAAAGAATTCATCATGTATTTTTATGCATCAGAACATACACTCTTTGTCATTCTTGTTCAGAAAAATGATGAAGGTGTGGAAGCACCTATCACTTTCATGACTTGTCCTTTGAAAAATCATGAGCTAAAATACGATAAATTATAGAAGCATGCCTATGCAGTGGTCAAGGCTATAAAAAACTTTAGGTTTTACATCCTCAATTCCCATACTGTGGTGATGGTCCCCAACAGTGCAATCAAGTCCATCTTGACATAGCAAGATCCCGAAGCTAAAAGAGGAAATTGGATTGCAAAGACTCAAGAATATGACTTGGATATTCGACCCTCCAACTGGTAAGGGGAAATGGCTTGTGCAAGTTGATTGCTGAAGATGAAACACTCAAATTTCAACATGGTGAAGAAAATTGTGCTTGCTCAACTTGTTCAGAAGACAACCCACAGGTTCTCTTTGTCACCACTATTGATGAGTGGTATGTTGATATTGCCTATTACCTAACTTATGGAGAATGCCCTCCCATCTTGATTACAAGAAAAGGAGAACACTCAAGCTAAAGGAAGCTAAATTTGTAATATGGAATCATGTGCTTTACAAAAGAGGCATGGATGGTTGTTTCCTTAGGTGCGTAGATAAAGAGCAATAAGAAAAGTTGCTTAAAGCATACCATGACCAAGCATGTGGTGGACATTTTCAGCAATGGTCACTGCACACAAGATCCTTTGAGGAAGGTATTATTGGCCCACCATCTTTGTAGACACTCAAGATTGGGTTTCTAAATGCAAAGCATGCCAACAGTTCATTGGAAGACCACAACTCGCTGCATTACCACTCAGGCATGTGGTTATTGAAGAACCATTTCAACA
Organism: Taxus wallichiana var. yunnanensis; assembly: GCA_018340775.1. Lineage (NCBI taxonomy): Eukaryota > Viridiplantae > Streptophyta > Pinopsida > Cupressales > Taxaceae > Taxus > Taxus wallichiana. Next base: position 356,876,584 of record CM031239.1, read on the forward strand.
ATGGGGGCTAGACTTCATTGGTTTTTGAACCCTCACTCAAGTGCGAGGCACACCTATGTACTCACAACAACAAACTACTTCACCAAATGGGTGGAATCCATTCCGCCAAACAAGCCAACACTAAAATAGTATGCAACTTCATCAAGGAGAATATTATAGTCCGTTTCGGAGTGCCACAGAAGATTGTAGCAGATAATGCTACATATTTCTCTTCAAGAGTGATGACTGTGTTTTTTACAGCTACAAAATCTCCCTATCTCATTCTTCTGACTACTATCCACAAGGAAATGGACAAGCTGAATCAAGCAACAAGAACATTGTGACCATTTTCTCGTAAGCTTGTAAACGAGAATAAAAGGAATTGGCAAAAAGGTTGTATGACACATTATGGGTGGATAGGATCACTCCCAAGAAGGCAATAGGTATGTCACCATTCCAACTACTGTATGGAGTCAAAGCAAAAATTCCTCTCACGATCAAGATGCCATCTCTCAAGTTGCTACAGGCAATAGAAGATGGTTAGTACAAGGATTCCATTGAAAAGAGGATCCTCTTTCTTGAGAAGTTGGAAGAAAATAGACTCCAAGTGGTGGATCACATTAAGGAGCACCAATTGAAAGTAAAGAATATTTTTGATAAGAAGGCCAAGGCAAGAGAATTCAAAGTTGGAGACTTCATCCTGCTATGGGACAAGAGAAGAGAACCAAAAGGCAGCCATGGAAAGTTTGATTCATTATGGCTCGGCCCATTCCATATTCATGAAGCTTATGGTGAGAACACTTTTCTTCTCTCATATTTGGATGGAATGCCATTGGAATTTCCTCGAGTGGGAAATACTTGAAATTGTATCATCAATGAAAGTGGGTTGTTCCCCCGCCTTGTACCATAGGTGTGTTTCCCTTTCCGTTGTGTGGTTTTGTTTCCCCTTCTGATTGTGTGTCGTGTGTTTCCTTCCCGTTGTGTGCTTGTGTGTTTCCTTCTTCGATATTTCTTTCTCAAAGTTGTACATGACTCTGCAAGGCCCAATGGATAAGGCACTAGGTCAACGAATTACAGGTCTAGAGATTGAGATTTTGGATTCCCATGTCATGTCTTCACTATGCTTAGTCCATGTCATGTCCCTAAGCTAGAGCTAGTTGTTGTCGCCCTCAAAATCCCCCTCATTTTTTTGTCAAATTTGAAAATTTTGAGCTCATGCCCTCCAAAAGTGTTCAAGTAAAGTTGGAAGTTCGAAAAGATAGAGAAATTCATGCTTTGAAGTTGTTTAAACTCTCTAATCTACACATTTTGATAAATTTTCTGCTTTTCCTGCTCTGCACTGTGAAAATTTTATTGTTGTCCTCATTTGAATGAAATTGTCAATTTGTCTATGGCCATGGATCGTCGAACCTTGTATTGTTTTCAATTCCTTGGTTCACGAAAGAAATTTTAAAATTAGGCGTAAAATGGTGGAGTTTTCCTCTTTTCTACATTTTTCCACAGTCGTGAATGACGGGCATCTTTTCCCCATCAAATATTGGTCCCATTATCCATGGGTATGTGGACATATCTAATTGGATGCGGTGGAATGGGTCCTTTTTGCGAACTTAACGTTTTTTGTTATTTTAACAAAAATGTCAATTTGGCCCACGGCCCCTAAGGCTCTGATTGGCTATTTGGCTAAGGGCGGAAAGGCGGATCATTTTTGTGTTTTGAGGCACCATGGCTAAAAGGCTTAAAGGAAAAATTCAAATCTTGAGCTCACCGTTGAAAATTCAAAGTAGGAAGGCGGGCCATCGGGATACTTTAGGAACTTTACCTCTTTCTAAAAGGGCGTAAAGTTATGAAGTGAAGTGCAACCCCGCGGTGTCCAGGTGATGCCACGTGTTGATGCCTGCATTGAAAAGTCAAAGCGGGAAGTGCGTCGGAGAAATTTGAGGTTTTTAGATTTTTCGTAAAAAGGGCTAAAATTCATAAAGTGACCCGCAACCCCAATCATGCTAAGAGGGAAAAATTCAAATGTTGAGCCCGCATCAAAAGAGTCAAATCGGGGAAGCGGTCTCAAAAGAACTTTGAGGTTTTGAGCCTTTTCGTAAAAAGGGCTAAAAGTCATAAAGTGAGTTGTGATTCCTTCGTCAATCAAGTGAAGCCACATGTCAGGCTTATATCAAAAGTGAAAGGGCGGACCAAAAATGTAAAAAATGCCAAATCTCTATAAAGTCACAAAATGTAAAAGGCATACTCCACGCCCGCTCCAGTAAATTTCTCCCACGTGGACAAATCTGGTTTAAAGTTTCAAAGGCAAGATGAATGATTCAAATTCAAAGTTACAATATGAGTGTAATGGTTACATCATGAAAAGTCTGGTTTTTTCTGCCATTGGCATTTCTTTGCGAATCAAGAATCTGAACGGACGTGAATGATTGAAAAGATTGTAAACCATTTTCTTGCTAACAAGGAAGAAGTTGTAACCATTTCTTGTAGGTTATTTAATGGCTTCTTCACACCATTGTAGAGGTTAGCAATTGATCGTGTAAACTCATGAGTGCATTGTACTTAGAGAAAGCAAAGGAGATAGCCATTTTCTTCTACTTTCCTCCATTCTCAAATTTCTTCCATTCCCACATTATGTACAAATCCTGTTTAAGCATCAATACAAGAAGAAGGATTTTGTAGCCTCTTTGATGAGGAGATTTTAGAAACTTTGAGTTTACAATCTTATCTCGTCTTATTGCCATTTACAGGGTTGTTTCTTCTCATAAATGCATGTGTTGAAGTTTCTAACTAGTGTATGCAAGAATATGATTTTCTACCTACAACATTAGTTCTCCTACCTCTTTTCTCACTCCCTTTCCCACCTTCATAGCAAATTCTCCCCTTGCAGATAACTGCAAGCATTTGCCACAGGGTCAGTGGAGTGCCCCTGTTGGATCCCCGGTCAAAAGACCACCACAGAAATCCACGCTTTCTCGTGCATGCATACATGGCAGCTGCATCGGTTAAGTAGAGGGACTTAGATTCCTAGAGTGTTGGCAAGGAATTCACAAATTTTTCCACCCGACAAATTTCCTTGCCAACACATGGGAAACACCATTCATACTCGTGTGTCATGTTGTTTTGAGTTTGAACAAAGGCCCTAGATGTTGAAGTAGCATTAGGATTATAAGGATAAAATTGTCTATTAACAGGAGGTTGTCCTTGGTTCTGGTTAGCGACTTGGGCGAGTGGTTTCATTGGCTGATATGGAGGTCTATTGGGTTGGGCTTAAGGCTGATATAATCTAAAATTTTGAGTTTTTTGCCTCTTAATTGTTACCAACTCATTGCCTAAGTTTTTCAATTGTTTCATGACCTCTTGGAGCTCATTTAAGGTGCTAGGAGAAGAGGTATAAGCTTCAGTAGAATTCTAATTTTTGAAGCGTGAATTGGAGCTAACGTAGGTGCTTAACTCGAGCTTGATTTCCCATTTCTGGATAAAGAGGCATAGGTGGCTTAGGTAAAAGCATCTTGAATCAAATAATTCTCTGCTCTAATAGCTATGGCATAAGTTGTGGGTAATGTTGTACCCCCCATGGACTGTATCATCATAGCTATATCATAATTAACAGATTTTAGGAAATAGAAAAAAGCACCTTCAATCATCGTCCATGGAAATTGGAATCCTATCCCACGTTCTTTGGAACCTAAAGTTGAAATCAGCCATTTGTTCATTTGGTGCTCTCTTGATTGTAGTTAATTGCTCCAACAGAGATAAGTTGTCTACCTTTTCTCCAAAATGACCACAAAGAGTTATGCACAATTGATCCCAATTATGAATTGATCACGCTCCTAGGATTCTCGAACCATTGTAAAGATTTTCCTTTAAAAGAAGAAGCCAATAGTTTCATTGCCACATCCATCTCAACAACCTTGTGTATAGCACATAAATTTGCAATGTCTTGAATGTGATCAATGGGAGTTGTGTGATTTTCTCCAATGAAGTATGGGATGTTCTTCAATGCTGCCATGGGAATTGGTTTTTGTGCATTAAGAGAAAGTGGGTTGTTCCCGTGAAATTGATTAAAGTATTTAGTGGTGGTTGATGAGCCATTCTGATTAGTCTGAGAACTCTAGTTGATTGAATAAAAGGTCTATCGGGTGGAGGGGTTGACAATGTTATGTTTTGTGGAGATGGATATCTTTAAACTCTTCTTCCTCTTCTTCCTCTCCTTGAAGATAGCTACAAATACTCAAAAAAATTGTGTTCTCTTGTTATTTACCATGTTTGAATACTTCTCATGAATTTGAACCACTTTAGGTTATTAAAACCACTAAAATCTGCCCCTTGGAGTCACTAGATGTGCTGCTACAAAACCTCTTAAAGTCTAGAATTTACAACAAGAGCACACCAATCTTGTTGCAATGAAATGAAGACTTCCTTGTCCCATCGGGCGTGCCATAACTATTATCACCAAATCACAACAACCTCTTATTGCTTAGGATGTGAGTGTGTTAAGGCAAACAATTTGATTTTGTAACATGGGTACCATCTCTCAAGTTGTGGGACTTGTTACTTGAGATGGACCTCTAGAGAAGGTCGGTTCCTCTTCCTAATCTAATGTAACAACTACCTTTAATGAAGGGAAATATGTTAATCCTAACCTATGAATTCTAAGGGACCATGGAGAGAGAAAGAACATGAAAATGAAAGAAAACTACACTAAAATAGGTGATGTGCCAAAAGAAGGGTGTGGGAAATCTCTCCAATGTGGGAAAATGAAAGAAAATGTAGATTAGAGAGGGTGGAAACAATCACTATAGTCTAATAAAAAACTCACAACCATTCCCATGAGGTCACAACAAGATAGACCTGCAAGAAGCACAAAATATACACAAGTACATCTACAAATGAAATGGAGAGACAAGAGAATGCACAAATTTGAGTTTATTTCTTCGTTAATATGATGGAGAATAACCAGAGCAATCAAACAAATATATGTTGAGACAAAATACACAGGAGACAAAATAATTGATCAAAATAACTCCTGGATGATTTTATTCAATAGATAGTGATCTTTTATACAAAAGCTTGATCCTAATATTTAGGAGTCAAAGCTTATCACTGGACAACTCACACAATCCCACTAATATCTCTGAGTTGTTTGGTTGACAACTAATTACAACCTTTATTTGTTTCACACTAACATTATCTAAATTTCGTAACATTCACCCCCTTAGTGTGAACATGGGGAAGGTTTCATCCTATACTGCATCTAACAATGACTGTGTGATTTTCCAAGGATTCACAAACCTAAGTATGGTTTTTCCATGGTTACCATAAAACCAGATGAAGGTTTATCCATGGTTTACCTACAACCAATTGGTTTTACTGGTTTACCAAAAACCATGTCATTTAATGCCAGTATCCCTTTAACCCCCATCACATCCTGACTAATGCAGGTGATACAATCATGTACTTGATTTAACAAGTTTATTTCCAGAAATGAAACACACAACAGAAAATAAATATCACCAATACAATGCAACATTCTCTTTGTTGGTGATTAACAAGAGATGCAGATTTGCCTCCTCCTCCTTTGCCTCCTACCTCCAATTACTTTATTTAGAATAGAAAGTCATCGGAGTTGTAATCAGGTTCTTCTGGTGTTGGTTCTTCTTCATATTCTAATTCTTCAACAACTACATTGGCCTCATCCATTTTGAGTTTCCCACTGATGACATCTTTTGCTCTGATTTTGCAGAATGGAGACTTATGTCCCTTTTGTTTACAGTAGAAGCATTCTACTTCCTCTTTGTTCTGTAGGTTTTAGAATTTTTTTCTTGACATAGAGAGCAGACTCTTCCTGATTGTCTTCTTTAGTTCTCTTTTCTTCACTTAGAAGTGCAGATATTATGTCTTCTAGTGTTTGTGTGGGCATCTGTCCGAGAGTGAACACAACATTACTGTATTTTGGTGGGAGACTGTTTAGAAGTATGGCTTTAGCATCTTCATCTTCTATTACAGCTTTTACTTCTGCAAGTTGTCTCAAAAGGGACCTTAGTTCATTAATGTGACTTGACATTGTCACACTATCACTCATCCTTAGTTTAAAGAGTTGCAATTTTAGTGAAAATTTAGCATTTGTTGCTTTTGACCCAAATGTTTTGTTAAGAAGATCCCATATCTCTAGTGATGATTTATCTAAATCCACATAGTGTAATTCAGTATCTGATAAAGCAAGTCCAATAATGGATTTTGCCTTGTCATCCCTGCTATGCCATTCTAGTAATTTAGCAGCATCAGTTGGTTGTGTTTCTTTTCCGCTTACAATCCCCCATAGGTTTTTATGCATTAATTGCATTTGGATTTTAACTTTCCAAGTGTGAAAGTTTAATCCGTTGAATTTGTCTAGCGGAATGTCCATTATACCTTAGAGCGTCGGTTTCGACCGAAAATGCACTCTTATGGGAGTCGGTTTCAACCGATATTGCTCCCGATTTATACTATGTATTTAAAAAGTAATAAGAACAAATTACTTTTTAAATTTTACATGGATATTTTGACAATATTCTATTCTAATTTCTAATATAGCTGAAGGCTATACATTAGAAATAAATACTCTTTATTAAAGTAAAATAAAGTAATTTAAAATCAGGACTATATAAAACAAAAACAAAACATTAACGCAGTTTAGAACTGATCCAAGGATCCACGTTTTTTTTGTTGATGCTCTTGTAAAAAAAAATCCTTCACACGCAGAGTCCCTGAATCACTCCTCCCACGCAGATGAATTCAGACTGCTCCTTTCACGTGGGTTTTCTCTCTTCTCTACTCTTAGCATGCAGAAGTTTCTACTAACTCCACGCAGATCTATCAAATCATTTACAAAACGGATCCTGAGATATACCAATCCCGTCACTCAAAATTTGTCTATTTTCCAATGAAAACTGCTCTCAACCTGTAAATCAATATCAAAAAATATTTCTGGGTTTTGTTCTACATGATGTTAGCTTTCCATAACATTTTGAATCGCCCAATTTCATTAAGAAATGTGAAAGATATCACAGTTTTAATAACCTGCGTCAAGCTTCAAGTAGCAAACTTGCTACATGTCTTTGTCTGAAAATTTCTCCATTTCTTCCTCAAATCTCTATCCACCTCTCTAGAATAGCCACGCTCTGATACCAGATGATGGAGAATAACCAGAGCAATCAAACAAATATATGCTGAGACAAAATACACAGGAGACAAAATAATTGATCAAAATAACTCCCGGATGATTTTATTCAATAGATAGTGATCTTTTATACAAAAGCTTGATCCTAATATTTAGGAGTCAAAGCTTATCACTGGACAACTCACACAATCCCACTAATATCTCTGAGTTGTTTGGTTGACAACTAATTACAACCTTTATTTGTTTCACACTAACATTATCTAAATTTCGTAACATAATATACACAATTCATCTCATTACAAAATAAATACATGTATCATCATGTCGAAGTCCAAAATGAATGCCTACAACACATTGGTGTTCCCAAACTATTTTGATAAGGTTTTGTTACAAGAGCAATCCCCTCTCAAATGAGAGGGCACTTCAATTTATAGAAAAAGAGGGAGAAGAGAGAGAGTTGTCCAACTCAAATTTCCCATTACATTCACTTGAAAAGTACCAAAAGTGGCTATAAATCATGATGGGAAACACCGTAAAAGCCATCCCATGATGTCTTAAAACTTACAACAAAAAGAAAATGGATGCCCATGCTCATTAAATGTCATTTCAACCAACCGAAATCACCATTTCAAAATGGGATCATTTTCTATGATTTTCACCATCAAAAATTCTACAAATATTTAATTTCTTTATTTTTGAGTGTATATCTTAGAGCCACGATTCAAACGAGTCTAATTTTGTGTGATTTGGTTGAGAAATGCAGAAGTTATGGCTTTCTAAGTGTGGGCAGCTCTAAAAAAATTCCCGTGCTTTCCTTCCTCCTCATGGGAATGTGCAATAAAATGGGTGGCTAGGAACAATAATTTTAATATTCCCTCTCTTCATAATTTTCTGCATGTTTAAAATAGCTTGGGGTATCTAAATTTTTGTGGTGGGGCCCACCACATTCACCATCTTTCATATTGGGAGCGAGTTAAGTGTTTAAATCATTGAACTAAGGGCCACTCACTACCACTGGCACCCCAATGCACCTCCCGAGCCATCTCTTTTTTTTGGGCTCCTCGCATTTCATTTCATACCGCCTCCAAGTGCTTTTTTTCCACCTTACATTTTCTAACTCGGCGGGGAGAGTTCTATTGTCAGCTCGACACGACGTCCATGTGTCATAAGTCCCCATGCATCGTTCTAACCACCCCGATCTCGGTCACCTCGCCCCTTCAATGTGGGCTTTAACATTAAGTGGGGAACCTACCCCGATCCGCTCATGCCCTCCATTCTCCAAATCCTCGCATCGCTAAGTCGGCCAATGTGGGTCTTGACATCCCGCATGTCCCATGCAATGTGGGCTCATAGAATGTGATTTCCCACACCGCCTTGGTACCCACCTCCACCTCAATGGGTGCATCATCATTCCCAAGCACCACGTTGGCTCTACAAATTTCCTTGATTCCTTTGACTACCCACACTGGGTCATTGACTGCTTCTACCTATGCACTCAATGTCATGCAACAATTTCGGGCCCCGAGGAACTCGTGGCCCGAGTTCATCTCGCCCCCTAGTTCTCTCGAATGTGTGAACCACCACCCCTCCAAATGGAACTTGGTTTCTTGCTCGCCAAGTTAGCTCGGCAAGCGAACATTAATTTTTTTCCATTTTATCCTAAGGCCCCCTGCAGCGCTTTGTATTGTTTGAGGCTCTGCGACAAGCTCACTACATCAGGGTTGGATCCAAATTGAGCTCGATGAGCTTGTTAACCTTACACCATTTTCTCGCTAAGTTTTCCCCTTCCCGAATTGGCCACACTTTGCATCGGCTCAGTGTCTTGAGCTTGAACACGTGAGCTAACTCCTTCTAAATGATTTTTTCCCTTAAACATGTAATGAGCCACCAATTTGAGCTTGATAAATCATAACTTGACCCCTTCATTTAACCAGATTAGTAACTTTGTGGTGCTTGAGCACGATGACTCCTCAACAACTAACTCTGCCCTTATAGACCCAAGCTTGGTTCTGCAATGCAACTATAACAATATCTCATTCGGGGTCACTTTATCACCAACCTAGTTGGAAGTAGCTCACCACCATAAGATTAAAGCTTGCACCCCGCATGATCTACAACATTGATCATGCCATTTAAAGCATCTCATTACGCAATGTGTGGCTCAAAGTGAGATTTATAACTATTCTACCCACCTCGCAAATGCAATGCATCACCGTGAATGACCTCGAGCCAACTCAATATCAGGTAGAGCCCAACTCGCCCACTAGCTCGTGCAAGCTAATAAGGGGTCCAAACACCATTTTTAAATTTTTTCTAAATTCTCCTCGGACCTTTTGCATATTTTTTGGATTTTTAGTGCTCTAGGGACCTTGTTAGGTGCTAGAGAGTGTCCTGGACACTTCATCTTATTTTTTCCATTTTTACCCGAAAGTGGGTCCCACCGCTTGCTTCTCTAGATTAACCTACGTCCCCCTAGCCATTGATTCAATGCAAGGTTGCTCAGTTGTCCATTTTCACCCATGAGGTAAAATGGATAACATAACCTATTGACTTAGAAAAGCAATTTATCTTTTGTCATAGTTTGATTCTGTCATGAAACAACAACTCGCAATATGATACATATGAATCATTCATGTTTTTATATTATATGGTCATCGACTTAGAACAAGATCTCATTGCTACACATGTTATAAATCCTCCTCCTATTGTTACTACTACTACATCATCTAGTTCTTCTCTGCTTCCATCTATTGAGCGTCCTACACGGTCTCCATCTCCTCCACCTCGCAAACAATTTTAGTCTACTCCATTACATAAGCATACGTTATCTCCTAATCCACGTCAAGCTACACCTTAGACTTCTACACCTATTTTGTGAGGACCATTACATTTTTCGCATCACACTAGACCTCATGATGTGTTGTGTGAATTGGTCTACGAGCGATTGATTCACCTACCTTCTAACTAGCACCATCCACCACATCACTTGCAATGCTAGCATGATAGACCTTACTGTAACTATCACCATATCAATGGCCATAGGGACAACGACTATTACGCCCTTCATGATTGTTTGCAACAATTAGAGGATAAGGGTATCATTTCCTTTGGTTCTCATGCACGTGATCGGTCTATATCTCCACTCCCTCCTAAATGTGTTATTACTCTAGTTGAGTTATCTTCTTCACCTAGTTCTAAGGTCATTGTTCACCCACTGTCACAAGTTATTACTCATGTGTGCTCTTCATCGCATCCATCCATCATCACACCATCTCATCCACCACGACATTCTACTTCCACACATTGGCTTCCACATCCCTCGACATTTGCACTTCCTACCACCACTTCACCCATCATTGGCACCACTCCACATGACATTCAGTTCAGCTCATACACTCATGTTTCTTTCATTCCACATGCTTCCACTACTTCATGTCGGCTTGGTCTTTGGTAGGTTATTTTTATCACCTTACCCCGATGACGCACTCATGTTGTTATGGTTCATTCTTGACTATTGAGGGGTCTTATCTAAATGAACCTTATCATATATACATTGGGGGAATCTATATCCTCTTCCACCCTCTTCATCATACTAACATACGCTTCACTATTATGACCATCTCACACTCTTTCACAATATTCATTTTTACCTTATCATTCATCACAATTTTAGTCGTACATACAATAAACTCTTTCACAATCACATTACATACATCATTTATCATCATACACGCTATATCATCATTTATCTATCTATAATCACATTATTCCACATCGAAATTTACCCATTACAAATCAATTCAACAAATGCAAACAATATTCAAACACATCAAACATCATATATAAGTAACATCAATCAAATAAATCATACATCATCATCACATCAATATACATCAAATACACTGATCATACAACAATGAATCCATGTATGTATATATATATATATATATATATATATATATATATATATATATATATATATATATATATATATATATATATATATATATATCGTTTACAATCATAGTCACAAAACATCTCATCACTAGGGGATAGGTCCCCTACATCAATACATATCATATATCATCATCGATGTCACTCTCTGAACTAAGCTAGAGCCCTAGAATTAGAAGCCTCGCCACTAACTCTGCGTTATTGATTGCGACCTCCATATCTCTCTACCTTCCTATACAATAGTGTGTTCTCCGTAGAATGCTTTGCAAAGTGACTCTTAAACTCCACAAACCACGCAAATACATCTTGAGCTAAAGGACCTCCACCAATGACCTCTCTAGCTCATTTTGTCTCCTCTTGTGCCTCGTCTCGCTCGCTTAGTAACATTGTACATGTAGTTGATGTTATCTTAATTGGCTCGAACAAATGGGCATGCCCGCAATATCATCTATAGGCTTTAGCATGCCTCCACCCATGAGTATGCAGGGCATGGTGTCGTCAAGATTTCACCCTAAAATCTGGGACTACCCCTTTTAAAAAATCTTCATTCTTTTCAAGTAACAAGTCATTTTGTGTTTGTTTTGTGTAAATTATTTCCATTGCTCTAAGCTATCCCTAGAGAGTCATAAAAGCCAAATTCCCCAAGTACCCACATGTTAAAACTCACTATATCCATTCGTCAGTTTTTCTCTGAAAGAACTTTATTTATTTATTTATTAAATAAATAAATTTCTTTTAAAAATAGATTAAGCTAAAATTGGAGGATTTAGGTTATATAAAGCACTTCACCCATCATTATTATCATAGAACATTCACCCGGGGGTAAGAATTTTTGACGACTACATTAATCGGAGAATTTTTTCGAGCAATTGCCCACAACTTCTTTCGGGTTTTGTTTTTATTTATTTTTGTCTTCCTCTATTTCCCATATGGAAATTCCCGTAGCCTATTCATTCTTCCCACCAAAGCTTTTCCCAGGCCTAGGGTTTTGAAAAATCTATCCAGTATTTTTAATTACTAATTTGTCTAAAGGTGATCAAAGCTCAGGATTCCTTCAGGAGATTGGAAGAGGTTGTTTGGTCCAAAAAGGTGCAATAATGTATTTATGAAAATAAGAAAAATACTGCCACCAACGTGTAGAGCTTGAGAAAATATGCACTTTTAGAGAAAACGACACCTTAAACGGAGCCACAGAGTGAAAGTTATGGCACTTGCAAGTTTTTGCTGCTACATCTTTACGGACCCTTTCCATATCTGGAAAATTTTACTCTATTCTTGTGTTTTCTTCACCAAAAATCCAAAAATGGAAATAAAATGTTGCTGATGATTTTTTATACAACTTTAAAAGCAGAAGTCATACAAGTCGCACTTTTTGGGAAGAGTAATTTTATAATACAAGTCACACTTTTTGGGAAGAAGCTTTCTTTATGCTAGTCACACTTTTTGGGAAAGATGACTTCTCCATGCAAGTGGCAATTTTGGCGCTTCCTGGAAGGTGGGAATTTGGAGGCTACCTAGAAGGTAAAAAATTCCCATGATGGAAGTCAAGTCATCTAAGTGCCAATGGGAATTTTGGTGTCAGCAGGAAGGTGGGAATTTCCCATTATTAAAGTCAAATCACTTAAGCTGCAAATGGGAATTTTTGAGCTAGCAGGAAAGTGGAATTTGGAGCCTTCCCCGGAAGGTTTTTTTCCATTATTAAAGATAAATCACTTAAAGTACAAATGGGAATGTTGGGGTTGCTTGGAAGGGTAGAAATTCCCGCCAAAAGAAGTTGTATTCACCCACGCAAGTCGTACTTTTTGAAAGAAGCTTTCTTCCATGCAAGTTACATTCTTTGGAAGGATGATTTCTAAGTGCCAATGGGAATTTTTGTGCTAGCAAGAAGGTGGGAATTTGGAGCCTTCCTGGAAGGTTGTTTTTTCCCATTATTAAAGATAAATCACTTAAAGTACAAATGGGAATTTTGGAGCTTCTTGGAAGGATAAAAATTCCCACTTCCTTTCCCTCTTATTTTTCACACAATTCCTAGCCAAAAGTGTGACCCATTCTGGCATAGCTAAATACCTAAAAGCTAACTTCTTTTAATTTCCAGGGAAGCATCCAGTTTTGGCGCCTAGGGTTGGAAAGGCTTTCTTTTTATTATTCTGGCTATCTGCATGTTGATGTGAGTGCACAGGGGAATTAAATAATATTTTTAGCTTGTTTGGCATGCAAGAAAAGTCTAAAAATAGAGGGCAACAGGATTTATAATCAGATCTTGGTGAAGAAATTAGATATTCATGTTATGGACTGCATACTTGTCTGAATTATTTGTAGGAATACTTCATTAGTGCTCATATTGGTGAAAAGAAGGAAAATTCAATGTCAAATACATTGAATATATCTTCAGAATCGAAGGAGAAATTTCAGGTTCTGCACAAATAGATCCAGCTCTCATATTTGCAAGGTTTTTGGTAGAAATAAAAGAAGAATATCTCAAACAAAGGTTGATTCAGGCACGATGAAGGGTGATGAGTTTTTTCTAAATTGTTTACGGAAAACATTATGCACGTACTGGAGAAGAACTATAAAAGCTTCAAGGATAAGAGGGAAGACAGTCGAGGTAGCACTGCAAGTAAATACCAGTCATCTTCTTCCGATCCATTTTGGTGAGAATTGAAGGAAAGGATTCAACAACATATGGGAGAAAAAAACATCTCAGATTCAAGGTAGAGATATCATTCAGATCATTCATTGCTAAAGTGAATGAAGCAGAAGTGCAATATAAGTTGGATTAGCATGCAGAGTATGGAAGAAGTACAAGACTCGAGAGCATTGCAGCTTTTTTCTAATTTCTTCTCATCTTTCTTCTTTTTTCTCTTATTTTCTCTAACAAATCAATTGAGTAATAAATTAAAATTGTAAAAATTAGGTAGTTGGCTATAAAAGTCATTACTTCAAGTTACTAGAAGAAGTCAATTAATTGGAAATAGGTGGCAGAAATGCAAAATATAAGGTTCTATTTTTAGTTATAAATCATGCATGTCATGTAAAGAGGAATTCCAGGAAGAATACTGCCAGATGTTTCCCCTTTTCACACTTCCACATGTGGCAATTCATTGAAAGCTTCCTATTTGTAATTGCCCTCTATACACTATAAATAGAGGAAGAGCCTACGGGTTGAAGGATCACACTTTGTTAATCAAAGATTTCTTGAGTTCCAGACGTTGTGTTACACCATTGATGTCATTTTTGTGAAAGCTAGGGAATTGAATAAAGGTGGATTTCTGAAGAAATTTGTGTCCATGGTGCATTTTCTTCTTACTTATGTGTGGATATTTAGATAAACTTTGTGTTATCTGAGATTTATATTAGAAGCTTCTCTTTTCCTTTACTTCGAATATGGTGAGATCTACTAGTTTATTTAATCCATGTGTATGAAATCAACTCTCATAAATTATTGGTTGAATTACATATCTTCCTTTCTTCTTTCTTAAATTCTCGTTATTTCCCCTTCTACAAATACTTCATAAACAGCTTACTTACTTTTGCAGTAATTGTTAAGCTATGGTTCATGAGATTTGTGATTAAAGTAAAACCCCTACAAATAATCAAGTAAGTTTCAAACATACTAGATGGATAAACATATTACATGGGAGCCTCATTGATAAATGACGGATATTTATCTCATGACCGCTTAGGTTTTTAGCTATGGAGAAAATCTAGCCAATAGGGCACATTCTGTGTTAATATATGGATGGATGTGTCCATAATCAATGACCAATATGCATCACCTGCATCCATATATCCATGTGTTAGACAACAATAACAATTCACAAACCATGTAATAAATCACACAACAACACCATACAAATACTTACGCTTTGTTATCGCCACCACTACACTTGTTGGGGCCATGTGATTGCCCCTTCGCTCCTCCTCTTGGTGGAAATCATGTTGTATTTTCCAATACTAGATACAAAACCACCCACCGATTTGAGGCCCATCATGCTTAGTATGCCTCTGTACACCCCGTGTCATCCACCTCTATTGCTCTATCGTTGCATTTGCATCATCTAGCCTTGAGGTATTAACCGCTTCTCTTGTGGGCCTGGTCTAGCTCCAACCCTCCTCGATGCCCTAATGGCTCTCAACCATATATATGGCTTTAGGGGCACATCCAAGGCATAACCAAATTTTCGTGAAACCCACTCAACCTAAAATAACTCGGTCACCCCTGGAAACTAATCCTCTAACCACATCGTCCGTTGTATGCATCGTAACTCTATGGCATCCTCTAGCCATCCTCCATAGTCTTAGTATGGCCTCCATACCACGACCTTTGGCCCCATGCGATCTATCATCACTCTATAGGAATCGATATCCATCCTCCTACCACGTACACCTACCCATCTCCCAAAAATATGTCTAGCCTCACCCAATCTCCACGAGCCCCACCAACTGGCCTCAATATTGCAATATGCTCATAGGCCCATACATGCAACAATGTCATAGCTCCAATACCACCACCATGCTCCTCCTGTGTAAATATATATAGATCCCTATAAAGGTGGGCCAACACACATCGTGCCCAAGCATACCTAGTGCTCTCCTCCTCTATCTGCGGTAGATATCATGCATCTTATATAAGATGCCTACGCCACCACCCTCCACTGCAATCGATGACGCTTATCACCACAAAAATAAACTTCCACAATCGTGGAACCCCTGATCTCAAAATAGCATCCAGGATAATATGGGCCTCGATAGGAACTTGAGTCCCCAAAAATACCACCTAACGGCCCTCATCTATCTCTTGCATATCATCCACTACCATAACATGTACCCTCTCACCAACAATCAATAATCACATTATGCGATACACATCCTCTAGTGGAATTGTCATCTCACCTGTAGGTAACCAAAAGGTGCAAGTATTTGCACACCATCTCTCGCACAAAGCTATAAGCATAGGCATATTATGGGGCACATCCCCATCCTCACTATGTGTTACAGGTCGAGCACGGTCAAAACATCCCACTCATCATTTGAAAACCCTAATCCAAGCAATGTACTCAAATGGCAACCACCTTGAAACTCTCTCGAATGGATATCCATCTACACACCACAAAATGACAAAAACATGGAGTTATAACACCATACATATACAAAAATACTTATATACAACATCAACACATATCAATTTTTACATTTGCACCACTTTGGACTCAACCTAGTGCTTTCCGAACACGGCGCTTAGGCACGGACTAGGGCGCCTTAGAGTAAGACACTTGCCCATGTTTGGGCGCTCCTTTCCCAAGGGTCATTACCGCACTCACCACTCTTGTCCAAGTCCAAAACGCCGAGAAATTCAAAACAAAAATTTCACAAAAATTCATTAAAAACAACTAGTATTAACACATTTTTGAAAAAAATCACGCTTACTAACTTCGTTGTCATACAATGATGCTACGATTGTCACTTTGCCATCTTGAATTGAATCGGTCGTGGTGCTCTAACTTGTGGCATCCTCGCACACCAAGAGCTCACAATCACACTCACATAATAATCAAATGAGTTGTCTAATCACTTTATCACATTACTATTTATAGTAACTTTTCATTATTCACTTTACTATAGTCACCCTTCGCACTCATTTTCTCTAACTAATCCACATCACACGATTTCCCTCATATCTTGAGCATCATGACTTCATTTTCAATCTTGTTTTTAAAATTATTTTCAGAATTCCTCCTACTATCACATCAAATAAATTATGCACACAACATTTCTCCTTGACATCATTTTCTACTCATTATACACACACTTTTGCTATATCTCTCATACATTATTCATTACATCCTTACGTGCTTACTTTCATCTCAACGTTTGTTCTACTCATCACTTCCCCTTTCACCAAAGGGGGCATATAAGTGGGTTCATCCTTTAATTCCCCTTACACCACTACACGACCATTCTACATTTCTAATTCGTCATTATCAAAAATATTCTCATACACCATACGACATTTCACATCATTTTCTAGCGAACCCCCCTAATGACCTAACCTGGGGGAACAATCATAAAATTTATCCATGAGTAACCAATAAATCAATCATATACACTTCAATCGCTACAAAAATAAAAATCACATCAATCAATCAACACGAACACAATGCATTTATTCTCCCAGATGACCTAACTTGGGAGTTATATCACCACTTTCCCAGATGACCTAACATGGGAAGTTATTCTACATTTCACAATTGCTTCTAGATGACCTAACATGGAATCCAACACATACACATTTTGGTGACACCCTTGGAGTGGGGGCAATGAGATGTCATTTCCTTTCCTATATTGCTCCTATATGGGTCAACACATTTGATCGAAAAATATAGATCCAAAATCATCCAAATTTGATATGTGTCTCTATAACGGCAAGATATTTTGAGGATGTAGTTAAAGTTAGAGAGTAAAACTATACCTCTCTCCCTACACTCTTCCTCTAGTGGCAGGATGTCTAAATACTCAATATTTCATACACATGCAATTGGGTTGGGAACTAATCACCCCCTTCCCCATCACATTGTCATTAATGAAAAAAATTGAAATCTACAATCATTCAACATCATAATCATCAATCTCATTTAGCACTCCTCATAATGGTCCCACATCCCTTGTTACACTACATGGATCAACACGTTGATCCATGGTTTGTCATGCTATATGGTTTTACTCGGCACACACTTCTACTACACTCTTCGTGTACTTCAACGACGTGGACTTCTCTAGACTTTTCAGGTATACATCTTTATCTACTTTATGTTACCGATCTTTCGCTCACCAACATAAAGTGGGGAAAATGTAAACACAAAATCACACACTTACTACTATTATTATACCACCAAGTATGTTGTTTTATATATGGATCTTGCGTAAGAAAAGTATTCACTAATGACCCATCACATAGTCCATCTGTTTGTCTTTTTGGTCTTTATTGTTTTTTATCTTTCACACTCATCACTCATACACACAGTTAAGTCGAGTCACGAGGATAATCTGTCACCAGGTTCTCACTCATTTTTCGTGACTTGTCTCTGGACACTAGCACCTGTAATTTGACACTAGTGCCAAGTGCTCCAGTCCATCATGGGCCCCTTGTCCTCTTTATTTTTTATCATATTTTTTACATTTGAGGTCGGACTGTTTGGTTTTTCTTCCCATCTCTTGAGGTACTAGTCTACATGTTGGGTCATTAGTGTTGAAATTCGAACAAGAGATCCCTATATAAACACAACATATATACCATTATATGGGCAGACTATCCTTATCAAGGGATAGCTATCTACATATAGAGCAAGGGACTGCATTTGGGCTATTACTCTACACACACACTATATAAGAAGGGAAGTTCATTATATTACATCCACACATTTACATTTTTATCTAGCTAGTGTCTATTACTTTGGCGTCATTGGCACGAGGGGGACCTAGGAGCACTATTGCACACACAAACACACCAAACTACATTGGGTTTGAGATGTAGTGCAACGACGATTAATAATTCAAGACCACCATTGTGGCGGCTGAGGACAATCCAACCCCTTCATTTGCATCTTTATTTTTAGGGTTTGATGTTTTATTTGGGATTTTGCAAGTGATTTCTTCATTGCAGGTTTACAGGTACCTCGGTGATCTAAGTATGACATTCACACGAAAAAAGGTGAATAAGTGTGAAGCCTTAGGGACCATATCAAAACCAGGTTCTGACCATTTCTGCATATCAGGGTACCTAGATTTAAGACTAGAGCACCCCAGGTGCCACCATCCTTCTCCAAGTGCCTCATTCCATCCATTTTCACCTCTGCTACATTTTCCTATGGTCAGTTGCGATGGTTTGTTCTTCCATTTCATCACACTGCTCAGTCCCAGGTCACTGCGAGGTAAGTGAAATTGAGGTAAGTGCCTTATCCCTCTTATTTCCTTTCATTTATAAAATCAAATAAATTGTTTAGCATTCATATTTTAGTATATTTCATTTATACCAGTTATGTACATTTAGATTCATAATAAAATTCAGATTTTATAGAATCACAAAGTGAAAACCAACATGAGTATTTGGTGAAGCCCCTTTTAAAGGCATGCCTCTCATCAATGTCATCCTAAAAACATCCTCATAAACCCCTTATAAATATGATTTTTCTTCAAATACATGCCCCTTCACAAGTTTTTATATAAAAATAAGTCAATGGCTCATCCTTAAATTTTTTGAAGGGTAGTGCATGTGCCTTAATATTGATCTCTTCACATTCAACTAGTAATTCCCTCTTTGTATCGATTTCTTCACTATTTTGTAAAAATGGATAATTATTTTCATCTTGGGGTGAAACATCATTCCCACTTTCCTTTGGTATTGTATATTCATCTATGGGTTGTTCTCTCTCCATTACTTATAGCCCTAATTGTTATTTTTGCTTCACCATTGCAATTTGGAAACTCTTCTCCTCTTCCTTTCTCAAGGCATGTTGAAGATCCTTTTGTGGTGCCTGAGACCTAGGTTCATGCCTCGCTCTACCTTTGTTCACTCCTATGAACTCTGCAAGTGATAGGGCATCACAAATCTCAACTAGAAGAGCCCTATACACCTCATAGATGGACGTAATATTGTGTCCCTACTGAATGTTGTGTATCAACCTTCAGAATGACTCCTTCCCTCGGGAGGAAGGTAGGATGAAAAGGCCTAATTGTAGGATCCATCACAAATATAAATGGTTGAAGATTGTTATTTTCCCTTGAATAACTTCCTAAATGCATGTTATGGATCGGTTGGGCCATTATACAAACCAACCTCTCTTTCCCTTAAGAAAACCTTTTAAACCTAGCATCATAAAAATTTATGTATGTAGTTTTATCTTCTCCTTCTGCATGAATACCCTCCGTTAGGAAGATGGATACTTTGATACGATTGTAATGTCTCTTTCGAGCTCTAATTAACAACAAATGGAAATTACACAAACCAAAATAAATAGTAAACTGAAACATTATGAGAACAAGGTACAACATCTGATTTTTATAACGGTAGTAAGGAAAATGCAATATCTCTTCAAAAATGCATCATTCACACCATCCAAAACATATCGGAAACTTTAAAAATATTTTAGAAAAATTATTAACCAAGAAATATGCCTTCAAACCCATCAAATGAAATTTATTTAATTAAACAAAATGACAATAGTGAACACCCTTACAAAAATTGGCTAGAAATGAGGGATTCCAAGCCCAAAAATTAAGTCCAAATGTAGATTTTGACTACTAAAAATGTAAGAAACATAATGATGGTTGAGTTGGATGTTGTCGTGCCCTAAAACATAAGGTGGGTCACTTCCACGGGAAAGGGCTTGAAAACCATAGTAGAACCTAACTCTAGCTGAAAATATGTAAAATAAATATTTTTAAGCTCTTTGGAAACCTCGGGATGCAAAATCCTCAATGAATTGAAGATTTTTCATACTTCAATCAAAAAGGAAGGTTGTCCTCCTTATTGGCCACGCAAGAATAATTTCATCCTCAAGTGAAAGTAATTGATAAATTAGCCTAAAAACCATGTAAAGTTATTATTAGACAAGATGATGATGCCCAAATGAGCCAAACAACCCCTTCTTATACCTTGATGTGGTGCTAAAACCAATTAGAATGCCCCATATAGGACTAACCTCATAATGGACCCTTTCTCTTCTATTTTTCATTTTTATTTTCTCCTTAACCCATATGAACTAACTATATAAATAAAATTACTAAAGAAGAATGCAATGATCATGAAAATAATTGGAAAACATAACAATTACTTCCCTTTCTCATTCCCTTATTGCCCTGAAAAAGTGGAAGGCGCTCAAAGTCTTCAAATCAAACTATCTTGGAAAAGAGGAAACTACAAAGTGCGGGGATAATTTTAGTGGCGAATATTCGTAATATGGCGAATATTCCATTTTTGAAAATTTTGAAAAGGCGAATTTTTTGGCACGGGCCAGTGACCTGTTCACCTAAAAATTACACTTTAATTTTTTTTAGGGGTCGGCTTCGCCTACCCTTGAAAAATATCCCCTATATAAACCTAGATTATTCGCCAGGTAGAACACTTCTACTTCACATTTTTCAACAATATGATATATCCCGTATTATAGACGCGCGACAAGGAGGGTTTGCAGACAAGGAGATACTGTAGATATTGACGCATAGTAGACGCATGACAAAGATTTGGTTGACGAGCGACATGGAGTTTTTTTCGATGAGCAAGAAGAGGGCAGAGGTTGTAGATGCGCGTCAACAGGCCTTAGTGACGCGCGTCAATAGACCTTAGTGACGCGTGTCAATAGACCTTAGTGACGCGCGTCACTAAGGCCTATTGACACGCGTCACTAAGGCCTGTTGACACGCGTCTACAACCTGTCTATTGACGCGCATCAACAGGCCTTAGTGACGCGTGCGACAAGGAGGTACAATAGATATTGATGCATAGCAGACACACGACAAAGAGTTTGTTGATGCGCGACACGGAGATTTTTTGATGAGAAAGCAGAGTTGGAGGCTGCAGACGCGCGACGGGGGAGATTTTCTTTACATGCGCGTAAAAAAAAATGCGGACGCGCGTCCAAAAGACCTTAGTGACAAGATCATCCTCGGTGGCGCGCGTCAATAGGTCTATCGACGCGTGTCACTAAGGTCTATTGACGCGCGTCAATAGGTCTATTGACGCGCATCACTAAGGTCTATTGACGCACGTCACTAAGGTCTTTTGATGCGCGTCACTGCATTTTTTTACGCGCGACAACAAAATCTCCCGTCGCGTCTCATGAACCTTATGTCGCATCAGTGCTTGATAATCAGGAGAAATTTTTTCATACAACCCCCAAAAAATTCGCCTTCCCATGAAACCGGTTCCGGGGATATTCGCGAGTATTCTCAACCTCCGATTTCCAGAGGTCTCTTAAAATGAACCTCGCTACAAAGTGTGGGTTGAGTTTGAATGGCCCTAACAATCGACCCTTGTTGAGACAATCTAAGTGATGCACCACAACCCCTTGCAACTATGAGAAAACTCCATTTAATTCTACTAGTGTGTATGTGATCGCACATGTTTAACTAAGCCAACCCCCTATTATTCCCTTATGTTTATTAACACAAAAATTAACGGGTATAACTATAGATAAAGTATAATGTACCATGTGCAACAATGATATAGTGTGTTTTAATTTAGATGGTAGATAGATTCTCTTTGTCCCTTAGAAATTTGGCAATTCTTTGTGTTGACATGTGCTTGCTATAACTTGGTTATAGGACCTTTAGAGGCTTGTGGATGGGGAAGCTAGACTCTTAAACCTAGTTTGAGTGTTTCATACCTAAGTAGTGGCTTCTCTAATGGATGTGTTGCTACTTTAGGGAAATTTATGAGATCTTTGAGAGGTTTTGGAACAATAAGAGCCCTTGAGGATTCTAGGTGAGTTCTTAAGTGCATTTGACTTGTTTATATAGGATTTCGTAGGTTATATGTCACATTAAGGATGACCTATAAGATAAAAATTGACCTAAACAAAGAAATCAAACTAAGAAAAAATATATTGGAGAGTGGGATACGGGATCTAACCTATACCATAGTATGGTCTGGTCCTAGGCCATAAGGTTAGGTAATTCATGATGTTTAAGAAATATTGTAGGCAAGATGCATGATACTAATACACTACTTTGGATAAATGAAAATAAGTATGTGAATGACTAAGAAGTGCATATGGTAAATCAAGTCATGGGGAGGAGAGAGATATGTCAAATAGGCTTAAGATGTGTGTGTAAGTCAAGTATAGAAACAAAGCTGAACTTTTCATTACCAGAGGATAAGTTACCAAATTTAGGTATCTACAATCATACAATTTGATAGCTCTTTAGACACATGAGCTCATGATTTATCTTGAACTTGATGCATGACACACATAAGATTATACATAATGACAAGTATTGTCCTAAGTCCATCCTAGTGACCTTGTTAATCGAGGGCATCTCCTACACTATTTAGGTGCTTTTATTTCAATATAGTTACTTTCACTTACTCATCATGGTTAACACATGTATCTTGTGCAACAATATCTTATTTTGATCTATATGCCTCTAGGCTACTATCTTCTATGGTATTCAATTTTTTTCTTATCTGCTTGCTTTCATGTATGTGGCCTATGGCCTTTGTTACATGCGTCTTTGTGATACTTTGGTGTCCCTTGTTTGCAGCTCCTTGCCTTTGCTATGACTAACACATGTGACATTTCTTATGTACATGTATGATTGCTTCCATACATACGGCGTAGAATCCTTAATATACTAGTCTTTATGACACTTTAGTGTCCCTTATTTGCACCACTTTACCTTTTCTATTACCAACACGTGTAATATTGCTTGTTTACTTGTATACTTGATTGCCTATGCTTTTATCATTTGTTTATTGATTCACTTTCTCTTTATGTCATGTTTTCTATCATGCACACTCTTGTAGAACATGATCTCAATGGTGGCCACCTACAACAACCCTCCATGTGATCCATGTTGACAATTAAATACATCCTATATGGATACATATTGTTTCTTTTGAAATGAGTGTTCTCTCTGTACATATTACTCATTTGAAAGAGAGGGGGCATTCATTCGGTTTATTATATTAATTTATATGACACAATCAAAATTTAGAATGGAACATGGTACAAATAATCAAATATAAAACACAAGAAAATTACACATAGGGACAAAACCACCAAACGTTATAGTCTAGGATGAAGATTTTCATCTGGGGACAATTTTTTGGTAGATTACACAATTCTTAGATTCTCATAGATATTTACATGTTAATAATATATGTCTAGGAACATATTACATGATTCAAAGTAGGGTCTACTATTTTATGGTACATTGGGGTTCGAGCACTTCATTATTTTTGACATAATTCGAGCACATATTCACTATGGGGTATTTAGACATGGGCATCTCTCTCTTTCTTACTATACACAAAATTGTATATATAATACTCACATGGGCATCACATGATAGGGACATGAGACGAATAATGCCCTTTTGACATTATGTTATTTTTCAATTGACGTAGAACTATTTCGAATGGTTTGGTCCATAATATTTTTTAGGGAAATTAGAAAGCTCCATCACACCCTCCTTTTAAAAGGTTTTCGGAGGACTATAATATTTTGTAGAACTTTCCTTTTGGTGGTAGATCAATTGACACCTAACTCCTTCGCAGATCCGATATCTCCTTCAATAAAATTAGGGATTGATCACCCCAATCCTTCAACAACTCAATTTCAACCCAAATCTCCAAGTACCAAAAGATTTGAGAGCTTATCTTTGGAAAACAAAATGGGTGTATTTCTTACATGCTTTTTCTATATTTATTTTACTACTTATGAATTCAATTTTCAAGTTACAAATATATTTTCAAAGTTGAGTTAGAGTTCAATTCTTGTATGGACATCTGTTACCCTTTGTGTTACGGGTTTTATCATGGAGCATGCCAACATTTAAGTGAAAAAAATAACTTCGAGAAAAGGCAAAGTGTGTATACACACTTAGGTATTTTTTCCTTTAAACATGTATTTTTCATTTCATACTTAAAGGAGGGAAATGTAGACACCTAAATTTGTTAATTTATCATTTAGTAGTGATACCTTTGGCTTTGCACCTAAAACATAACTTGTGTGCACATTCCAAGCCTAGATGAACTACCATTATCTCTCGTGTATGACGTGTTTCCCTATTTACGTTGCTTAATCACTCATATCATCAATTGAATCAATTCATAACAATATACTCTTCCTAGATATCATCCCCTAAAGTTTGTAAAATCCCACAAACCTGTTTGTATGTGATCGCCCATATATGGGGTGGTTCAAGACAAATTCGACGGTTTCATCCCTAGCCACCAAACTATTACTTTTCAATTTTGACATCTTTTCATGGGTCGGTTCATATCCTATGGGTTGACCTTATTACAAAATTAAACCTACGAATGTATGTAAACACAAGTCTCACCCACTTATTTACCTCACCTAGCAATTTCAAGAACATATTTGTAAAATACAATCCAAAAGCACTATAATCTCTCTTAAACTCCTTCAAATAGTAGCATGACAATCTAGGAGAAACTCCTACACAAGTTGATAGCACTCTCAACTAGGTTAAAGAGTCAAACTTCCCATTCTAGAGACTTTCAAAACCAAACCAAGATTAAGTTTTCTAAGCCATTGTTTCTCATTATCAAGTGATCAAGTTTTCATAGTAGTTGCATCTATATAGATATCACATACTAGGTGGAGAACTATGTGTGGTTTGAGTCCTCCTTAGAGTAGTGTTGGCGTAAGTGATGCACAAATTACACTTCAACTCAAACACTATTTTTTTAGGTCTCCTACCCATGATTAGGGTTTAAAGTTGTTTGGCACCACATAGAGGCTTTCGTAAATATACAACACGTAAGGTTTCGAGCTAAAGTCATCGTAGTCAGCTTACATCCACACAAAAAATTCAGAGTGCTTAGTACATCACCATATGAAAATCTGTTTGAAAGGGGCTAGCCCGTTTGATGCTTCCATACCCATTGGATAGTTCCATACCTCGCTTAGTTTTGCACTCTAATTCCAAAAAAGAAACACTTCCAAGACATTTATAGTTTGCACAGTCACTCTACATTGCTAGTGCAACCTCACACACTTGTAATCAACTAAATGCATCTACTTCTTAATGTTTTAGCAATCGTTTCTATATCCGATCTTACAAATTATTAATACAAATATATTATAATTTATGTATTAATGTTTATTAACTACAATCACATGTGTACAATGCAATGTGAACGCCGAACGATATATGTTATTTGATTTAGAGGAATAGTTATTACTTTTGTAGTTGATGTTGATAAGGGGTGTGATTGATTTTGTAAGTGTAAGAATATAGATGAAGCATTACATTTAAATTTTCTATCTCTACATTTCAAATTTGTTACAAATTCGTACATATACATTTGCAAATCTTATATCATGAGTGGTAGCAATTTGTGGACTATTTTATTTGAACTAAAAATGAATACATGAATACTTTGATACATTTGCAGATTTTATATCATGAGTGGTAGCCTTTTGTGGCCAATTTTTTGGCACTAAACATGAATACATTTGATACCGCTTTGGATAGTTAATTACTTTTGTAGTTGATGTGGTTTGTAATTATTTGGGGGAAATTGTGTTAGTGTTGCAACATGTTTGAGACGGTGGTTGCATCGGTTGTTTGGTTGGTTCTTTGTTGAAAAAGCCTTTTTTGTATTGTCGATAACATGTTGATAAGGGGTGTGATTGATAGTGGAAGTGTAGGAATATATATGAAACATTACATTGAAAGGTTCTATGTGTACATTTCAAATTTGTTACAAATTCATACATATACATTTGCAAATCTTATATCATGAGATCTGAACTAAACATGAAAACATGAAGACTTCTGAATGTATTTCATAAGTGGGAAAAGCACTATGCCATTTCTCAATGTATTTTAGTCAAGATACGTGGATGGACACAAATAGATTTCCATCATGCAATGCTTGTAGCTTGTGTTGGAGATGGTACCAAGAGAAATAGAGAATTGGAGTTTTATTTTCCCGAGAGAGAATCAATAATCCTCTTAGATTTGGTAAAAATGAAGTTAACATCCAAACTATGGAAAGCACCTTATGAGGATGAGATTCTATGAATGCAATAATTCCCTGTGTATAAAAGCAATACCTTTGAAAAATTATACTTACAGAAGAGACATCTTTCAAACATAGATATCTCTGACATTGAATTATAGGGTAACTTATATATTTTGTAGGGCCATAGTTCTCTATATAATTTTTATTCTTAGTATGGGTACCTTCCTTTGATTATACTAAGGGAATGAAGAACTCTGCCACATGGACTATTTGTCTGGTTCTTTGGGAGTTGAGATCTACGTGTACAAACCCTTTGAGTCTTGATCTCAAAACTTTTCCCCTGTCGACACCCTGTTCTAACCATTCAAGTTGGCCCCGCTCCTAATCATTTTACTTGTTAATGTTAACTTGCATCAAAAGGCCAAATCGGGTCTTTGTGAACACCGAATAATGTTATTTGATTTAGAGGGATAGTTATTACTTTTGTAGTTGATGTTGATAAGGGGTGTGATTGACAATTCTGATTTTCTATTAAAGCCAAAAAAATGTTGCAAAGTACATTGAAGGGATGTTAAATAATAGTTAGTTGTGTAATAATCGAATACAAATGCAAGTGAGACATGTAAGTTTGCTAACACTCACTCTTGAGAATGTAGTGAATGTGAAGTGTTGATGTCAAAGTAGATTTAAAGAACCACTCAGTGCTTTAACATATTATCTCTCCAAGAAACATAAATGAGACAAAATATGCAAGTAAATATAAACAAACCTTAAATGGCTAGGGTACATTGTAGAGTGCTTTATTACCTCAAAGAGTTTGAGAGCATCATTGTCAAAGCTATTTTGTGCATATCCTATAATTATGGCATTCCATGAGACCACATCTCTTTGAGGCATTTTGCAAACAAAAATCCACTTTCCATTATACTTTGATGGATGTTCATACCTTGTGCTAAGGCTCCCATATTGGTATAGAAAGGGAGTATGCTAACAAAGGTTGTGGAGGCTAGGTTTGCACTTGTCAAATGCATTCACCTAAAATTTTGAAGGCATTTTCAACAAACCCATTTTATGCATATCCTGCAATCATTTAAGTCCATGAGATCACATCTCATTGAGGCATTTTATCATACAATTCACATGCCTTGTGTATGCTAACATAATGTACAAGGGCAAAATAACATCCAGAATAACCAGAGTCCAACACTTCAATGGCAAAATAACATGTCATATTTGTTGAGTACTATTGCACATGACAATGATGAGCTAGCGTATAAGGAGATTACAACAAATCCCTAACAGAATAGTATACCAAAATGATACTTGTAGCTTGTTTTCGAGACACAACTTCTTGAGCAAGAAGGGAAGAGGCAGTAAGATGAGCGCGCAAAACATTTAATTATGCATTCATATCTCAAGTGTTGACTGCAGAGGAGCCTTCCAATTTTGAGGCAAGTGAGGTGCAAAGGGGAGACTTGCAAATGGATTAAGAAATCAAACCAATTCACAGGAATATACTTGGACGAGGACAAAATTATCAAAAGGAAAGGAAGCTATTAGGTGTAGATGGATCTAAAAGACTAAGTGTGAATCAGAAGGGGAACCTGCCATCGAATGCCGATGAGTGGCTGAAGTACACAAGTGAAAAAAGAATTGGTTATGCGAAACCTTAACACCTGTGACTAAAGTGATCACCCTCTGATGTGTCCTTGCTTTGTTTTCCTGGTTTAAGTAAAATGTCCATCATCATATGTCAAGAATGCTTTGGTTAATGATGAATTGACTTGGGAAGTCTATATGGAGTAGCCATGTGGATATGCAAAAGAGAGCAAAAAGCATCTATTGTGTTGCCTCAAAAAGGTGTTGTATAGATTGAAGCGTGCTTCCAAAGCTTTATGCTATGATTGATGACTATTTCTTGCAGAATGGGTTTCAAAAGTCTTCAAAAAATTCAAATTTGTTCTTTTTTAAAATTTATGTTAAAAAAATAATGATAAACAATAGGCCTTATCAAGGCCAGATGCGGACTCGTGAGTCTTGACATGAGACTAGTCGAGTCTGACAAATTTACCCCAAACACTTCACAATGTTTCATAAAGTTTGTGGATGTGAAATTGAGGGCATGTATTTCTAGATGCCTGGAGAAGTTCTTCGTGGAGTTTTAATTCAAGAAAGAATAGATCAACAACAACCACTTTTTGAGCTCACAACCCAAGGAAATACATTCATAAAAACTTGATCAACTTTAAAGCCAAATGCATAAAAAAATAATGATAAACAACATGCCTTATCAAGGCCAGAAGCGGGACTCACGAGTCTTGACACGAGACTCGCCGAGTCTGCCAAATTTTCCCCAAGCACTTCACAATGTTTCATAAAGTTTGTGGATGCAAAATTGAGGGCATGTATTTTGGATGCCTAAGAATTTCTTCTTGGAGTTTTAATTCAAGGAAGAACAAGCAATAACAACCACTTTTTGAGCTCACAACCCAAGGAAATACATTCATAAAAACTTGATCAAATTTTAAGCCAAATGCAATACACCACACATGATATTAAAAATGGATTAGATAAGCTAGAAAACAATTTCTAAAACAAACATATAGTAGGCAAGCTCCATATACCTTGTGGAAATGCTTGTATGACTTTTTGTTTCCAAATCCTCAAATGTTACATCCATATTTATAAGGCTTCATTGTGATATATCCAAAGGTTTCATGGTTGCACAAGTGCATGGACAACACCTGGTACAAACCCCCAAAGTTGTGAGCATAATATGGCGGTGCAGTTTAGGCATTCTGCAGGACCCCAAAACATAGGTAACAATCTTGGCATGTGGATATCCCCACTAAACAATTTGAAAACTCGAAATGTCGGCAGTGATCATCACAAACAAAATAACTAATGCCACTAATAATGCAGAAGTAACTTTCAAGGAATCTACAAACGGAAGGAAATAAGAACTATAACAATGCCTAAGATTAATAGAATCAATCCTACTATTCTCTTAGACTGAAATGTAAAACTTTCTAGGCTTGATAAAGGTCTCAGAGCATATAATAAAAATATAACCAGTCTCTCTTCTAAGATTTTTTTGAATACCCACTTATAGGCATACTAATTATATGATATGCATCAAAGATTCCCACTAACAGTTACACAAAAATTATACCAGTATTGCCAAATGGATTATCTAGAATGTCTGCATGGCCTTTTCATCAAGCCCATTTAGCGCATATCCTGCAATCATGGCATTCCATGAGATGACATCTGGTCAAGGCATTTCTTTGAAAAACCTAAAATCCTCACCAAGAACACCATTTTGCATGTATCCCGCAATTATAGCATTCCATGACACCACATTTCTTTGAGTCATTTCTTTAAAAACTTTAAAGCCTCATCAAGAACATCATCTTCATCCCCTGTTCCAAAGCTCTTATTTTAGCACAGGCAGTGAGTATACTGGAAAAAGTGAACTGATCTAGATGGAAACCTGTCAGTTGCATTTGGTGAAACAAAGCCAATGCCTTCTTTCAAAAATCAATACAACCATTGTCATTCTTGACTTCACAAAATTAATACAATCCCAAGATCCCTGCAGGTTGCTCCAACTTCTGTATCAACAGTTTCCATGACTCCAGACAAAAAACCTTAAAAATACTTAAATAATGTACAATGTAAGCTCCAAAAGAAAATTAACAAACATAAATCTTACCAACTGAAGCAAATTTGAGTCATTATCCACAACTTTCCTTCCCATCAGCAACTCCAGAAGAACAATTTTGTAATTGTATACATCATATTTCTCATTAAGCCTTGATGTTCTTGCATATTCAGGGTCAATGTAACCAACGATACCCATAACATAGGTAGAGGTGTGGGTTTTGGTCGAGGAAATGCACTTAGCAATGCTAAATTCTAACAAATGTGCTTCAAAATTATCATCCAAAAGAATGTGCTTGCACCTACATGTTGAATATGAACTCGCAGACAAAACAATAGAGAAAAAGAAGAAATTCACCGCCAATATTGATGTTCTACTCTCTCCATTAACATAATAGATTAAATGGATTTACAAGGATGAGGGATAACATTGCTTGGATTAAGGCCAAGCAAATGCAAACTGCGCTAAAACTGGAGATGCATAGATGGTCTATCTTACACGTAGTCCATAAAGGCTTGAGTGAATTGGGCCAAAGAGACTATACAGTCACTACCCACAAAGCAAAGGAGCTAAAACATGAATCTTCCACATTTAAAGAGGTTCCAACAAAACTGGATCTTAAAATACAAAGCCAGGAAAATGGGTTTTGATAAATCAATCCCCGAATACGAAAATCCTATTCATCGGCTCTGCATCCAAGTTTATATAAAATAATTAGACATCAATTGATCAACTTACATGAGGCACAAGCATCTGCCAATACCATACCTAGTTATTGCATTTCAACATATAGTTTCAAAGCAACATCGTTATGATAATGTTGTGAACTTACCTAGATCATGGCGTTCCATGTAATTGAATTCCGTTGAGACATTTTGTCAAACACTTGGCAGGCATCTATCATGCTGCCACAATTTGCATACATATGGCGTTCCATGTAATTGAATTTCGTTGAGAGATTTTGTCAAATACTTGGCGGGCATCTACCATACTACCACAATTTGCATACATATGAACCAGAGCGTTTTGACAACCATCCGAATAATAACCCGTTTTGACAATATGGTTATGAAGTTGCTTACCCACATCCAATCCAAGTACTTGGAGTGAGGCACATGCTCTCACAACGCTTCCAAAGGCAAAGCATGAGGACTTCTCCATATCTGTTCTTGCCATTGCACGATAAAGTTGAAGAGCTTCAGTTCCCTGGCCTTCCTTCGCATATCGTGCAATGCAAGCAATGCACTCCACGAACACACTTCACATTACAACACTGGGAGAATGAATTGACAATGACTACGGGTAAAAATTTATAAACATGTGACTAAAAACAATTTTTTTAAAAAACGTAAACGATCGTCAAATTTAACATAGCGACATGAATGTACACATGTGATTGCTAGTATTTATGATGATTGCTAGTATTTATGAACATGTTATGGATCCCTATTTCCAACTCAAGCATGTTAGAAAACTAAATTAATGCAAATTAATGTTGATTTTGGTCAATTTTTGGAGGCCAACTCAAGCATGTTAGAAAACTGAATTAATGCAAATTAATAATGATTTTGGTCAATTTTTGGGTGATATGGATAGAGTTCGATCGATTTAATGGTTTGCCAAAAACAATTGCAATATTTTGAGTGTTAAATGTGCTACCGAATCGGGTCTCAATAATATCATTTAAAGTTTTTCACATAGTTTTTCTACAAATTCAATGTTTTTTATTTTTCCTTGTAAGTTCAAAGAACATATCCATTTCTATATGGTAAATTTCGCGTCTCCAAAAACAAACAATATTCAAAAAACAAATTAAAAGATATGCAAATTCTAATACTTCCCATCGCCATGAAAAAACAAAGTTAAGGGAGAGAGACAAAAAAAAAAAAAACTGACCTGTGATGCGTCCATTATTCCTGAGCAGTTAGGTTTGAAAGCCTTCAACAAGAACACTCCTGGTAAGATGAAGATGATAAGTAGTATTGTATTGCAGCGATTGAGTATGAGGATGATGGTGATCCGTAGCCAAACCTCAGCAAGAGGGGCAAATAACAACTGAACACAATGGAGACATGAAATAAGGTCGAGCGAACGATATATCTTATTTGTTTTAGAGGGATAGTTAAAAATAGCAAATCTACACAAAAAAAAAGTAAAATTGTTAAAAATATCAAATCACAAAAAAACCACTAAAAATAATAAAATTGTTAAAAATATCAAATCTACAAAAACAACCACAAAAGAAAATAAAATTGTTAAAAATAACTAAACCGTTATTTAAGCAGTCAAATTTAACATAGTCCCATGAATGTTTGCAAAACCCTTTCCCATGAGGGTAACGCCTTAGGCGTAATTAAATCAACTTCTAAATATAAATCCACACTAAAACACCAAAACCCGAAATTATTGCATCATATGGATGCTACATATGCCTAAAAAGACCACGCAGGAATAGAGATATAAATGAGCCCCTGTGCATAGGACCATACCCTCGGTTTTACCATATAAATTATAGTTTCCCTTAATTGAGTTTGCCTCTGTCGGATTACATCTCCATACTGAGCTTCATCTGAGATATTTTCAGGAAGATGGCGGAGGAATTCACGAAAGTGGTGCAGTTGCGTCCAGGCACAAGTGGGCTTACGATGGTGGTAAAAGTGGTGGATGCAAAGGCGGTTTTGCAGAAGGGGCCTCAGGGCCGTCAAATGCGACTTGCCGAATGCCTTGTGGGAGATGACACCGCCATTATTGTATTCATTGCCAGAGGTGATCAAGGTATGTAAATCTATCTTTTCTCTATTCTTATCTTCGTCAAAACTGGTTCTTTTCCCGGATCTGTTTATAAATATTTAATCCGAGGGTTTTCCCTTGTCGTATAGCCCGGTGAAAGGTGAAATTTAAGAAAGGACTGTGTATTTATATTTTTTCTGCGTCTAGAGGTAGACCATGGTAGGAGAAAACGCCTGAATTGAAATAAGATGCATCGTTTTTATCATTTTGCCTGACAGACCACTTGTATTTTGGACGGATGCAATTTCGACCGTCTCTCTCAGATCTTCTTCGACCTCGTTTTTGAAATTTTATTTCCCTAAATTAAAATTTCACTACGAAGTTAGTGATTTATAGCTTTATTCTTGTTTGTTAATCTCGATTTTTTTCGATCAAACCTTATTTTGCAGTTTTAGAACCTCGAATATTTTATTTTTATACGAACCTGTTTACTATGAGATATGAGATATAGTTGTTCGACCTATGATACCTTCTGAAGTATATACAAGTTTTCAGTTTTTGGCCATGTTTCACTAAGTTCCCTTTCAGGAGGAATGTGGAAGGGGGTGCCTGGAAATAGCCCCAAAATCTTTAAAAAAAAAATCTGAGTAGAAAAATAGCAACAGTGTCGGGGATTATAGGACTAGGGACCAAGGGGTGTGGACGGGTTCTCTCAGGAACATAGGTTTTTATCAACTGAAAGGTCCTAAAAACTGCACTTCGAAAACAATACTACCAAAGTCTAATACTGAAATTGGAGATAATCTTGAATTTAGCTACATGCATTCTGAGTAAAAACTATTGATTTGCATATTCAGGGAAAAGACTACGGTTGCTTCTACATGCACCTTTTCTGTTTCTATATGATACATGAATTTGATTCTCTCCTGTTTCTATACGATACATGAATTTGACTCTTTCCCATTCAAGAATCTATTTATTTACCTGTTGTACCTGTCTGTTACTTTTTCATTTAGTGGAATTGATGAAGCCTGGAGCAACAGTAATACTACACAATGCCAAAGTTGACATGTTCCGTGGGTCCATGAGGCTGTCAGTTGATCGATGGGGACGTGTTGAACCAACAGAAGATGCCAAATTTGAAGCAAAGGAAGATAGTAATTTATCGTTGATAGAATTCGAGGTTATCACTGTTGTTGATTGAATAGTTTTTGATGTTATAATTCAGATGCATTCCGTACAAGTTAATGGAAAGCAGCGTAAAGTTCTTGTTTTATTAAAATATTTGATACCGGTAAATGAAAATAAGCAACTTTGATTTTACGAATAAGTCGAGCATACGGCATGGAAATGTGTTCCTGCCTACTTTCAGCACCTTCTTTTGCTTTATTTTTCTGTACTTTGGGGTTCACCTATATTTTATTTACAAATAAAATATTGTTCATGATCTTTGTTGTATTGCAAGTCATTGTTTATTAGCATGCTAGATCAACATATATTCAACTGAGATGCCTATGGGGTGAAAGATATTTAAACAGATAACATATGATTTTCATATAAGATTAGTATTACAAATACTTTCCTTTTCATCTGTTCATCAATTCTCTTAATCACCTATTATTTTCTCAAAAGGCTGTTAATTCTTGTCTTTGCTTCCATTCACTGATTCGCCTGATGTAATTGCTCTTTTCCATGTCATTGATGGTATTTAACATCTGGATTATGTTAGTAATCCATTAGCTGTGTTCGCATGAAAGGCTTACTGCATTTTTAAGGCTTTGTTTGCAACATGCTCCTCTCTCTTGACAAAGTAAATTTTTTAATTGAGTATTGAAAATTGTAATTCTGTTACTGCACAGCTAATACTCTCTTCCACTTCACTAGATTTTGACTGATAGAAGGATTTTCTTGAATCTGTATAGATGGATGCAATATAGTAGCAGTGCTTATTGCTACTCATTTTGTATAAACATTTTCCTTTGCATAGCTATGCAAAAACTAAATTGAAATGTGGCTCTACTGTCTTCATTGTAAAACTTAGATACTTTCAGTCAAACTGTTCCAAATTTATCTATGCTGCATGAGTATAGGATATGTCTATGCTGCATGAGTATAGGATATGAATAACTTCATTACTAATGAATTAACTTCTGAAATACCTGGCACCTGCCTTCATAGTGGCACAGTTATGCAAAACTGTGCATTTTCTTGAACTTGTATATATTTTCTCTTGTATTG
Organism: Taxus wallichiana var. yunnanensis; assembly: GCA_018340775.1. Lineage (NCBI taxonomy): Eukaryota > Viridiplantae > Streptophyta > Pinopsida > Cupressales > Taxaceae > Taxus > Taxus wallichiana. The sequence goes on from CM031239.1 coordinate 356,912,017, forward strand.
GCTTGACAAGTGGATCAAGAAAAACAGTTTGTGCTTGAATTAGGAAAATGGACCAAAACAAGTAGTTAGACAATTGGTTTCTCTTGGACTGTGTTTACCTTCAAGTTGCTTAATCTGTCATTTTCATCTCCTTAATTAGTACCAATTTGTGGACTTTAAAGCTATGATCAGGTTTATGCAGTTTCCTGTGTGATATTGACTATAGGAACTGCTACAGTACACTTGTGTCTGCTTTGCTGATACTGGTTGTATGGTCGGAATTTTCATCCATTGTTAATTCTTCATTGAAAATGAAAATGGATACAAAAAGGCTAGCTGAGTTTGGATCAGAGTTCCAACTCAAGTCATCTTCTATTCCAAACATACAGAGCTTAAAGGCATTGATTAGTCATGCCAGTGGTCTTGCATTAAATGTCAATGAAAGTGAGGTACCGGAAAAAACAAACTAGTATTTACTAATTTAGAACACATATATAGAAAATTATAACACATCTAAGTTCCTATTGTCCCCAAAGAAGCTCCAACTTGATGCAGGAGCATCTGGGTTCACAAATTATCTTACTTCACCAAAAATGCTTGGAGAGTAGAGATAAGGAGTTTCTGCAACTCTGTGCAGGCTAGTGCACATTATTTGTTTGTTCAATAAAGACAAGCCTTCACCCTGAGTGCTGCACATATGTCAAATAAGTTTGTGCAGCAGAATAATGAAGACCCTGAGCTCTGCACTGCAAAATGTTAAAAGACTTATGAGAAGGTTCGGAAGCCTTGTGCATCAAAGGAAGAAAGACGTGTAATGCCTTGTTCAGCATTGTTCAAAACTTGAAAGAGCTCAGTGGTCAGCCATGCACCGTGCGTGACTTGCGCATCCTGCACAGTCACTTAAGATTCCATGTGCATCAACATCTTGCTGTCTTCGTAGGTCTACATGACCCTAACTGTCTTCTCTTGTATGGTTGTTTGTTCCCCCTTTTTGGGCCAGACCCCTTTTCTTGGGCCAGATACGTTTTCTTCGGGCAACAACCTTGTCATTGGACTTGACTGGAACAGTCTACCTGCAAAGTAGAGCGTCCCAAATTGAACAGTGATCTGTTTTGGAAGGTAACGTGTTACAGCTGGTTGGTGGTTCCCCCTTGTATCTATGAATAGCTGGTTTGACGATCTTGATTAGTAGTTCTCAGCCTGTAAGTCTAGAGCTCAAGAGTCTGGCAAGTTTAGAGTGAAGTAACCAAGCCTGGTTCAAGCAGAGTCTTGCAAAGCCTGCAAGTCTAGTTAGGATCCCTTTGAGGACTGCCCTAGAGTCCTGTAATCTGTTATCAGCCAATTTTGACTGCACAAAATAAATAAATAAAATAAAAATGGAAATTTTGAAATTTTTCAAAAGTGTTACTTTGCATGGTTTATCACTTTCATCACGACTATCTCATTTTTGTCCATTTCGTCCATTTCGAGCGAGAACTCCTCCCGCCAGGTCTCAAATTGCGTTAAATATTAATTAATTAATATTTAATTAATTAATTACTCTTTGTTTAATAAAATTAATTTTTAATAACTTTGGAGTATTTAATTAAATAAATATTAATTAAAATTCATTCGACAAGTTTTTGCCGGGAAAAATAAGCTTCCGCTTCCCATTGTCGGGATGCCAAATTGGCTTCTCGGGCCTGGATTTCCCCTTTCTTGGCAAAATTGCTTTAAATCCCCGCTCGTGGGATTTCTTCCCCCAATTGCCAAATTAATGAATTGGCAAACGGGCAAAATCTCTCGATTTCCCACATGGGGAAATAAAACGGAGATTGCCAGCCCACTTTGCCATTCCCGTTGGCAATTGGCCGTTGCTTTCCCCATTTCCCCCTGGCAATTAATTCCACTACCCAGGAAGAGGGGAAGTTGGGTTAACCCTCATAAATTCCTCCGTCGAACTCGTTGGAAAGAGTCGTACGAAGCTTTCTAAATTGCTTCTTACTTCTTCTAAGAAGCATAATAATATTTTATCACATCCATCAAACAATAGTCTGTGAATGCCATTGTGAAGGAGGAATACAAGGAGGACAGTCCAAGCGAAGGCCATTCCAAAGGAGAAATAACATAATCAGTTTTCCACGCTGGTGAAAGAGGGCAGTCATGGAAATCCAACACCATGCATTGGTTTTGAAGGAGAAATTCAACGCCTATGCAAGAGAGAAGACATGGATACACGTGTGAAAGGAGGAGGTTGCCAAGAGAAGTCTCTGGTCACACCAAAGATTAATACACGCATTTGATTTTGATAGCCAAGCAAGGAATCCACGCAATAAGGAAAAGAGAGTCCAAGTTGCAGGGAGAATCCAACGTGGAAGCATAAGGAGAATTCAACCTTGAGACAACAAAAATCCATGCACTTCTTGGACAATCTCCACGCAGATACAAAAGGAAATTCAACGTTGGTGAAGGAAATAATCTCCACGCAAGTCAAGGGAGAATTCTACGCCAAGGCAAAGCAAGGATTCAATGTTGGCCAAGGATCAAAATTCCAACACACCAACAATTAGGATTAAAAGGAATAAAATCAAAGATCCAATGTGGAAGCAAACAGTCCAACGTTCCATCATTTGCCAGGCAGAAAAGGAGTTTTCCACGCAGATTTTGAAGGAAGAGAATTAGTAATCCATTCACTTGCCAAAATAGAGGTTAAAATCCCACGCATGCATAAAGGTCCACCCATTTTCAAGAGGAAGCAAAAGCTCAGCCAAAAGGCCATGTGGGAGAGGAGAGGATAAAGCCAAAAAGCAACAAGTTTTCACTTTTTCCCACACATTTACCTCAGCAATTTTCAACGCATAACTGTCAAAGAGGAGCCCCCCATGTGCTGAAAGAAGCATTCCCACACATCCATGAAGGAATATAGATCCACGTTTGCATAATTCAAGCAAAAACCAGTCAAAAGAGTTCCACGCATTCAAACGCTAAAGGCAAGAAAATTACAAGTTCAAAGTATTTGTCAGAAGATCGGAGTAGTTCCCACGCCTAAGCTCGAGGTATTGGAAATGCAAAGAAGTAGACAATTAATAAATAATTCAAGATCGATCCTGCATGTATCCATTGCGACCGAATAATATTAAAAATATTATTATTTTTGTCGTGGTTTGTCTCTGTCGAAGTAATCAACTTTGGAGCTCGATATCTCAAAGCTGAATGATTTTCGTGAAAAACCAATCATTACCCATGATTTTACTCATGTTAAGGTGATTCCATACTCATTTTCAAATGCACAACACCTCATTTTATATTTTTCATGAACCCAAATAAAATGCAGTTCGTTTGAATTTCGCACGCACGCTTGCTTTCACTTGTCGGAAGGCCTACTTTGAGAACCCATATCTCGATCCCAGATGATCGTCAAAAGAAACGGTTTGGTTCATTGAATTATTCCCACATTCATGTACTTATTTGCAAAAATTCAAATGTACAACAATTCGTTTGATATTTTTCACGGAGTCAAAAGTCATTGTTATCGGCAGAGATCAATAATGGGAGAATCTTGTCTACAAAAATTGTTTTCACTTGATCGTCTTGTAGAGCTATTCATTGAAAAACCAAGACCAATGATAAGTACAATTGTGTGGATCATCAAGCAAGGCCACATCATTCAAGCGTGTCCCTGTTAGCTCTCAGTTAGTAGCGTGCGCAATACTTCATCGGCCGGTCTTAAAGTTGGAGTGTTCTCGAATTGGACGATCGTGAGTGGATCAAAATGCCAACACTTCAGGATGGTGACAAAGACAAAATACATAACTCCAGGAAGTGAATTGCAATTTTGGCTCTTGGAAGATCTTCTCAATGGCGAAAGATTAAAAGTTGGATTCGACAAAGCCAAGGTGGCGTAACGACTACAGTCTCGCGACAAATGAATAATTCATCATGGAAGGCTATTCGGAGCATGTGGAGAATTGTGTGTAATTGTGAATGTGAATACGAATGAAGACGAACTTGCTCACACCAGGATGTTGCTCAAATGGAGGGGTGGATGAATTGCTCAAGTTTCAAGATCGGCTCTCTTATCACCTGGAGGATTGCGGAGCACGGTCAATGAGTTCATTCCCGTACGACCGGGATAGGCGGACTCTTGGCCCAATGGATAAGACATTGATCCTAGGTGTCTTGATCTGGTGGCACATTGCTTGACTAGGATGTCTACGTGTGCGTCCAAGTCATTTAAGTGGGTCCACATGTACCCATTTCTTTTATTTATGTATTTTTCCTTAAATGACTTTTTAACTTAAGTGGTTTCTATTTTTAGTCACTTTTTAATAAAGTTGGTTGAAAAAGTCAAAGGTCACTTAAGTGTCTTATTTAATGATCATGTAAAACCCTAACTACTTTGTAACCAACTTTTGGGTTATAAAAGGAAGTGAGGGGCTCATTTGTAAAGGTGACTTTGAGAGAGGAGAAGAAAATACTTTTGTGTACAAGTTTTGTTTCAGAAGAAATTGTGTTCTTTTGTGAAAACATTTCGGAGTTAATGAAATACGAACTTTGTGTCTTGTTCATTGTCTCTTGTAACATTTGATGTTCTTATGTTCATTAGATGTTAGATGTTTGAATCTTGCATGCAAATATTGTCTTTAATCTTATTGTCAACGTTATTAATATGTTATTCTAGTTCACAGTGATCAAGCTCGATTATCTACTTGCTTACGTGTATTCCCTTTACATATTCTTGTTTAACTAATTCAAACTCCGTTTTATTTGTGTTAGTTATTCATCTTTCCTCTTCGTACAATATTAGGCTTTGTTTTTACGTAACTTTTGCATGTTCTTTCAATTCATTCCATTCCATCTCCCTCATTCAATTTTCTTTCCATTGATATTCCAAAACACCCCCACATACAATTTTGAATGTACAGATGTAAATACAGTTTTGGTTTTCAATAAAGGCGGCCTCACCTTCATTGAGAAGGGACTTCATTCCCACACTGTTGCATGTCATTTGCATGCGTGCAAATCCATATGTTAACATAATCCAAGACTGATAAGAATGTAATTCTTGTGCCTGCATGTAATTTCCTCCATTGATTTTAATATAATGAAGCTTGTTGTTTCGTGTTGTGTATGGGTCTTTGCTTGCGTGGATTCATTGTTGATTGTGTGAAATCTTTAGGCTGCGCGGTCTTAAGATAGTCCTTCATTTGGACCCTCTAACCATGATTGCATCACAACTCCAACTTTATTTCCAATTCTGTGAAGTAGAAGCTTAAACATGACCACTTTTCGCAACTTAGTTGCCAAGTTTGAAAGGAAGGAAAATGCTATTTTTTTATGAATAACTGATACAACTCGAGGTTTTCACTGCTATATTTTGAATGTGCCTTGTACAAGTTAGTTGAAATTAGAGCAGAAAGTTTCTAGTTGTATTGTAATACTTTATACCAGTAACTAGAGTTAAAAACAACTTTGATTTTGCCAATCCATCCAACATATGGCATGGGAATGTATTTTTGCCTTGTTACAGCAAAATGTTTTGCTTTATGATTACTTTGTGGTTCCTTCGTATATTTTCTTCTTGAAGTACTTGGTGATAGGAAACTTATGTTATTGTTCATGTTCTGCGTCATATTTTATGTTATTGTTCATTAGCATGCTAGATCAATCTATATTTCACGAGAGATTTCCTTGCAATGAAAGCATATTTAAACAGATAAGTATATAGCATATAATTTTTTTAGTTCATTGATTCTCTAAATTACTTGTAATTTCTTCAAAAGATCGTGAATATTACCATTGCTTTTATTTGTTTCCTCTTGTCATGAAATTGCTCTCTTCCATATCATTGATGTTATTTAGCATCAGAATTTTCTGTGTCATATTTTATGTTATTGTTCATTAGCATGCTAGATCAATCTATATTTCAGCAGAGATTGCCATGCAATGAAGCATATTTAAACAGATAAGTATATAGCATATAATTTTCTTAGTTCATTGATTCTCTAAATTATTTGTAATTTCTTCAAAAGATCGTGAATACTTGCCATTGCTTTCATTTGTTTCTTCTTGTCATGAAATTGCTCTCTTCCATATCATTGATGTTATTTAGCATCAGAATTTTCTGCGTCATATTTTATGTTATTGTTCATTAGCATGCTAGATCAATCTATATTTCAGCAGAGATTGCCATGCAATGAAGCAGATTTAAACAGATAATTCTATAGCATATAATTTTCTTCGTTCATGGATTCTCTAAATCACTTGTAATTTCTTCAAAAGATCGTGAATACTTACCAGTGTCTTTATTCATTTCTTCTTGTCATGAAATTGCTCTCTTCCATACCATTGATGTTATTTAGCATCAGAATTTTATGGGTGACCCATTGCTTGTGTTCACATAAGCTTTACTACATTTTTACATGCTTCTCTCACCTGACAATTTATTTGACGTGCTTATTAAACCTGTTACTGGAAGCTGATACTTTTTCTGCCTAGCTGGTATTTGTGTCTGAAATGATAACAATTTTTCTAGTATCTGTAATGAGGCATACAATACTGTAACAATGCATTTATTATCGATTTACTATTTGTGTTAGCTTTATTCATTGAATGGTTGTGTAAAAATGAGATTTAAATATGGTTCTACCGTCTTGCTTGGACAGTTTAGGTGCTTTCAATCATAATGTTGCAAATATATCTCTTGCATATGATTATTTCATATAAAGTTCAGAATTCACGATTGCTGCATTAATATTTGAAATAACTGTCTTTTGTTTTCACATTGATGTGGTCATGCAAAACTGTGGATATCCTTGAATTGTTATACATTTTCTCTAGGCCTTGCTACAAATGGATCAAGACAATCAGTTGTGGTTAATTCAGGTGAGTAAACAAAAACAAGTAGTAATGAGTCAGACGGTATTTTGTAAGACCATCTCGACTGTATATACCTTCAAGTTTCATAGTATGTTGAGTCCCTACAAACAATAGCAATATAGGGACCACAAATCTGTAAATAGGTCTATGCAATTTTAACTTATCATTTTCTATGTTGAATAACCAATTACAACTACATGCAACTTAGAAAACACTGTTTAAAGGTTAGGTTTATCCATACCAGTGTCCTGCTATCACATTTGACGAATAAGAAGTACCAGGCAAAAGATACTAATAATTAAAAATGCATATCATTTATCAAATCAAGAAGCATCCAAATTGTGGTACTTCCAAAAAGGCACCAACTCTTGAACTTTTTTTTCAATTCTCTGAAGCAGAAACTGAAACAAGATGGCCATTCGTTATTTAATTGGCAAGTTTGAAGCAATGAAAAATGGTTTATTACTTATATAGAATTGCATGGATATGGGTTCAGTTGCAAATATGGATATGGTATTGGAAATGGTAATTCTTTTGGCCCTGAACATAACTTTGGATACAATCGCACAAAAAATATAAAAATAAGAAGTATGTAAATTCCGGTCTAATGAATAGGAAAAACCACATATCATGCATATGAAAAGCAAAATAAACAAAAATAACCACAAAACACTACTCATAATTTGCTAAAGCCAAACAAAAATTACAAGTTATAATGTCATGACATTTTAGAATTTAATTATTTCATCAATGTTCAAACTGGTATTCAATATTTATCACGCTCTTCATCGAGAGAATCAACATTAATATCATGATCAATAACACTCTCACAACCACTAGTATCCCCTTGTGCATGTAGGTCTTGTAGTGCCAAAGAAGTCTCCACATCATGTAATGATAGGTGGGAAATGAAAATACCCAAGTCAATATCCCCAATGTTTTGCCGTTTCTTTCTTGTACTTTAGCTATTTGCGAGATTAAAAATGTAAGTTGGAAAGTATATGCATTAACTCCTTGCCCCTTTTTGCCTCCAACATGTTGCATTTTTGTGGTGGATGGAACTATTTGTACTTTAGGTGTACTCAAAGGAAGATGAACTCAAAACTTATCGAGGCAAATTCAATGCAAAATTTAAAAGTACAAAAGCAAACACTAAAACTTAAATTTAAAAAAGTAAAACATAAAATGGAAAGAGAATAAAAAAATTAAAAATCTTAATGTTGATTACAAGAGGTTAGTACATGGATGATTGACCATAGAGGTGCCACCATATATGAGAATCCTTCTTATATTAGTCTTGAAGAGAGAAAACAATGTTAGTGATTGAGATTTCCAAACTTGGTCGTAACCATGTTATTGACCTTAGGATCAAGGAAGAGCCTAAAGAATGCCAATGTATACCCTTTGTTGACTTCAACATCCCTATATGGTGCCATCTTTCTTAGTAAAGAAAATATTTTTGTGTTGTAAAATTTAGAAGTCAATGCAAACACAAGGAGATGTTGCGGGGTTGTTATTTTGTTCTACCACTTAATAGGGTATGATGTTACTTATTTGAAAAATCTTGTCTAGTAATTTTGCTCTTTTGTGTTTATGATAGTCTTCAATTTTTCCACTATTTAGTTGGTGTCATCATATGTCTCTCCCATATGTGATTGATTCATGTCAACAAACGGATCATATTCATAATGGGCTTTGTGAAAACATAACAAGTATTCTCCACTATCCCATTAGTCATTATTTAAGGTCAATGCCTTTATTTTTTGAGTTTGTTTAGTGTTTGATTGCCTTCATACAACCTATAGGTTGAAAGTGATCATCCCGCTAAGTGCCTCTTGCAACTTCTTAAGACGTCTCAAGATGATCGTGTGTGATATGAATATAGTCTCAACAATCTAAGAAGAAATGAAAAATCTTTAAAAACTTTTAAGTACCATATTTTTAAAAATGTACATCATAAATAAAAGAAAACTTTCCTTAACTTCATAAACTCTAAATGTGAGTAAGATCTAAAGATGCCTTGCCATTGGCGATGGTTAATCACAAACCTTTGGATCTCTTCACTTTTGACATCCACTTGTTTAATCCTGTCAATTTTTATCGTCCTACATTTTTAGCATCGGGGTGAGCGAATGGACAACACAAGGTGTCCAAAATGTGCTCATACCTTGTCTCCACTAGTATCCTAATGACTATTTTTTTTTAGCATTGTCTATTATGATTTGAACAACATTTTGAGGCCCCATTGCCTCAATAGCTTCGATGAAGATGTTAACAATCAATCGGGCATCCTTTATATGGCCCTCAAAATCAACGAGATGTAAAAACATTGCCCCTTTGGGGCATATTGCAACTACATTGATCAAAAATCAATTTTTTGCATTTTTCCATCCATAAAAAACGATGGACACTCCCATTTTGGCCCAAGAATATTAAGTTAGTTGCAATGAGGTTTCCATTTTTTTCTTCGACAATAGTGTGGTGCATAGCTTCTCATAACATGGTCATTTGTACCTTTTTGAGGACTTGTTGATCGCTCTCACCATATCTTGTCAATATGGTGACCTGACAATTTTGAATGACAAACCATTTATATACACACATCATGCGATGTGCTCATGTGCAATATTCCTACTCTCAATTTGAAACAATCTTTCTAGTGGTCATTTTGTCCTCTTTCATGAAAGGTGAATTCTCATTTTGTATGGAGGATGTTGTCTCAAATGGATGTATCGGGGCCACATTTGGGGAGCCATTACGAGATAGGGTGACAATTGGCCTCATTGATCGAAATGAAGTTCATTTTTAATTTACAATGGATGACCCGCTTTCATGGCATAGGCTCTACTTTCGCACCTTTTTGTTCCTTGATGTACTCCAAAGTTTTGTTGTTGGGACCTCTACATTGTTTCTCCCCTTGCAAGTTATAATGTCATGACTTGGTATTGCACACAAACAGAGTTTCACTTGATTATATGAGCTTTTGAATTTGCCATTGCAATCATGGCATTGCCAAAGAAAACACCCACCACCTAGAAGTTGCTCTAATATTGTGACATGCTTTCGTAATAGTGAGTTCAAATCGAGTCATCATTGACCATATAAGATAGAATTTGTTGTCATTTTAGTAATATTATCTTTAGTTGCACTTACAAGTTTTAAAACCAACACCATAAGGGAAGAAAACAACAAATCCTCGGGCTTAGGACATAGCACATATGTAGTTGACAACATGTTAAATAAATGACAAACATTTTAACATTTTAAAATTTTAAAATAAAAATTATAAACTTCAAAACAATAATAAAGAAAGACTAAAAAGTTAAAATCCTTACCTTTAATGGAGTTCTCTTCCTTCAATCAACAAGCTCCTTAGTCACCTTGCAACAAAAGGGCAATTGTTCTAGCATATGAAAATGATGACAACGATTGTTAATGAAATATCAATAACTAAATGATTAATGACAATTTAGAGAGGTAAGTGTGCAATGAGAGAATAAGAGGTAATTAGGGTTGATTTTGTTTTATAACATTCTTATGAGTTTTTAGGGTTTATTTTGTGTTTTATATGTTTATTTTTGCACTTTGTGTTGAATGTTGGAAAACATTAAAAATATATATTTTGTCGCGGGTACGACTAGGAAATGCCTCATGTATGGGGTTTGCAGTAAGGTAAATTCATATGTCTATAGATGTATCTAGTCATGCCCGACTTGCCACCCCCACACCTTGGGCATATCCATAGATGTTTTCGACGTATTCATACCAAAAATGTAACATACCAATTTCTTGCCCATAATACTTGTCGTATCAATATAATAGGGCACATGCATATCTATATACACAAATATTATATTGAAATTATTATAATCATAATCTAGATTATAAGTTAAAAACAAATAAATAATAAATTCAAAATAATTATAAACTAATCTCAAACATTTTATGGTAACCTAAAAATTCATTTTCTTCCCTTCATAACCTCAATATGCATGTTAAGTATACATTGCCCATGCATAAAAAGGTAGGAAGTGTATACACCTCATTTTTACGCTTACTAACCATTTCTCTTTTGGAGGGTCTATTGATTAATTTTCCTCCCGAGCAAGTGCCTCAATGGTCTTTCTCGAGATTGGGGTGTGATCGGACTTGGTCATGTGGGCTAGACCACAACATTTGAGAGATGTTGTTATTATGCCTTAGTTCCCTTACCCTTGCCTCATTTTTTTCCTTTTGTTCACATATTACGCATGTCTTGTCTACTTGTTTATGCTTATTGCGCGCTATTATCCCTACTTTTGGTGATCTAGGACCTTTTCCATTACCTATATTCACCTTCTAGTGTTCATTTCACATGTTTTTTACCCGTTTTTCCCTGGGGTTCCCTTGCGGTCAATGCCATCACCCATGGGTGATGGTGTCAGGTTTAGTTTCTTCATAGTTGATGCCATCACTTGTGGGCAATGGTGTCAGGTATATATACCCCACTAACTTCTTGTCATTTTCACCAATTAACAATCAATTGATCGTACATAAAGGCACTTATAACTCGCATATTTTTGCATTATTTCGCAACTACTTGTTGGACTTGAGGACTTGGAGCCTACCTTTTTGTATTTGGGTCACCATAGTGAGTTAGGAATGGAGATCTTCTTATTAAACTTTCCCCTTCTCCACCTGTAGGGATTCTCTTTCAGTGATGTTGTCTATGAGGAGGATTATACATCAATGGTCACACACACGCTACAAATAAGTATTTTTAACTCTTTTTAGTCTTTTATTTTGCACTTGTATGTTATTGATTAGTTATTCATTGTTTAGACGAGAGTCGAGTGTATGTTTTCTTTGATTTGTTGCATTGTTTAATTAAATTACGCCCATTGGTTTGATCCATCCATTGATTACTCTTATTCTAAACCCAGGAGGACACCTATCTTTATCTTAGGTATAGGCTAAGAAAAAGTATAACTATTCTAAGATTAGGGTCATTATCCTCTAGAATTATGACATTGGCACTTCTCAAGCACCTTTTGTATCTACATCGTGTGTCTAGAATTAGATTTGATTCCTACATTTGAGAACCCAATTGGGAACCTATCTTTTCTCGTCATACACTGTAGTGAATCGACGTGAATCTTACTCCATATTTTGGTCAAGTCATTTCACATTTCTTCTATTTTTCATCTCTTATCTTCACATCATGGACTCTTGAATTGAATCTATCATTTTGCTCAAACTCCTTGTTGTCATAGGGTTTTTCTTTCCTATTTGGTTTCAGATTTATCAATACTTGTGGTTTGTATTTAGATTCCCATCTATTGCAGGCCATAAATTTGGTTTTCACAATTTCCCGTAGGGTCTCATGGTCAATCCTATTTGGTCTCTTTCTAGGGCTTCTTGTTAACCAACACACCTTTCGTATCATACCTAACAATTAATTAATCTATTTTAAAATTCTTAAGAGGCTTTTGTTGTGTAAATTCAACAAAATTTTATTTGGCATAAGTTTTAGCATAATTTTTGGAAAGTCAAAATTATTATTTTTAGTAATAAGGGCATAATCACAAACATATACACTTTTTCACAAATTCCTTGGAGGTTTTTATTCCACACATTAATTTATAAAATGTCTCTTTTTGTTTTGTTAAATTCACTTTGTATCTCTATGAATGGTCATTTTAGCAATTTGACGACAACCACTTTTTGTCAAATATCACTTTTGGGCTACCTTTATTATTAATTTTTTGATCACTTTTATTTATCTCTAGTCATCAATTTTTTGTTCCATAGTCTATGATTCTATGATCTATAGTATGTCAATCTTTCCTTAGTCATATTTTGCATCAATTATCTTATTTTTGTATTCACTTCTTATGCATTAGCCATTGTGTAAAATTCCTTACATGGTTGATCTCGCTCGTGTATTTTTTTCTAATCTTACAATGTTGGTCCCTACGCATCTTTGTAAAATCAATCTTGTTAAAATCGAGGAAAAATACCACGGGGCACACTTTCAACGACCTTAACCATGTGTTGGACATTTTACTTGACAACCCTACATAATTTTTATCATTTCTGGTCAAGTTGGCCAAACATGTCGATTTGTCTCTTTGAAAGGTCAACTTGTACGGAAGGGTTCGGGATCCTCGGGTGGTTTTAGAATCCCAAGTCATAGTCATTGGAAAGGTATCTAAGTCTAATTCATGACAATATGATTTAGGGAATATTTTGGGAACCTTGCATTAGTCTTGGAAACATATTCACCTCTAGCACCTTTTGAGGAAAAGGTGTTCTTATTCGTCGAAAGAAGATCAACTTGTACAAAAAGGGTTCATCGACCTTGGGTGGATTTAGGAGCCTAACAAATGGTCAAATTGAATCTAATTGTGTTGGACATTTTACTTGACAACCCTACATAATTTTTTTCATTTCTCGGTCAAGTTGGCCAAAATGTTAGATTTGTCTCTTTACTGAAGGTCAACTTGTACGGAAGGGTTCGGGATCCTCGGGTGGTTTTAGAAGCCCAAGTCACAATCATTGGAAAGGTATCTGAGTCTAATTCATGACAATATGATTTAGGGAATATTTTGAGAACCTTGCATTAGTCTTGGAAACATATTCACCTCTAGCACCTTTTGAGGAAAAGGTGTTCTTAGTCGTCAAAGGAAGATCAACTTGCACAAAAGGGTTCATCAGCCTTGGGTGGATTCAGAGCCTAAAAATGGTCAAATTGAATCTCATTTAGTTCCCTTCATGGCCCAAGTGTTAGTTTTGTTCATACTCATCTCAAGCTCATGCAACAACTCAACTCACTATCACACCTTCCTATGCCAAAAGGTGAGTTGTCTTAAAATTAAAAAAGAATGCATTTTCAAGATTCATAGATGGTTCCATTGGAATTTTTGGCCCATTTCCAGTCAAATTGATATATTATACACCCCAGAAATATCAAGTTTTAGTCTTGGACCCAAAAAGTGTTTTTCATGTTCTAATTCTCCGTTGAGTTGTTGATGTTAGCAACTTAAGTGACTTAGGCACAATTTTGGAGCATGTCAGCCTTTTGGAAGGTGGAAAAAAATTTCAATGTGTTTTGTGATTCCCCCTCCATAAGTGTGCCTTCACCCCATTGGTCCATCCCAAAAGCAAAAAGTAACTCAAAATTAGAATATGTGCTTGTTTTGAGTGGTGGAGTTCTCATCCCAAATGCCTAGGTGAATTTTAGAGTCCCCCATTGTATAGGTGCACTTTGGAGTGTTGCTTGCACTTAAAAATGCACCCTTTCTGATTGTAGCGGTCTTTGGAGGTAGGAGTTGCAAAGATGGCAAATTTTCTTATTTGTTGGAGCAAAGTCCAAACACCTCCATTTAAGTCATGATTTCAAAGATAGGTTTTCCCCTAAAACCCACAACTCAAAATTAGATAAATTGCATGATGAAACTCAATTAAAAATTCATTTGTCCTCTTCCTTTAGCTAAGAAACCAGCTTGGATACCCTAGCTTGCTCAAACAACTTGTACTCACTCCCATTGATCGATGGATGAAAAACCTTAAAATTTTGCACACTTGTTCTTCATGGAAACACATTTTAGATGATATATTACTCATAGGTTATCACAACATGGTTTATTTTTTATTCAAGAAATAATTTTCCAACCAACAAACTCATTTTGTATCCGAATAGTTGAAAATAGTTTTGCACTTTCCCAGTGACTCATTGAGCCAAATTGCTTGAAATTTGAAGAAAAGTTCCTCTTAAAACAATATTTCATTTTAGATATCTCTTGCATGATGAGGTGTAGTTTTTTTAGAGATACGGATAGCTGATTTTTTTCAAAGTATTGTACCCTCTTCATTGGATTTTGCACTTTCCTGCTAATCCCAACGAGACAATTGTTTCAAAATTAGAGCATCTCTTCCTCTTGGAAACATATTTCAAATGAATCAAGTCTCATGTGATTTGGATAAGTATTGCTCCCATGGTGACCACATCCATGTTGCATCCAAAAGCATCATCAAGGACCAATGTAAACACCTGGAAAGAAAGAAAAACTCATTTGCTAACCTAAGTCAAAGTGCACAAGAGGATTGTTGAGCATGAAACATCCAATTGAATCATTCAAAGGATTTCATGACAAGAACCATGGTTTTTGTGTATTATCAATATGCTTACCATCTCAAATTCTTTAGGAATTCATTTTAGTCAGTGTTTGATTCCATCTCACAAAGAGGAAGTGTTTCCATTCAAAAGATTGCTACATTGTCATTGAGAATTCTCAGGAATCTTTGATATTGTCAAATCCAAGAGGGATCATGGTGTGATTTTTTAACCGAATTTGGGGCATGTGTGATGTGAGTGCATGCTTCTTGATGATTGCAAGATAAGTGTTTTCTCATGTGAGAGACAAGAGATCGTGTTTGTGACAAAGAGTTGATTTGTGTAACCTACCATTGTTAACATAGACGAAATTTTGAGGCATGACCAAAGATGATCATTCCGGATAAGATGTGGAGCATCATTTCTAAGTCCAAGAAAATGCATGCTCGATCGAGAAGTAGATGAGGAATATGCTATTCAGTTATAGCATTCGTCTCCACAATGAGGGAAAAACATAACTTCATCCTTGATCATCTTATCCTAATCACACCTTTATTTTCTTTTCTCTCTCTAACATTCTATTTCTCCATTGAGAAACAACTTTTGTAAAAGTGACTTAAGTCACTTAAAGTTTCTATTTCTTCGTTGATATTACACTTTAAGTTGAAATGTCACATGGGAATGTGAGTCATTGGTTTTGGCTATAAGTGGGGATGTTATCTCCATCCCAAAGGATCGGGTTTTGCTTTCATAGCATATTGTAGTTCTTCTATTTTCCCCTTTGGTAATTTTCCTCCATTCTCCTTTTCACTCAACCGAATGTATGCCAATTTTGTAAAGAAAAAATCAATTTGTTCCTATTGAAAATGGAATGAAAATCAATGTTTGAACTTTGTGTCAATCTCTATTTTTGTTTCATATTCTTTATTTAAAATGTATGTGTTTACTTGTGTCTTCTGATTGAACTGGAAAGCTCTTTGAATTGTAGTTAATCAAATATGGGTTTAGCTCATTAATGCAATTCCTCCCTCATTATTCTCTCCTCACTTTCCTATATTTCCCCCTATTATATATTGTTGTAGTCACAACAAGGGTGTTTCTGCACATTATCCGGTCTATGACCACCCTAAGAGATAGTTTAGTGTACATTTTTTCATCTTTCAATAAATGGGAGCCACCCCATCTTGAAGCAAAGGGACTTAGTCCCACGAGCGTTGATGAAATTCACATTTTTTCCATGACAAAATATTTCACAAACACCATGTTGACAACATCGTCAAAGATATGGATAATAACATGATTTACATCATTAGTGGAATTAGAGACCTAGAAACAAGTGCTTTCAACTCCATCACAACTAAAGAACCCCAAAATTATCTTCCCATTTCTCATCAATTTACACATTCCTCTCGCTCCTAACATCATCGACCTATGTGCTCCAAAGACAACCAATCTTGTATGTATATACAACAACTAATTGTAATATGATAGAAACTCGAACAATTGATTAAAAAAACATCAAAAACCTTAACAATAATGAATATTACACACCTAACAAGGAGGGACAATTAATCAAAATTTCTCAAGATATTCCCATGGAAGAAATAGTCCTAAAATTTCACTACAAACCCATTGATCATAAAAAGCCTCCTTCAAATGGAGCAACCACCAACCAATCTCCAAAAAATCCTTTACAAAACAATAATACCAAGGTTTCTTCCTCATCGACCCAAATTCATCACTTGATACTAATCTCTTTATAATCAATTTGTTGGATCAAATGACCATTATGTAATCTTATACTAGCTTCTAACATGTTTCAAATGCAAAATCAGATTTTAAAAATGGCTTCTCAATCATCACAAGTCCTTATAGGTCCTAATCAACCTTCAATACCTCCTTTACTATTAGACACTAATGCGAATCTCGTCCCTCCTCCAATTTGAAATAAGGTTTTCCAAACATTGCAAAATGAACCCTAGCTCCTTACATAGCTTCTCTGGGTATAGGGAGGATAGGTCCTATCATTTCTTATGATGGGTCATTCGACCCAACCATTTATCTTAAAAAGTTTGGAAACATCTACAAGGAGTGGATTCAAACCAATACCTATGTTACAACCAAACTCCTTAAAAAGACCTTTGCAGGAGATGATTTATAAGTGTATAGTCAACTTCCTTCACACTATATTATTGATTTAGAGAATTTAGGCCAAAATTTAGTGAAATAGTTCCAACAACATTATTTTCTTGAAAATACGCTTCAACAATTCATTAACTTGAAACAATCTTGTACCAAATCAACTCATGATTCATCAATTAATGGAATGTTTTATCCAACCAATCCAACCATCATCTTGATAATCAAAATATTTTTCAAATCTTCCTTAAAACTCTTATTCCTAATCTCTAATATAAGGTTTGGTCCTTCTCTCCCACCACATTGGAAGAGGCTCTTGAATAAGCTAAACGGTAGGACTACCTTAGGTGTGAATTTGAACAACCATCTAAACCTTCAAGCACCCTCAAATCAATGTCTAATTCCATTAACCCTCAAGCCATTTCTAAAAGCAAATCTATCCCACATCCCACTTCAAGCAATGATAGTCGGTGTTATTTCTCATAACCCACACCACCAACCTTTATCGCATGGTGAACTATTACCCATGCTTCACATTTTTCCTCCCGCCAAGTAACCACAACTTCAATCTTGACCTCTTTTGTTGGTGGCACACCACTATCAACCATTCCCACGAAGATTGTTGAGATCTTAAGAAGGTTGCCCTTGATTTCTTCTTTGGGCCTGATTTGACACTAACACCATTATCCACGAATGTTATGAAAAATATCAATCCCTCATGCAAGCCCATGAGAACCACCAATCTAGGACCAACCATAACAAAGAACCTATGAACCACTTTGTAGGTACTATTGAAGGGTCCTATGATCATAACTACCTCAATTCACAATATGTCAATGTGGCTAAAGTTAATTATCAACGTAAGCCCACACATAAGGACCCCATCTACAAACCCAAAATCCTTCACCTACTAACCAAAAACTTATTGATACATCCCATGCACAATCCAAGGATGATCTTGTTACCTCGGTTGAACCTCATCCAAAAGCACTATTCTCTCAACTTCCCAAGCTTCTATGATAAAATGTTATTTCGTGTCAACAATATGCCCCTCCCTATTAGTGTCATCATTCACGATGCCCAAGTAAGATGAGCCTTGGGCATTAATGTCACTTCCCTCTCTCACATTAAACATCTTGGATTTTCTGATGATGACCTTAAGCATAACCAACTAACTAGGTTTGCCATGTATTTGAATATGATGAGCCTCCGTGTAATGAAACTGACACCTCCTACAACCTTAAGGAAGATATCTTTTCATGTAATGAATTCAAAATTTCCAAACTATTTCATGATTATCCACCTCTTTCTCCCCGATCTTTCAACAAATTGTGCATCTCTACCAAAGAGACTTCTTTCGACACTATTACCCCTAATGACACTAACATACCTACATGCACCATTCTTCCTCCTATGATGAGGATTACATCATGTCACAAGCATAGTCTAGACACCTCGATGTACTCCATTATCAAAAGAGCCTGGCTAGAATGCATACCTTTAACCATAATACCAACATGATTGATGCTTATTTTGGGGCATCTCATGATGCCACTTCTTTCACCACACCATATTTTGGGGCACCTCATAATGCCCACCCTCCCTTCAAATAAAAATTCAACTCACTAAGACATCTCCAAAGAATAACACCTCCTCTTTAAGAGTATTATCCAAATTAACTACTTAATCAACTTACTATTTTACTCTAGTTTGCCCGCTTGGGTTTATACAACCATCGTTTCCTTTATCAAATATTTTGGTAATTTATCTATTTTTGAGGCCTACTAACTCCATGGAATCGTGTCCTAGATAATGCCTTTTATCACAACTTACTATCCTTATAACACCCTACCCCTTGGTTCTTTTGTGCTCTTCAATGTTGTTACCCACCACTAGACTATCATCCCTCCTATGGCCTTCTAACTAGGTGATTTATGTATTATTTTACTAATTATCTTATAGTGTTTTTTTAGTCTTGCTTCTTTACGGAATTTTTGGCTTTTCCCAAGATTAGAAAAAAAACTTGGTGACCTTTTTCCTAAAGACATTTTTAGAATTCTTCTTTGCAAAAAGAAATATGTTTGTTTTACAATGTGTCAATAATCCCTAAGCATTTAATTTATAGTGAGCAAAATACAATTTTGTGTCTTGTTAACAAAAATTTACAATGATTTAACATACTTGAATGATGCCAAACATGGTCGTACAAAAGCAAGAAAAATGTTTGTCATAGTACATTGGTCAAACAAAAAAATATTTTCAATCGTTAACTTTAAAACACCCAAAGGCATGTCAGAATTTATGTAAATTTAACTTAAAGTTGTCTGAATTACACCTAACTTCAAATGCGGGAAATGTAATAGTGATCCATTAGTGCGTTAGTCATTATGGTTCATGAAACACCCTACAAGCCCTCATATAGATGCCTAGCCAATTGGTATAGTGACTAGTCAATCCCTATGACTATCAAAGCAACAAATATTAAATGACAATAATTTACAATTGAATTGTTCGTCTTTCTTCGACTACAAAGAGAAGGCACAAGCTTCTAATTTGAAATAACACACATACAAGAAAGATAAATCCATTTTCAAGAACTTGGAAAGCATTCAATCAAATATGAAAGTATCACCCTCATGAGTGTGAGAACTTTATTTTTCTTAATTAATCGCCTATTTGGATCCATTCTTTACAAATCCTCTTCTGAAATAGAATGCACTCAAATACAAGTGATACAAACTTTTTTGAGGAAGTTGCTTGGGTGAAGGGACTATTTAAAAATGCTAGTGAGAAAATAGTTGAGGATACTACATCTTGAATCTTCATATATCCTAGATGGTTTGTCTATACATTTCTGTGTGAAACTGGCTACTAATTTGTGATCTCATATTCTGCATGTAGGACACAGACTTGGCAATCATATAAAGAATTATAGATTTAAACAACATTACAAATGTACAAATAGGAATTCTGTAGGTTTAAATAACATTACAAATGTACAAATAAGAATTCTGTAATTGCAATTTACAACATTTGAGACCTACAGAAACTATTATTTACCATTACAGTTCAACCTCCATTCCCAGAAGGTAGAACGTAAATGTTGTAAGATGGATGTCAATGGGAGGCAATAAGCATGAAACTATACATGTCATTCACAAAAAGCAAGACCAGTGCTCTTTAAAACCCTTAACAAGCCTCTTAACGATCAAATAATTTGACCAGATCAATCAATGTCACTAAATTCCACTTAAACAAGTAAAATTGGTTCAAGAGCTGTTATTCCTACAGCTATATACCTCATCACAAAAACCTTAAAAGTTCTACACTAATCCTTGATTTATAACAGAATAAATGAACCACATCCTGCCATAAGTTCAGTGAAACATTGTAGTACTTGTAGGCTTGAAGTTTCAAACTTTGATGCGAACAATAAAGGAACCTGCATATAAAAGTACAAATAAATATTTTACTCAGTTGCTTCCGTTAGGAACATTAACTGGTTAGTTATCACAATAAAGCATTTGCTTTTCACTAAATGCAACTTACATGCAGGAAGATTTGCCACCTCTGCAGAAACTGCACAAGGAACTCCTAGATTTGTTAATGCTCCACGTATTATTCCACAAGGAAAATAGAGGTACATGCCCGCAGCTTGTGCAGCTCTTGCATCATTTGATGCTGTAGAAGCCTCTGTTTGGGAGCCATCCATAATTGGTGATGGGGTATCAAGAGATATATGTGTAAGCCATCGAAAACGACTATCCTGCAATACAAATGTACCCTGCAAAGAAAAGCATGTGATGCATATGAAAATCATCTCCATATAAAACTGTAAATTGTGCTAAAATTTTACCCACCTGTCCCACCCTGTGGGGAAACATATAGATATGATTTCTCCTTACGTAGTATTTACTCACCTTCCCCATCCAGGGGGCATCTTCTATTTCTTGAAGATCTATTCTGTGTCATGCAAATACCTCTGAAGTGATCACTGCTTTGGCATATGATCAGCTTTAAAAGATAAAAGTAGAAACTCACTCGATGATTTGTCTTCAAGTTGTCGATTTGTTTTTTGAATAGCTCTGACCAAAAATCCTTGCAAATAAACTTGATTGCCTCCAGATGGTCTCCAAACCTAGGTCGTTCCATCGTATATCTGAGCCAAATCAGATGAAATAACATCATCACTACATTTGGAGCATCGACGCACTAGTAATACATAAAAGACCGACACTTAAAATTGAAGCATTGCAACTCCAGCACTCAACAGATGATGAATTTTTGTGGAAAGGGAACACAAGCTTGTACAACTTTCACGGGCACATTGGCCCTTCTTCCCAATGTTGGAAGAGTGTCCCAATATGGCCATTAAGTAGGTACATGTTCCACTCTCTGGTGCAATTTTAATGTTTTACAATTCAATATAAGAAGACGCTTTTCAAATAAATAACTTTCAAGAGCACCTCAACCGTGTAGATTTTACTTGTTGGATAACATACTGTCAGGAGTTGAACACTAGAAACTACAATTTGTACGCACTATCTGAGCTCCAGCTTATTATAACAATTGTAATAAACCTTTCATCATGAAACATCGTAGGACAAATTTAGAAAACTTTCAGTCCTCTGCCCCACTTTATTAGGTTTGCAAATGTTCTCGGAACCCTTTTCTAATTTCGCTAGTAAAACACGAAATCAAACCCTTGTTAGAAAATTCTCCTTAAACATGAAGAGACAAGCAGAGGTACTATCAGCGCTCACAAGGTGAATTTTAATGAAATAGCACTTGTCAGAAAAAACTAAGATACATATTTGGACTCCCAAAAAAATCTGCTCATACAGCATAAGAAGTTAAAAACCATTCAATAAATCGTGTTGCAATTCAAACCCTCAAAAGTGTCAGTGTTTACCGTTCTATGACCCATGAATTGATGCATATCTTAGATGCAAACAAAGTCTGCCTTAAAGGCATTGGAATCTAGTGTGAAACCTGAATAGCAGAACGTTAGATCAAGAAAACAATTTGTCGATAGACAATGCTACACCTTGCGAAATCATATTGCAAAGTTCTTGATAATATCATAGTTCAGAGGCACTTAGATTATAGCATAGTATAAAGTGATAAACTATAAAGATTAAACAAAACAGAGGCCTTGGATGGTCTGTGTTTTCAGGATTCTAATAATATCTGAAATTTTAGGTAGAAGTCCAGACAACATAAAATGACACTCTGCAACTATATTCCAAAATCATTAAGCTTATGGTATAGAACTTAGATTAAACAATTTAAAATGGTCTTGGTTGATTCATTTATTGCAGTGGGGCATATTAAACTGAATAGCAGAACATATCAGTTTTGTGTTATGAAATTAAAAGAAGGTATAAGAATTAGTTCGTGATTTTGCGGCCAACAAAACATAGTTTTTAGTGTACAGAAAAACATACTTCAGAAAATAAATCAGAAAGAAAAAGATTATATTATTGTACACAAATGAACAAAATAGGCCAATCGGACTCCAAGCTAGAACAAGTTATAATAGCAAATTGGAATGCCAAAAGTGTTGTGACAACAAAAAAATATAATCTAAAATAGAAATAGACCAACAAGGAAGAGCCTAAGAAGAGAGAGGAGTAGAGTTATAAAGCCATGTAAATCACAAACAAGTTGATACAGGAAAGTCCCATGTTAAGGAGAGAGCTGCTAATAGAGTCAGGGAAAAAGAGTTGAAGGAGAAAAATTATAGTCTGCACCAGAGTCAGTAGCAGAAGAGCAACTATCATCCGCAGCAATCACCAAAAAAGGGCGAGTACAAAGTCTGATGATGTCCTTAGGAAAATAACTTGCACCAAGAGGCCCCCATTCTATCCTAGGAAGAAAAGAGGTACTCCTCCCAGTACCTCTCCTAGCATCCACAGCCAACAATCCACCGGACACACATAAATACTTTTAATGTGTGTTTTTCTCTGTAGTCTGTAAAGCAAGCAGCACAAAGTTGCCAACCCTCTACAGCATAAGTGAGAATATGAGGTCTAAGCCTTAAGGTGCCTGGATGACTGGTTAAACAGAAGATGCTACATTCCTAGCAGGCAGCAAGATTCATAAACCATAGCAAAGAGATCACTCAGGCTTATCGTATGACTGACAACCAAATCCTGCTTATCTTCAGAGATGTGAACTACAGATAGAAAATCTGCGCTCCATTTCTTATGAAATATAGCTAACTTGGTATAAAAAGGCTCCTATAAGAAATGGAAAAAGTACCAAATGAAACTCTTTTACCTAATGATTTTGCCATAACCTGAAGCTGCAATAAAATTCTAACAGATCATGCAGAGAAAGTTTTGAGAAAAGGAGGTTGTGGTGACAAACTGAGGAGAAAAGGAAAAGTTCTTAGGGTTTAGATTCTGTGACATAAGCTAGAGTTTGTTCACTTGGTGCCTCGAATCTGGCAGCCCTTTGGCTGGTCAGCCATGGCAGATCCCAACAGGGGATAGGAAGGACCAAAGTTCAATTTCAAGAATGTTGTTGTTGGTCTTGAGGAAAGGCTGGATGATTCACCATCAGAGGCAGTGGGTCTGATTTTACCAGCATTGGAGAATTCAAAGGAAAAGAAAATTCAACAGAATGTCCTTAAACAAAATGGATCTCTTAAGCAGGGGCTAAACCTCACCTTGTGATCAAACCAGACTTGGTAGCCAACGACATGGTGTATCTTCAGATCACACTCTCACCTGCAAGTTCAGGGGCATGAGACTCTGAGTTTTGTGGAGGAATGGACCAGGAAAACATGGCAGCCAGAAGCTGATTTAGAGATAGTTCTATATGCCAAAAAGAATTTTAATGCAATCTCCTAGAAAAGCAGATCAAATGAGGGATTTTGAGGGGGTCCTTACTACCGCAAAGATGTTGATTTGCTCATCAATCCATGGCATTTCTCAAGCTAAGTTGCCGCTACATTTTGGATATGGGTACGGATACAAAGTGTACAATAAGCAGATACGGCAAATAAAATGGCCCCGGATACGCCGTACAAAATATATATATATATATATATATATATATATATATATATAAATTCCAGTCTAGTAAATAGTGATTAACCAGATATTATGCATATGAAAAACAAAACAAGCTAAATAACCTGCTCCAAAGTTCCGCCATTTTCCTCTTAAAATCGTTATTAAAAAAAAACCTAACTTAAAAAGAACATAACCTAACCCTAAGAAGATGATTTTGAGAATCATCTAGATGATATTTTCTAGGATTTTAGCCTTAGGAAACTGAAAGTGAAGCAAGTTGAGAACTTGAATGTATTAAGTTATTAACTATTATGTTTTGAACTTTATGAATCAATACAAACTCAAGTCTCAATTCTCAAAGTATCTGAAATCTGTTTTCATGTTCCATGAATGATTGTATGAGTATTAAATTTCAATAAGTATGCAAATGCTTCTTTAAATATATATAAACATACCCACAGCGTACCGTACCCGAGGTTTTTAAAAATTTGCCATTTCAGGGTACCATACCCGTACCGAAACAGTCTAGCACTCTGACCATTGCATAGAAGGCGACAACTAACTCTTATAAGAGCAACCATGATCCCTATATGCTTAGCGTTGACAACAACTCAATAGTCACGACCTAGTTACACCTATAAACCCTCATTGCTAAGCAATGTATCGTTGAGATTTTTGTGAAGACCTTGCATGATCTGTGAATAATAATTAGCCTGACATTAAGTACATACCTTAATGAATTGAGTTTTGTGTCAGTATAGAACTTATTGGTATGGTCTTAAGGAATGCATGTTACAGTTTTATTATGTACCTTGCAGGGTTTAAAACCGTAGGAAACTTGTGATTTCTTTAAGTAGAAATAACATGGACCTTAAGCATCCTATCTTTTGACATGCCTTTGGCAATTTATGTAATTGAAAAAATTTAAAATGGAAAGAAAATATCCTTAGTATGTATGTGAACCTCCTAGATCTGAGCACCATCATTACAAAATACATATGCCAAGGCAAAAATGTTAAAGAAGGAATCTTGACTAGAGAGAATCCTATGATGTGGTTATAATTGTTAAAAAGGTTATAATTATTAAAAGTCCCCTCATTGCCACCGCCTTTAGTTGACTTAAGTAGAATGTTTTCTGATAAATATTATATGGTTGAATGCGTTGCTTACTCAAAAGAATGATTAGGGTTTTCCTTAACAGTTGTGAGCATGCAGAGTGAAGAGAGGAAAGAGGTAACGGTTTTGCCTGTTAACATTTGAGATTTTATTGGCTTAATGGAAGGGGAATAAGTCCATAAGTCCATGATTAAGGGCATTATTGAAGAATGCCATGTTTTACAGCATGGGGAAGGATCTCCACCTCTGGCAGACTGATAAGAGGAAGGGTAGGGCATGAGCTTGGGGGCTGAAAATCGCCATTCTGTGGATAGAATGAAGGAATCCTTTGGCCACATACCCTTGATATATCCTTTTTTTGAGAAGTTCTGGGCAAGGAGCTAGAATAGGAAGAAGCAACTGTCTGAGAGGTTGGTGCAGAGTTTCTGCTCTCGTTGTTCAACTGAGCTCTCTTCGTTCCAGGTGCATTTCTTATTACAGGCATGCCTCCCTTGCTCCTACTAAATAAGCTGTTGGTTTTATAACTTGAAGAGATCTTGCTGTTTATTCAAATGTTAAAGGGTATTGCATAGATCAGATGTTTTGGCTGTACATTGTACTCATGGAAAACCATACGCCCTGATACATATGCTGATCATACACATCAGGGTATATGCATGCCCACGCGCCATGGCTGCATATAACACTTGATGTCCAATTTATTTTCAAAAATGTTAGTGAACCAGGTTTCAAAATGGGTTTCTTTGTTATTGATGGAAATGCCAATTGATTGTTGATTCTTGCTGCAGTGTATGGATTCTGCCTTCTGACGAGGTTATGATAAACATTTTACGTTGTTACATTCCACAGCGTTTCCAGCCCCGTACCAGTACCTGGTACGTTTCCAGGCTGGTACGGGGACCTCCAATACGTTTCCGTGCAGTTTAGATTTCCTTCAAAGACTTAGTGTACAAACAATCTACATTGTCTTTCCTTCAACTTAGAACTAACCAAGGTATTAACTTATGTATTGAGGGTTTTATACAGTAAACTTCAAATGTGGAAAATGAATCGCCCCTAAAAAATATAAGTATGCTAAAAAAATACAATTACATATTTCAAAAATGATAATTTAAAAAAAAAAAAAATTAAAAGAGAAAAATCTACAACAAAATCAAAAGTATTATCAAAACATGTTCTCTGAAATCTCCATGATTCCTTGGGAAAGTCCCAAAAGTTTCCAAGGGAAGAATTTCAAATGTTTCCACCAGAAAGAACTTCTAGTTCTCCACACAATCAATTGTATATTTGTTTGGCATCAGTCTTTTGAAGGCTTTTGTAATTAAACTTATATTATATTTTTTCAAAAATCTAAAAACATTAATCTTTAGAGTTTCCATATGGTGTATTAAAAAAATCGCAAAGATACAGTAAATCTCTCTCAAATTTGGTAACCTTGGTACAAACAATCATATTTAACTTTTGTTTGTATATTTTTATATAAACTTGAGGCAGGGTCTTCTGATGTGGACCCTAATATTCACACAGGGGCCTGATATCTGTTTTTGAGTGTTCCCCGTCAAGGAAATGTAGTTTTTCATGTGATGCCCCTAGAGGCTTTTTTGTTCTCTATTGTACTCTTTAAGGAACTGCATAAATAATATTGTGAAGTGACCATGCTCTTATGCTTCCACTAAGCCTAAGGCATATGGCCTCACTAATAGTAATGATATTGAAAAAAATGATATTGAGCTGGTGAGGTTCAAATGCTTACCCTGCGCTCATTCAAACACCGGAGTACAAAGCATAGGTGTGGATAATTATCCATAATTATCCAACGCCAAAGTACAAAGGATAGGTGTGGATAAATCTCCAACCGCGGCGCAGGCAATCCTAATGACTACAGGATTATTACCTCGAATCACAGATTATGATGAATCCTTCCAACTTTGCTAAACAGTAAAAGACCAGTGGTTCCACCTTTGCCCATACAGCGGGAGAGTTTTCCCATCCAATTGGGCATAGGTTTAAAACAGGACACCAAGAATCCTCATATTGTCTTCAATTTCCTTTTTGAGGGAAGAGTATTTTCAATTGGGTGTGACTGGTTCTTCCAATTCTACATAAAATGGGTTCAATTAATCAAAAAAACACCATTAAAGTCCTAAAGCAGGCAAGCACGGCATTTCTGATGTCAATCCGAAATTAGGCCAGAATGCATGAAAACAAAGAATTAAGCATTTAAAAACTAGAAATATGGCATGAAAACACAAAAGGAATTAATGGGTACCTTTCAGCAAGTTGGAGACCGACTTGGTAACCAATGGCTTCGATCCGTCTGGCAGCAAGTTCTTGCTTAGTGCCATAAAACCTCCCACAGTAAGCGGCCACCATCTCCATTGTCAAACTCTCCACACAGCTCTCCGACACTTCCCTCACCATTTTTGCTAACCTGATTCGCACACCCCTTTTATGGGAGGTCTTCACGCCGTTGGCTTCATCTCTTCACTGTCATTAAATCTGTGGATCTCAAACCCTTCATGATATATAGGTTGCGAAATTTGCTACTGAGCTCTTACATTTCCGATTTTGAAGTTGTTAATATTATAATTAGCCGTTCCAAACGAAGTTGTAATAAGTTGTGAATAAGGTTGTTACTTACCTACCATTTATCCTTAGTGTAGGCTAGTCGAAACAAGAAACGTAATGCATGTAGGAAGGTTGCTATCACGGTCAAACTCCAGGGGATTGTAGTTCTACCATAATGTTGGGTACACGTGGATGATCTTTGGATGGTGGGATCGCAAGTAGTCGAAAAGTGACTGCAACAATAGTGTGTGTTCCATTAACAGCTTGAGGATCGACGAAGGATGAATAAGTCAACGCAAGTATTATCCCTAAGCGCCTGTGATCAAAAACAATTTTGTCATAGTCAATAAAATCGTTTAGAAAAAAACGAATTAAGACAACAATTTTTTGATTGACTTTTTAAACTAAAAGAAAAACTCTTAAGTGACGGTAAAAAAGAAGTCAAATTTAAGATCAAACAGTAATTGTTAACAATTCACAAAATTACAGTTCATTAACCTCGCGATCCCATGGTAGGGGCCATTGCTCGTACTTATCTTGGAAATGTGGTTTCAAGTAAAATAAAATTGTTGGCTCTTAAACCCAACAAAGCCCTCAAAATATCTTAGTGGTTACAAGTAGGAGAGTCTTCCAAACCCCAAAAGACAATGGGGTGCAAAAATCATCCACTTAAAAAATTTAGGAAATTTTTATATCGCTTGCATCATCTCGTTTGAGCTTCCCTCTCGATTTTCCTCCAATATTTTGCTTAGGATTCATGGGACCATGTTTTTGCTACTACTTAAGTCTCGTAATTTGTCTTTGCAGAAAAAATAAAAAAATTATAAGACTATATTACTACTTAAGTATCCTATTTTTTCTCAACACCACTTGCTAAAAGAGTTTAACTTGCCCCTTCCATGGGACCGCAACCTAACATCCTCAACTGTCGTTATAAGATTTTTAAGGGATATAAATGATATATCTTTGTGTGCAATGTTATACAGAGTTGTCGCATAAACATAAACACGGAATTACGTAGTTAGAACCAAGATGGTCATAATCCAACTATTTGAATATAATCAAAGAATGTTATTTTAATTTTACACTCTATTTTGGACCATATTTGAATTGAACTTACAATCTAAACGAAATGTCTAAAACTATGTGCATGCAATATTTTGCTATCTTCTACCCTAGAGTGTTAAGGAAAACAAAGTGGAATTAAGGGATCAGTATCCAATGGGATGTCATTTATTTATCAACTCTTATATGGGAAACACAAATGTTGAAAATTTATTAATTACATAAAGGAAAAACTTCAAAATGTGTCCCAAGTGTTCCATGATAAATTCTAGCTATAGAATAAGAAGTGTGTTCTAACGATGCAAAATAGTTGTTTATTTATAGGTGAATTTCAATTCTAATTTAGTAATATCGTGTTGTGGTGACTTTTAACGGCCATAAACATGCAAGATGGTAAGGGGAAGTGAATCTAATTGGCCAAACGGGAGAGGGAAAACAATTGTCTAGTCCATACACTTTGGTCTATATAACCTATCAGGATTGTAGTATACAACCTAAATAGTGGAACCAAGGGCTAAAAAGATGGAATGGATGGTATCCTAGGGATGCAAAAGGAGGGTTTCAAGATCGGGAAGTTGATAAGCATACCAACATCACTCTATTTGGAGCAAATTGGCCATACATATAAAATTGTGCAAAATCAACACTATTTAACGTAAACAAAGGTTATGGGACCATTTTAGGATAATACATGTTTCCCTTGTTTTAGGCATTTGCTTAGGCACAAAACAGTGGCATAGATGTACATTACAAAGCGAACACCATAAGGGTATCAAAAAGGATATTTTTGATGCAAATCTCTCCGCACTAAAAATGATAAATATCGGCACCTACAAAATCACTCATACACACAGTATATGGGTAAGTGGATAATAATAAATGCATGATATGGAAATTTGTTGTAATAAGACACCTTCTTTGTCTACAATATGCAATGGAAGTTTCATGAGACTCGTTATTCTATCAAAGGAAGTATAATATGGGGTGAGGTTGTAACCTTATGTGTCAAATAGTGATGTACCCTCACATCTAGATGAATATAAAATAACGGGTCACTAGGAATCAAGGAATTCAAATTGGAACATTAAGGGTATCTAGTGATGGGCCTTCAATCCCATAATTGCATATATTCATAGTTACCTAAGTCTTAGGGATGGAGGGAGTGGGTTTCGGGTTGGAAAAAATCCAATTTCGTGGGACGTTAGGGGACGACTAATATAGTAATATATATATATATATATATATATAAATTAATATTTAAATTTTTAACTTTATTCAATGAAATTTAGGAATTTAAATTATATTTAATGTACTTTGGGTACTTTTATATTAGAATTTAATGTTTTTTTTTTTTGGGTAAAATGACAATTTTTAAAGTAAAAGTATCGATAAAGATTTTTTTAAAAATGAAATAGGGCATGTCCCCTCTAAGTAGCTAAGTCCTAGAAATGTTTGGGACGTTTAAGTACGTCACCAAAATCTAGGGATGTGTCCCCATGTAAAATCGCATATATTTGGATGTGAAAATGACCAATAGAGGAATGTACAATATATTCCCCCTCGAGATAGTTATGGAGTGCATGAAACCTCAGTGATACTTGTGTCTTAAGAAAGTGGAACAATTACTCTTGCAAGGAAATGTTATTGTTGTCCCAAATTGCACCCCATGCAATTTTGAACAACTCGTCCCAAGTCGGGACTCATATACTTTTTGTTCAAGAAAGTCGCGGAACACTAGATTAGTCTTCTATGGAATGTGTGAACGTAGGGTTCTATGGGTTCTCCTAACTCATGAAACAAAGGAAGTTATAATTTGGGCCTTCATGGGATGTCAAAGATGGTCTCCCGTGGATTTGAAATGAAGCAAAGCCTCGTGGAGGTGTTTCATCCAAGAAGGGTCAAAATTCACTAAGGACCAAATCCCGAGGCGGGTTGAAGTTAGTAGGGAGCATGTCCACATGGATGGAAAAGTTGTGCAGCAAAGATAGATTTTCACGGCATGAACGAAGTAATGGCACTTTCGGGATGACAAAGTGAAAAGACGCAACACATGATGAGAGTGCCGCTGCAGACTGTGAGGTAATGGAGCAAGTTGAGAAATGGCTAAGTCTAAAAGATGTGAAACATTATCCTAGTGTTTCGTGGGTTTCCTAATTGCATTATTCTATGGATTTCAAGTCCGCATAATAAAGAAATTGAGTTGCGAATGTAATTTTTGCACAACGGGAGAAGATAACTTTGTGTCGCAATGAGCATGAAAAGGCAAAGTGCAGGAATTTTCAAAGCCGCACGACAAGGAGTAGCCATGGGAAACCATGGAAAAACATTAGGAGTATGTGAAGCATCAAAAGTCATGCCTATTTTGAAACAAGTGTTCAACCACCTCAACAACCAGAATTTAATGAAGTATAGGCATCATCCTTCTCAACTCAGTATATCTAATCGTGTGTGATCGAACCCATGTCGACGCCTTCGCTTCTTCACCGTGAAATAAATGGTGATTACCCCTTTGTGGTTGAATCTCTCTCCTACTGGCACCTCTTTCTCCTTCTCACTTCTTGTTTTCTCTATATATATGGAACTCACTCTTTTGAAAAAAGGGGATCCTCTTTTGTTGTAACGACACCATGCCAAAATGGTAGTCGACTTCCCACAAGTTATAGACCTCGATCCGAATTGTAATGCTTTTTCAACTTACGTTATTGTTGTAATCGAATGTGCATCCTTTAAGCAATGAAAACTCATGTTTTTTTGTTATTCTTTTCCCTATGTTTGTGTTTATTGCATTATTTTCTATTTGTTCTCTTCGAGTATGTCAGTGTGGGACGTATTTGTGTTTCTTCATTTTCGTGTGTTGTCAATGTGTGAGATAGAAGTTTGGCAAGAGTGTTGGTGTGTGGCATGTTTTCTTGTCCTCTCCACCTGCGTTTCTCTTCCGTTTCCCCCTCATGAGAGTGAGCATCTCTTTCTTCCAATGCTATCATCATCTGTCTTAGCTTAGGTTTTACTTTTTGCATCTTTCTGACCCTAGTTCCTTGGATGTATTAGTTTTATATTAGCTTAGAGGTAGTGTTAGTATTAGGTTAGATAGGTAGAGGAAGTCGACCTTCTCGGAGATTCGTCTCAAGATGCAAGTCCCACACTTGGAGACAATCCCATGTTGGCCTAGAATTTTAGATTCTCCATGATCCAGACAAGGTTGCAATTCTAAGCTCCAACAATTTTGGCACACTCGATGGGACAATTTGACGAGATTTACATCATCTTACTAAGATTGGTGTGTTTATTGATGATATCCGACCTTTAGAGGCTTCACAACAACACATCCGACGACTCCACTTAATCAAACAACCCATTTTTTGAGCTTCACACCATTCCTTTCATCTTTCCACTCATTTTTCATGTTTCCATTCCTCTCATGGATCTCCCAAGAGCTCATCCATTATCTCATTTCAGTTTTACCCCCTCCATTTTTAGTAGTGGGATGATATCCCTAAGACAACCCTAAAAAAACTTGCCCTCTTCTATGGAAATGAAGATCGAGTCCCTATTGATCATATTCAAGATATAACAAACCATTGTGACATTCACAAACATCGGAGAAGAAAACATTTGCCTCAAACTTTTTCTTTCATCATTCAGAGGTAAAATAAGAGATTGGTACAATAATTTGGCTCCTCAATTCATTTACACATGGGCTCAATTGGGAGAACAATTAAACAATAGGTTCAAGGAGAATGCATGTGTAATTTCTCTCATTGAACACCTCAACACAATACAATGAGCTTCAATGGAGTATATCTCCAATTTCAATGTCAGTTCTCAAGGATACGATGTAGAATCCCTAAAGAATTCAAACCCCTACAAGGTATGGCATTCTTGTATTATTTGAGGTCATAAGATGCAAACTTAACTATATTGATCCAAGCCCAAGGAGGTAGTACTTTTCCTCGGGATTTTTCCATTTCATTACAAGATGAGAATATGTTTATTCATGATGGAAAAGGGGATCCCATCCCCATTGCTTCTATTCTTCCTTCACACCCTCAAATTCTCCACCCCCTCATGCAAATAAAGAAAAATCCATTGTCCCATTCCAAAAATGGGAAAATCCTTTGCTTCCTAGTTCCCTTTGGTTCTCTAATAATTCATAGTTCCCAAAACATTCCCTACGATCCGTAAAATTCCCTCCCATCTCTACCCAAAGCATTCCCCATATTTTTAAAATCTTTCCATGATGTTTGGAGAAGTCGTGGTACTTCAAATATTTCCCAAATGCTCTACCCAAACCGTATTGAACCAAGTTATCCTACAAGGTGGGTAGACCATGATGTTTGCTACTTTCATGAAGAGGAGGAATTGCGAAGGATCGAACATGTTTTGAAGGATCATTTGGCTTCTCCAAATGATTAAATCATAACTTTTGAGTCCAAACCATCTTTACTTGCCAATGCTATCAATGAATGGCCTCTTTCCAATATCTCATCTCCACCAAGTTTGGCAAAAGATGATAACTACATGTCCGATGAAGATTGGCATGAATCGACCAGGGGATGAGTAGAATGAAAATATACAAAAGAGGCGGTCAATGTGAAAATAGAGCGAGTGACTTTGAAAGAGGATCGGCCTCGGTCTGCAGAGGTTGAGGAGAAAGTGTTTTTCAACACTTGTGACATATGTAGGTTTGAGGCGTAAATTTTTCCAAGTGAGCAAGGTGAAAGAATAGAGTGTGATGATCTCGCATTTCTCCACATGCCTTGAACTTGGTGCACTTTTGGTGGAAAACCAGATTGGGGCAAAGGATTAAGATGAAGGAAGCACACACATTAAAGTGGGAACAAGGATGTTCGTGTAAGAGCAAGCAAGACCAAGTCCAAATCAATTTGCGAGACATCTATGATGAAGAAGGATGTGTCTCTACCAACTCCGGTCTTGGAGCTAATCGTGATTAAGATGGGAAAACCATGAAAATCAGCCAAACAATTCAAATAATTTTTTTCCCAATCGGATATTTGGTTGATTTATTGAGTTAACACTAGCCATGTTCACTTCATAAAGATGAGGCGGATCATCAAAACAAAGAAGATCAGTCTGTAACACCTCCAAACACCAAATGTAAAGCAACTTGAGAAGGTATTCATTCTCCTTTTGATCGATACTTTGAGCAATGTGGAAGAGCAAGACATGTTTTCACTCCCATCATGTGTTTTAGTTGCACAAATGGATTATATTGTCCAATTTTATAAGGAAGGGAAGTTATTTCTCCTAACCAATCTCAGGGTTTGTTTAGCTTCCTTTTCCTTTTGGTTAGAGTAGGAGTAGTTTAGGTTTGTTTATTGCAAAACAAGTGCTCGCGCACACTCTGCGTGTTTCACTTGGAACATGTATGTTTTTCATACTATGTATATAGTTTTTGTGCCTTTTGCGCTTTGCATTACACCCAATTAGAGCAGGTTTCATGGGAAAATCGGGAGATTTTGGAGCATTTTCAAAGAGTTTATACAGAGCTCCAAAAGTTCACTTCAAATCGATGTTAAGTTCATGCAGATTTAGGGGTCGAGTTTCAAAATCCGAAGATCAATTTTCTCCAAGTTGTATGTTTGACTCCATTCCCAATGGATGCTTTAAGGCTATTAGTCTTCATCATATAGCAAGAAGATGTCCCCCAGAGGTCGCTAAACTATTGTCTGAAATTGAACCCTTATGCAATTTTGAACAACTCATCCAAGTTGGGACTCAAGCACTTTTTGTTCATCTCAGAATGCATCATCCTGGTAGGAGGAAATTGAGATCATCATGCTTTAGATCAGCAATATCTACATCGAGGGAGCTTCCTCAACATATCTACCTTTCCCTCCTTCTCTTCTCTCCCTTTCTTCTAATTCTTCATTATACACAATCATTGTATTTTGTCTTATTCACTTAAGTGACATATTTGTAATTTGTAAAAGTATTCTCTCAAAATTATAAGAGAAATACTAAATTTGTCTCTTCTAGGGAAATCGAAAGGTCACAAGTAGAATAGGAACATGAAGAGTCATGTGAGGGGAGATGAAAGGTCAATTCACAAGGCTATAAATTGGGATGGCTTCTCCATTCCAAAGGATCCTAAATTTTAGTTCTTGGTAGCAATTGTGAATTGTGGTAGATTGATTGATGTTTTGTATTCATCACTACACAAGGAATAAAAGCTACATTCTTCCATTGCTTTGCTCATGCTTTCCTCTACTCTCTCTTGTCAAAAAATTTGTAAATATGATGATCAAGAAGGAACTTGGTGTATTTGATATATGGGCTTGAAGAACTGTGTGTTTCTAGTTTGTCAGTCTCACTAATTGCATTGTTATTTTCCTCTAATTGAATTTTTAACTACTCTGGTTATTGTGTACGAACTTTGCACTTGTCTACTCACAACCATAACCTCCCCTCTCC
This sequence comes from Taxus wallichiana var. yunnanensis, assembly GCA_018340775.1. NCBI lineage: Eukaryota > Viridiplantae > Streptophyta > Pinopsida > Cupressales > Taxaceae > Taxus > Taxus wallichiana. Next base: position 356,947,291 of record CM031239.1, read on the forward strand.
TAATTCATCTCCTTTATCCCTCATCGTTGCAAATTCCTCCCTTGTACCTCATATAGCACTTTGTCACAGGTTCAATGAAGTGTGTCTGTGTGATCCCCGACCTATTTGACCACCTCACAACATTTAGATAGAATTAGGATGATTACATTCAATAATGGGAGCCTCCCCATACACAAAGGAGGAGCATAGCCCCGTGAGCATTGGTGGAAACCCATAATTCGCCATACAACAAATTATTTCACCAACACATGTTTAGGGGATTATCGGAAACATATTGAGTTTTTTATTAAGTGTTGCATCTAATTCGTTGAATGGTGCGGTATGTTATCCAACTCAATAATGTTGTTGCTAACGAGATCTTGGTTTTTTAGCCCAAAGCACAACATTGGTTAGTTGAAATTATTTAACACATATGATAGTCATAATAGAATTTGGTGTCCTAGTTATTAGGCAATGGTCTATATGCATCATTATCCATCAAGGCGGAGGTAAATGAATAAGATCATACTAGAGTAACCATTCAAACATCTTATAAGGGGTTGGTAAAATCATGTTAATTACCTTCGCTTGGTAATGGACAAGGTAATATTGTTGGATGGTGTTGTGATTGTATTAACTATTACTTTGGCTTCATTCTTAATATCATTAGTCTTAGCCTTAACAGTGCTTTATTTTGGAATTTAGTGTTGGATGCTATAGAACGCTTGTTTCCATATGTTAGATGGGTTATAACAATAAGCTTCACTTCACAAAACTAGATCGTATGGACATGATCATTGAAGGATGGAAACTCTAAAAGAATAGGGAGTTTGTAAGGGATGAGATCGGGCTTGAAATAAAGACTTATTGTAACTCATTATAATTCAGAACATGTGACATTTGGAAAAGCGTAGTCTTAAATCAAGGTACACAATCAGCAATGGCCTTATTATGTCTTTGTCTGAGTTAGGAAATTTTAGCAAAGGATAACTTTTGACTCATGTTAAGTTTAAATTTAGCCAATAAATTGTTTATCTATGAATTAAAGGCCTAAATTGAACCTTGAGGAAGCATGCAAAAAACATTCAAAATAGTCTTTTAGGCTTATTAGGAGAATCTTGGTTAATAGTCTATTGTTACCCATATAATCTAGGCATACCACATGGAGATTCCTTAGGTGTTGCTCGTGATCACCCTTGCTAGCGAATTTTATGATCTTAGGTGCCCCAAATCATGTCGGTAGGGGACGATTAACTATTTATGTAGCCAAAGGGTTATGTATCGATTGGATAAACTTGTCATTTGACTTTCTCTATTAGACCTTTGTTGAATTTGCGTAAGTTATGTTACGATGTCCAAGATTTGTTGTGCATATACCTCTAGTCTAAGATTCATAACACGGTGGAAGGTGTATATTGTTTAGGAAGACCTAAAAAAACTTAAGAAGTAGGTTTTGGTGCCACAATATTAGGAATATTAGGTGTAGACATCATTTGTAAAACCAATAATGTAGACACACGAGTAGGTGTGATGGAGGTATTAATGAACAAACCTAATATAAGTTGGAAGCATCTAGAATATGAATTAATATAATGTAAAGGTTCACGATTCACATCCTAAGACGTGGTATCCTTAGCTATCCATTTTTTCCTTGCCTAACAACATGTAATATCGCAACTAACTCTTGAGGGTATAGCCTAATATAATCTTTAACTTCATCTATGATAGTCACAATAAGATGTTATTGGGTATTATATGCCCTTTTGCACCTTTGACAAATAAGATCAACACATGTGAAAGCATTATTATTTTTTTCATTAAATCTAACTCTTGAGGGTATAACCTAATATATTCTTTAACTTCATCTATGATATCCACAATAAGAGGTTATTGGGTATTATATGCCCTTTTACGCAACTTCGACAAATAAGATCAACACATGTGAAAGCATTATTATTGTTTTCATTAACATCGACATTCACATCCATAGAAGAAGAAGTATACAATTCATCATTGTTCGCCATTTTCCTTTGTAAACAAACATGGGGTTGAATCAAAGGTTTATGAATATGATCTATAGTCAATACTTAACATTATACTTCATCTAATAGTTGGGAGGGTTCTTGTTCTCTTGAGTGGCATAAAATGGGAAAATCTAAGCACTAAGAAAGGCTAGACTAATGATAATCTAAACACAAAAGAGATTGGAATAAGTTTTGGAAAACCTAAAATACGAATCACTCCAAAATCAAACCCTAAAAGGTGAATAAATGAAACCCTTGTAGGACCAATGAAAAATCTAAAGGTTGTTACTTGACAACAAGTTTGGTTCACCAAAATGTTTTAATTATTTTACCCATAATGCATAAAATAACTAAGACAAATGTGCATTTTAGAATGTAGAATATAAACAATCCTAATCACATCTAAAATACAATAAATGGGTAAATGAGGGTGGTCTACAAATAGTAATAAGTACAAGGCGGGTAGAATGGAACAATATGACTTTTTTTTTTGCAAGTTGTCTAAGTGTATGATGGCCACCTATGCTAGAAACGAGCTTAGGAGGTATTCATCAACAAATCCCAAAATTCAAGGGCTTTGAAATTATGTCAAGGAGGGTATTGTGAGGATCTAGATAACATCATCGATTATACTATTTGAGAGTCTATATTGTGCACGATAGTTTCCAAGGGGCTATGATGTTGCACCGTAGGGCTCTGAATGATATGAATTTTCTAGTGCAGGTTTGCCTTTGTCTCCACTTCTAGATCATGTAGTTATGCACAAGTGATATGATGCGATGGTACAAAATTGGGCCCTTCCTTATCTAGATCCCATCTATGTGTGCTTGATAACAAAACAACTTGAAAAGGGTTTAGTTTTTGGGTCGATCGACCTCATCACACTCCCAAAATGAATGCACATTTCCTACATATCACTACTTTAAAATGAACTCAATCTACACGTAGCTCTCGCACAAATCCTATATAAATGCAACTTAAAATTTCAATGATACAATATATAATGATATGTCATGTGACAAGAACACTTAGAATTGTAGTGATGTAGCTAGAATTTTTGTTTTTAATTATGAGATTGAGTTTGATAATCGAGTTTACTGAGAATGGGCTCCACTTCACTTGGACTCATATTTGTCCACATCACACATGATTAATTTTGTTTAGAAAAAAATCAAGAAAACAATTAAATTTGGAAATGCTCTCCACATGCCGCTCCTCTATGTGACCATAGAACCACAACCTTACGAAATCGCTCCTCCATGTAACCATAGAACCACAACCTTACAAAACGCTCCTCCATATGGAACCACGACCTAAAGGAGCGGTCCCATGCTGGGGCAACCACAAAGAAATCAGTGCGGACAAGTGGTCCCATAGTTTATTTATTTTTATCAACCGCATAAAAACAAATCTACTCTTGAAAAATGGAGCACCGATCGTATAGGGAAACCTCTTCCAAATGACTCAAATGGGTGGGGGGCTAGAAATATTTGTTTTTGCATTCCATGTTTTTAGGCCATGTGTCCAAGTTGTAGATGTTTTCTCTCTAAATGCACAATGCACTTCCTCCTCCGAAATATTTAGAAGACATAGGACCCCAACAATCCTAATTTCTCCTAAAAACAACACTTACTAAAAACTTATGCATTGCCCCAAATGGAACAACGGCCTAAGGTAGTGAATGAAAAGGAAGTGGATAGAAATGAAGGGAGGGTTTCGTTGAGAGGAAGGCCAAATTTCAGCGGCAACGGCAAGGTCTATGCATTTCCCTATTGCAGGCCGGGAATGACCGACGGCTACATTAACACCTGCAACTATTTCTATTCCATCTAAGAAAAATATTTCATTTAGATTGATAGCAGCTGCAGCAAAATCAGCTTCATCTACTGTGGTTGTAGCCAAAAAGAAGAGAAGCAGGCCACTGTCATAACTTGAAGGAAAAATACTTTACAAAGGTGGTTCCTCTCCTACAACAGGAATTCAAGCACACCAACATGATGCAGATGCCCAAGTTGGAAAAAATAGTAGTGAACTATGGAATAGGGGATGCAAAACAGAATGCGAAGGCACTTGATGCAGCCATGAAAGACATGACGCTGATAATAGGGCAGAGACCTTACAAAAGGAGGGCTAAAAAATCCGTTGCGAACTTCAAGCTCAGAGAGGATGTTCTGCGGTCTTGCTTGTCCACGCTGAACAAACAATTTAATGTTGTATTTCTTGGATAGGCTCATTAATTTGGCATTCCCCCGGACTAGGGATTTTGAAGGCGTGAATCCTTATAGCTTTGATGGGCATGCAAATTATAGTGTGGGTATCAGTGAATAGTCTGTGTTTCCGGACATTGTGTTTGAGAGCAAATCAGGCGGGGCAAGGGGAATGGATGTTTGTATTACAACTTCTGCAACAAGGGATATTGAAGCGCAAAAGCTATTAGCTCTCTTGGGTATGCCATTCCGTGATGAAGAAGAACCGGAAGTCGGCTTTTAGAGGTGGGTGAGTGTTGTGATTTAGTTTGGCTCTCCTGGAATTTGTTTTTATATTTTTACTTTGTTTTTCTCGTCCAAAATGTGAAACGTGTCATAGATTAAAGTTTACAAGATTTTCCAAAAACGTGTTTCAAAGCTGCTTGTAAGAATTCATTTTCACAAGTCCAAAGTTGGTTCAATTTTTTGCTTATTTTTTTTTTAGGGCGGTTTTTTATGGTTAATTTTTTCCGACAAAGAATCTTCAATAATATTATAAAGTGTCTTATATATATATATATATATATATATATATATATATATATTGATGAAAAAGATCTTATATTATATTAAATGCAACATGATACAAGATTCTCTTAACAAAAATGTGGGCGGTATGAGAGCACACCCCAAAGCCACAAGCACACTAGGCCATGCTTAGGAAAACAACAAAATATCACTAAATGTTAAAAACATAAGCATTCAACGTCGAAGGAGAATAAGGACCAAGAACCAAAATACCCCTGAGAAGCAAGAGCAACAAAGCGCCCCTTCTTCTCCTTTTATTTCGTGACAACAACACGACGCGTCTACTGGGAGCCACCGTAGTTTTTAGAAGGACTAGGCGAGGGCTATCTTGACTCGGGTCAGAACTAGAAGACTCAGAAACATGTGATCTTTTGGTACCACTACCAGTTGAGGGAATCTCAACACTCGTATTTTCTGAATTTTCGGGATGAGAGCATTTGTTGACTTTCGGCGTTGAAAATGGCTGCCAGCCTTTAGGCCGTGAAGAAACCCCTTTGTTCTTCTTCTATTTATTTTGATTGAGTGACAACGGCAGGCCTCTTGAAGGTGCCCAATTTGATGGCATAACCGGCATCGAAAGGTCGTGTTCTCATAGTCGAGAGTTTGAATCCACTTGAAGCCATCATGGATTAACTCCAACTTGTCCGGAAGACCTTTGCTTGAAATCCATCTCAATGCAGATACGAGCATAGGTGAACAACCCTTGTTTAGATCGCTCATCATCCATTTTGATTGTTGGGGTGAGCACACCGCCGTATAAATATATTAATAAGATTTAAGCATAAAAACAATCAATACATAAATAAACAAGAAGAAACAATACACAAGATTTAATATGGTTCACTCGGTGTGGAATACGTCCGATAAGAAATAGTCAATTTATTATCACAGAGGAAATACAATGAAGATTTGCAATCTTCCACACCTTCTTGATGTCCTGCTTCTTTCTTCTCTACAAATTTCTCTTTTCTCTCAAAAGAAACTTCTCTCTAATCTCAATTGAATTTTCCTTTTAAACCCTAGCTTTATGCTTATATATGCTTCTACACTCTTATGACACTTTAGCTATGCGAATTACAACCATTAGATTCACTTTACAACTAAAGATAAATCTAATTCCCGCAACTTAATTATAATAGTCACGCATAGACAACCGATGTTGGTTCCTCTTTGCCTGACCGATACCAGCTTCATGGGTGACCGACAGCGGTGGTTCGCCAATCGACGCCAGCCATTCTGTGTATTCCAAAGCAAGTCTGCAAAAGCATGCCAAAGGAAACGATTAAGCTCCACAACTCAACAATCTCCCACTTAGAGATAAATTGTTGCACTGTATGCACTGCACTCTATCATTTCCTTTGGCCTATTTCTCCCTCTTCAAGTCTCAAACTCAAGATCAACGAAAAGTGTAGCTCCAACTTCTCCCCGCCAACGACTTTGTTAGCATATCCGCAAGATTTTCCTTTGTATGAATTTTCTCCAACTTCAGCTGCCCATCCTCTAATACCTGCCATATGAAGTGATATCTCAACTGAATGTGTTTTGTTTTAGAATGAAACACTGAGGTCTTTGCTAGATGAATTGCACTTTGACTATCACCGCATACAATCTACAATCCTCTTGCTATTTTCCCAACTCTTCCATGAACCTGCTCATCCATATCATCTCCTTACTAGCTTCTATAACTCCAACATACTCAATCTTTATAGTAGACATGGCCATAACCTTCTGCAATCTAGAAATCCAGCTAACTCGTGTGCCACCTCATCAGTGAAAACCAATCCGGTGGTGCTCCTCCTGCCATCCAAATCACTAGCCATGTCTCGAATCCATATAGCCACGTAAAGAAGTATGTGACCCTCTATAAAGCATAATTGCATGCCGAACGTCCCTCTCAAATACCCGAGAATCCATTGAACTCGCTTTCCAATGCTCGTACTTGGATTAGCCATAAATCGATCGCAACTCCCATTGCACAGGCAATATCCGGTCCAGTACAAACCATAACATACATCAAGCTCCTAACTATCAAAGCATACGAAACTCGTGCCATGTACTCAACCTCTTCATGTGATGTAGGACACTGATCTTTGCTCAATTTGAAGTGTCTAGCCATAGGTGTACTTTTAGGTTTTGAATTTTGCAAATTAAACCTTTCTAACACCTTATTGATATAATGCTCCCGAGACAAATACAACTTCCTATTTTTCATGTTTTGTGAATTTGCATGCGAGGATTCTCTTTGCAGCTCTCAAATCCTTCATTGCAAATGTGTGAGCTAGCTTTTCTTTAAGCTCACCAATGTCCTGCATACTAGATCCTGCAATAAACATATCATCCACATACAATAACAAAATAATATAGCTCCCATTTCCAAGCATTTTGAAATAAACACATTGGTCGATTCACATCTCAAATAACCACGTTCTTGCATGAAACTATCAAACCTCATATATGCTCTTTTCAATCTGCACACAAATTTCTCCTTACCCTTGACTTCATATCCAAGCGGCTGATTCATATAAATCTTTTCCTCTAAATCACCATGAAGAAATGTTGTCTTGATATTAAGGAGCTCTAAATGCAAGTCCTCTATTGCAACTAAACTCAATACAGTACGAATAGAAGTCATCTTCATAACAAGAGAAAAAATTTCACTAAAGTCAATACCTACTTTCTGTGCAAATTCCTTTATTACAAGTCTTGCCTTGTGTCTCTTCTGTCCACCCTCTTCTTTCTTGATCCTCGAAACCCACTTGTTCTGCAATGCTCTTTTACCTGCTAACAACTTAACCAAAATCCATGTCTGGTTCTACTTCAAGGAGTCCATCTCCTCATTTATGCTATGCTCCCACTACATGTGGGCTTTATTTTGCATTGTTTTTTCAAAGTTTTTGCTTCACCGCTATCACCAATAATAAATAAGACAAGGAAGGTGAAAATCTTTCTAGAGGTCTACTTACCCTTTATGACCTTCTCATTGAGATTTGGGGTGCCGAGGCTCAATCTGCTCATCCTGTAGATTTGTATCTACTTTTGATAGTGATTAACACCGGTCACCTTCTACCGACGTTGGTTTGGCTAACCGACACCGGTCTATCTCTTCAGAATCGACACCGGTATAGGGGATCGATGCCGGTCAAGAGTAAATCGATACCGACATTCTTGTAAACTTGTAGGTGTTAATTTTGAATCCGAGAGTTCATTTTCATCCACAAACTTCTCCACCGGTTCACCTTTGGGTACCAAAACTTGATCCCTGTACATTCTCTTTTCATTCCAATCAATGTCATGACTCTTAATTATCTTAGAACCTTCTAAATCCCAAAACCGAATTTGAAATCACCAGAGCCATAACTAATGAAAGTACATCTTTTGGATTTAGCATCCAATTTCTTTCTATTTTCCTTATCAATATGCACAAAAGCTTCTGAGCCAAATACTCTAAGAAAAGAAAGATATACCTATTTTCCAGTCCAAGCTTCTTCTGGTATTCCACCATTCAATGCACTTGAAGGTCCACAGTTAATCAAATAAATTGTCATGTCTACTAAACAATAATCATTGAAAACTTTGCTTCAATATTTACCACCATTGTCGGATGTAAGATACTTTAACTTTGAATTCGATTCATTTTCAACAAGGGCTTTCCATCTTTTAAAAGTTTCAAAACATCGATTTACGATTAATATAATAAACCCATACCTTTATTGTGGTATCATCAATGAAAGTAACATAGTATTGGGATCCTCCATGAGAAGCTACCTGGTTGGTTCCCACACATCCGAGTGTACAAACTTCAATTTATGATTCTTATTTGTTGCCCTAACTTTGAGAAATCTCACTCTCTTTTGCTTTCCAAAAATACAATGCTCACGAGAAATCAAGATTTACACGTTTGATCCGATAACTTACACTTTGCCTTTAAGATTTGCATTCATTTTTCACTCATATGGCCTAGCCGATTGTTCCACATGCTTGCATCTGAATCTAAATTAGATAGAACAGAAAAAGAATTAGTAATACAGGTAGACAAATACAATGATCCTACCTTCTTGCCTCTTTCTACAACAAAAGATCCCTTGGTAACTTTCCAAGATTCGGCTATGAGTGTAACCATGCAACCAGTTTCACACAATTGTCCTACAGAAATTAGATTTCTTTTAAGGCTTGGAACATGCCTCACATATTTCAATATCCATGTATTTCCATTTTGCAATTTAAGATGAACTTTACCTCTACCAGTAATATTGCATGGTTCATCATCTCTTAAATAAACATGCCCAAAATTACCTTGGACATAATTTCTGAAATAACTCTTATTAGGGGTTGCATGGAAAGAAGCTCCTGAATCTAAAACCCATGACTCAATTTTATTATCCAAGGAGAGAATTAGGGCATCTTGCATTACCTCTTTTGTAGCAACATTTGCCTCTTTACCTTTCTCTGGTACATTCTCTTTGTTTTTCTTGAACCAACAATCCTTCTTTGCATGACCTTTCTTTCCACAATTCCAGTGATTATACTTCTACCTCTAGATTTAGATCTACCATTCTTAGACTTTGATTTCTCATTATTCTTGCTCTTGGTTTTCTCCTTTTGCTTTCCCTGCTTTCTACATTCAAAACATTCCCAGATGATGATTCTTCCAGTACTTTTCCTGCGTATTTATTCATTTAGGATTATACTAACCACATCATCAAACTTTAAAACATTAGTAGCAGATGCTTTGTATTACTAACAACCATTACCAAGTTATCTCAACTATATGACAAAAACATAATAATAAAAGTGCTTTCACTTTATCCTCAAACGGAATACTAACTTATTTTAATTGATTTACAATAGACTAGAAATCATTCAAATGACTTGATGCAAACCCACTTTCTTACATATTTAAATTAAATATTTTTTTCATCAAATAAATTTTATTTGAAGCACTAGGTTTTTCATATAGATTTGTTAAAGATTTTATCAACTCTACCGTAGATCCTACTTCGGTAATATTCGAAGCCACAAATGCTGCCAGACTCAATCTTATAGATCCCAGAGCCTTTCTATCAAGAATTTTTCATTCTTCATCAGTCATATTTGGTCTTGCCTTCTCATCCAACGGTAAGTATAAATTTTTCTGATACAGATAATCCTCCACTCGCATCTTCCATAATAGAGTCACATCCATCAAATTTATTTACTTTGAATTTGCTTTTTTCTCCCATTGCTTTGCTCCCACTCAATCAAAAATCTCTTTGTGAGTAAATTTGTCAACACACACAACCCTCAAACAAAAATGCTCTGATACCAGTTGTTGGGGTTAGCACACCGGTTGTATAAATATATTAATCAAATCTAAGTATAAAAACAATCAATACAGAAATAAACAAAAAGAAACAATACACAAGATTTAATGTGGTTCACCTAGTGTGGGCTACGTCCACCAAGAAACAACCAATTTATTATCACAGAGGAAATACAATGAAGATTTGCAATCTTCCACACCTTCTTGGATGTCCTATATTTTCTTCTCTACAAATTTCTCTTTTCTCTCAAAAGGAAACTTCTCTCTAATCTCAATTGAATTCTCCTTTTAAACCCTAGTTTTATGCTTATATATGCATATACAATCTTAGGGCAATTTAGCTATGCAATTACAACCATTAGATTCACTTTACAACTAAAGATAGATCTAATCCCCTCAAATTAATTATAATAGTCACGCACAGCAACCGATGCTTGGTTAGTCCCTAATCGATGCGGTTCCTCCTTGCTTGATCGATACACGGTCCATGGGTGACCGATGGCGGTTCATCAACCGACGCCGATTATTGTGTATTCCAGCAAGTCTACAAAAATATGCCAGTGAAGTGATTAAGTTCCACAACTCAACATCGATGAATCGACCAAGGGAATCACCAAGAGTACCACAAACCATAGGGTGCCAAAAGGGGAGAGGAAGATTGGGGAGACGAACCCAAACCGACATTTTTGAGACAACCATAGAAGAAGGATCAAAATCTAGAAACCATGGTGTAAGAAAGAGGCCAGTCCTACCCCAAAACCCAGTACCCTCATTAAGAATCCGTTGATAATCTGTAGGAGAGGAGAACCGAACAATAAAGAAACCCTTTGTGCATAGCTGGATCTCACAGTCCTGGGACCAAGTAGAGTAGATCCATTGATGCAACTCTTCAGACCGAGGCCAAAATCCATTAAATCTACAAATAATGGCAGAATTTTTAAGGGCACAAATTGAATCGGTTACCTCGAGAGAAAGTGTAACAACAGGGGTGTCTCTTTTTTTTCTACAATGTATGGTGCATTGGGAGCTCCTAAAAAACTTGTTTCTGTGATCTTGTAGCAGCGGCCAAGAATGATTTTTGAGAGGCCATTGCAGAGCCGCAGGGGAGCAAAATCGGGAGCGCTTGGAAGGGAAACGCGCAACTGACCATGAGTAGGCCGCCTAAAACCCTAGCCGCGTATCCGATTCAAAGAGCGGTTCATTGTCATTAATAGATATTTGGTTTGACGTTCTTCTAAACTCCGTGTCTATTCATCCGCACGTGGGAAATGCTATCTTACCTTAAATGACCGTGTGCCCTACTATTTGAAAACTTAAAATAATTGTATTTTGAAAGAAATCCCACCTTGATGATGAAGGATAGGTTTTTAACTTATTTGCAAATAAAATTTACTTAAAATGTTGAAAACATTGCTCATCAATTCTTAGTTGTAGCCCATGGTTAGCTTTCCCGGTTTCCATGTACGGAATGGCTCGATGCATTCCATTTGGAGTGAATATACACAATCGTACACCCGCTTATTTGGGTCACTCAAGGTACTTTATTCTAGTGTTCGATTGGAATGAATTTTAGCTATGTTGCCAGGAAACGGAAACGGAAACGGAAATGGAAACGAAACGGTGCGAACGTGGAAACAACAATTTTCAAAAAACCTTGGATACGAAACATTACGGGAAACGTCTGTACAATATATTATTAAAATATGTGTGTGTGTGTGTGTGTGTGTGTGTGTGTGTGTGTGTGTGTGTGTGTGTGTGTGTGTGTGTGTGTGTGTGTGTGTGTGTGCGTGTGTGCGTGCATAGTACTCATTTTAAAATTGTACTCCATACACCATAAGAGATAAGTATAACTGATAAAACACTCAAAATATTTTGTATTCATTGAAATAATACATTATTATCATGTATACTTATCTCTAGGAGACTAGGACGTTTCGAAGGAGTTTCCGTTTTGGAAACGTTTCGGAAACGAAACAGGGGGCCCTAGGCGCTTCACGGTAACAAAGAATTTTAGCATCTTTGTCGGCAAGAGCTCGAAATTTGTTGTGTGCTACCTTTTCTGGGTACCTTTGAATTGCAATATTTCCGTTTATACAACTTTCATATTACCAAATCAATTAAGTTGTTGATTGTCGGTATTTTCATAAATACTAACAGATATATTTTCCGGAACTTTATTATAAATCAGTATAATAATTTGACACTTATAGTTTGTGACACGGATCTATGATTTTGTTTTCGAGGAAGTAGAGAAGAATACAATTTAATACAATGACAGATTAATTGTCTCTTCGGGGATGATAAAATATTAGTAAGAAAGGCTCATTGAAACTAAGCAATAAATATAGGTAAGAATATGCTCAATATATCTTAAATTTTTATGAGAAAAACATTGAGATGGATCAATCTTGAGGTGCCTATATTAAATTTGTCATATAGTTTCGCCCATTGAAGGGTTCCATATTGATCAACAACTCCATCACATTCTCTCGTGAATTTCCCGCGACTACTAATAGATGGCCTTAATATGGCTGCACCTTTACGCGGGCTCAAAATTCTTAACTAGGCAAAAACAAGGGCTGCAAACCCTATCCTATGCCCGAGATATGACAAATTTTGATCGCCTTCTCAAAGCAAGAAGAAAACTGCCCTATGTTGGTCAAGTGGACATCAAATTGAAGTTCACTTTTAATTGTTAACATCTCACGTACATCACAGTCCACCACCACCCTGGCTGCCCTTGTAAATTACACCTCTCAGCATAAAAAAACCGTCTTTACAACAAATTCCAACCATATAACTTTCATTAAAAGACAACTGTTTCTCGCACATATAAAATCCAGACTACTGGGGCAGATGTGTAGTACCAATTTTCTATTTATATTTTGAGGACTGTCAACCTTGGGTGTCAACAAAGCCCCTAGGAGTACCCTACACTTTCCCCAACATTGTTCAGTTGGGCCCTCTTAGTCCTGACCAATCTCCTGCTTAGCCTCGACAGATCTCCTGAGGACATCAACAGACTCTGCATTAGAATTTTGTAATGATCGAAAAAGATATGCCCGAGTTTTATGTGAACTTAAGTGTTGTTCTTGATTGGCTTTTTTCGTTTGCCTCTGTCGACGGTTCTTTTGACAAGGGTCATTCCGGCCACAATATAGTGTCATGGGTTTGTACATACTAACTTGTCTGGGGCTTAACCCGACCCACTCACTTAGTTTTAGTTTTAAGTACTTCATTTAGTTGTTGGAGTCCTTCTGCACTCCTAACTACTGTAACTTGATTTATTTTGTGCTACATTGACCTAATTGTACTACTTGATTCATGTACATTAAAACAAGCTTCTTTCTGGCTCATTCATGCTTTATGTATTACTATTTCATGTCTGGGAGGAAATATTATGCTGAATGCTACCTCCCTTGCTCAACCTCCTTATATACAACCCTCTTGTGAGTACACCATTTCAGCTTTTAGGCACAAATAGGTAGCTCATTTCTCAACCTCTCTGGGATTGCAATCTCAATAAGCAATCCCTCCTTTTATCCATTTTACCAATCCCACCCAACAACCAACTTTTATCCTGCAGAAAGACCAAAACTTCAAAGCCCACCATCATGCTTAGCCAACACTGGACTTCATTGACAGAGCCCTCCAAGCAGAACTTACCAAAAACATGGCAACAGACAGATATGTCGCCTTATCCTTCCTCTTCCTCCCATAGATGGTCTCCCTTTAGCCATGTATGTCATAATAGCAGTCCAAGTCTCAATCCCTTTCACCAAGCAGCCGCCTCCTTGTCCCCCTGAAATTCTTTCCCTGTATACTGTCAGCTCCTTTTGCCATCAAACTGCACCAAGAGACAAACTCAAATATGTTGTGGAGTTGGCATGCACAACATTTTAATTTTTCTTACAACCCTCACCACTCAACAGGCTCGGATGATACTTCAGGTGCCCAAACATCAAGAGCAGCTGGTTACACAAAATCGACACCTCATAGTCCTCCAATATAACATTCACACTTTCTCTAGCCACACAGCTACTCCTGTTCCCAACCATGGAAAGAAGCTAATGGCCCCACAGGAAGCAAACACAACTGAAATCAGTGAAGTGATAATTAATACCACACAAAATGCACAAAAACCAGATTCCCACCCTGAAGATTCAGTGCCTCCTCTTCACATCTTACCGGAGGGCATCAAGCAAGAACATCAGGATTTTACTTCTCATTCTCTAGAAAACCAAACCGAAGCCACAACGGGGGCATATTCACAAGTCGCCAGTAGCACCATCTATTTCCAGGAATGAATCCAGATCTGCACAGTAATGTTCTTTGTTGAGTTATTACTAGCGATATTATTCCCGTCTTCACTCCCATCTGTTTTTGTGACCACATCTCAGTTTATGAAGGTCTCCAATTGTAATGTCTCTGTGTGTAACTGAGTCTCTCAGCTGTATGCTGATATGGGAATACCTATAATACAAGCACTTATCAAAAAATAATCTTTACAACTTCTTTTTTTTTAACACTTAAACATTTAGAAATAACAAATTTCTCTGGCCGTGACCTCATTCCAGCTGAAGTTATGCTAGACAGGAAACCAAAATAATTAGAACTCCCTGTACTCAAACAAGTTAACTCTTCAACATTCAAATCTCTGCAATCATTTACTTACATGAAATCTCCTCTCTGTGCCTCTTTACAAATATTGTAATATCAAAAATGACATAGTGGGCCACATCCAAGTACCATGCATACAAGCGCAATGCAAATTTCCTACTATACCATAATGGTGCAACCTCTTCAATGATTTCAGTAACTATGCAAAGAAAACTTCTGCTTCAAATTCTTTTGGTGCAAAAGGTCTCATGTCGCTTGTTTAGAATCAGAAAACTGCAAATAATCCTCCCTGAAATGCTGAGTGGGCTAATATTTAGGAAAGGATTTTTCAATTTTTGTGAGGCTACCAGCAGTTGCGGGCTAGAAATTTACAGTGTCCACTTGCAATCTTTCAGGGATTTTTTTCTGCTGAATGTCAGCAACTTAAAGTTTTTGAATTTCTTTTGAAATATTTTTGTAAATTTGTTTTTGAATTCTGAAAATGGTGCAGCAGAAGGAAAATCTGTCTTTACATGGGAGCATGTTCAACAAAAAAATGGGTAATGACAAAATGCTCTGCAGCGGGTCCCATGGCCTCTTCCAGATTCTGCTCCAGGATAGAAACGAATCTATCCCTGGAAAATCGGAGCCCCTACTTTTTAGGGAGAAGATTTGTGCGGGTGGGAAAAAGGGGGGGCTGGAGTTTTCCTTCACCCGCATAAATTTTATTTTTGGCAAATGGCAGTTTACAGTTATGAAAAAGCCTTTGGCGGGAATATTTTTGGAGGGAGATCATTATTTTGGAGGGAGAGACAACCTTTATGAAGAGCAGATCTGGGGAACTCCATGCATCTCTTCTGGAGAGGTTGCTGCAACACAGATCAAGGTATGTAATTTATTTATTTTTCATTTTCCAGGTCTGTTAAAATCAGAACAGTTTGAATATTGTAAACAGTTTGAATAGATTTAAACACTTAAGGCTTCCATGGTGGAAACTTGCAAGGAAACATTACAGTGGGAAATGCAATCTGTAGAGTTTGTCACTGTTTGTGGTAATTTAAACACACCTAACCATCTGTAGAGTTTGTTACAGTGACAATTTTTCAAGGATGCTTTTTCTTAATCTATTACTACAATATTGATCTATATCAATGATGTTATTTCCAGGCTCCTCATACTTAATATGTCACTACAATATTGAACTATTACTAAAATATTGAACTATTGCTGTACATCTATCCCAGCTGTACATCTATCCCAGCATGAAGTGCTCAAAGCTCCTCAGCCTCGGCAAATGCAGCTTGAATTTCCGTTCAGCTCATATCATGATTGTAGCGAGGCGACCTGGTAGTCATCATCTCTTCAATTTCTGTTCTACTGACATCCTGATTGCAGGGAGGCGACCAGGTAGCCATGGATGACGATTGCAATGACATTCTGATCCCTATTTGATCTGGGTATTCAAGGTGGCTGTCAATATTACTAATCCTTGGAGCTCTGTATGTGAAACAAGGCAACGAGTTAGAAATTAGGATCTCGCTACAACTGGAAAAAAACTAAAGGATAACTTTTCCATAGAATTGTTATTAGAATATAGTTAAAATTTTCGTGAAATTTTCAAGAGGGATACTGACACCAGCCCACATCCTAACTCACAACTTTGTCTCTAGTACTCTAGCGCAGGAGGGCAGTCCAGGTAGAAAAAAAGATTCTAGCTATTTGGGTTTTTCTTACTATGCAGTGACTTAGATACTTGGAACTCTTTTAAAACGAAATTGCTGTCTAAAATTGATACCACAAAAGATTTAGGCGTGTGCTGTAATTCACCGTATACTGTATTTGTAGTTGAAGAATAATTGCACTTTCATTTAGAAAATAGGATGATGGTCAAATCTCATGCAAAAATGATTTTAAGAAAATTTAGCTTTTGCAGAGAAAGTCTCCAACTTCTGAATTTTAGCAGTCTTTGTTTTTCCCTTAATAGTCTCCAACTTCTGATTTTTAGCAGTCTTTGTTTTTCCCTTAATAGCACAGGCTATCTTGTTACATTTGTTTGCTATGCTAGCTAACAACACTTCTCTTACAGCAACCTGAAGTTTATGCTTTATGGCTACGTTTATCATATTCATTCATGTGAAATCCAATCTTAGGAAATTTAATCTACCAAATAGATTTTGTTGTATGAATAGGTTCACTATCTTTGTACAAAGTTCCTTCGCTGTTTTATATTTTTTGTCGATTGCATTTTTGAGACATTGAATGTCTATCTGATGCATATTAAATTGCTACAAAAACTGCAGGGAAAACTAATTTGTTCTACCTTCCCATGGATAAAAGCTTGCATCGCCCAACTCCTACGAAGGGTGGGTTTTTTAGGTATTCAACATTACTTTCCCAAGATGAATTACCTGAAGAAGTGTACTCTTTAGATGATTACAACTTCTCAGAATTTGTTCAAAGTACCCAAGGGGACAATGAAGAGGTGGTCATAACTTCTAGAGAGAATTCTGTTCTCAAAGAATCCTACTTCTCACCGAAATCAACACCACAATATGAACCTGCCTCTATCAATCAAGAAGAAATTGGAGTGAAGCAACCTGATGTTATTGAAAATCAATTTTCTGACCGACGACAAAAGAGTAGAGTACGTTGGAGCATTGCAGACACTTCTATTCTTATTGAAGCAAAGCGTATTGAAAGAGATACGCAAACCAATGGCAGTGCAATGAAAAAAGCCATTTCATCTACTGAAAAATGGAAAATAGTACAAAATTATTGCTCTAGTCATGGTGTTGATCGTACTGCAAACCAATGTCGAGATCGATGGGAGCATGTTTTGCCTGATTTTAAAAGAATCCGAGATTATGAATCACATATTCCATCGGGCCATGATAGTTATTGGAATATGACAACCCGAGAGAGAATTGATAGAAAGCTTCCAACAAATTATGCAAAAGAAATTTTTGATGCAATGGAGGTAAATTTTGGTGCTGATCGAGCAATTAACCCTGGAAATATAACCATTGATTCTTCAGACAACAACTATGTATTTCGGGAGGATTCTCACTCACCAAATGAAGATGTCCAAGGGAAAGAATGTCCAAGCCAAATGAAGAGTCCCAGTGAAGGGGACAACCAAACTACTGGCAAAAACGAAAATCAACCAGCAAAACAAGTACTATAAAGGATACGTTTGCTGAAAATAATAAGATGATAATTTCTACTTTGCAGATGGCTGAAGAGGGGCGTATGAAACGCCATGAAATGGATTGTGTTTTGATTGAAGAGCGTCACAAAAAGATTGTGTTTTGATTGAACAACGCATGCAAAAGGAAGAGTTAAATGAAGAGAGGCTGATCAAAATTGAAGAACAAAAGATCAATGTGCAGTTGAACTTAGTTTCAGCTTTAACTTCCATTGGACAAGCAATGATGAAGATTAGTGATTCATTTTGAAATGAGGCAACTCTTCAAGTTATCTTGAGAACATATACATGCAGCTCTTGTTGTTTTGTTTCCTTTATGTAATCCTTATGGCATTGATAATAAAACTTTTTGATCTTCAAAGTCCAATTTGTTCCAATGATTTTAAATCTCAAGTTCTTCTTTTATATGCATTACCTATATAAGGAGGTGTTGAAGATAATAGAACATTTGTGAAGTCTGATTTCATACAAGGAATAATGAGGCAAGTGTTTGTATTATTGTAGATTAATGAATGAATGTGGAGTTTCTACATTTGTGATCTATATCAAGGATGCTATTTCCAGGCTCCTCCTACTTGATCTGTCACTACAATATTGAACTATTACTAAAATATTGAGCTATTGCTGTACATCTATCCCAGCTGTACATCCTACTGATCAGTTTCGATGCTAGAACATGAATGTTGCCACATTCTTTTTTCTCCATGATTGGATATTGTTAGATATTGGCAAAAGGATGGATACTTGTATTTGTGTCTTGTGTTGATACAACACTATTTTAAACTGTTCAACTATGGATAAAAATAGATATAATGGGGGAACATTTGTCACATGATTTTTCACATTCCTAGTAGTATCACGTAGTAACCTAATTTTAACTGTTCAATTGTGGTTAAAAATAGATATAATGGCATTGACATCCAAATGTAATTGCCAAGAGCATTGTAGCTTCACATCTCTCGTAGAGATTACTACCTATACCATTTTCTGTTAGCTTCATGCCCTGTTCTCGTAGTTTGCTACCCTTCTTGTATACTGCTCTTATCAGAATATTGTAGCTTCACATCTCTTCTTAGAGATTACTACCTATTGTAGCTTCATGCCTGTTCTCAGATATTGCTATCCTTCTTGTATACTGCTCTTGGTTTGAATAAGGCCTCATTTACATTACAGTATATTACTATTTTTCGTGTCTATTACTATGACTTGGTTCATAGCTGTTATAACACATTAAATTTTTGAAAATTAGTCTGTTGTCCTCGGAATTCCAATTAAGTTTCTGATAAATAAATCTAATAGCAAGCAGTCAGGCTCACCCTTGGTCAAAGTTGGAATCAAATAAGTCTTCACCGGAACAGAGCCCGTAGAAGGAAATAAAGAGCACCAAGCACTCAAATGAAGAGTGTTGTGCCCAAGAGCTATTGGCTGCGACACAAATCCCCTCCACTGGATTCTCCAACAAGTTCAGATCTGGGGACATTATCGGCATTGACATTGAAGTTATAGAGGACAATAGGAAAAGAAATCATAACACCCGATCCCTACTATTGCCATGACATATTCATAAAAGCGACTCTATACCAACATCATATTCAGGCACATTTAAAATGATGCAAAGTTGAAAGCACACTTCCAGAAAAATGCCATTTGGGGATACTGATTTGATTGCACGTGTTGTTTATAATATGGAAGATCAGTGCCTAAACATTGGGAATGCTTATTTACCATATTTGAATCCCAAATTTTATTGTTTTGCATACTTATTTGAATTGGGACTTGACTTTTAATATGTGATTAAATAGCCAAATAAAGTTTTAAGGAACTAAATTGTGATTACTGGCTGCTATAGCTTTTTTGTATGTGCTTAGGAACTGTGATTACTTGGAGTTTTCATGAATATTTGAAGCTAACTTTAAGATGCACTCCTCTCAGTTGTATGGCTGCAAATTGTACTACTTTCAGGAAACTTGTATTGATTGCAAATCTTGATATTCCTTTCCTGCTTTAGGACATTACTTCAATTTATATGATGTCATGCAATCTCTTGAAGGCATAGAATCCAAGGAAGTAACAATTAATTCCATTGTATATTGACTAAAGCTCTTTTTTGTAGGGAGGAGTACACATTTCAGGTTTTTTATATTCCTATTTGTAAGAGGCATTCTTCAATTGCACAATGGATCATCATGCAAGGCAAAAAATGAAATTCCTCCTAGCATGTACAACAACAATTATTCAATTAGCATTGCAAATTTGGAATGATCTTCAAGACTCAACCAATATTCGACGCATATCAAAGAAGCGTAAGCTACATTCATTTATTCCATCACACTCCACCAATCCAGAGGATGAAAACATGGATATGGAGACTTTTTTAATTACTAGTGGGCAAGAGAATTTGGTTCGTGAAACAGATTTTTCAATTTCTCAATGGAGAGGTAGGATACAAGGAGAATGGTATGTAAAACCTCGTTCCTTGCATTGGTGGAATCACTATATATTTGAAGTTAAATGTGATGATCAACGGTTTCGCAGCATATTTAGGTTGCCTTATGAACTATTTGAATCTCTTTGTGAATCCTTGCATGAAGACCTTAGTCAAGGTGACATACCTTTTTCATTCGTCACATCTATAAAGAGTAGAGTGTTTCCTGTTGAAAAACAAGTGGCCATTGCAGTGCTACGACTATCCTCTGGGATGACAATGATAAACATCAGTGAACTTTTTGGGTGTGGAAAGTCAACTATTGTAAGAACTGTGAATAAGTTTATTAATGCAATGCAACATCGATTTCATAGGAACATCCAATGGCCAAACAATCAATTGGATCTTGAAATTTTGAAGGAAGGATTTCGCCAAAGACAAGGCTTTCCGAATTGTTGTGGGGTTATAGATGTAACTCACATTCAATTCCGACTTCCAGCCAATGAGTGTTCAGCTGATTGGTATGATAGAGATCACAACTACAACATGTCCTTACAAGCCATTGTTGATAGCAATATGCGTTTTATAGATGTTTTTACAGGATGGCCTGGTTCTGTTAATGATGCTAGACTATTGCGAAATTCTTCTTTCTTCAAATTGTGTGAAGGTGGACAAAGGTTAAATGGTCATTCCGTTTCCATTGGTTCTTCCAACATGAGAGAGTACATTATAGGTGATGGCGGATATCCATTATTGCCATGGTTAATCACACCTTTCAGTGGATCTTTGACAGCTAGTCAAAGAGAATATAACTTTAAGTTGTCCTCGACACGTATTGTTGTTGAGTGTGCATTTGGGAGGTTAAAGAATACATGGCGAATCCTACAAGTCTAGAATTTGTCAGCCTAATTTACAAATGCTACCGAAAACTATTCTTGTGTGTTGCATATTGCATAATATGATGTTAGCTTTAGTGGAAGATGAACCCAATGGAATTGAAGTTGTTGACAATGCAAACTATGTGCATACCAATGAATTGGGAGTTGATCCAGTTGCAACATTATCTCGGGAAGCCTTAATGGATTTTGTTAATGGTGATGACAATCTTATATGTGTAAGGTATAAGTCTGAAAATTGCAGTTTTGTCTTCCTTTTACCAATTTTTTAAAAGATTGTTTTTAGTTTAATTACTGACAATGTGTTTATATTATTGCAGACATGAATAGATCAAAAAGTAGACATTAAGATTCCAGTTCTGGTTGGATTTTTAAAGCTTTCTGATATGAGGCTTTATGCTCGCTGCTAGATAGTTGCAGGAGTGCAAAGTTATGGGATTGGAACTCCAAGAGGACCTTGTTTGTGTTGCTTGTCATGCTAGTAGTGCTCTATGAATGTAAAGTTTGTTGTTGCAACTTGAAAGTGGACACTCTGATGGGAGGCATGTAGTAGTATATTTTGGTTAAAGTAGTATAAATTATAGTACATCTCTACAAAGAACGGAAATATGCTTCAGAAAACAAGGGAAATATTGTGGCTCAAATAATGTATTGATACAGGCTTCAATAGATTTTAGCATTAGTCAGCAATGGAATATAGTTGCATTATCTTGATTTATCTGCTACATAAATATCAGCAGTGATGGAAATGAAGGTATGCTGATACTATTAGTAGTTCACATTGTGGGCTGTAGGTTTACAGCTGTGATGTATTTCTAATGTTAAATGTGATGTATACATTCTCATCTCTCCTGCTGGTCAATTCCATTGTATACAAAATAGGAATCAATGCATCTATCCATGTTACATATTCAATATAGTCTCAATGATCTATAGGGAGAGAAATGACATGGATGTTACGCTCTCAGCTGAAAGGTTGTGAGAAAACATCCTACTTTACATTGCAATTGAGCGTATTCATGTTGTTTCTCTCCATCTGTCGATTGTGTAAATATCCTGAATGTGTTTGAGAACAATAGGGACAGGGAGTGGGCTTTGATATGACTGGCCTTTAGGTTGAGTGTAGAAATGGTTGGCTGTATAAATGTCCTCTATGTCTTTGAACACAGGGAGAGGGAGGATACTTTGATAGGTTTGATCTGTAGGTCGAGTGCACAAATGGACAGCGGTTGACTGCATAAACGTACTCAAACACTGCATTTTTATCTGCAAATCATTGACAAGTATACTACGTTTTTATCTCCAAAGCACTGCATTTTTCTTCAAACACAACCAGCATTTCAAATCCCTTTTGTGAGATCCAACTGCGCAGACAATGGTTAAAGCGGGTACAGGATGAGCCAGAAAACAATTACCATGGGACAGCAACGGGTCCATGGGACCACTAGGTAAGGGAAGTCTAAAACAAGATGCGACATTATATTCTCAAGCACAAAGCTTTCATAAATTTGGGAAAATCACGATATGAATATAAGAATGCTTACCTCAACACCATCATGACCCACTCACGACCAGATAAAGAACCGAGTTTTCCTCAAAGATCTGCACCTGTCCACATAATCAAACCGAGTTTGAATTCCAACAAATCCCAAAATCTTAGGCCTATTTTGAACACCACTCTTTTGATTGGCAGAAGAAGCATTGAATGCATTCATTGTATCTCCCCTTTTCTCACATCGGTATGTAGAGATTGGTCCCCATATATCGAGTTGGTCAAAATGGTGCCTAATATACTGACATGAACGACAACAGAAAACAAATAAAATTCTTGCACCGTAAGAACCCCATGACTGCCGGTTTGCTAGAAGCTTGGGGTTAAAGGTAGGAGAAGATGGCATTTTAACCTGCATTAAAAGGACTTTGTGTTCTTTATCGTAGTAGAGAAGTTATTTTGGCTTCGGACAAAAATATCACAAGACTTCAAATTTGCAGCAGATAAAATAAGGTGATTTCACAAGGTTTTCAAGGAAAGCCAACTACAAATTAAATCGATTTCTCGGTAATTTTTGCCCAAGAATAAAATTTCACCGATTTAATCTAAAATAAATATGCGTTTCTTATTTATATGTTTTGGATCAAGGGTTAGAAACATGAGATATATTCAAATTAATTAATTTAATAATCAATCTTCAAATCGAATATACTTATTTAGCAATATGTAGGTTAAATCAATCAAACAAATGCTAAATGCAACAAGGTGCAAAAAGAGAGGTGTACTTATCTGTTTGGATGCTTAGGAAGTTGATCCGCAAAGTTGATATAAAAATGCTTCGCTTCGGATCTCGGGAGTGTAAATTGAGCAAATATGGGACTGCCGAATGCTTGCGGAACCGTTTGGCGGTTCCATACTTGTTTAGCATTTTCATATGGCTACGTGTTGGCACTTTGTAACTTTCTGTGCTTGTGCGACCTTTGAAATATGCTTTGTTGTGAAACCCTAGGTGTTGCACATGTGTGAAACCCTCTATATGGCCCAAAATAGATTCAAACCCTAACCATGGGTAGGAGGCCTTGCAAAAAAATTAGTGGTTAGGTTCAAGGTCAAGTGCAATCCATACATTGCTTACGTTGGCAAACTCTGAAGAGGCCTCAAATCACATGTAATTCTCCACCTAACATGTGATATCTATATGGATGCAACTATCTTTGACAATGTACACTTGATAATGCTTTGCAAATGGCTTGACATGCTTTGCTTGATGGCTTTGGAAGCTTGTAACTTGGGAAGCTAGACTCTTGAACCTAGTTGGGAGTGCTTCAAACCTATGTGGGGTTGCTCCTAGATTGTTGTTGCTTTAGAGTACTTTATGAGAGGTTAGAATGCTTTTGGAATGATATTGCTAGTGGTGCGCTTGAAAGTGCCCGGTGACTAAATAAGTGCATTTTCCTTGTTTATATATGGATTCATTGGTATAACTTTTCATTAAGGTTGAGACATGAGGAAAATACCAACCCATAGAAAAATATCAAATTAAGGAAGTGACCATTGGGTGGCTAGAGACGAAATTCCCAGGTTTAAACCAAACTGTTAGATGGTTTGGTACTTGTTTCATGATCCCATATGGGCAATGAGTGGGCGTTGGAAACTTATGGGCATGACACTTGGAGGTAATAAATTGTAATTTGTTATGTATTAATGCAAGCGATTTTGTGAGTGATTGAGTAGCGCTAATGAGGGGTGCAAGTCATGTATAAGACTAAGGATAGGCAATTGAGCCTCGAAATTTGTGGATAAGTTATGATTTAGGGATTGAGCCAATACTGGCATTATCAAGTGATAAATTACCAAATTTAATTTACAGCCATGTGAATTCGGCTATAGTAGAGCAACGCAAAGCAATTTATTTGCATATCAGTGTTTCAAATGGATATTCTATACAAGTAAATGTATTTCTGTTATTTTGACTTTTCAATAAATTTTTGCATTAATTTGATTACAATGGGATAAAATAAGGTGATTTTACCATGCAAATAAAAATTTATCTTGAAATAATGATTCAATGAGGTTACTAGTAAATGATGTCAAAATCTCACATAAAAGCTTAAGACACTTGTCCATCTAAATAATTTTGTTTTTAAAAATTGAAAATTTGGTACAGAATAAGACCCCAAATTAGTCATTAAAATCCTAAGCACCAATCCAATAGCCGAAAAAAAAGATTTGTTATGTTTGTAACGTTAAAAATTATTCATAATTTTTTTGCTCTTCTGACCTTGATATCGTGAAGGAAAAATAGTAGAAATTCATCGCGAATAAGTTGAAACTAATACACTGAGTCAGTATAGCAATCCTGCAATTTGAATCGGTTCTCTTTCAAGAGAATTAAAACACACGCCAAAGGTGATTGAGTGGTGTGTTCATTGGCATTAGTTGAGCCAAGAGCTCAAGTGCTACTTTCACATCCAACGCCTCCTAAACCTCACCCATGTTGTGCTCTTGTGCTTCAACAAGCCCCGACATGGTGAGCCCTTTCGATTACTCCGCTTTATCCAACCTATCAATGTCACATGCAACATTTTATCAATATTTGAGAACTTTTTCATGACAACCTAGTTAAAAAAACTTTAATAGATACAAGTTCCTTCATCGAATGTGTTTAGGAATTCATTCTTTACAGCTTTTCCTGGTTGAGAAGGAGCTGCAAGCAGTCTCAAATTTGCTCATTGTACACACTTCTAGCACGCTGACAAAGATTTCATGTTTGAGTTGGCCCTTTCTTTCATTAGATACTCAAGAGTTCCTCTAATGTTGTTGATCTGATTGAGTTGTAACCCGAAAGTACAACCCACTAACGATGATGCTTAATGTGTTATAGCAATCAATTCACAATTAAAGAGTTGTAAAACAAACTTACTTTATTGCAATTTTGAATATATACA
The DNA here is from genome assembly GCA_018340775.1 of Taxus wallichiana var. yunnanensis. Classification (NCBI taxonomy): domain Eukaryota; kingdom Viridiplantae; phylum Streptophyta; class Pinopsida; order Cupressales; family Taxaceae; genus Taxus; species Taxus wallichiana. The sequence goes on from CM031239.1 coordinate 356,972,932, forward strand.
AATTGACAAACTCCATAAGAGAGACGTATGTCCAGCAATTTATATCTTTATTCAAAACAAATTACTTTATAGCTATACAATGGAAAAAATGAAAAACTGCTAAAAATAGAATGTGAAGGGTTTCAGATGGGAACCATAAGGTCATCTTAGATGGAGACCATTTGTATCTACCATAGGGATGGATTCAAAAATGCGTAAGTGGAGAAATCCAAAATTTATCCTATTATTACTATTATTATTTTTAGTGCTCCTTGTTGGGGTCATATCTCCTAGCCGTTGACCTGATTTGCGAACTGTTGGAAAGATGACAGAGCGAACTTGAAAAGTGCAGTTCCAACGACAATAACACTTTAGCCATTGTCATGCAATCCAAATCCCGTAAAATGTTCCAATGACCTTCAAAATTGCAAAATACTAAAATCTGCTGAAAAACTACTAAAATAGATTTTCAGGACTTTCTAAAAATAACTTTTCAGAAATTCTGTTCTGAATTAGTTGTATGGTTGACACTAGAATTTTCTTCTATTCCCTACATTGTAAATGTCTTCCTTGTTGGGGTCATATCTCCTAGCCGTTGACCTGATTTGCGAACTGTTGGAAAGATGACGGAGCGAACTTGAAAAGTGCAGTTCCGACGACAATAACACTTTAGCTATTGTTGTGCAATCCAAATCCCAGAAATGTTCCAATGACCTTCAAAATTGCAAAATACTAAAATCTGCTGAAAAGCTACTAAAAATAGATTTTCAGGACTTTCAAAAATAACTTTTCAGAAATCCTGTTCTGAATTAGTTGTATGGTTGACACCAGAATTTTCTTCTGTTCCCTACATTGTAAATATCTTACCAGTTTTAGTTTGTACGTAGGCAAAAATGCAAGCATTGTAGCCATCCAAAAACTGAAACAACAACAGATGCAGTGTTGGCAAAAACATCCACTGCCAGAACAACAACAATAACATATCAGTTGCTACATTAAACATTTATAAACTCATGCACATTTCTGCTCCATATCTCTGCAAAAAGACCCTTTACATATATAGTTTAACCTTAACCTAATATTTAATTGCTTCAAAGGAAAAAGTTATGAGACCAGGTTACATGACATGGCATCTACCTCGATTGTCTTGTGGTGTAAAAACTGAATCAAAATTGAAGACCTTTTTGGGAGCCCCATTGGCACGCATGCTGAGCTCACAGTCTTTGGCAGCTTCAAAATCTGCTATAGAAACAGCTCCTGCAGAAACTTCTTCAGCACTCAATGGAAGACTCCTACAGAAGACTCTAATATTTCCTGGAGAGAGATAAACATATATTTGGACCAAATAGTTTTCAGGAGGATAATTAAAAACATGGAACCATTAACAAACGTTTGAGCTCCAGCAATTTGTTACACAGGTGTTTGCATTCCTCACACTCTCCTATGAACTTTGCTTTTATTATAATACACTGGACTTCCAGTTGTTTATTGTATAAATACCTATCGAATCAACTGGCTACACAAGTAAACATGGTTGACGACTCTTCAATTTTCTTTCAACAATTGGGATATTAAAAAATAATCTCTCTTTCAATTTCATCTCATTTTGGATTTAATTATTTTTTATATTGACATCTTTCTAATTTGTTAGTTTTTTTCCTAGGCACTTGGAAATGTCCATAGGTTGCCATGGCACTTCAGCTGGGAAGAGTCCAAAGATGGTGAAGGTCGGTGTCCAACAAAGACAACTACAAATCACACTTTGCGGAGGATTCAAAGTAAAATTGCATTTTGTACACTTTGTTGGATCCTACAGACCAGTTTGGTCTAATGGAAGTTAAAAATCGGCATCGTCATCATCATTGCATAGAGAAGAGGATTTAAGAATGTTGCAAACATTTAAAGTCTCGCCAAGTGCTTGCACAGCAGAAATCATACGCCTGATATCAGCAAAGGAAAGATGCGTAAGAAGTTGCCTCTTCAGATACTTGGCAAATTCACTCTTCAACATCTGCCGTTATCACCAGGAAAAAATTCCAAATGATGTTCAGATTAAACAGTTGGTAGTTCGAGTAATCCGTCTTCTTGATAATACAAAATATGCTTCACAGTTCTTCCCTTGAATTTTTCATTCAATAGATGGACTTGAGAGACCCACAATTTCTTCTCCCTCCCATGCTTGTCTTGGAGGTCCCTTAGCTCATTGACTTGGCCCTCTACTGCATGAGCCGTAAAAACATAAATAAATTCTACTACTAAAATGGATCTCATATCACAAATTAACATAGGAGAGATAAAGTTACAAGTGTAAGGTCAATGTCCTTTGTACCTAAGGAGCCCACATGCATAGACTTGCGCATCAATTCATTTCTTAATGTTTCAAGTTGGCAATTGGCGTCTTCCAGGGACATTCATGCCTCGTGACATTCTTTCTTTACTTTTAAATCTTTACTAAGCTCATCAAACTTCTTTTGCGCTCCAGAGAAGATTTACAGTTTCTGCCTCTACACTGAAAACTCATTGAAACACAGTTTTACTATTATTGACAACCTCTAGAGAGAAGGTATAGAACTCTATCCTACTGGTACCAATTCAGATGGGAAAACAGGAATGATTTCTAAAAATAGCGCTGTAAAATAGCATTCTGGTGGCTGTGAATTTGAATAACATTCTTGTGAATTTCTCTCTCTAAAATGACAGAAAATAAGAGTTATCTATCTCATCAGTACCTTCTGATTACAGTCCTCTTCACCTACAATTAGTTCATGGACTTGATCCACTTTTCTAGCATCTTCTTCTCTAAATGAATGTGATTGTACATTCGTATTTGCACCTGAAGCTTACCTCGATAAGGTACCATATCAAACTTTTGGATTCTCAATCCTTAAATCTGTAAATTTCATCAGAGCCATGTATAAAATACATTCAGATTGTAATAATTGAAAGATTGATTTTATACCAAAGCAAGGTGCTTTTCTTATGCATATTGCGCTGACAATGGGGCTGCCAATGATTGCTCCAAATCTGATAGCTAAATTTCCTCTATCAATAACAAGAGATTTGTGTGATGGTCATTTATATGTTTTTAACCATAAAATACTTGTAAGTTTATGAAACGCTGTTTTCAAACAACTTGCATATTTAAAATATAACTGTCATTTTTATATAGATTTATATACAAACTGTATTGTATAGATAAACATACAAAAAATATTATAATTAATGAAGGCTGTATTGTATTAATAGTAAAGTTTTACCTATTTTAAAGGGCAGTATTTCAAAATCACTGTGACCAAAAATTGTTCGACAGACAGGTGCCCATCAAATTTGAATGCGAGTGCAATAAGGTTTCATGTATTAAAAATAACCTTGTTTGTATATAGAAATAAATCTTTGGATACATCATTTTTTTAATAGAAAATTTCACAACATATTGTAGATGGACACTGAAGTCTGGAATGATATATGGACATTTATGTCATTTGTGTCTTTGCTGTAAGTCGTTTAATATGTTTGGATTCATGCATGGTAACGACCATGGTGTCTTCAGTTTGTGACGTTGACACTCAGTTCCACACATATCTCAACACCCATTGACCTATAAAAACAAATAAAAGCCATTTTAATTTTCTCTGAACCAGGGCCTGTTTTGTACCTGAATTCAATACTACTATAAAATTGCTCATACTGTCATCTAAACACGTGTGTATTCTGTCTCCTATATGTTTGTTTAGTGTTTGGCCTCATAATTATTAATATCTATTTTCTTATTGTTTCAACAAAACTTTTGTTTTTTTGTTACTGCATTTTTCCATCATAGTATAGAAGTAGCTTATCCTGTCCCACGAATTTTCCAAAACATTTCCAACAATGGGAAGGATCTCAAATCCCATTCTACCCCAGTAGTACTACTATTATTTTTCTTTGTGCTTTATGACTTACCAAGTCTTATCTATCAATTATTGCAAATTTGCATTTTTATTGTTGGCACCATTTCTATGAGAAGACATTTGGTTTAGTCTTAACAATTTTCACAACAATACTAATCAAATTTTGGAACTGCATTTTTACAAACAATAATTTTTCCTCCCTTTTATCGGCTAATATTTGCAATAATCAACATATTTCTTTGTGCTTGGAACAGTAATCATAAAATAGTTTTGAAATCTCACAACTTTTGTTACATTAACTTTGTAAATAACCTGACTATGATGATTTATTAACAATGAGAAGATGCTCAAGGGTAATGTTCTCTTTTCATACGTAAATATTTTTTCCCAAGCATATTTCACTTTCCTCTTTTATGTATGTACACAATTTCAAACATGAACTCATTGATTGTGTTGTTTTTCTTTTAAAAATTGGGTTGTATCTAAAAGAGGCTTCAACAATGCCATTGAATCTAGAAAGATGTGAATGATCATTGAAATTGACGGCTGCCCCCATAGATGGAGTATTCATTTATTTGGAAATTACATTTCAACAAATTTGCAAACAAATTTTGTACTTGCTTGTCAATGCATCTCAAAACATATGTGATTGGAATTGGCCACTTATGTCTCGTATTTTTGATGTTGTATTGATATTCTCTTGAGGCTAAGTTTAGCTCGATATGATCGACATTATGGGGTGAGATTTCTTCCAACTATTTTTGTACAATCAATGTTGTACTATTAAGAAAAGCCTATTTTTCCTTAATAAAAATGTCTTGCTTTTAGTGTTTCTTTTTTAATTACTAGATCAAATTAAACATTTGAGTTTAAAGAATGGGCTCCACTTCACTTATGATGTGGTTGTAACACCCATATTACGCTTCATCAAACTAGGGGAATTTTTTTTATAAACATTAATTAAGTTGATGCCTTATATCAACACGCAACAGAAATAACCCAACATACTAATTGAGTTTACAATTCCCTTAATTCTTTTCATGATGTAATGATTTAACATTATTACTTAGCCACTTGCTAAATAATCCAACATTATTAATATTTCGAATCCTTCTTAACGACTTATGGTAACCATGTGCAACCATGAAAGGTTTACGATCCTTCTTGATCTCCCCTTCAATGCTCTATACAAGCCAATATACATTGTATATAATTGGTTAGACCTTTTTATAGGTACAAAGAATCATGTGCATCTTCTTAGTGTTAGTTGGAAAAGTATGCAACTACTTTACTCCAACTCAAAACACAATTAAAAGAAGAATTGGCGAGAGACAATGCAATCAATCCTTTACGGCATTGTACTAGCAAGCTTAGTTTCGTGACTACACATAAGACACTCGAAACTTGCCCTCTTATTCACCACACAACCATCTCATCATAGCATCATGATTCTTTTTCGTTGATTAAGTATTAAGTTTACAGTTAACCATTTTAGTTTATTCATTTCCATTAAGGTATGCTTTCATCCTATGGATAGGTTAATTAAGTTTCATGATGATAACCAAATCACGATAGAAGTATGCAATGATTTCAACAAGTCATTGGATAACGTATGTACCTTCTTTCGCGTGATCGCCAACTATATCGATTTACGATAATTGATCGTATAATCAAGTATAAGCCTTTAAAATTATTTCATAGCATCATTTAAATATTGTTATCGCCCATTAACAAGTACTAGGTCTATTTAGTTTAATTAAGACAAATATGAACATCTATACCATCTCACGAGTTTTCAATGTACTTTTGTACTTTGTTCCATAATGTCGTATCTTCTTTCACACCGCAATACAACAATCAAGTTTGTTCATACAATGTCAATACTTAATCTTACAGTTGTATGTTGTTGCTGTTAAAAGACAACAATAGGATTCTTATTCTTGTAGACATATAAATTGACATTGACATCATGTTTATCTTTTATACTAGTTCTATGTCGATGTACTTGTTCACCACTAGGGTGCCGTGGACATGATACTTCATTGCAAATATATTTAATCATCCATATGTGAGTTGCTAATATAAAAGAGAGTAGTAAGTATCACATTATTTCTTACTTATAAATTTGTGTATACCTTCATGTTCACCAATGATTGACATATATATCCTTATACTTATCTCTTTTTAGTGTCATGTTGTATTTCCTTGTTATCCTACCTTTGTTTCGTTATGTATTCATTACGTCGTAACAACATTTAAAAACAATTATATTATCACCATAAGTATTAATTCATAATAATCAATTTGTTGTTATCAACAATACCAAATGCTTCAAGACACAATCAAGATGATATGAACAAACATCTTTATTTTCGTAATCACAATAGACAACAATAATACATGTTCATAAGTGATTATCAAAGATAATCATATAATATAACATGCACACTTCACTAAAATCAAGTACAACTTCATTTTTTACATTCATATGAAATCGTACATTAATAATAAGCACAACATGACGTAAACCAATCTTTTATCCCTTTCGATTACTTTTCAAATTTGCAAGCTGAAAATGATAATTTATACATGGTCAACTCAATTTGAACTGGTATGAAACATCTACTCTAATCATGTTACATCATTATGAAAGCAATAATAGAAATTGGTTACCTACTTCCATTTTGTGTCTTATCATTTATTTAAATTGCAAAAAGAAATCAACAATGCAATATTATATTCACTGGTCTATGCCTTCCAACAATGATAAACTTTGAATTACAAAATTCTTACAACATAAAGGCACCAGAAAGGCAAAGTTAAAAACCCCTAGGAATAAGTTCCATTCATTTATTCTTTTGTGCATAAGTTTCAACTTTTAATCATTATAATAATAATGGTTACAAAACCAAGTCTACTCAATCGTTGCTAGTTCCAAAACTCATCTTTTTATAAGTATGCACAGATTTATAACTGCTTATTAAGACAAATTGGAAAAGTTTATGAAACTAAGGATTATACCACTGTTGGGTCAAGCATACTAATTTGCTAAGGGAAACATATTAACTCCCATCTCTGGGGTGTGTTTACACAACCCTACGAGTTTACCTATCGAGCTTATGCGAGCTCTATACTTCCCTCTCTTGATCGATAATAATCACAAACAAAAATATTCCTTAACCCAAAACAAAACCAACTACAACGAATATGTAAGTTTTTATCTATGTTTCATTGTAGTAACATATGACTTCTGTACCACATGAGGCTAACAGTCTCTTGCACATTACTTGATGAGTATAAGGATTTAATAACCCATACATCGCCTACAGGATTCAAAGCTTTAAATCCTCAACCTCATTGGTATGCTTCATAAAATACTCAAGTCAACTTTTGAGGAAGTTTGAACCATTCGATTGTCTACCCAGAAGCCCACCCGAAACCAAATGGTCCCTAAAAAAGAAATATGGTTAAACGGTAATTGAAATCCTCCATATTTTATTAAGGCAATAAGACAATACATAATAATAATCTCATCATTTGATAATGTTCGCAGTTCACTAAGTAGAGCACCGATTTCATGCAAACATTTCACATCTCCCGGATTGATAGGCAATACAGACAAACCAACACACACTCCCAAAATAAACAAGTCTAGTTTAGGAAAAGCCATATGACACCAAATAACATCTTACCCATTAAACGACAATGCCTTTAACACTTTTATCACTAAAAATGAACCATTTAGACACACGAATTTCATATTCAATAGAAAAGGAGGTAAACAATTTATTATTTTTTATCTCATAAAGATTTAATAGAAAAGAGTTGAGATATTCCATGTATTTTGTTCACAAGCTTCCTTGCCAAATAACCAGTAAACTCGAAGGCTTTTCTTCACAGAATCAAACAAAATCATTCCAGAAAACACTAAAAACTTGAACCAATAAAAACCTCCAAAACGCCTTGCATTGAAAACCCATTTTATTGCCTTTCCTACCCAAATTTTCTATTTCTGGTAGAAAAGCCCATGTAAACTCTCCAAATAACCAATCTCATATTTACTAAAAAAATCAACCCCTCCTCCAACCTGAACCCCACACACACACACACACACACACATCCATGAAAGCCATTAATATATTTTCCACAAATTCCTCAATAGTACACTCCATTTAACCCATGCACCTTTGATATAAAAATGGTCTAAGTGAAATTTCTACATGCAAAGCTTGAAGGAGTGAACGAACAACAAAAAGGAAATGAGAACAAAATAACCACAAAACCCTCACAATAGCTTCTTCGAGAAGCTTCATGCTTCTCCCAAGAATCTGTGGAAATGGATTTAATGCCATTAATGCATGCAGGTGCCACGTAGTGGCATGGGGAGTCTAACTCCCAATTTTCCCTCCTTTTCGAATGGCTTACTAACACTTACGACTTAACAAATATCAATTTAAACTTGCATGTTGGCTAAACAAAACAATTAAATTTACCTTCCTCCACTTTGCATGGCGGTCTATGACCGAATCATACCATAACCATTTTCAAACAAAACACATTATTACCTTTTGCTATACTTGCCCAACAATATCTCCACATCGATTGGTCAAGGACTTAGTAAACAATTAAACTCATACGTATTTGCATGGTGATCTATTCGACCAGTTTAATCAATAATTTTAGTCTTAATTTATTGTATGGGTCATCAACCAACCTTCTAATTAATTTAAACAATTAATCGCAAAATATGGTAAAGTCAATATTGACTCCAAACAAGCAATAACCAATGATCATGGTTGAAGACTTTATCAATGATAATCAAAGCCAACTTTTACCTTGCCAATATTTAATCCCATACAAAACATAATGATAACATGCCACCTAAGGTGTTTATATCCTTTAGCATTTAGTCACTATTGCCATTTTTGATGGTCTAACAATTATTAAAACAAGTAAACAAACTTTCGATTTGCCTTAAAGTCTTAGACCGATACCTGTAGTGTCCAAAGCTAAAGGAGTTTTGATCGGTCAAAGGAAAATTTATCAAACCAAACTAATTTTGATCTACGCATATTGCAATCAATAAATCTATCATTAATGGAATATTACACGTGCTTTGATCAAACTTACTTAAGAGTTAAGTGAATTATCGAGATCAATTAAACCGAATTAGTATTCTTTTGCAAAGACAAATACTTGCACATGTCTTGCAGATATAAATATCACAAAACCAAACTTAAACGCTTACCATGCCGATACTAGTTTTACCTGCTTCCAACGAAGTCCATCTTATCATTGTGCGATCAATGACCATCGTCATGTCAAGAAAAGTTAGTAATTTTTAACATTCATCATTATTTTCACATAACGAATAATACATTGCAACTATGTATAGATCCAATCATACTTTGAAATTCATTTCTTGAGAAAACAAGGTGCACTACAATATCAATAACATGTACGCATTCCTATATATATATATATATATATATATATATATATATATATATATATATATAGTCATTGAAATAATCATACTCAACATGGTAAGTACGTTTGAACTAAACAAGAACACAAAACAAAATATGACATTAAACAACTTCTGAAAACTTGACGACCAATGTCGTATAATGTCGCATATATAGTTACACATAAGTATACATATCCTCTTGACTATGCATATGTTTGTATAATCGCATACAGACAACATACTGGAACTAGTCCCCATGTTTACAAATTGTTTAGTATCATATCTCATTTACGATAAAACAAAATGAAATTGCGGGATGTGACATTGGTTGTATATCAAGGGCTTAGACTCCTATTTTATGGTGGGTTTAGTTCCATGGAGTTGAAACACCATGTGACGAAATGAATCTTTTTGTTTGATAGAGGTCCACATTTTTAGAAGGGGGTTAAAGTTTGCTCCTAACTTACGGATTTTTTGTCCTCATCACACTTTATTATTATATTTTTAATTTTAGAATTCGATAAAAATATATAGGATTTGTTCGAAAATAATTCCTAAATTTTTCACCTAAAAAGGAAAAAACATGAAACCATTAAATTGGTCCATGGACCACTAAATTGACAACACTCCTTGATGGGACCATAACATTAGGTAGTGAATGGAAACAAGCAGATAAAAATGTAGAGAGGGTTTCATTGATAGGAAGGCCAAATACCAATGGCACCGCATGGTCTATGCATTTCCCTATTATAGCCCCTCGAACGGTTGATTTACAAGAGATTCTCTCTTACATTAACACCTATATTTATTTCTATTCCATCTAAGAAAATAACACATTTAGATTAAGAGCCGCTACAACAAAATCAACTTCATTTATTGTGGATGTATCCCAAGAGGAGCAGTCACTCTTATACCCCCACGATGGAAAATTACTTTGTAAAGGTGGTTCCTCTCCTACCACTGGAATTCAAGTACACCAATAAAATGTAGATGCCCAAGTTGGAAAAAGTAGTAGTAAAGTGTGGAATAGGGTATGGAAATTAGAATGCGAAGGCACTTGAAACAACCATGAAAGATATGGCCTTACAAAACTAGGGCTAAAAAAACCATTGCCAACTTGAAGCTTAGATAGGGTGTTCTTGTGGGTTTAATTGTCACACTAAGAATAATAATAATGTGGAATTTCTTGATAACCTCATCAATTTGGCGTTTTAGGGGACTAGGGATTTAGATGGTGTGAGTGGTTTGTGTGCACATCATTTTTCTTTTCTCTTTTTAACGTTTACTTAGGCTAATATAACTTATTTTATCCTTCAATTTACATAGTATATCTTAAGGAGGGATGTTACTATATTTAGTTTCCATACATTATTTTCTAATTTGAAGATGCACTTGTAATATTATTTATAATTTACTACTTGGATAATTCACCTATTGGTATACATTTATCCACATCTATTAATAGAGAAAAGTATCAACCAAGTTATTGACTTGATTGACTTCTGCTATTAATAGTCTTTTCTAAGACTTGCTTTCCTAACAACTGCTCTCCAAACCCTAACCCGAGCCTCTTAGCTTTTCTTTATATGAGCATGGAGCTAGTGTGTGAGGAAATTGTTGTGGAAGATAGGTTCATTGTAATATTACTATGAGGAGGGCCATTGGCCCTCCCTTACATCCATGCTTAATATTATGGCAGTCATTCTACCTTGATCATATATATATTTATATTACTTTTATATTTCATAGGGATGCACATGCAATTATGGGTGATAGTTTTAAGGTTATTGCAACAATCTTGAAACCTATCCAAAATTTTCTTGTTCTAATACTTTTGTGAAATTTTAACAATGATATAAAAATGTGTGCATTGTTTATTTGGTTGCTAGTTGGTACAAGCTAGAATTTCTAAATCGACAACACATGTACACCTTTGTTTACAAAATTAATGCAACTAATAAATGATTTAGTTGGTGAACACACATGGCTGCTCCTAATTTTTCACGGTTTAAAAATATAAAAACTTGTAGACCGTAGAATAGCAACAACCTAATGAATATGGACTTTATAACAAGAAAAAGTGAGACATAATAATGAAATTGTGAGCGTTTTAATTAGTGACAATTGTGGTACTTCCTCCTACAAGTTCACCTAAGAATTCGGGGCAATGGAATGTCTTTGTGTGTATCAAGGCATCTCTAGCACTTAATTGACTTTTTGATTTGGCATATGCAATTATAAATGACAAAAGCCAAAAAGCTAAAAAAAAATTAGTTTGTGATATGGATCTATGACTTCATTTTCTAGGAAGTGTAGAAGAATACAATTTAATACAATGATAGATTAATTCTCTTTAGAGACGATAAAAGATTAATAAGACAAGCTTTGTAGGAAACTAAACAATAATGTGGGTAAGAATATGCTTATGAAAACATGAGCATATTCTAGCAAATATTTTTAAGCAAAGACATAAATCTTAAATTTGTACGTGAAAAAAATTGAGATGGATCAATCTTGAGGTGCTTATCTTAAATTTGTCACATAGTTTCATCCATTGAAGTGTTCCATATTGATTGACGATTATGTCACCTTCTTTGCAAATTTCTTGTTTACTAGAGATAGATGGCCTTAATATGGCTACAATCGTATGCGTGGGCTCAAAAATTCTTCACTAGGCAAAAAGAACTCCAAACTCTATCGTATGCCAAAGATATCACAATTTTTGATCTTCTTTTCAAAGCAAGAAGAAAAACTATCCTAGGATGGTCAAGTGGATGTCAAATTTAAGGTTGCACATTAATCATTAACATCTCATGGACATTACACCACCATTACCCCCGGTTGCCATTGTAAGTTACACTTCTCTCGCGTAAAAATAATGTCCTTACAACAAATTTGAGCCATACAAATTTCATTAAATACAATTGTTCTTTGCGTGACATGTTTAAAACCTAGACCATGGGATTAGACGTGGTTTATCAAATTCCTTTTTACATTTTGAAGACACCAACCTCGGTGTTAAGAAAGCCCCTAGAGTACTATATAATTTCCCAACATTGTTTAGTTGGGCTCTCTTAGCATTGGCTAATCTCTTGAGGAAATCAATATGGGTATGATGAGGACTCCCCTATCCATATATATGGGAGATCGAGGACAGAACTCTAGATATGGCTAGAGATCGAGGACAGTTATATAGATATGGGACGAATACCCACTCTGAAGCCTCCACTCCCACCCCCCTCTCTCTATATGGGTGAGTACCCAACCTCCAACTAGAGATCGAGTCCTCCAATCCTTGATCGAGTATAGTATCTCCGACCCTCCCCTATCTATAGTTAAGGTGGCGGCGGGGTGGGGGGAGGGCTTGAGGGCGGTGGAACCCCGATGATAGCCCTAACAATATATGAGATTTCGACTGCCTTCCCATACAATCTCGTATAGAGATTAGGGGTTTGCTATATGGCGCCATATAGAGAATCTAGAATTGGAGGGGTGGGTCGAGCACAACTTGAAATGACAGGGCATATATTTCTCCTCCCCACTCAAATATAGAGCAAAGCAGATCAAACTTTACATTAGATCTTTTGTAATGATCAAAATAAGATACCCCGAGTCTTATGTAAACTAGAGTCTTGTTCTTGATTGGCCTTTTTCTTTTGGTCTCATTGGTGATTAATTTTTATGAGGGTCCTTCCCACCACACAATAGTGTCATGTGGATTTGTACATACTAACTTGATTGGGGTTTAAACTTGACCCTATCACTTAGTTTTAGTTTTAAGCACTTCATTTCGTTGTTGAGTCTTTCTCTACTCCCAACTACAATAACTTGATTTATTTTGAGTTACATTGATCTAATTTGGTCATTCATAGACATTAGTTCAACCTATTCACCAATTTATTTATGAAAGTTATTTAGCAAAATTGAATTGTCCCGTAGATTAAGATAGCCTATTTATCTATTTGACAATTATATAGCACAAAGACTTTAAAGTTTTTGCTATCCATACGGTCACATAAAACTTTTGGATAAAACTGTATGATAAAAGAAATCCATTGAGTAGGAGAATCAAATTAATACCTCGCGCTGAAAAAGCAGGAACAAATAAGTAAACCGCTTCACTGGTTTATGCTTTCACTTTACATTTACACTGGTTTATGCTTTCACTTTGCTCATTTCCAAAGTTTGCTGATTACTTAAAATATTTCTGTATTCTTTCCCTGAAAGTTGAAATATATATAATGGCGGCACATTTTGACACGCCACAGCAACTGCCCATCACTTCCCTGCAATCTCATCATTATCATCCTCAATAATGCGAGAGTGCGCTCAAATCATGAATCTTTAATTAATCGAGATAAGGTCTAACGTTTCCTGTGCCTGTCACGGATTTTTTTTAATGAAAAGATGTTAATTCTTAAACAGTCATCTTTAACAGATTTTATTATTATAATTCTTGAATCTTTCAAAAATGTTCGACACGCCGCCCAAAAATTCTCCTTTCATCCCCGTCATTTCAAAATTTCGAATTTTCGACAGTATTTGTTGAAAAACTAAAATATGTTCCTAGTTTATGGCATTATGCCACCAAACTGAAATATTGTTTTCATGCGCCTAAGAGCGTCAGAGAATGTTTCCTGTGTGAAAATTATGATTATGATCATACGCATGCTTTCAATGTTTCTCACGGCTTTGCACGCTGGGAAACTCTTAGTATTAAAATCGACGGTCATTTATATGTTTTTCATGATTTTCTGTGTAAAATATTTGTAATTTTTTAAAGAAACTATATCGTACACTGTAATTTTTTACACAGATTATATATATTATTTAAAAATAATTGTATAAATTGAGAGCAGTCTTTTATATATTTTATTAGTAATGAATGAAGGGTAATAGTGAGACTATTTTACTTCTTGTTCAAGATTATTAATCTTTTTATTTGATGCTGTCCAAACACTATTATTTTGAATTAATTCAAAAAGCGAGACGATGTTGGACTCAAGATATGGTTGTGATATTTTGGACTCTTTATACTCAACCAAAGAGAAGTAGTTCATGTATCATTCAAGGAAGGTATATGCCTTCTAAGTGGATTGTTAGAGCCTTATAAGGCATCAAATATTGAAGGATTTTTGGAGGCATAAATTATAATTTATTTCTGCGTAAGGCAAGTGGGATAAATATAATATTCATAATAAAATCGTGGATGTCAAATTTTTTAAAATCAAAGGATCTTCCACCATGATTAGTTTGTGGAAAGCATGCCAAGAGACTTCTCAATTGCTAACGTGGAATGATTTGTCACTTAAATATGGATTAAGCTTCTCTACCACTTCACTCTGACAGAATTGACTAATCATTCTCAATGACCTTCCCTCGCCTGTGAAAAGTCCTTATGTGGGTTCAAATTGTTCAAAAGGCATTTGTACATTTAGAGACCTTTGGAGCTTGTTGATTTTGGAATGGTCTCCTTCCCCTATTGTAAAAACTCCTTTCATCTTTTAAAAAGGTATATACACATTATTGACTTTGTTATTTCTCATGTTGATGAGAATTTGCTATTCAAGATGTCTTCTCAAACCCCTTGCAGCTTTCGTATGGATTGAAAATGGTCAAGTGAAGCAAGATTTGATCAATTACCTCTTACTTACTTAAAATCGGTTCGTAAATTACTATTTACAAAAGAGGTTAACTTTAAAATGAAAATTTTCCTTTTTTTCTAAATCAAAAGTTGACTCTAATGCATAGCGCCTTGCTTGGAGAGTGATCCAAAACAAACTGTCCACAACTAGTAGGATTAAGTTCATGTGAAACATAAAGTTGACTTGCTCTTTCTACAAAAATATTGAATCTATTAAACATACTTTCTAGGGTTGCAAAATTTCCAAGCTCATTTGGAATTTATATTAAGCATACATTTCGATGTTGTAGAATTGCCAAGATCATTTATGATCAAATTCAATTTGATTTACTGCCATTTTAACAAAATACTTAAGTTTGGGAAAATATTGTTTTTGAATTACTCTCTTACAATATAATATATGAAATATTTAAACAAATTATTTTCACTCAAATATGAAAAAATAGATGTTATGCATGTTTTTTTAACAACACTATTTTTCGTAGAGCAATTATACATATACTTTACTCTAATTTTTCTTTAATGTGTTATTTTGAACTAGGGACTTTATGCCATGTTGCAATAAAATGCCGAACTACAACCGATTAAAGTTCAACATCAAATTTGTAAAGTAGTAGAAAATAAGAAGTTATGTGACAAATTAAAAGATCTACAATGCTTGGAGCTAAATTATATAACGTGACTACTTTTTTGTTGGCCTATTTTCCTTGTAGATGATTTCCCAAATGAGTTAAGTATTTGAATAATATTCGTTACGATATCAATTTCCGATTATGGGTATTCACCATTCTCCATGTTAATTCACTATTCTCCATGTTAATAACTTCTGTTTCATGAATTTTTAGGTGAGATCCAATACAATGGAGGCTTTACTCTAACTTTCTCTCCAATGATCTCAACATTTCTTTGCCTAGTGTTCATCATGCAAACAAACATTGTTTAGGGTGCGATTTGCCTCGAAGTGTTAACAATCTTGAAAACTAATTTTATTCCATGCTCTCCTTTCACATTTATTTCATTTCTGAAATGGAATTATTCCAAATGATTACTATACACCCCAATGTTTCCTCGAGTCCATTAACAACAGTGCTGCTGCTACACTACAACCCTTGTTTTTAGTTGTGGAGTATTTTGCAAAAATCAAATATATTTGTATCTATTTAAATATAAACATAATATTGTGAGTGAATTATGGAAAGTTTATGTTAAAATAAATGAATAATGCTATTATACACATGTTAGTATTAAAAGAGGGGTTTTAGCAATCCATACAATTAGAGGTAAATTTTAAAAGAGACATTTTCTCAATGATGGATTATATATTGTGATTTAAAATGTAGACAATTTAATAAAAAGAGTTAGGTTTATTTAAAACTATTTCTTCTAATTTAATCGATATTGAAATATCATTAAAATATTGGAATAATAGTTATATCGTATATAATTTTTTTATGTTAGAAAAATGTTGTTTGAAATTTATAGGTGAGTTAAAATAGTTTATCTTCAATCCATCATTTCATTTTCCATGTGTTATAATCAAACATCCTCTAGATGTATGTGTAAGTAGTTGCACTTCAAAATCCAATGGTTATGTCATAAAATTCTCTCAAATATCATGGATGTGAGAAGATGTCATTTGACAAGTGGTGTAGAAAAACAAGAGTCTCTATGTGATACTTTGAAAAGATGTTGCAAATGCAAGGAACTTCTCATGAGCGCACCACAAAGATGTTGTAAAACTATATTGGGGCGAGGTGCATGCACTAATTTTTGCAAATGGGTTATGTATTTGGCTTCGAATACTATGAAAAGCTAGTAGCTCTAGCTTGCACAATTTTATCTGCAATTACGGTTTTATCGTCGAGGTGTTCTTCTTATGAGAACATCCCCATCATAAAACAATCATTTTTCTCGGTATTTTTTGTGGAAAATTTTTCATTGGGTCCATACAAATGTGCAAACTTGTCGGTGAGAGGCAAAGTGATTGTGGTGATGAAAAGAAGAAAAGAAATTACCTGTCTAAGACTAATATAGCTTTATATGTCCATTGAGTGAGAAATAGTAAGTTGTTTGATTAATGCACACTATTTTATAAAAATATTGTGGCTCGTCTATAAAACCCATGTTTAAAAAATGTTTGCCATCATTGTGAGAGATTCTAGTTTTAATTTCCCATGACCCTTGTGTAGATTTGTATATCAAAATATTATCACATCCATGACTTATCAAACCACCAAAAACAATACCCTGTTAAGCATGCTTGTTTTGTTATAGAACTTAAACTAAGACAAATGTTGATATCGACAAGGTGTTTTACTTTAGTCTAGAAGTAAAATGACAACAAAGATTAATTGAGTATTGGATGAGGAAGCCAACAATATTTGATCATCAAGGGTTAGAGAACATGAAGCGCTCCACACTGGTTATCCTTGTGAAGCAAGAGACCACCAAGATGCATCTTTCATAGAAAAAGTAACGCTTTCTCCTCCTTCATGGCAAACCATCAATTTAACCCAAAATTAAAAATGCAACACCATTACCATCATTTTGATTCTTCAAAACCACTTTTCCCTGTTATACTTATCCCACTATTTGTGAAAACATGAATAAGAGCTAACAATAATATGCCATAAATACACCATAAATAACAAATGCATTTAAATTGAACAACTTTATTAAGAGGGCAACCTACAAAATTGATATATCACACATGATTTCCTTTGAAGATATTGAACTCATTTTCTATTAATCTTTGATTTCAATCCCATAACACCTCTTCCCTCTTCTCTGCACAACATATAAAATCTTAAATCATACAAATAGAAAGGCCGATTAATGTCTTATGACATAATACATTGCAATTCTAATATTTAACTTTTATTTTTCCCTTTATTTTTTTACTATATTTTTTTCCTTTTCTTAATATTCATTATATATTAAGAAAATTAAGAATATATATATATATATATATATATATATATATATATATATATATATATAAAATATTTTCTCTAAAAATTATTTTATTTTTAACATTAATAAATAGATTGCAATTAAATTGCAATAAAAATACCCTTAACATTTAACTTAGTCTTTTAAGGGGCTCTTCATATTTTACTTTTGTTAAGTTAATTTCAATTAACTTTTCTTAATTAAAAAATGAAATAATATTTTGTTCTAATTATTTGTTTTATTATAATTTTTCTTAATTTATATTAGTTAGATAAAAATGGTTTAAAATATTAGATACGTAAAATTTAATAATTGTTTTGAAAGATATATTTAAATTAAATAAATTTGGTGACCTTCTTGAATAAAATTTGTAATTTATATGTTTTTTGCAAGCTTAAATGTTGTTCCTTACAACATTGGGATGTCTATTTATGCCTTTGAAGGAAATGGCATGGTGGTTCTACAAGAGGTGGTCATGAAATAAAAAAACATTTGGGAGAAATTTTGGTTTGGAATTTTTTCTAATCATGCTCATCCATGGTTTTTTTGTGGTGTTGAGATACTTTGCATTTGGAACAAGGACAAGAGACATCATTACATTGAATTTGGGGGAAGAATTAAGTGTTTGATCTGATGTAGTTAGCTAAATTGTGTATTAATTTATTTTTCACATTTCCTTTGATGATGAATCTTCTAAATGAGGTCATGAAGAGCATTATTCACTTGTCTTAAGGTCTTTATGTGTTCTTTTGACTATATTAATTACTTTTCTTATGCCACTTTCATTTTTTTTTGGTCTCTTATATGTTTAAGCAATGTTTGTTGTGCTCTAGGTTTCGTATTTCCATCTATTTGTCACTTCCTTTCATGTAGAGTTTTGAGTTCCCTACGCAATACGTAAAGCCAAATACCCCCATTTAATTTGTAAAATCATTATATGGTGGATTTTTAACAATACATAATCAAGGTTAAGAATGATTTTTTATCTACTCATTAGCGTTACGAATAAAAAATAAACACTTTTTATTTTGGAAATACATCAACTTAAATAATATGGTTGAAAGGATTAATTCTCAAAATATTTTTTTACAAAAATTGACCCATAAAAAAATCGACCCATAAAAATTATATTTACAAAAGAATGCATGCACCTTAAATAATCATACCAAATGCATAGATTCTTTAATTAGTTTATATAAAAACTCAACAAGATCAACAATTGCATTTTTTTATCTAAGGTATGTTTATCAAACCAAAGACACTACCATATTGTTAATCTTACATAAAATTTTTTTAATATTATATTATCATTAATAGGCATTGTCAACTATTAATATTTTACAACCATAATGATTATTAGTGGGCGTAAGTGATCAACCTAGTAATATTCCTATAAATTTGACACCATCTATAACTCGCTTGACCTTAGGCAATTAGTTTCTTATGGTTTGATCCAACCTTTTTAGAGATACTATCATATGCTGACCTTATATATTCTTAATTTTAATAATATATTATATATGATAGGTATTGTGCTTAAACATTAATAAATTACAACAAGAATAATAATTAGTAGAAAGTAAGCGGTCAAACTAGTGAAAATCCTATAAATTTAGTGCCCCCTAAATTTTGGTGCCTTAATCAACTACCTAGTTTGCCTAGGGCTTAATCCCTCCTTGAATGGTTACACAATATGTGAAAAATAGATTTGTTGAAAATGTCTTTTGGCAAGGGTAAATATACCCCACAACATTTATTAGCATACTCCCAACCTATGACAAAATGGTATTTTAGAACAAGATATGGACCTCCATCAAAAATTTCATAATGGAAGGTTGGGTTTTGTCAAATAATGTAATTCAAATGCGCAAGGAGACATCTATACAAAATGTAGAGACATACACAATGTACATTAACTGCTAGATAAAATGACTCAAAGATGCACTAAATGGTTTTGCAAGGATTCTCTCAAACTCTCTAGACATACCATGACCATGTGAGCTTCATTTTTGTTTTATTAGCATGCAACCACGCAAGTTTAATGGATGAGGGTATAAATTCTTCAATGGCTTGAGAGTTTCGATAACATGAAGTTTTAATAATTGATCATTATGTCTACATAGTCAATTTTTTTGGTCATGTTGCCTATCTCGTATATAATCTACAATGTGCAAAAGCACTCATTATATATATTCATGGGATACCTTTTAAAGTTGTATTTTACAATATCATGGAGGTGTCATGACATTGAACAATTTTTAAGAAATTGTAAAAATGAAAATGTGGAAGGAATTACACTTTGAATCCCATTCCCGGAAATGATGGAGAGAGCATCTCTTGATGGTTATTTACAACAATAGTCATTATATGCTCCTCACTCTAGAGTATTTGTCATAAATATTTGACTTCTCTTTAATCATTTCGAAAGCATCGTGGACCTCTCCCCTTATAAAAGGTGTTATGATGAGTGACATGTACTCATCGTTTGTCTTTCACTTTCTCATAAGTGGGAATCTTCTTGTCTACCTAGGTTATCGGTTCCCGGTTTCTAGGTTGCCCTTCTATCCGGTGAAAATCTTCTCTCATTCCTATATATATGGATGTTGGGATTCATTCACTACATCGGATAATCGGGATTAGTGAGTCCAATAAGATTATAAGAGTTTGAATAAAATTCTGTAAGTCTCTAAAAGTCTAAGTGTGGTATCGAGAGGGTTTTTATGTCTAAGAAAAATACTCTATGTACATTTGCTATTGAAATAAATAAAGAAAGCTTTGCAAGTATTCTCTCTGTTTCTTTCTGTCTTGGTACTTGGTTTGCGTTCTACATCTTTCATGTGCGAAGTAAGTTTATACCTCGTAAGTCAGGCAAAGAGGCGAGCCTCCCGTCTTGTAAGTCATTGTGGATGAGCACAATTTTAGGTTGAAGGCCGATATCGTAAGACCTGCTGAAGAGTTGCTTACCTGTAACAACTATGGAGTTTGAAGATCATACTTGTACTCAAGGAGAAAAAGCATAGCAAGATCTTGTAAGTATGTCTGATGTTTTCCCAGTTAATTCTGCAATAGATGTACAACAAGAATCCGACCCCTTACCTGCATGGAAATTGCCAAAATCCCGTATAATCAAGTCTATGATAAATTATCTGTTTTTCATTTAGTTGTTGCTACTACATTAAAAACTCGTGAATCTATTATTCAAGTTTCCCAAACCAGTAGTCATGAGTATGATATACCTTTAGTCGATCCAGTTGATATTCAGTCTCTTAAAAATTAAAAACATTTAAGTTTTCTCATATAGGTTGTGTTCAAATAGGAATTACTCCACTTTTCCGTCATGGTTTAAATGCCTCTGTTTTGTGTTGTTTAATGGATTTACGGTTTGAGAATTTTAAAGATTCTTTATTAGCTGCTATACAAATTGGATTACACAATGGCCCAATTTCTTTTGAAGTTTATCCAAATTATCCTGTCAGTATCCATAAAGAAGATCTGTTAAAGCAAGTCCTGCGTCTGTATCTAGCAACCACCAGATTGCATCTAAAACCAGGATCCTATCCACTGGCCATTCATTATAAAGTAATCTATTGCCTTGTTAATACTATGTATCCTACAATCAAGCACGACATCTCCAAAGGAAGCAACATGGTGAGTCACACCAGTATTGAAAGCCATAAAATTGAGCCCGAACTTATTTCGTGGTCTCAAATCAAAGTTCCAAAAGAATGGACTCATCTAAAAGATTCATTGAAAAGATCAACCTAGATTAGAAAATGCTACAGCTGTAAATGAATCCAAGTCAAATGTAACCCTGTCTTTCAGATCTAAAAGCCTACATCTGAAATGTCTCGATCTAGTTCTTTTAGATCAGATAGCTCTTATTTTTCTACAGCTTTGAACCCTCACGAAGATCTATGAAAGAACAAACTTATATTTGTAGCCACAATAGTTTGATTCATGACCCCAACACCGATTACCTTTGGTGCAAGGATTGCGAATAGATTATAAAACAAAAGTATGTCCCTTCTAATGGTCCAACCATAAGCATGGCTTCTAAAGAAACCAATATCCCTATATATAGTCAGTCTTCTTATTCTTCTCTTCCACCTCTAGAAAGTAGTGAAATTTTATCTCCAGATGAAAACCAAAAGCTATCTTTTGGTACCAAAGAACTGTGGATAGACACGTAGACCCATCTGAGTCTTCCAAAATGTTAAATTGGACAAATAAAGTTGTTAAGATTGTCCATGATCGTCTACAATCACAAGAGTCTATTCTAGCAGAGATGGAGAAAACCTTGAAAGCCATTGAGCTCCATCAAAAAGGAGATTTAACTTCTGCTCTTAGATTATTAAATTCTAAAGTTGATGATGTTTCTAGTCATATAAAAAAGGTTGATAAAAGTCTTGAAAATGTTTCCAAAAATGCTTCTGTATGTCCTTATATTCCTAGGATTGTGTCTAGAGAAGTTATAGATGTTGTCCAACCACTTGTTAGTCAGTCCGAAGATACTAAAAAAGACATTGCTTCAAAGATAGGTACTACCCATAAGCTTGTACAAAACAACTTGCACCAGTTGCATGAGTCCACTATTGAGCTAACTCAGAAGGTAGATCAAGTCCAAGAGCATGTCAAGCCTATTCCTGAGATAGTCCCACATATTGAACAAATTATGGAGAACACAAAGAAACCAGAAGAAATTGAACTAGATTGGTCTCACAAATTTTCTTGGACAGATGTTGCTAATCCTTCTGGATCCTCAGAACGTCACAAAATTGTTCTTCTACAGAATAGTCCTTTGTTCATCTCTGATGTAAAGTCTATAGATAAAGGATCTGTAAGTATGGCTAAGCTTCTTCCTGAAGAAGCAGAAAGTATGGTTTTAATGGATGAAACTTCTAAAGCATCCACATCTGAGCCACTGCATCATACTGCAAGGACACAAACCTTGCAACCAAATTGGTACAAGTTGGATTGTTCTACTCCAGAACAAATTAAAGAATTGATACATGGTATTATAGGATGGGAAAATTCTCAACTTTTATTGTATAGAAAAGATCCCAGAGTCATTGTTGAAGTAATTGCAAATGGTTTTGTTGGCATAGTCAAAGAATGGTGGGATGTCAATCCACATCATTCTGAAATATTAGATGGAGGTTATGCATCACTAACTGCGACATTGATTCAAGAATTTCTAGGCACTTGTGGATAATGATAAGCTTAGAAATACTACTTTATTTTTGAAGGCCGATTATGTGATATGAGTAGGATAAAAGAATACCAATGCTATATGTAGAAGTTGTATTATAACTCTGGCAATATAAATGATCCTACCATGAAACTCAAATATGTAGAATCTTTTCCTGCATATTTTGCTACAAAGTATAAAAAGGCAATGCATGGAAGACCTACAACAAAATTAGGTTTTGGTGCCATAAATCAAATCATAGATGAGACTAATGCTCATCTATGTCAGGAGAAGCAAGATAGAAAAGAAGTGCCAAGGCCCAGAAAGCCTTAGGAACTAAATTCGTTAGCTCATAGATAATGATCCATTTGGTTGCAGACCCACTCATAGTAAGCATCATAGCAAAAAGCCCTGTAAAGACTGTTCATCTTTTTCAAAGGGGAAGGGTCAGTATAAGTATATAAAAAAACATAAGTATTTCACAAATTAGTTTGCACAAGATGTCCCATACAAGAAAAAATATTTCAGAAAAAAGAAATATATGGGAAAGAAAAGAAAGTTTATACCTACCTGCTTTATCTGCAAAGGCAAGCACTATGCAAATGAGTGCCCAAAGAAAGATACAGAAAAAGGTAAAGCAAAGATAAATATGCTTGCAACAAAAGGTATCACTGATCAAGATTATTGTTTAATCTTTGATTCAAACTGTTATTCTTCTGATGTGTCATATATATCTTCAGAAGAAGAATTTCAAGTCAATATGATAGAACACACAGAGTCAGATTCAGATAGTACAAAATCTGGTTATGATTCATTTCCTTCTTTCATTAATATGATTGCTAGTTTTCCTCACCCTCTTATGCTTGTATCTTCTGAAGTCTTATACAAGCAATTGGAATTAAGACAAAGTGAGTTTGAAGATTGTCCCCCATGGGATATTGCTAAGAAGACCTATCTCTCTCAAAAGGTCAGAGAGTTAGAAAGAAAATACTCAATACATGTGAGAGCTGAAAATGAAGCTCGTGAAAGGAAAGAAGAGGAAGAAGAAAAACAAAGATGGTCTCATCAGCAAAAGAATTCTGAAGCATCCCCTACATCATCAAGGCCTCCAATACAAGGACGCATACGCCAAAGACAAACTCCTTACAGAGGAAGAGGTTGTGGCAGAGGAAGATGTTCTCCACCCAGGAGAAGCTTTCCATTCTTATTTCCATAAAAAGATCCTGAAAATGAATTCCAGGTAATCAATTGAGAAACTTAAATAAAGACGTAACATTGGTACAAGTGTCACTTCTTGATTAGTCATGTTCGTATTCTCTTGGCGATTTCAAAGATAATCAAGTGGGTGTCGTGTCCTGCAATATTTTTTTGAAACAGCCATGAGATGCATTTATTTGAGCTATCGTGAGATTGGATTTGGGATCATGGAGTTAACGGAATGGAATCAAATGGACAAACTGGAAACATTAAACCGTTAGATGAGGTCAAAAGCTGTCCCAAACCAGCTGTTGGGAATTAAAAAAGGTAAAAGATATCCCTGCATATTCATCTGTGTGCAGCATATATATACTATTACATTCTACGTATATTAAGACCCGTGGCACGTTAAGTAATAAAGGAGTAGTGGAGAATCAGAGTTTGACAGACGCACAGCTCCACCCACCTCATGGGCTGTATAATTAACTAACTTTTTCCTGAGCCCATTGGCCAATGGCGACGTCAAAAGCAAGGTGAATACACTTTTCATTATTTTTTAACAAGAGTTTTCAGTATTCATGCCAATGGCCATGATCGATCCCCTGTATAAAGGCTTTGCTAATCAATCCTTTTGCCTTTACTCATTAAAGAGGTCAACCCTTTTGAGATATACAGGTGTGTTTTATTTTGTCAATGGTAGGTGTCATGGGAGAATGGAATAGACATCAGATCTTGTCCTGACTCCTAACCCTAACCCTAACCCTGGATCAGAAATGGGGAGTGGCTGGACTTAAGCCTGGCTACACAACACAATGATGCGTATCCAAGATCAGTGACAGAAGATTGTTCTCATCTGTCATCCTCATATTCGTGCAGGAATGGAGTGTTCCCCTCCCCGAAAACCAAGTTCTCAGCTCAGTATACCTTGCACAATCAACCAGGTACGAAATTTGAAGGAAAAAATGGCACCATAATCTTAACATCTGGTCCATGTCAAAGTTCAGGACAGTACTGGAGCTGCAGTAGGGATTTTCCTGCACAGTTCAATGTTGGACCACGCATTTCAGATGTATCAGGTGGAAGAAAATTACTTTCAAATGACATGGCCGCCGGAAATAGCCAATGTCATGTGGCAGTGCAGCCATTGTTTATGTGCGAATCAATGCAGAAACAAGCTCAATTGCAGCCATGCGGTAGTGTAAATGTTGCCAAGCCTACAACACCTAAAACTGGTGTATGGTTCATCTTGCAGGTTGCGCCTACCAAGTAAGAATATGATGAATATTACATGTTTTCCCTTCTTATATTTTAATTTCTCAAATTTGATTTATACTAAACAAAATGTCATGTAGGTTGGTATAATTTGTTGGTATTGCCTGAAAATGCAAATGTTTTTTTAGACGAGATCTTATCATCTTAGTTGATGTGAGTTGTGTGATTTCCATGCAGGGATGGAGAGCGCCTGTTGCCACAGATTCCAAAGACCTATTTAAGAATTAAGTAGGTGTTCATAAACCCAAATCTCATGAGAGGCAACAGTAATTATTTCTAATTACGAACACAAGCGTATAAATTTGTGTGAAGCAGTTCTGATCAGGTGGAAATCTGTTGCTACAGAGATGAAACAATAACTGTACTGCTGGTGAAAAAGTACCTGGCAAGCAAGTTGGGTTTCTTGAGCGAATCAGAGGTACCTTTCAACCACCCACAAATTCATATTTTTCTGCTTTTTAACTGGTAATTTTAAGAGCTTGCAACTTGGAGAGTATTGGGGATATTCAATATTATAAGTGTATGATTTGTTAATCGTCACAAAACAGTCTAAGCAACACCATACAATCAAAGCATATTTAATGTAATTGTAGGATTACAATTGTACGTGAATTGTATGATGGAAAAGTTAAGAGGATATTTCAAAAAGTCAAACTTAAGGGGACAGAATGGTGGTGAACGAAGAGGATCAATGAAAAAGGGATTTGAGGGAGGAGTAGTCGAAGGTTGGGTAAATTGCTGGGGAAATAATGTGGAACTCTTCTTTCCTAATCAAATTCCATTTTTGTCAATTGTTAGAAGGAGAAAGGAGGTGGCAACATATTTTGGAAATATCTTAGAAAGCAAGGAGTAGTCAATCAATATTGCCAATGCCAATAGTAATTATTTTTAATTGAAGCACTTGTGTCTTTTGGGTATTAAGAAGACTATCATGGTAACAAATAATTTGTGCTCAACATTATCATTTCCATCTCGCTTGCGTTTTTCACATGAGTGTAATTTGCACTTAAAGGGGTTAAAATAAAAAATGGGAAAATTTCAATAGGTTCCAGGTTTAAAACCCAATCATCCGAATATAACATATCCTGCTCCTCTTTTGCGATTTGGGAGGATATGGTGCCCATGCCCTTTATCAATGGAAGCTATTTATACTTTAATTAGTAGTGAGGACAACTATTCTCGACATGTGTCAGGGGTTTCCCGGTGGTAATAACACGATGATCGCTATAAAATGGACTTTGTTATTATTTTATTTTATTTTTTATTGGTGCTCGGGTTATTGATTGGATGGAGTTTAATTTGTTAGATAAGATGAAGAGATGAATGGAAAGTTGGAAATAAAAAGGTGGGAATTAAATTCTTGCATGTCCCACACCTATTCCATGGCTCAGAGTGTCCCTACCCAAAAAATATTTGTTGTCTATGCTCCACTTTATCGTCTCAATCTCACTGACATTATTCACATGAGTGCACTTCTAGCTTTTGTGGCACTTTGTAGGCCCCTTTTTCAGTTCTAACCTCGAGTGATTATAGGAAAACATGGGATGCACAAACAATCATCGATAATTGAGCCCCTCCAATGGTTGGTCATATGAGCGACAAGTAGATTTTATCTACCAATCAAATTTTGCTATTTTTTATTTTATTTTTTTACAACGTCAATGTCATCAATTGGAAAAAGGGGACAATCAAATAGCTTCAAGGTTCGAAACCCAACCACACTACTTGCTTTTTATAGCACTTTGCAGGGACCCTTTTTCATTCAAAGCTCAATTGCAAGAAACATGGGATGCATGAGAAATCATTGATAATTGATCCCCTCCAATGGTTGGTCATATGAGCAAGAAGTAGCTTTTATTTTCGAATCAATTTTTGTTTTTTTATGACATCAAGATCATCGATTGGATGATGTTTAATTTGGTAGATAAGACGTAGACATGAATGGAAAGCTAGAAATAAAAATGTGCAAATTAAATACATGAATGTCCCACACCTATTCCATGACTAAGATTATTCCTACCCAAATAATATCTACTATATGTGCTCCACTTTATAGTCTTGATCTTGTTTATTAACGTGATTGCGGTGGGAGAAATCTTAGACATGAAACAACAAAAGAGAGGTTTACATGGCCACGTGTTGTCTACTCATAGACCTAAAAGCACCCAACTAAAAAAAAAAAAAAAAAAAACACAATATATAATACTATGTTGTTTAAGGTGGTGTCGAGTCGAGAGGGGACGAAAAATGTTAAGCAATGACCATGATAATTTGAATCAACCATGAAGATCAACAACTATTGTTTGTTTCATGTGTCAACCGCAACACTAGGTTTCTACCAAAGTCTGAAACACCTTTGCGTAATTACGCAAGTTTGATATGAATTATACAATCTAAAAAAATCGATTTAGTAAATTGAAAAGAGAAATAATTTATTTTATTGTAATCAAATTAAAAAAGAGGAGGATAAATGATATGGCCCCACTTGTAATATAAGAACAAGTGAGGCCCCAAGTACTCCTATCAAGCATAGTTTGATAAAAAAATATAACAATGAGGTGCACACACTAGTAATATATGCCCTGATGGATATATGGTACACAATAGCATTATGCTTCAATAGATGCATGATAATTAGACCATGATAACATAAGCACCAAATATAGTAGACCACAAAGTAGTAGTCATGGTGTAGACCATGGCGCCAAACATATGGATATCACATACAATCAAGAAAAATATATCAACAATCATATAGTTCAATATAAAATAAGAAAATATATTTAAAAACCAACATGATCAAAAGTACACACAATCAATAACATGAAAATGATAGAACATGATGACTAGAGGATCCTCTATAGACACACAAGACAAGACATGATGCACAAGCACACATAAGCAAGTAATACATGAACTCATGTTAAGTACCAAAAGAAACATGCAATGTATCAATCAAGTCAAAGCAATGTATACATGTAACTATACAAGAAAGGTACAATCTAGATAAGGATATTCATATAATCAAATTGTGACCACTCAATATATCAATGCTATATCAAATAGAACCATAAAACTTGAAATACTAATAAGATAAACTAAGTGTAGGCATGCGACCAATGTGGAAAGGTTGCCTCCGTGTGTAAGCACAATATGAGTTCATCATCATATGTAACTTGTATATATTGCATTTAACTCAAGAATACTATGAAAAACATGTACATAGAAAATGTAAGGATGACATTATAGTGACATGAAACAATGCAACTATGTACTAGGTGGGTGCATGCGTATGTGGCTCATTTTTTTGGCATTTTGTGTGATTAATTGAGGGTGCATAGAGTACGAGCAGTTATGAACGTAGTTCATTATTTATAAAATGCAAGGTACTAATGTGGGCCTACGCGGATGAGTAGGTTACGATCATAATACTCATTTCTATAAGTAATACGACCGTAACACTCACTTATGTAATTGTTATGGTTCTAAGTGTTATGTTCATAACACTTATTGCTATAAGTGATACCACTATAATAGAGGTTTATTTTTTTAAAAAATTCCACAATACATTTCGATCAACTCACAAATTTAATTTTGATCTTTGTTCTTTGGCCACATTATGGTTCGAACTCCAATTGCATGACTAGCTTGGGCTCCATTAAATGTAAGTGGTTATTAACATTTAAATGGATAGGTTAAAAACATTCTTTCTAGTGCTTGACCACCGAGCCAAGTAAGTGAAGAGGTGTCAACTTAAAATCAAATGTGAGGGTGTACTATAAATGAGGAAGCTTGTTGAAAAAGGAAAAATTGACAATGGTGGATCCTTTTGATCCATCTTAACATCTAGATTGATGGCGGGTAATTAAGTAGAAGTAGAACAAGATTCAATTAATTTTATCCAAGTTATTGAGTCACATTTTTCAAGAACTAGGATATCGTAGGGAACCAATAATAAAGGATGTGATATTAAAGATCTTGAAAATAATGAAGTGAGAAATGAATGATTCACTAAGAGTGATAGAATGTACACCAAAGACTCATGAGAAGTTCAAGATGTAAATAGGAAATGACAAAGCCTTGAGGACACTCAAACTAATCCATGGAAGTGAGTTGACAACAAGATCAAATGAGATACCGTGGTATTTGAAACATGAGACAAATTTGAGTTTGAGTTTCCATAGAACCCAAAATAAACATGAAGTTGTAGGTGATAAGGAGAACATAAAATAATCGTAACACACCCCAAAAAAAAATAACACACAAAAAAAAAAAAAAAAATTCTAAACCATATAATACATTGATTTCATTATTCATACATACCTTACAAATTCCTTCTTCTGACAAAACTATTCCTAACAAAAATAGATAGGCACTGAGTCACATATCTAACAAAATTAGATGAACGAATGAAAAAAGTTAGAAATGGCTAAGATGGCCAGCCAACTATATAAGTAATATTATTACTATCTCCACCATCACAATAGTATGATACACTATTTTTTCTTTGTTGTTTTCCGTAGTTTAGTTTCTCACCTCAACATTGAATTCACAATTCCCATTCCCCGTCAAGAGACAAACCTTGACTTCTATATATGTGAACTCTATTTTTCGAAGGTTTTCTGTAATAATTATTGTGCAAAGGCATAAAACGACCGTGTCTAGTGGGTGTTTTATATTAAGAGCAATAACCATGTAGTGTGGGGAGGATGAAATGAAAACGGAAAATGGGTTTGTGGGTTCTTTTTAACAAAATATAAATAAAGTATGGGTTTTTGTAGCCCTTAGTTCATTATAATTAACAATATTTTTATAAACATTTTTACATTAGTTTTATTTTTATTTATTTTTTAAAGTTTTTCAATGAAATTGATGTTGTTTTGATTTTTATCTTTTTTTGGCATATGTTTAAAAATATAAATGTAAATTATTAAATTTTGAAATAAAATCAAGTGTTAAGAAAAAGTGAGCATGACGTAACCATTTATTTTTCAAACTATAATAATTATAATTTTGAGATATTGAGCATGTGATATAAAAGTTTTTAAATTCGTCTATTTTTTGTATATAATATCGATATAAAATTATAAATTTATATAAAAATTCAAAAATATGTATTTCAAGCTTCAATACTAAAAATACAATATGTATTTGAAATTTCTTGTTTTAATAATTATTCTTCACTACCAAACACGAGCGCGTAACTTTGTCACTCAATGTGCAAATTTACACAAACAAAATAATATCTTGCTAAAACTGTCACACCCACATTTTACACACCCAAATACAACAGTAATAATACCAGGATAAAAAAATTTGACTTACATTGCTCACTACGCAACACCACAAGGTTCCAAGTAGAGGAACTCAACAATGCATACGACACTTACATAAGTCATCGAATCACATAGACACATGACAACACCATATACATGTCGATGCCACACTTTTCCCAATGAACGAATGCAAAAAATAATCCCAACCACAAGAAAAGGGACTCAAGGATTGGCAAACCCACAACACATCATTACCATGATTACATCTTTATTACGATTAACATTCCAATAACATTATTATGTAAGAATAATTTTCTCCTTTTTCCACCTACAGATTCATAAGTTCATTCCACATTCAACTTACAGTTCGACCATTTAAGTTTGCTCTTTATCCCTTATGACAATCTCCATAACTTACATAATTATTTTCCATATTTCAAATTGCATACAAAGTTCCTAATTCTCTCGCTCTTATGCTAAAGGTTTGTTTCTCAAAATATGTTTAGTTGACGTTTAATTTTACCCTCATTATGCAAGGGGACCAACCATAAGTTGTCAAGGGAGAAATAATACAATTCAAAGGAGGTGAAGGTTCAAGTTTCCCTTTCCTATAAACTCCTTCCATTAGAAGCACATTTGTTCTCATACTATGGTTTTTTTAGTTCCAAATTTAGTTTGATTCAATTAAGCATTTACATGACATAATTTTATTTTATTTTATTTTTAGTGGACTCTATATTGGCTCAAATGCCTAGTCCCACCAAGAACAAATTGTAACCATTCTTAACAAAAAGTCAATGCTTAAATCAACCATAAGGACTTCAAGTGAAAATTTTGTTCCTAAACCATTATCACATATACTCTTGTTTCTCATTTCATTTACATTGTTTCTTAGGTCTCTTTTTGGCGTCACTTTTTAACATAAAGAGTTACGAAAGTACTTGTCTAACATCTTGAAGAAGTATATGATTGGAAGCATTATAACTACACATGAACCCCAAGTTAACCTCCTAATCAACTGAGGTTTAGTTTAATTCCAATTGCACCTAAGGATCTACACCTCAACTATATATGAGTTTAAGGAGAGAGGACATATTTATGGTAAACAGACCAAGGTGTTATGTTGTTAGTAACCAAGGTAACACATCTAGCTAAGAGGAACTAAAGAGTTTATTAACAAGAGTTTAAGTCATAGAACAACTATTTCACTCTCTCCATTTGTGTCGTCTAGGGTCCCACAAGGAATTCATTCGATGACAAGTAAAAATTCTAGATCTAACTTTGTAAGACTTATTAGTCCACTAGGATACTAAGGGAGTAATAGTTCTACTTACTCCATAAATGGTAAGGTTACACCGCATAGTCGTTTCTTGAACAAGGACTCTTAAGGTGACTTCCAAGGCGGTCTTCACCACTCAACACGGTGTCGGACCTAAAGAGAATACATTCTCCTTGTGGTTACCAAACCTAGAAGGAAACCACATACTCCGGATAAAGTTGGACCATGTCGTTCCTAAAAGATGGGTTCACGACAATGTCGCTAAACATACCAACTATGACGCTAAACTCAAACTAGGGGTCTTATTTACCTAAACTAGGAGGTGCCATCAAGTACAAGGTTTAAGTTCATTCTACGGTTTCAATTTCTTCTACGCTAAGAAGGATCACACATGAAGACAAGTTATGCACGAATCTTATACTAGGGTTGACTGTTGTGGTTAGATTCCTTTATTACATTTTCAAGGTAAGAAACACAACACCAATTATTTAATCATCTATTGCACACTAGAAACGCACTACAAGATATTAAATTCAAATTCATTTAACATATATATATATATATATATATATATATATATATATATATATATATATATATATATATATATATCATTTTACCATACGTAACTATGAATCAAAATTGCACCTATGATTAAATGCACATTTCCCAAGGTATCCCTAAAACTAGCATCTCATACATATTAGAAAATTTCAAATACAACTTTTTTGTAACATGGGACTACATTATACATATATACATTTTACAATGACCTATATAAATTACAATAATAAACAATGAATTACACAACGCCTTTTCGCCATCTTTCTTGCATCCTGCAAAACCATGTGAGCATGAAATCAACGATAAATCGTTGGCATGACATCCACCCTAATCTAACATAATTAACGTCTTTAGTTTCCCATTTACATAATAAAATTAATAATTTGCATTGGAAAAAAAGGTTAAATACATGTATTCATTTCATTTCATTTCACTTCATTTCGTAACCAAGGAGAGAGGAAGAGATAGGAAAGAGAGAGATACACTATTTTCTCAAAAGTTAAATTTCACACAACAAGCCACAAGATAGAGTTCCAAATAGTTATTTACAAGTGTCAACAAGTTTCCACAATGGTTTGGTAACTCGACGAGGGTCCTACAACTTTCTTTTTACATTTTCCTGCTAGCTACAAAAGCGTTCAAAACAGGCTCGGAGGCTAAGAAACCACTTTCAAACGTTGTCTTCCATGAGTAAACATACCACAATTAAATTTCAATGTGTCCACCTATATACCAAGAGTTCATAAGAACTGACGAAATTCGAACTTGCGAATGGTTTATGATTGGCGGTTAGTTTTCCAGGCCATTGGTCGTAATTGGCCTAGTTGCAAACGAATAAAAGTTAGCTCGAGGGCTCAGAAACCACATCCAAAACTGACGTTTGATGGATGAACGTGCAACGAAAAATTCCTATAAGTTCCCCTCTATATGGAGAATTCACCAGAGTCAACGGGACTAAGAACTAGCAAATGGTTTTCAAATGGTGACATGTTTGTTAGAGCCACCGGTCGTAATTGGTCCAGTTTTGACCTAGTCAAACTGCGACCAGAGGCCTATAAAATGCCTTTGCCAAACTATCAAGAAGAGTGTTTTTCCCCAAACTAAGGTTCTAGGAAATTTTCTAGTAAAAATACTAGAGGTTTGCGAAGGCGATAAGCATTTCATTGTCCAGGATTTAAACAACGAGCCGATACAAATCCAACTTTTCAAATTTAGCAACTTCCTACCGTTGTAAAACAGTGTAACATGGCTCCTAGAAGGGCGTCAAAAGATCACAGAACAATCATTCGAGGTCAATTCAAGGATTAAAGTGACTCCTCACATGACAAGGTACACGTAGGAAACTTAACATCTCCTTTATGGAGTTACGAGGTTAATTTACACGTCTCCAAAAATCGTGATTTATCTATTTTAACAAGGGAGCAATCAACATATTTATAGGGGCTCAACTTCAACTTGTCAATAAAAACATGTATCAAGCAATCTAGTTTCGTCAGAAAGTTTGTTAGATCATCTCAAAATGAGGGTTTGAGTTTATGCTTGTCTACTAAGGAATATTTTAATTGCGTAAGCTATGGTATTGACGTATTATTGTTTTGAAAACAAGTTTATGTAAAACTATCAACTCTATGATAATGCTACATTTTAAAATTTTATTTCACTACAAATGAACAACTAAAGAACAAAATTTATGAAAGATAGGAAGAGATGAACCATGCATGGAATTGAACTAGCGAGGTGGGATTTGGGGAGTTGACATTGCACCCGACGATTGCACTTGTTTGCAGCCATCTGGGGTATATCCAACGCTCTAATCGGAGTGTGCCTTGCAACTATTGATGCCCACGAAGCATATCTCTTGAGGTATCCAATTGAACGGTTCAATTTATTTGTTTACATGTCCACAACCCTGAATGTGGTAAGACCATATGCAACAAGTGGATAACCTCCATGATTTTGGGATAGGAACAATGAGTGGAGACTATCTAGTGGCCTCATTAAACCTAAAGCCCAAATCACACTCATATTATCAGTGGCATTCAAAGAGACATCAAAATTTACATCTACACTTTGAAGAGGCCTTTGGTAACGGATTAAAGACACACCATCTTGCCTTTGACCAGATACAAGTCTTGTATTGTTGACCTCGCTATTTCCATCAGAATCTGCATAAACAAAATCAAGGCAGACACCCATTTTTTTATTTTTTATGGTGGAGAATATTTCTCATGGACGTTTATGCCAACATCAAATAAGTCAGGTAGTAATCAATATGCTTGATGGATGTCCATTCCCTATTCTAAATCCTCCATTTTTTTCCACAGGTGGAGGATGCTAACAAAGGCAGTGAAGCCTGGGTTTGCATTAACTAGAAGGTTCCAAATCCTTTTCAACAAACCCATTTTGTATGTATCCTACTATCATTGTCATCCATGAGGCCACATTTCAAGCATTTATTCAAACAGTTCACATGCCAAGTGCATGCTTCCACATTTTGCATACATATCTACCAAAGCGCTTACAACTACAACACATGACAAAAATTCCTCCATCTTTTATGCTTTGTTGGATGTCTATACTGAGTTCTAGAGGTCCCATTTTGACATAGGATGGGAGGATGCTGGGAAATGGGAACACAGGGGGGAGTGAAAGAGACAAAACTTGTAGACACGCGTGGGATAAAAGGAAGGCACTTCAATTGACCTAGCCAAAAACCACCATTCCCAAAAAATAGAAAGAGCATGAAAACATGCTGGAAATATTATTGTGCACGCATCACTAGTGTGTAGAAGATGAAAATAAAATCACTTAGAGATTACATGCCCTTTATTCTCAAGCTTCTTCTTCTTTCCTACATACAACAAGAAAACCACAACAAACAGAGCTTTCCTTTCCTCTCACAACTATTGGAATCTCTTCAGGTACAAATATAGATCCAGATCAATTAATCCCTTATTCGAGTTACATATTTCTCCACATGCGGGGTTGTCTTAACCCACAATGGAGTGATTTAGCTGAAGTTATATGTATTTCTGCTAAAATACAACGTTACCTTGAGTTTCAATGTTATCTATGCCTTAGATCTCAAATAAGTGCTTGTATTATTATGAATGGAAAATGATAGGTCTAAAATCTCGAGCCTTTATTATGCATCCCCTCACATGCTTCTCAAGCCTACATTTTGGGGAGGTGAGTGGGGAAAGAGGTGAGCCAAGGTCCAAGAGGTAGCTGGAAATGTTGAGGGAGAAATGCAGAACACAGAGCACATCCTTCAACAACCTATTCTAGACATTTGACACACCCACAAAACCTCCTCCCCTTCCATACCAATGCCAAAGACCAACATGCTTAAAAAATTGAACTGGGTACCTCTTTGAAGCATTCTTGCTCTGCTAGGTAGTGGAGGAAAACGCATGAAATTATCATTCTCCTTGAACTCCCGAATTCTCCCAATAGATTCATCACTGAAAAAATATGACCAAAATCTTCTTCCATAAAGTATTATGGGTCTCCATGCTTGATGGCTCCTCTTTCGATTATCTCAACACTCTACTCAGGACCACATTCGAGGAAATTTATGTTTTGGCACATGGAGGTTGGGTGGGTAGAGTGTCCTCCACACTAAAGGTAAATTATGCACCCCATGGCCAAAAGGTCCCACTATATTTCTTATTTTACTATGTATGTATTTACATTTAAAATTTATTATTAATATTATTATTACCATCCATAAATTAATCGATTCATTTATCTATTTTATTGTTTTGAAACACATTATTCCGAGAAGCGAAACCATCACCTTCAAAGAATGAAAAAAAAACAAAGGCACTACAAACACACACACACACACACACACACACACACACACACACACACACACACACAATTTTCTAAATTAAAAAATAATAATATTCGACACTCAAAATCTCATATTTCATCTATTTACACTATTGCAATGTTCTAAACCAATATATCATTTATCATCACTTGAACTTATATTAAATCTCATGTTTAAGAAAACACTTGTTACTTCTCTATGTAAAAGTGTGTCGTGCATTACCATGCTTTCACCCCATCAAAAGTAAATATGTTCCGATTTCTTATTTTTTAGAAAAAATGAAATTGAGTGGTGTAAAATATAGAAGAAAAGAGGACAAGGGTCAAATAAGAAAACGTTACAGTGACAACATCTAATGGAACATAATAAGGGGAGGAGGTTTCTTATTGATCTACAAATTCCCTTAGAACTAAATGTGTATAAGGTAGAAAGATCTTGATATATGTCCCTTTATCACTTCAAGAATTTCACACAAGATTTTGGATCAATATCAATAATCAAAGGCCAAAGGCCAAGGAAATAAGGAAATTAACATAAGGGGCTAGAAGAATTATCAATAAGAAGGTAACTTGAAAAAT
The DNA here is from genome assembly GCA_018340775.1 of Taxus wallichiana var. yunnanensis. Taxonomy (NCBI): domain Eukaryota; kingdom Viridiplantae; phylum Streptophyta; class Pinopsida; order Cupressales; family Taxaceae; genus Taxus; species Taxus wallichiana. The sequence continues at coordinate 357,010,059 of CM031239.1, forward strand.
CTAGGAAATAGAAGAATAGAGAGGAAACAAACAAAGTCTCAAGGGTGGGCAAGCAAACTTGACGTATAATTTAGAAAGCAAACAAAGAAATTATATATAATAAGTCTTATAGTTGAGTCCACATGGGGGGGAATATCAATACTAATTGATGAACCCATTTATATATCTCGTGGATGGTCCTATATCCTTGTAATAAAACACTACAAATTTCAGGGGACCATGATTTTGTGGAGTTATATGAGTTTCTAGTAGTGTCTAAAATGTAATCACACACAAATATGGTAACTTAATTAATCAACACGAGTGTTGTAGTCATTTATAAAACAAATAGCTTTGATAGTTATTTTAACCTTTTGTAATGAAGCACGTTGTTTTATTTATATAATTGGAGACTTTTTGGTGTTTTATCTTGAACACATTAGAGGTTGTTGTGAGACATCATTGTATATGAACAAGTAAGTGTTTTTTCTTCATTTTGGATGTTTTCTCTCTAGGTTTTATACTTTTCAATTTTATAACATCGCACATTAAGTAATGTACCTCTTAGTTGAAGTTTGAATTTGTGACTCTTTAAAATTTCCTTGAATGATAACAACTTTTTTAAATAGGAGATAATGTGTAAGAGTATAAATAGGAGCCTATGGCCAATAGTAGTTAGAAAATTAGAAAAGCATATAATGAATAAATAATAATGCAACATGTGAATGTATCATGATTAACAATGAGTAAAAATGGAACATATCAAATCAATACATGGAAGCAAATAATCGATCACCAAATGAAGCACAATACAACACATGTAATAAGATATAATGTAGTCCAAGATGAGTATTAGAAGTTCTATATCACAAATGGACGAGTATAAAAGATATAATTTGAATATGCTCTATATGAAAGATGACTCTAGTGTAGGCATGCCCCGAATGTGGAAGGTTTCCCTAGTCAGTAGGGCTTAGTAATCCACAAATCACGTGTATTAGTGTTTATAGACTATGTTTATATGTAAATGTCTCATGTATAATTTATTAAGAACAAGTGTGTAAGGAAGTAAGGTATGTACAATGCTAAACTCACACAATGAAAATGTTTATGTATATGTCATGAATAGGTCAGTCACTTGCAAGTAATTGTTTTGTATTTTTTCCATATTGTATTGTTTTTAATTTTCGACATAAGGGATGAGGAAAAAGTACAAACTGTAATGTATTAAACACCCCCGAGCCATTTTTATAGAAAATAGAAGAAAAGGGAAGGGATCCCATGTAATTATGATTCCCTTAACAATCACATCAAACCCTTAAAATGTATATGCACCATTAGGTAATGTCATAGATATTGATCATAGATTAGGCACGAAAAGAATAATTAGGTGTAAACAAGCAAGACCATTGTTTCAAATTAGGAGTAGCATGTATGTGCTTTGGAGAATCTATGTACAAGTTATTACAATCTCAAATGCAAGAAAAAGACACCTAGGAAGTCCATCTTATAATCTCATCAATGGGATAATCATGTAGAATTGTTGTATCAAGTGGCACAAAGTGTGTATGATGTTGAGAAGTACTACGAATAGATAATTTATTATCTATGACCGAGGTGTAACCATGGATGAATTAGAGTCTTGAGATATCCATATCAAAAGCATGTGAATATGTAAGCCATAGGTCACGAGTAGTCTTTGTAACCTAGGCCCCCTTGTTATTGGGAGAGTGCATTGGTGTCCTATTGTTTACACCCCAAATAAATTTTAGAGAGAGGTGTTATGGGATATACAACAAACGAGAAGGATGTAAGGGTTCATAATAGGTAGATATTTTGATCTAATTAACTTCAGATGTATTCATCATCCACAATCGAAATATGCATTCATACATATGAAACCTTATAAATGACAAGTAATTTCTCTAACAAACAAGAGGAGAGATAAAATTACATGTACAGGGAAAAATAAGGATGATTTGGATGTGCATGATGGTGGAACAAACAAATTAGAAATGATAAGTGCTTTGATGAAAGTTTTGGAATTGCAAACTCAACAAGGGTAGGACCATATAGCTATTATGACGACCCATGTTGGAAATGTACTGATTGTGACTGAAACTAAATGGTCTTGGACTCTTTGGTAGACTTGATCTGAAAATTTATGTGTGCTTTGCTTGTTTGGAAATGGATTTTTCTCGTATTTCACTCTTGCTCGCATAACTTTGAGATGACCTCTAATCACCCTAACAAAGTGGAAACACTAGAAACCTACCAAAACTTCATTAGAGAACTATAAAACCAAAAGATGAAAACATGTGTGTGTGGTTGAGGCTACAATACCCTTGAAAGTCAGATTCCTAGTTGTTAAACCAATTCAAGTATTGCACTACATACCCTCTTTTCGGGATCAAGTCTCATGTACTTCTCTGGTGGTTGTCAGTGTGAATAGCTAACCAACCCCTAAGGGTGCCCTCGTGTCCCTTCACACCAAGATATTTGTCTAATTGTATAATTTAGAATGTAACAAATGCAACAATAGTGTGATGAGGTGTGCCTCAACTATGTAACCTAACCCTTTGTTGCTTAAAACCCTTGAACAATCTTCGTAGTGATCTTGCTCTTGCTAAGACATGGCTCTATGACCTTTGCATGCTTGGAAATGGAGGAAGCTAGACTATGACTTGGTTGAGTGTTTCAAACATGTAGTAGGGACTACTCTAAATGATGTGCAACTAATTTGGGAAGATTTATGAACCCTTTGAGTGCTTTTGGAATGATATTTACAATATGAGTTTGTAAGAGTGTTGGATGAGTTATAAAGTGACATTGACTTGCTTATATAACATTATGTAGGTGAAATATTCTAATAAGGCTGACATTAGGAAGATGAAACGTCCCAAAGAAGATATTGAAATTGAAATAGGGTCAATGAGCTTAATGATCTAGGAATGTACAAGTCAACCAAGACCGGACCCCACATCACAACCTAGTTATGCGGTTGTGGTTAGAGAGGAAGAACACCAAAATAGAAAGTTTGGATATGAAGCATAGGTGTTATTTACTAGCTTTTATCACATAATATTCATAGAGTTGAAAAAAAAGTAGAGTGTAATGATAAGCAAGTGACGAAAGAGCTAAAGAGATGAAATGATTGGATTCTAAATGTGAGTGTTTGTCTTAGCAAGGAGCACGATAAAACATGACATTGTGCGAGAAATTTACCAAATTTTAGTGCCTACACTTGTATGGGTTACACTCGTAAGGCTATTATTGATATACAATGTGTCATGTACACCTATGTAACAAAGGGTGCACTCGATGAGGTGATAGCGAAAAGATCAATAGGAATGAGTATGAATGAATGTTGTGGAATCTGTTTAGTTATAGGATCAAGTACACATCAATATTGTCGCTAAATGGCAATACATTTTTGTTCGAGACAACAATGGGTAATGTGATAAGACAAATAGGGTGTTTATAAGGAATACCTAGGATTGTAACCACCATTTTGTTATGTACATAATTTTATAATATGTGTAAAGTGGAAGGGATAACTCATATCTTGTGAATCTATGAGCATCCAAGTAAATGTTTTTTTGTTAGAAGGGACTACTAAGAATCATATGGAAATGTTATTTGGAACAACTTGTAAAGGTAACATAATATCCTTGATTAGGTTCTTATGTTGTCCATCAAAGCCTTAACTGTATATGTTGTACTAATTATGTTTTCTGTGGTGTATCCCAAAGTATAGATGAGTGTCATAGTGGAATGGTTCCTCCTAGATCCATTGTCTACCATAACATTGTGAGTTGGATGTGAATCATTATGTGCTCAAATAAAAATGGTCTACTAGCTACCTCATCATTGAGAGGAATCTCTGAGTCATCAAATGTAATCGGAGGTGTGGATTGTGGTATATGTGTAGTCAAACTAATTATGCCATCAATAGGATGAAGATTGATAGTGTAAGGTTTTGGAGGAGGAACCACTTGAAAAACCATGTGTACTTTGTCACTCTTATGAGTTTCTATTTGATTAGGTAAGGGAGTAGTAAACACCTTTAGCTTAGAGTTGGGTTGAGCAACCATTGTATTGGTAGGGTTATCCAAGTCTTGTGTAGAAATAATGTTGTTAATAAGCTTTTGGATTATAATATGTAACTTCTAGTACTTTGTGGTAGTATGTCCGATGCATTTGTGGTGATCACAATATGAATTGCTATCAAATTTTTAGTTTTGTGGCTCAAACATGAGGACCATATTTGGTGGAGATAAACCGACAAGATTGCATTCGGAAGCTTTTGTAATATCTTGTGAAGAGGTTATGCCAAATGGAACCATTATCCCCGTGAAGCGAGAAGAATGGACAATAGGTAGAGCTTGTTGTGTAACATTGAGAGATTTGTCACAAGTATATTTATTATCATTCATCTTTCGTTTATAGGTTGATTTTGATTGGAACTTTTATTCATTAGATGTAGATGTGTTGCCACTATATTTTAGCATGTTGGATGCAAAGATCATATTTTCATAGTTTCTAATGACCTAATATAGGTATTCAAAGAATATGAAGCTAGAAAACACAAATTTTCCCTAAGTTGCGGGATAAGGCTAGCAATGAATACTTCCAATAACTCTTCCTTATTGATATGCTTGGGTTTTTAATAGATCATGGTTTTGTACATAGTCCACATATACCACCACCTTCTAATAAGATTGTTCCTTGATTTGGGTAATTTAGGAAAAGGAGAGGAGTTAGCCAATGTTGATGGAAAATTGAGAGAGGAAACTATCAACCAAAGGCTGTAATGCACGAACCAAAGCTTGAGGAAGTGTATAAAAAATCTAGTGCACGATTCTTAACAATGTGTGGAAAATGCTTAGCTAGTAATGTAACTTTACCCATGAAGTACTAAATTATATGACAAAGGCACATAAATGTTGTTGTGCATTGGTCTTTCCATTGTATAAGGAGAACTTAGGTGAGATAAAGGAAAGTGGTAAAGGATAATTAGGTACGTCATGGACAAATGGATTCTCAATTAGAGCAATAGAGATTATACTAACTTGAGATTCTCCTTGTGTTAGAAGTGCTAATTGAGCTTGCATGTCATATTTTTTTGAGAAAAGTATTAGGAATAAGATTTGAAACAACATACATAGTGCAAGGTGAGGTAATGAATTCATATGCTTTTTAGGAATAGGCATGGTAACTTAGAGAGTGACATGTGATGTCCCCATAGTCCAATAGTAGGAACAATAGATATGGGAAACACTTGTGTAGACACGTGGGTGTTAGTCAACGAATGTCATTTTCGATTGACTAGTTTTTGGAGTAATTCATGGATTTGGTCGAGGTGTGCTAAGATGCATGACATAAACTCATTTAACATATATACCACACCATTTAAAGTGTTATTATCAATGATCTCAACATTTTCATTGACATTAGGATTTATGAAAAAGAAACATTAACATTAGCTATCGTAATAATGTAAAATAGACATTAAAGAGAGGATGGTTTTTAGAAAAACCATGAAGTTGAACATTAATTTGAAATATGAAACCCTAAGGATGAGGAACAAAACCCTAGGTTATTATGGATCAATAGATCTAAGTGGGTTCACGAAAATGTAAGAAGGAAATGAAGTTTAATTTCTTGATCGGATAATATTTGTGTAAATTTGATTCAAAATAATAGAATTTAGTAATTCCAATGAGTCCTAAATTGTGTAATAAGATCATGCCAAAAGATATGCCAATGAACATATGGTTAGGGTTTAGGAATAAAGAGATATTACCATCTTTACCAAGCTCAAAACATGTGACAATGTGTTGAAGCTATATGTATAAGTTGGGCGGTGTCATCAAGCTATTTGTGGAATTTGGGGGCCTAAGAGTGTGTGCGCCAAAGGTTCATCTAAAGGAGGAAAAGTTTGTTTCCGAACTTATCTAAGACACTATGAATCTATCTCGTGATGTTTTGAGCTGAATTTTGATTCTAGGATCCATTTCGCCCTTGTCAATATCTACAATATGTGTTTGGATCAATGTGATGATTGTATTGTGACTTGATATTTCTCCTCCTCACTTGTAGCCCTTAAAAGAGGTTAGTCATGATTTGAGTTATACTCCCCTCACTACACATCCATTGATGTGATGAACACTCCACTACCACCAATACTTGAAGAGGGGTCAAACCACATGTAGTTATCTCAATTTTATGATGAGATGAAGAGTAATACATAACGTAAATAAGATGGATCCCTCCATTCAACCTTCACACTTGGCAATAAGACACTTGTAACTCGATTTGTGGCTCATAGATTTGTGATGATATAGGAAGCAATAGAGATGATTTAAAATTTGAGTAGCTTGTTGTAATAGTACTATAAGGAATGTGTGATTTTATGCTTACTCATGTACTCCTTCGAGTGTACATTTGATATGAGATCCGTAGATATCCTAAAGAGTTAGGGTGGTTGTGTTTATATAGGTGACCATTTGATTGATTTCTCGCTCAACCAACCCAAAACTACCACCTAGAAATACCAAGCTAAATTGTACATTTGAACATACAACCATTGTAAGTAAAAGGGATAGGGTCATAACATGTGGGGTAGGTTTATTGACCAAACTTGACATGGGCCCACGAACCTATCTAAGCAAGAGTTGGAATCAATCTTGAGATAGATGGCACTCTGTAAATATATTATGCCATGTGTGTAGTGATAAATTAGAGAATAGTTGTGACCCAATGGACTGGAGATACATGATAGAATAAAAATATTTATATTAGTTAATAAGTAAATGAAATAATGTTAAAATAATATTGTCAAACATACGGTCCAAATTTTTGGGTACTACGTAAATAAATTTAACTAAAGTAGGCTACATTTCTACGTCCAATTCCACCTTGAATACCATGTTTAATAGTAAGATAAAATGTTATTATTTATAAATAAGATATAGCGAAGTGTAGGTACACTTCTCGAATTACATGCATCAAAACAAGATATCATAGTCATGCAATTGTGAAAAAATCAAATTATTTTGGGTGAATAAATCAAATAACTATGACATAAGAGTATTTCGAGGCCAAGGGTCCTTGGCTCATCCGATCTAACCATTTTTTCAAAACCCATACTTCCACAAGATTAGATAATATAATATAAAAGTTACTTGCACAAGATTCAATTCAGTATTAAATTGCATACAACTTATAATATACTCAAAGGAATTATTCTCATCGTTAAATGGATACCTATTTTTAAAATTATGTAAGGAAATTCAATGGAAACGTGAGGTTCGCTTTCTTCCATAACAAGCAAATAAAAGAGGTAAACTAAAGATGAGATCTTTTAGATATGGATGAATGAATTTAATAGATCTAGATCAGGCAATCTATAGAATTAAAAGTTGTAATTAAAGTGTATAGTGCTATTACGAGAATTAACTAAATAATTTTGTGTAGAATTCATTTTCTTTTGATGTTGGATCATCTATTGTGAATCTTGACCAAAAGATTCGTTGGTTTTCAAGTCTTTTCTCCTCAAACAAGAATGTTAGGTTGTCTACTTTCAAACTATCCTCATACTTAATATGAATATCATTATATGTTGTTTATTCCAGGATGTAGTGCCATCCTATTTCCACTACCCCTTAGATGCAAAAATATGTATGTTCTCGAAAAATGTCCATCTACCGGTTTCACACCTAAAATGATGTGAACTTGAAAATAAACTGTATTCATAATATTGTCACATCTACGTTGTGTGAGCCCTCTGCCACAACATTTTTTAATGTTTTGTGATTTTAAAAAAATTGTTTTCGGTGTTGGTGTTGGTGTTAGGGTTATCTTTTATTTCGATAAACTTTTGGGATTTACACTAGATAATTATATCAATTTTATTTAGTGGAGGTTGATATTTGAATTATTTCATTTATTTTCAATTTATTTAAACACTATTTTACTAAGATTGGTTTATAATTGAATTGAATGCGATTGAGATCACATGCAAAGGGAAATTAGTGCCACCATTTCTTACATTGCAACATGTTCGTGATGAGATATGGTTTTCCAGGTGTGAAGAAAGATGTCCCTAGCCAACACAAGAGACATACATCTACAACAATATCTAATGCTTCTCTCTTGTCCACCTACACTCATGAGTATTTGATGATTTTGAATTATCAAACAAGCCCAAGTCAATGTTGAAATGTCTTTCTCGGGAAACAAATCTCAAAACTAAGATTATTTGTGTATCACTACTTGTAATAAATTTTGATTACATTGATAGGCATTTTACAATAGGAGCAAGGGATGGAATTTAATGGTGTGTCTACGCAAACTTTTATTTTGTACATTAAATTTGACGTGTATTTGACTATAGCAAAGGTATTTTCGACCATAAATTTGGCGTTCATTTGACTATCGCTTAAAAGTTTTTTCTTTTCCAGAAGTCAATTAAAAAATAGTTGGTAGAGATTGGGATCCTTTTCTTTTTTCCTCACTTTAATTTTCATCACTAGTTAGTGGGAAATATGAAGAGAATGTAAGGGCATTATTAATCAATGTGATATGTAAAAAAATAAAAAGAAGACCATTGTGATTGAAATCATTGATATTTTCCAAATAAATATACTTAGGATATTTGTAATAATCATAACATCATTTAATTTATCTTGGAATCTCCATCGTACAAGAGTCTTTTCAAATTTTGAGACTCTTCTCAACAATTTCTACTATATAAACTCAATAAATTAGAGGATAGACCTATTACGGATAAGAACAATCAAGAATAATGATGAATCCCACTACAAACATTTATTTTTGGTACAAGACTAATTAATTGCTATGGTATTAGTGTATTTGTGAGTTTATAGATAATTGGTATAAGTTAAATTTTTATTAGCAAATTTTTAATAATATTTACCGACTAATGAATTATTTTCCTTGTATCGCGCACCCCCTTGAATTTGTTCTTGATTTTCATTTTATTATTCTTAAAAGGGATACTTTGGATGAAACCGCATAGTTTTATTCTCGGACATCAAAATTTTAGATGATAATATGTTATCCATCATCAAGATGCGAGAAAATATGTACAAATTATTGACTATAACTCCTTATATAGATAACTTCATGAAACACAAGATGCAAATGGGCGTAACTTAGGAAAATTAATAAATCCATTAGCTATTACAATAATTAAACTATAACTATAATTTTGAAAAATAATAATTGTGCAAATCCTAAAGTGAAAGGCCAATACTTTAATATTCCGAGGATATGGTTCTCCATACGCGGGATGAAACATAATCCCCAAGGGTTAAATTTGACGACCGTTTAGACGTTTTTCATGATTTTAGTCGTAAAATACTTGCAAATATTTCAAATAACCGTCACATGTAACTTGCATGTTTTAAGTTTCACCGTCATTTTTATATAGATTTATATGTAAAATATACTTGTATATATTAAAAATAGTTAAATATATATAAAACTATATATTATATATTTTATTAATAGTATAAAAATAACATTATTTTCCATATTTGAAAGGCAATATTTAGAAATTACCGTCACCTAAAAATTGTTTGACAGCACGGTGGCGTCAAATTTAACCCCTTATAATCCCTCATCCACATTCAATTTTAGTGATTTTTTCTAATTTCCACAACCTCCTTCAATCGATGCTTAAAACAAGGGTTCTCGATTAATAGAGTGCATGGTTTTTTATGAGTGCTTAGCTAACATTCATTTTCTCTTCTTCTCGAGTTAAATGTTAGCGACATATTCTATGACCCGTGTAATAGATATAGTCTCCATGTTTCTCCAATGTAATGGAGGCCAAATAAATAATCAATTCTATATACCCCACTTCTTAGGTTAGGTTTTAAAATATGTTTTTTCACATCATCACCTGCACAAAAAGGCGGTGTTATCAAAAAGTTGTCATGAGGGCTTTAAGAAATTGCGACGAAGAACCCTTAAAATAAGATGTATAGAACTTAACTTTTCTTTTTAAGTGACATGGTTACAAAGGAAATAAAATTATGAAGGATTTCAGATAAGCTAGGGGATGTCAAGGGTATAAGTTCGAAGGGTACATTTCCTCACCAACACTCATGTGGCATTCCATCCTTACATAGAAGGAATCTATAATAAGTTATCCAAAAATATTGGGAGAGAAAACATCGAGACTACTTTTCTTCTCATTAAGGAAGGTGCTAAAGATGACAAAGAATATAGTGAAATCTAATTCAAGAAGTGGGATCTATATAATTAATTGTTCCTATGATGTCCCTTACATTGGAGAAACAAGGAGGGCTATCTAGACAAGGGTCAATTAACATGTCAACCGACATCCGAATCAAGAGGAAAGAATTTGATGTTAACTAAACACCCATAAAAATACCATGCCGCAATTCACATGGAGGTCGCTAAAGTCTTAACAATCAAGAACCATTAATGTTAGTGGCGGTTGAACATGAATCATTAACCTATGAATAATATTAAGACAAGGGTCGACATTGTATAACAACCACCAACAAATCTTTTGATTTCTCAAGAGGAGTGTATATAATTTGTGAAACTCAAAGATAGTCCACAATAAGTTTTTAAGAAGCGACTTAGGTGAAATATGATTAAGTTTCTACCACTTAAAACATATGATGTTTTAAGACCATTACCTAGATAATTTAATACAAATACACAATATGATTATCATAGAACTAAGCGATGCTTTACCAATTAATGTATTACTATGTGACATAAAATACAAGGTTTTTTTATAATGATCACATTCGGATAGCCACGAGCCATAATGAAACCATATACTCTTAAGTAGAAACCAATGAATACTAGCAATATTCATATGGTATATAAACCAATGTATAATAGTGGTCTGTGAAGACGATACACATTCTTCAGGAAGATATATTGGAGTAGTTGATGTTGTTGTGAAAAATTCTCACATAAAATACAAAGTTTTTTTATAATGGTCACATTCGATAGCCACACGTCATAATCAAACCATCCACTCTTAAGTAGAAACCAATGAATACTAGCAATATTTGTATGGTAGATAAACCAATGTATAATAGTGGTCCATTTGAAAGACAATATACATTCTTGAAGAAGATATATTGGAGTAGTTTATGTTGTTGTGAAAAATTCAAAACTATTTGTATCACATTGATTTATTGATTTTTACCTAATGATGATTCATATGAAGGATTTCTAATCACTCGAGCATTTGTTGAAGGAAGGAAAATTTTAGTAGAAAATTTTCGTTAATTCACAATATTTTGTTTGATATTTGGTGATTTTGAGTAGTACATAATGTTCACCATTTTGTCTAAATTATTAGGACACAAGATACTTTTTGGGTCGGCTCACTTACAATTTAAAATAATTTCCATAGTTATTAATGTATATTGATGTTACCTTGAAACTCAAATTGGGCATAATTGCCAACATATATACTATGTACATAAGACTCCCAAGCACTCGAGGCTCAAGGTAGATCTCACAAATAATAATTGTCCCTCTGCATAACCATTGTGTGTAAGTAGTTGTAATTGAGCTAGTCGTATACAAGTTCGACGCGATTGTGTCTTGTAATTGTCTTACTACATAAACGCCGATTGTCTGCGATTTACAAGATATCGTGCAGTGGCCACATGTATTTCCCAACTGTTCCTAGGAATTCTATGGTTGCTCTTTGAAATCTGATGTGATCAATTTTGGTAAGGGGTCGGGCCAATATTGAAAAATTGACCCTATTATTTTATTTTTAGCCAGATACAAATAAATGCCAACACAATCAACATCCACACCAACTACAATTACTAAATGTTTAACTACATTTTAATTCATTTTTAGTTTCACATTTAGGTTCAATAAAAATACAAAAACATTTTCATGTAGAACATCTTGAAAGAATTAATCACAATAACATGTCACCACTTCAAAATATTATTGATGATGACATGCCTCCACTAGAGGACAATCCTTATTATGTGCCTCCACTTGACAACAATCTTGATTATGAGATGCAACTAACGAAGAAATTTCTACTTCTCATCAAACACCAACTTCAGTTGTAAATTCTACTCACAATTTTGTGTCAAGGAAGAGGACATTAGAGGACATTATTGATGATGAGATGTAACTATATTTTTCTACTCATCAAACACCAATTTTAGTTGAAAACACTAAGAAATATGAGTGAAGGAAGAGAAATAGAAAGACAATTAGAAGGTCTTTTAAGTTTGATTGACAACTAAATATCCATTCATTGAACCAATTATACTAGAAAACAACATGTAGACATGTGCAATATGTAGTTGGAAACTTGGAAAGGAACACAAAATGCAACTCAAGTTGGACATAATTGAGAAACATTATGGAAAAATATATGTGTCGATTACAAAAATGATTGACAAAAAAATGATTTTTTTAAAAAATCATGCATGTAAGATACACAACATATTATAAAAACCAACAGAACAAAGTTGCTTATGGATTGTTTCAACTACTCAAGTTTTAGTTTAGTATGTATTAAAAATAACAATTCTCATATCAAATTTCATATGTAATGCTTATATAATTGTTTATATGTAATTTCAATATCTTTATTTTTACTTATAGTTATATATCTTTATATCTTTATTTTATCTTTATAGTTATATATTCATTATTGAGTATGACACTATCATATATCTTTATATATTCATTATATATCTTTATTTTATTTTATATTTATATTCATATATCTTTATTTTTATTTATAGTTATATTATTGAGTATACACTATCATTCATAAATGATATATGAGAAAATATTAAAGCACCATCGAACTTCAAAGTTAGCAACATAATATTAATTTATTTTTTTTGGATAGGTAAATAAGGGTTGAAGGGTCCCTTTCCCTTCGATTTATAATTCAAAATAGTACATTAAGTATCAAAATTTAATATACAAAACCTATGAAAAAATATTTATAGAAGAAAAATATAAGATAAGGTATCATATCTTAATATATCCAAAATTCATTTATGGAGGGTAGAAGGACCAACAACATCTTTATCAAAAACATTAAACCCTTGAGTTTTAGCTTGTTTGAGAAGGGTTTTGTAATATTTTTCTTTCTTGGCTTCCTCGAGATACTCCCCATCCAATGAAATTGGAGCCTTCAAGGCATCCAATTCGAGCATTAACAATCGATGACATCCTAGGACTTGCGATCGACCAACTTACACAAAATTTAGAAGAGTATAAAAAAATCCTCCAATGTCTTAAAAGCTACAACATGTACGAATCCATGTTAGAGAGACTTGGAAGGGGAAAGTAGTGACGAGCCATGTCCTATTAATTCAAAATTTTCTAGCACCACATCCAAATATTTCTTATGCTCAGGGCTTGATGATGATAACCCCATTTGCTATCATGGATCTCTTATCAAGCTTTATTTTGAGCATGTTGTCAATGAAGACCACAAATTGAAATTTTTCTGTTGATGGTTTTGGAGATGGATATATTTAGAACCTAGAATGGCATTAATGGTGTCCAATACCTTCCCAATTTGGGCTATGAAAACAATGTTTAGTTTGGTGTCCATGATGGTTTCATGAAAAACTATCTCTCGATGTTGGCTGCGTAGATAAACTTGGGATTCAAGAAGGTGGCCATCAAAATTTTAGAAAAAACTTGGGGAGTACGAGTGCATAACAAATAATGTTGAAAAAAGTGAAAAAATAACGGACTCTACCTATATTTATATATTGACAGTGGTCATATGGCGACATCCGGTTAGATGATAACACATGCGATTGGATGTATATGCATATGGACAAACAGTAATTGCACAAGACTAGTTATTGTATTTGTTGCCAATCAATTACATATGTAATCACCAGTGCAATAGGATGCATGCTTCTATGATTCCTACACAAAGAGCACCTCTTCCACTCATGTGATTATATTGTAAAAAACTAGTTGAATTTGCATAATAATTTGTATGCGGTTTCGATTGAGTTAACTTTGTCATTCGCTTGGGATTTTAATCATACAAACATTTTTTTGTGTCGTTCCCCATGTTTTCTTTCATTTCATGGTTCTCAATTTTGATTCACTTACATGACTATACGTTTTTGCTACTATTCACCATGAATTTGAAACACGTTTTCACATATTCACCAAAAAAATCCAAGGGGGATTTTAGTAAGGGATCTTAAATTTTTCCTTAGTTGAAGGTAAATAGTGACATGGAGTTATAATAGAAATTAAAGATTAATTGAATTTACGTCATGGAAAAATTCTATGACCTTAGATATATTAGTATGAGTGGATACTCTACATTTGACATGTTGTTCAAAGAAATTGAAAAGCACGAAAAACGTGACACTTACTCCCGGGAGAGTTGAGGGATGATGAAGAGGAAGAGCTTGACATGCTCAAGACAAAGAAAAGTGTCTCGAGTTTATGTATGCCCCGATGTTAGTGAATTATGCATGGTACATCTTTGGTACATGTTTGAAGTGGTCAAATCCATGATCAAGTTGAAAAAACAGGTATGTGGACTAATCTTATGAAGGACAAGATGGTTTTCTATATCACAAATAGTCAATGAGGTAGAGTATAGTCTCGTCAAGGTCTATGATCAAGTATTCAATCCTTGTGAACACCATGGAGTTAAGCTTTCAAATGTGATTGTGAACTGTGGATATAGTATTCATAATAAGGTCTTGATTGTCAAGGTGGTTTTTGCATTGTAGCCCTATGATCATATGGCTGGTCTAATGTTCCAAGGATTTTTGAGTTCCTTCAAAGCTACAATATGGGTGTTCATGTCTAAAAAGTGGCATTCTTACTATCAATAAAGTGGCATTCTTACTATTGAGGCAGGGAGGTGTAAAGCCTCAAATTCTAATACAAAGGAAGATATCTAGTTGTGGAGCTCAATTACTTCAGATTAGCATGCAATATGAAATTTTCGGGAAACACTTGAATCGACATCGGTCAGGAAAGGAGGAACCGACATCGGTTAGGGCTAACCGACGTCGGTTACCTATGTGTGGGTGTTTTAATTAACTCATGGGAATTAGATCTATTTTTAGTATTAAAGTAGATCTATTGATTGTAATTACATGGCTAAGTGCCCTAAGTTTGTATACACCTATATAAGCATGAAAGCTAGGGTTTAGAAGTAAGAATTAAGAAGAACTTGCAAAAGTTGATGATTATTGTGAGAATAATTGTGAGAGAGAGAATTCTTGGTGAAGAAGCAAAAGCTTGAGAGTAAGACAATATTGTACATCTGAGAGGTGTGGAAGATTGTAAATCTTCATTGTATATCTTGTGAAAGCTTTGGATAATAGATTGGCTTGTTTCTTGGTGGATGTAGCCCACACTGGGTGAACCACGTTAAATCTGGTGTTGATTTATATCTCTTGTTATGTATATTTCTTCTGGTAGAATATCCACTTTTATTTGCATGTATGCTTAGATATGATGTATTATTTGTACAATCAAAAAAGCTAACCCCAACAACCGGTATCGTAGATTTTTTAGGGTTTTGTGTGTTGACATATTTACTCACAGAGGGTTTTTTGATTGAGTGGGAGCTACAATAATGGCAGAAGAAAACAAATACAAGGTAGAGAAGTTTGATGATTGAAATTATCAATTATGGAAGATGTAGATTAAGGATTATTTGTATCAAAGAGATTTGTATTTACCATTGGATGAGAAGTCTAGACCTACAAAGATGACTGATGAAGAATGGAAGATTCTTGACATAAAGGCTTTAGGATCTATAAGATTGAGCTTGATAGCATCCGTGGCTTCCAATATTACAAAAGCGACTTCTACGGTAGGGTTAATGAAATCTCTTGATAATTTATATGAAAAACCTAGTGCTTCAAATAAAGTTTATTTGATGAAGAAACTATTTAGTTCTAAGATGCATGAAGGTGGATTTACATCTAGTCATTTGAATGATTTCAGATCTATTGTAAATCAGTTAAAATCGGTTGATATATTGTTTGATGATGAAGTGAAAGCACTTTTATTCTTATGTTCTTAGCTTGATAGTTGGGATAACTTAGTAATGGTTGTTAGTAATACAACATTTGCTAATAATATTTTGAAGTTTGATGATGTGGTTAGTGTTATCCATATTTCGCCCCCACGAAAAATATTGGATCAGCCACGACCCTATGCGAGAAGAAATGGCTCTGTTACGTAAATCCGTGTCTTAAATCTATTTGATAGACTCGGGCAGGCTCTAAAATTAAAAAATGGGGAAAAGGTCAGCGTTTCAGCCCGAGTCAAAGCCAAAGCGGGAGTTGGAGGAAAAGGTGAAAATTTTCCTTTTGTCAAAAAGGGCACAAAGGAAAAGATGGAAGCACATCTCCCAACCAACCAAAGAGTGCCACGTGTCCAAGCGGAGCTTCGGGGCGTAGGGGTCTCTGCGTTTTGTGTTTTGTGGAAAAGGGAAAAGATAAATTACGGACCCACAAACCTGATTTTTGCCCTAATCTGGCTGCCGCGTGTCCCATATGTAAAGGGGGACCGATTTTTCAAATTGTTTTCCTACCCATTTGTACGGATTTGATATAAACTTCGAAGGGGCATATCTTTCAACTCAGGGCTCGAAATATTGCAAATATGACACCGTTGGAAGCATCTCGATGTCTTCTACACCATGGAAAGATAAAAAAATATTTTTTCGGGCCCTGGTAGGTAAAAAATGGAGAAAAGTCTTCTAGGACATTAACGCATAATCCAATCTCTTCAACTACTAGATTTGGTTTGATTCGATCCATTGGGAACCAAAACGACATATTGTGGGTGGATTTATAGAAGGCATTGATATTCAGTGGTTGAGATTTCAAAGCGGGGTTCAATGCATATCTCATGGTGGTTGGAGAAGGATTCGACTTTTCCCTCCTCTCCCTCTCTATTCTTCTATATATTGTAACACTTCTCATTTGAGAAGGAGAGACATTCTGGGCATAGAGAAACACCATCAAATTTGTTTCTCAATGCCATTTTTGAGCAGCGAACCTTCTCCCACACTTGGTAAATGTATTTGTGCCTCTATTCCAAAAATGTAATGGTCTGTGCACCTTCTAAAGCAATAAAAAATGTGTTTTTGTGGTGTTCTTCAACCCTTTGCATCATTTTGTTGTTTCTCTGTGCCTCTCCCTTCCAGATTTTTTTTTTTGTGCATGTATTTCACATTTGTAGGTGCAGGATGTTATGGTTCATGGAGTTTAATGGCAAATTTGAATATTTGGGCCATGTTAATTTTGTCTAACCTCCCTCATCTCCATTTTTTTGTTTCTTTCTCCCTCAACAGAATATCTCACTTCCTTTGCTGGTGTATCACCGCTTTAGTGTAGGCTCTATTTTTCCCTCTTTCTCTCTCCTTGGTTCCTTGGAATGGTTAGATTAGGTTAGATTTAGTTTGCTTGCACTGGAGTAGCTTGTGGCAGGTAGTTTAGGAAGAGGAACCAACCTTCTCTGGAGAGCTTTCCCACTTTTACAAGGTCCCACACCTTGGGGAAAGTTCAATGTTATGCAATCACACTAGATGATTCTACCTTAGAAAAGCAGATCCATAACTCATTTGGGGGTGTTGTGATTTTACACTATCGTTTTGGCATGCCCAGTGGGACCAAGAGGTCTTCATTTCATTTCATCAAGTTGATGTGTTCTTGGTGAGATTCAGCCTTTAGAGGCACATTCAAAGCACATCTGGCGACTCCATCTGGTCAAAAACCCATTCTTTGAGTTGTAGACCTTTTCCATCCATTTCCACTCATTTTCATCCATTTTCTTCTTCCATCTCTTCCATTTTCTCCCATTCCATGAGGTTGTACAATCATGACTTCATTCCCTTCATGGAACTCACACTTACAATACAATCCACCTCCAATGTATTTCCCAACTCCTCTAGATCAACATTATGATCAGATCCAGAACCATTATGCTTACCCATATGAGCAGTGTCAAAACCAATTTGACTATGAAGCTTATCAAGGACAAGGGGACGCATATAATGGTGATAGTTATGTAGAGGATGTTGGTATACTGGAGAAGATTCAAAAAATGGAGGCTAGCATGGTGCAGTCCAGGGCCATATCACAAATGAAGGCATCCGAGATCATTTTTAGGGCACCTTGTCCATGGGAAGGCCCTTTTCCAAGACATTATAGCCCTCAGGAGAAGCTAGACTTCATGGTTGAAATGCTGCCCCAACTTGCACAATGGACTAAGGAGATCGAGGCCTATGAATTTGGTGTCAAGCAGCCTTGTCAATGGGTAAATCCTACACCATTATCTAGTAATTTTCTCTCCACTCCTCAAGCAACACCATCTCAATTTGAGCTTCAATTTCCAAGCTTCCCATTGTATGCTGCCCCAAGTGTGAAATCCATTTCTCCATCCCCTAGTCTTCCATCCCATTTCAGTTCTTCTCCCCTTTTCCCTTCCAAACAATCATCCCCTCCAAACAAACAAGAAGTTCCACTTGCCTCCCCACCACAAACAATTACAAAGCTGGTTGAACCCCAACTTGCCACTCCTCTTGCTTTCCCAAACCCATGTTGGGAAGAAAATAATAAAAAAACCAGTCAAGAGCAGCAAGAAGTAGAGCCAAACAGAGAAGAAGAAATCAAAGGTTTGGTGAGCTTGGCTCTTAAATTCGGGATTACAAAGATTCCCTTGATGGTTAAACCTTCTGAGGAGGTCAAAGTTGAAGAGCCAATGGTGGCCAAGGCTGATTTTGTAGCAGTGGAGTGAGAAGACCAGCAGCCTGTTTGTTCTAAGTATAGTGTCCATGTTGGCACTCTATTTGAAGAAAATGCTGATCCAAATCAAGCTACACAATCAGCCCAAGTGAGGAAGAAGAAGCTACTCCAAATCCAAAAGAGGAGGAGTGCATTCTGGCTGTGGGGGTGAACAAGATAAATTCAGAGGCACTGAACCATGAGCAGGTTGCACAAGAAGTTGCAGTTTTCTTTCCCACTTCATCTCTCCAAAAATATGACTTTTTGGATAAATTCGAGCTGACAAGCTTCATGTTTGATGATGAAGTTATACATGATGAGAAAATTTCAGATTTAAAAGTCATCATACAAGAGAGAGAAGCTTTGGCACAAGCAGGACATTGAAGAGTTTGATTTCCTATCAGACTTAGAAGAGTGTTTTGATGGAGAAGAACCCATGGAAATCACAACATTTGCTACTCCATCATTCATCCTTCAACAACAAGAGACTGCTGCCATGGGAGGGAACGTGCAAGAGCAACTTGCACCTCAAAACAGTCCTCTTGAATCAGAATTGGAGGAGTTTGATCTTCCAAACTTCATATTGGATAAGGAGGAGAAAGAGAACAAGGATGACATCCATTCCAAATCAGTCATTAGGGAAGAGTTTCAGTTGTCTATAGATGTGCAAGAAGAAAAAAATCAAATTGCAGACAACCCATCCATCCAGAAGGTCTGTAGGAAGACTCCATTTTTGGAGTTAAATTTCAAAGCAATGGGAAAACTTCAAGGACCAGACCTTGCCCAATAAGGTACTTGACTTCATTGGAGCCAAGGGAGAAGCCACAACCAGTCATGCTTGCTTCTGAGCATGAGAATGAGCATCAAAGTACCAAGGATCAACTACAATACCTCTGGGAACCAAGTGAGCAGTGATTGAAAAGGTATTTATTTTGTTTCCAGTTGATACCTTGATGGAGGGAATGGAGAAACAATTTTTAGTTAGCCTTCCACTCCTAATAACAACCATGTTCAGCTCCAAATCATTTGCATGGCTGCCAATTTTGAGGAAAGGAAGCTATTTTGCACAACTAGTTGCAGGGTTTGTTTAGCTCACCTTTGCTCCTAGCTAGCATAAATTAGGTAGGTTTACTTTCAGCAGAAGAAGTGCTTTGCACACTCTGCATGTTCTACTTAGAGCATGTATGATTTCCAGTTTTGTACATAGTGTTGTTGTGGAGTTTTGTTGCTCTCATGCAATGTTTGGACTTGGCATTTGGTCAAGATCAATTTCATTCGATGGGTTTCAAGTGGCTCAGGGGATCGATCTTCAAAATTTCATATCAATTTTGTGTTTATCGGAGTTGACTCCATGCCTAATGGATGCTTCAAGGCCACTGGTCTCTTCATCTAGCAGGCAGATGTCCCCGTGAGTTGCCAAATTGTTATCCATATTTCACCCCGGGAAAAATATTGGATCGGCCATGACCCTATGCGAGAAGAAAGAGAAGAAATGGCTCTGTCACGTGAATCTGTGTCTTAAATCTATTTTACAGACTCGGGAAGGATCTAAAATAAAAAAGGGGGAAAGGTCAGCGTTTGAGCCTAGTCAAAGCCAAAGCGGGGAGTAAGAGGAAAAGGTGAAA